>JANEYF010005793.1:1772500-2446377 GCA_029963845.1 Rhamnusium bicolor
GTTTTTGAAAATAATAGAAGCTCTACTGCTGATACAAGATCTAATCATTGACCACAAGTTTGATTTTGGAAGCACAATGCCACCATAGAGCAAGTCCACAGAATAAAGAAAAATCAAGAAAAAACCTCCCACATGGGTACTATCAGGTGACGAAATCCTACCTATCCAACAGACATTTTCTTATTAGACACTAGGTAGAACACAATATCTATCTATATTCCACATTAAATCTTGAGTTCCATGGGGCAGCGTATTAAGGCCAATTTTAATATTTTGTATACAGCGAATCGACAACCACTGCAACTTGTGCTGACGATATGGCTATATTAGCAAATACTAACCCCATAATGACATCACGTAATTTACAAACACACCTCAATAAAATGCAGTGCACGATAAATAGATGGCGGCGCATCAGGGCAAACGAGACAAAATCCATCATTGTAGCTTTTACAATGCGTAGGGAAATCTGTCTACAAGTCACATTAAATAATCAATTACTACTACAAGCAGAAGATACAAAATGCCTTGGGAAACATCGTGATCGTCGCCTCACCTGGAAAAAACACATATTCAAAACGAAAACAGCTTGTCGCTCAGCAAAATGTATTGGATTATTGGCCGATTATCCTCGCTATTACTATTATATAAAATCATACTGAAACTAATTTGGATCTACGGATTTCAACTGTGGGAATCAGCCAGTAACTCTAGTATTGAAATATTACAACGTTTCCAATCTAAAGTTCTGCGCACAATCAACAACACCCCATTACATGTTCATTACCAGATGCTATAGAATCTCTAAAATCACCTCAGTCAAGGAAGAAATCACCAACTGCAGTGTAAAGCATTGCAATATACTCAGTAACCACCCAAAGAGTTTGGAAGTGACCTTGTTAGATACTAGAAGCGAAACACATAGATTAAAGAGGTTGAAACCTCAATACTTAACGAAGAAGTTTGATGTAAATTAGTCTCAGTTCTAAATTAATTGTATTAAAAATACTCAGAGCTAGCTGAGATGTTTAAAGTAGCATTTGCCATTGGGCTATGCCACTACTTCTCTGCTATCATATTAAACAAATGACAGAATATCCACTTTGGATAGATGATAGATGAAATAGTATAATTAAAATTAGTCGTTACTAAACATTTAAGTAGAGCTAGGAGTAAAGTTGCTCATACAGAGATGTGACAAAAACGCACATATTTACTACCGTTAATATAATTCTAATTTATGATATTGATTAACTTTTATTTTTGTTATACGAACAGCAACGACTCAGATATTCCATGAGAGAACATTTGCATAAGTAACATAGTTTTCAAGCATCCTTCCAACAAACATCTTCCTCCCTCGTTGCCTAAACACACATGCACAAAATGGCGCACAGTTGGTTGACAGACTTTGATGTTAGATAACATCTGTCATAAAAATAGTGAATGACTAATTAAAACACAATGATAAAATAATTAGATGACAATTTTATTTTTAAATATTACTCCTTAATCGACACATTGACTTACACATTTTTAAAATTTTTCTAAAACTCTTATAGAATTCCTCAATTTTCGTCACAATTTCGTTACGAATTGCAAATTTTAAATCATCGTGAGTACGACGACGATTGCCATATATACCCTTTCTTCTAGGTATGCCCATAATATCATCAAAGGGTGAAATAACCCTACAAATTGCTGACCAAAAGTTTCATGCTTCATTGCGCTGTATGTTGAGTTAGGTGTTAGATTTTTGTGAGTGGGTCCTTGTGGACTCTCCAATGAGGCCATTAGCAGGCCTATTGTTCTTCACTCCTAATTATATTTCACTCAGTAAAATTTACGCTGTATGACATGTGACATCATCTTGGAAATACAGATCTCTGCACTTTATTCTCAGTGTTTTCAGTTCTGGTCAGAATTTTTTTTAACTTGGATACGTACCGTTTAGAGATAACAGTAACTGCTTCTCTGTCATCGTTTTAATAAATTATGGTCCACTTATACCAAATGTTTCACCTGCACACCGTACAGTCACTTTTGGAGAAATACCCAAAACCTGAGCTTGTAATCAGAGCGAACGACGCACGTGAGGAACACTGTGAAGGTTCTCTTAGTCTTTAAACATTTGCTGGTATAATCAATCACTGTTTTTGCTAGTCTGTGCTTAATATCAAACACACCGCAACTATCTTTCGACTAGGAACACAACCACCCTCAGGCAACATGAAAGGGTTTTCGAAAACGACGACGCGTTTCAAGCACTGAATTTGTTGCATGGAAAAAACGAACTGTTTTACTACGGTGAGCTAATTACCATGATTCATTGTTGAACTGGCTTTTCGTAGTAACTGTTGTCGGTAAAATGAATTAATTAGTCGTGCGTCACTTTATGTAAAGAGGAAATGAGCGTTCATCACCAACGGAAGTAATAATTAGAATCTTAAAAAAAGGTTGTAATTAATCGAAGGTACCGGCTATAAAATATAATTTTGTATAACGCGGATTTTTTGTAACGCGTCACTGCACCTCTTACTCATACAGAGGGTGATTCACGTAGCTCGATCGTTAGAAAATTTTTGACTTCTCGATATCGTATTAATATGAAATTTGGTAGCCGGCCATGATCAACTGCTGCAAGTTTAAATAAAATATTTTCAAAATGGCGCCACTTCCGGAAATACCGGAAATCGACGCCATATTTGTTTTCTTAAATGGAAACACTCCATTTAAATAGAGACACCCCATTTTGATTTTATATTTAGATTCTACATTAAATTGTTGGTTTAGAACATCCCAGTTTTCATAGTTCTCGACACGTCACTTTTTTCGCAAAAAGTTAGGGATTCAGGGATCCATTAAGAAATGTATAACTCCTGATCCATTGGAAATAAATGGATTATTTTTATTTAATTTCCATAGGTTTGGCTGAATTTTGCATTATTTCTGACACTTCATGCGCCTACTTCGATTTTTTAAAGTTGATCATCAAATAATATCAAAAACTTCATTTTTTCAAACGGCAACTACCATTTCTGACACCAGAAATCAATGTAAAATTGAATTTTAGGGCCACTTTTATTAACATTGTGTATGCCTATCTTATGTCGTTTTTGAGTTATGGGCATTTTTTGAGAGAAATGTTATTGTTTTTTTCCTCAACGGTTAGTTGTAACAGGCTTTAGAAACAAATACCAAATGTCATACCTAGCCACTGCTGTGTCATTGTTATCTTATTGTTTCAATCAATCCATGCAATTTTTGATTTGTTTGTAATTTATGGTGAAAATAACAGAATAGTTGACAGAACATGCCGAGTGTTCAATTTCAAATATCTACAATTTAAATTTGATTTTTGGTGTCAGAAATGGTAGTTGCCATTTGAAAAAATGAAGTTTTTGATGTTTTTTGATTGTTACTTTGAAAAATCGCAGTAAGCGCATGGAACATAACAAAAGTGTTAGCAATAATGCAAAATATCAGCCAAAATTTCTTAATGGACCCCTGCAACCATGATTTTTTGCGAAAAAAAGTGACATATATCAAAAACTATGATAAGTGCCGTTAACTGGGATGTTCTGAACTCACAATTTAATGTAGAATCCAAATATGAAATAAAAATTGGGTGTTTCCGTTAAAAAACAAAAATGTCCGGAAGTGGCGCCATTTTGAAAATATTTTATTTAGACTAGCACCAGTCTATTATGGCGGACTATCAAATTTCGTGAATCACACTGTATATCGTAGGCATCTTTTAGAATTTTTAATACATTTTGCACATAACTGGAAATGTTTAAAGACCTGCTAATGATAACGACGTGTCATATAATTTACATATATTGTCTATTACTGTGGTGCAGTTCTCATGTATTACGTGTATATTCTCTTCTACTTATGGATTATAGAATTGCTACTGAGCCTCTGAAATGGGTTATGGTTCAGCGATATTCAACCTATTTATACAAACTCTATGTTAGCTATAAACTGGAGTTTCTGAAATAAATTATAT
This sequence comes from Rhamnusium bicolor, assembly GCA_029963845.1. Classification (NCBI taxonomy): domain Eukaryota; kingdom Metazoa; phylum Arthropoda; class Insecta; order Coleoptera; family Cerambycidae; genus Rhamnusium; species Rhamnusium bicolor. Next base: position 1,776,513 of record JANEYF010005793.1, read on the forward strand.
TCTTGAAATAAATTTATATTGATATAAATGAACATTTGGCAGTTCATGTAAGAAACAGATTTTCCATGAAAAACACAATTTTCATTTGGCTGATAGACTAATGCGGTCTGGAAACATTTCCCTTATTTGTAGGAAACATTTTCCTTATTACGTTCGAGGCGTTGCTTCATATTATTCTAAAAATGTTAGTCTTTCTTTGCTCTTGAACTTGAGTTGGGAAAATTTTATATTTTATTATGTAAATTCAGGAATTCGGAGGCCCATTAACATATTCCAGAATATTTTTCATCCTACTGAATTTTTTGTTGCTAATGGAGGGTTGTAAGTTTATAAAATATTTTATCACAGTGTAAATGCCATTTCAATTTGAATCTAAGAATGTGTTGTATAAATATTGAAAATGTTTGTAATAAGCAAAACAGAAAAAAATATTGAAGTGCGTTTCCGAATTCGTTTTATATTCTTAGCTCGTCTAGTTTAAACTAACACAGACTAATGTTATACAGGGTGTTTCCTAAGTAATATCAAAGATTTCAGGAGATTATGAAGTTCATACCTTTACTTAACTAATTTATACGATATAACATGTTGTGTCAAGGATTCTGTATAATAATTATTTTATGCCTGGTTTCATTTTCTCTAAAACATCGCAATGCAACGAAGTGATTTCTCTGCTTTTAAATTTCCGTTATTTTAATACGTAATCTGACCGTTCTTCACTTGGTACACCCTGTATACAACGATTTGTATTTATTGTTCATTTTAAACAAACTGTTTCTTAATTGGTTAAAACTGGTTTCTTTTTCAGGGTAATCTTAAGTTATTTTATTTTCATAATTATTTTGTTTATATTGAGTACCTCTCACATAAAACCAAGTAACAGAGATCTTTTATTATTAGGAGATATATTTCTATTATTTGTAAATAATCTGCAATTGGAAAGATCTAATAATTTAGTTCAAATATTAATCCATGGTTGTTTTAATTATTTTCTTTTTGGAAATATAATTTTATAATTATGAGAAAGCGATTCCCAGTCTCAGAATATTTTATAAACATTTGTTTATAGCAAATAACGCAGGGAGAGAGGGCTAGAAAATTCTAAAAGCGACCAAAAATCGATATTTCTAAAAGTAATAGCATCATTAACAGAATTTGCAGGTACTGAAAAATAAATAATGCATATTTTCCCGGAATTCCGAGCAGGTAGAAGGTATTTTCGTTCATCTACCTGATGTGATATTACGCACCTTATCTTGTGGTTATGCAATCAATTACCCCCGGGTAATTTAATTTTTTTAATTATTTTTCCATGTAAAGTCTAGGATTCTAAAGCCCTTTAGCCCATTTTCAAATTCTTGGCCGCTTTTCGAATTTTCTGGCCCTCTGTATGTTAGTATAAAAAAAATTATATAAATATAATAAATATTAACCCTCAGTTTCGTCGCCATAACTCTGGAATGGTACCAAATATCCTAAACTTTTTTCATTAAATTAACTTTTTCATAATTTAACCAACTGTATCTCTTACCGTTTTCGAAATCCTACCCTGTATGTGTGCACGACTCAATTTAGATATTTCTAAACAAAGAAATTTGGATGAAATTTTATATTTAATGATGTGTTGTAGAAATACATTTGTACCGTTTAAGTTGTCTGACATATCTGGTAATATATCATATATCTGTCAGGTACACATTGATTAACATAATTCTATGGTTTTGCAGAACGGAGGAGGAAAATAATATATTTCTTTACTTTTCCGTAGGGAATTATTTATTACAAAAATATAGCACTGCACAATGTGATTATACAGTACGCCCGTAACATAAATTTTTCAGTTTGTTTAAAAAAATGTAGGTAAAATCCATAGCAGAGAAATTAAAATTTGACATTTCAGAATAATTTTTGTGGGAATAAAATCCCCAACTTAACATAAATATTTTTCTCAAAAAAAATAGCTACATATTATAACTTCTGATACTACTTTTGTAAAACAATGGACTTGAGGATTTCCACCTCTTAAAAAAAATTGTCGATGACATCATAACACAAAAATTTATGAAAACATTTTTTATGCACGAAAAAAATTGAGAAACATATTGAAAAATCGACCTGTCCAAGCGATTTTTTGCTACTCACTTTGTAACGATTTTATTGAATTTGTACATTACTTTATAGACGCACTGTGTACCATCTGGTAGCTACAGAAATTGGTTTATTTCTTTCTCTTTATATTTTAATCTTATATTATTAGAAATAATATAGGATTAAAGCTGCAAATCGTTTCTGTGTATCATGGTCGTAGAGTACAGATGTACTTACTGTCGCCGGCATTCGCCTTGACTGCGAAACTCTTTCTCCAGTCCACTCTATTATTAGCTTTCGAGTTGTGTACACGTTAAGTCACTTGGGCGTATTGCATATTGTTTTTGTGTTTTTATTTTATTTGTTGTACTGTATTGTTGATACTAATTTAATAATAAAGCATGGCAGACGTACGCATGGGTAGAAAACGGCCATTTGCTGATAAAGTAAATAAATTCATAGGTGAATTCCTGGATTTATTCTATGATGGTGCTAAAATAATTTGTAAAGTGTGCGAGAAAGATTTGATGTGCTGGGATAAGCGTGATTGTGGATTTCACGTAAATAGTGTACACCATGAAAATAAAAAAAAATGGCGTGCCACGACAACACAGTTTATGTTTGATTTACTATTAATGCTGATTGCCCGTGATGTTCCGCTACACATACTCCATAAACAACCATCTCGAGAGTTCTAGAATAAATACAATGCCCAGGTGAAGTTACCAAGTCGCACAACTTTATGTAACTATCTACCAAGTGTACACGTAGACATGGTAAATAAGATGAAATGTGAATTAAAAATTACACGGCTGTGGTTATCTATTGATGAGATAACAGATTTTAAAAAACATTATATTTTAAATGTTATAGTACGAGTACTGGACACTCTTAAACTGACAGTTCCACTGTTACTAGCTAGCAAAAGACTAAGTAGTGTACTTGCGAAACAATTACAAGGGTGGTGCTGGAGACGTGAGAAAAATTTGAATTGTCAAAAAGTCAAGTGTTGATGTTTGTGCCTGATGGCGCCGTGACAATGCGTGCGGTAGGCCGTTCTTTGCAAGAACAAGGTTGTACGTTTATACATGTTACGTATAAAGTGCATGCTTTACATCTTGTGGCAGAAACTATTCGAAAAGGTTTTCCATAGGTGGATGCACTAATAGCAAGTACAAAAAAAGTGTTTCTTAAATCTCCTAACATCTTCGTGCATTTCATAGCAAGTGTCCCGGTATTCCTGAACCACCACAGCCGATTCTTACACGTTGGGGAACATGGTTGCAGGCAGCTTTTTATTATGTTGAATATTTCCACCAAATAAAAGCTGTGATACTACAATTCAATCTAGATGAGGCTGCAGCTATTAAGGAAAGCCAGACAAAATTCGAAGATATTTCCGTTGAAATAGCTTTAAGAAATATTGCGAAGAACTATAAACCATTACATGAAAGCATAAAAAAATTAGAAAACAGTACGTTGTCGTTAGCGGAGTCACTGCAAATAGTGGACGAAGTAAATCTACTGCTACACGCTATAGGTGACGCAACAAATGAGCGCGTTAAAGAAAAGTTCACAATTCTGTTAAGTAAAGACACCGGTTTTACCAAATTAAGACAAATATGTGATGGTGCAGCCCCAGATCCGTTAAGTGTGTTCAAAGACTATTTTACGTATGCGTGTATTACATCAGTAGATGTCGAACGGTCGTTTTCAAAATATAAGAATATGTTTTCACCAAAGCGAACATCACTCATGGAGACAACCATAGAAACATACCTGATGCTACAAAATGGCTACACATCGTCTCCAGTTTGTGATAAGCAAGCTAGTTCATCAAGCTAGTTAAGAGGGTAAGTTTTACATACATTGTTATAAATTGTAACAGTTTATTGTTTCTAGTATTAGTTAATTTCGCGTACGCCACTGTCCCACGGAACATTTTTGACAGCTCTAATTATTACATTTACATTTTACAACACTTAGACAGTAGTATCTATATAACAAGACATCATTTGATATACAAAAACATGTATTCTTCATTTCCAGATTCATCACAAGTTATATCAACTCGACTCAAATCAAAATTTTTATTGTTAAATAATACATAGTTTTACAGTTTTGGGCGAGACGCTAAATTCGGCAATATTAATCATAACTGGATGTTAGAGGTAAAATTCGATATCCGCTAGCACAACTGAACTGGCATATCAATTAAACTATACAAAATATCAAATAGGTTACAAATTAAGACCAAATCGTCGACCCTGTGGTGTCATGTACTTTCACCCAGGCGACTTGAGTTCAAATCCGGACCAGACCAAGTCGATGAGGTACAGTGGATAAGCGCACCTACTCAAGTCACCATCTTTCGAAAGGGGAACTTTACCTCCCGACAAAGTGGGAGTTCTTCAACATTTTCAGTCTAAGGGCGCTAGTGTTTACTTTAGCACTGGTGAGCATATTTCCTGGCATCAGGAAGTGGTTATGGTATCAGAAAGAGGCCTCAGTACTTGACGCTCGTTTGGGCAGTGAAGTTGGTATTATCCGAGGACGATTACTGTAAATATTCGGTAAACCTTATTGACGAATTGTATGTAAAATTAAGTTTTATTCATAAATAAATAATTATAAAGTAAACTTATCATCTTTAGCCATTCTTGTCCGACCCAACGGATTTAATTATAAATGAAATTAGGATCTGACTGTTATTACAATTTTTCTATTTTTTTTTCTGTAAAATCTTACCCAGAGAAATGTTAACATTTGAGAACACTCGTATCTCTCTAACATTTGAAAATGTATTTATTTACTCTTTTATTATTTAATATTTGAGTAATATTTCATAAAAAAATCTACTTCGTTAGTAAGTAATATTTTAAGAAGGTCTCTTATTTTCACTTTCCAGTTAACAAGGTCCAAATGAGATGTGATTTACGAGATTTTCTCATTAGTTTCAATTAATTTAATGAGTAAATTATAAAGACCCGTTATTAGGCATGTTATATACCCATTTACTAATTATATTAAGTGCCAGCCAGTAAATTTAAATTTGTATAATAATCATTACTAATAAATTATTTAATTTACAGCTATGTAAATTTAATCTGATCTGTTCTAATTATTAATAACTATGAATTGATATAGTTTAATTATGATTGATTAGATTTGACCTAAAACTAAAGTTAGTAGGCTACATTTAGTGTCAATAAATAAACATAATTTTAATCAATTATATCACAATATAAATGTGTCAAAGATATACAAAATTTATGCAATTCCATCAAAATTATTATTAAATATTACTGTTGTTCCTATTATCAGACAGAAAGCGGCTAATAAAATAAACAGCATAATCGTAATTGCAGCTTATTTGATTAATGATTACTTTAAAAATACAAATAAATGACCTCACCTTTTTCAACCGTCTTGCATAATTTGGATATGAAAAAGCGAGGAAAAGTTATTTTAGTTTAAGAACTGTTTAGCCGTGAAGAACCAACAATGTCCTAAATCTATCATAAACACCTCGTATTCTATCCCCACACCCTAATTATATATCTGGGCATGCTTCTGATAATGTGGTCGATCACATCTTGTGGGATTTGTGCCTATACAAAGAAAAGAATATCTGATAATAGTCTAATGTTCCCTGGAGTCGGTTGATGATTTTGAAGTGCACTACCCAATAAATCCCACACGTGTTCAATAGGATTCAAGTCAGGAGAATACAGTGGGAGAGGATCGTGATCAATTCCGTCAGTTTCAAGGATGTTGAATATTTGCTAAGTACGGTGAGAGCGAGCATTATCATCAATATAAATAAAATTTTCGCTAAGAGAAGCTTGAAAAGTCGTTACAATGCTACTGATAATATCATTGGCATACATTTTGTCCAGTCATGGTCCTCCTGTAGATGTACAGATCAGTGTGTTCTCCAATACATCCTCTCTCCATACCATAACACCACCTCCTCTAAAAGCTACCGTGGGTTGGATAAGTCTTTCGTTGTATCTCTCCCCTGACACCCCTCAAACTTATAGACGTCTGCTACCTCTCTGCAAGTCGTGAAAACGTAACTCACAGCTGAATGAAACTGAATCCCATTCCATGTTCCAGTTTTGATGATTCCTTGCCTACCTTAAACTGGTTGCATAGCCAGCTGGACTTAACCGAGGGGCACGATATGAAGGATGACTTGACAGGCCAAACTCCCTGAAAGTATTGCGTACTGATTGGACACTTACTGTAGCTCCTTGTGCTGCACTAAAATGTTTCTTACTTGAAGGAGCTTAAAGGGTAGGATTCCTTCTTATTGTAAGTTGAAGATAACGATCTTGTCCCAGTGCTGTAGACTGGGGTCGACCACTTCTGGGCCGTTCTTCAGTTTCCGAAAACCAATTCCAAAGCCTACACATTTAGCAATATCGTAATAAAAATATTCTAATCAACAGTAATTTTTCATATAGGTTAATTAAAATATTTTTTTTCAGAAAACAGGTCGAGAGTTACAAATTTGTCAATGAATAATAATAAAAGATACTACAAAATATCGTTAATAGTTTGTCACAAAATTTAAAAAGGAGTTTGGAGAATGAAAATAATATTAAAGTAACTTTTTTAATATTTAAAATCATTAGGTCCTGTGTTCAAAAAAATAAAGATAATATTCCACTTGACTTAAAATTAGTGTTGTATATCAAATTCCGTTTGAATGTGATAGTTAAACAATATATTAGCCAAACTAAACAATGGTTAAGTTCGAGAATAAAAAGCCATAAACAAGATATTAAAACAAAAAAACTTCAACGGCTTTATCTGACCATGTAGTAAAACAAAAGTGTTAGATACTGACCAGCATTTAGACAAGAGATTTTTACTAGAAATGATGTACATAAATTGTAACAAAATTTGTGTTAATGTAAGAACAGATATAGATAATTTAAGTACAATTTATAAATCATTGTTACATAAGTTTAATTTTTAAATAAAATTAGGTTAGAAATTTGACGTACTCCTCGTCTTCTAATATATATGATAATGTCATTAATTAATAGAAGAAGAAGAAGAATAAAACAACCATAACCTAACTATGCTCTAATATGAAATATGAGTTATTAGAATACAAATTAATGCCACAAAATTATTAAAAAGAAGAATTTAACCTATATAAAAATAGTAATTGTTCACGTATATAAAATCAAAGTAGTATTATTGCATTGTTATTTTTTTTTATGTTGTATGTATCAATTATTTGTTGTCTTGACTATTATTGTGTTAGTTTGGCTTTTATTTATGACTAATCCAATTAAAATTGGAGATAACAGGTTTTATTATTAGATAGGTAAGTGTTTTTTAGTATCTTGTAAATCCGTTGGTCACACTATTAATAAATTACAGATTCTGAAGAAGGCAGGTTATACTGCAGAAACCGGTCAATCTAAATAAAAAACAGTAGTTTTATTTATCCTACTACCAAGAAATAGTTTCAGAATATAAAAAAATAATAATAATTTCACTCAGTTGTCTTAATCTGTTTGAGAAATACTAAGAAGGGTGAGGGAGTGGCTTTATGGATATACTCTTTCAGAAATATTCCTTTAAAAAATGTCATAAAATTTGTGTTTCTCTGTATTTCTTGCAAAATTGGGTTTATGAGGGCCCATTTCAATTTGATACAATTATTTTTTTAACCTAAAAATGACAATGATACAGTCTGATATTTTTTCAAAACTGGATCAAAATGTTTTAAGTAGTATACATTTCAAGCATTAATATCTTGGTCTGGATATTATTAATCATTATATAATTTTTCTGTAGTAATAAAACGAAAATATATTATTAGTTTTCTATTGTTGTCCAAAAAACTCAACCCTCTTTTTTAACAATTATCTAACCTAAATAATCAACAATATATTAACAGGAAATATTCCGCCGTAATACTATTTTGGTTTGTCTTTATCTACATATAAAAAAACAATCCTTAATTAGTAAACGAGGCAACAACATATTTAACCTAATAGAGTGTTTCACTCTGTTCTTTATGGTAAAAACTAAGGACTTTTTATAATGAGCTTTTGTATACAAAAACTCTTACACGGGCTCTTCTAATTCTAGGGGTTGTTTTTGTACCAAAGAAAATTTTCTTTGTGAACGTTTACATTCCTTCATTAAGTCTTTGATCTCCCATAGAACATTAAGCCATTAAACAAGTTTTTTTCTCATTTTAATATAAATAGCGTTGAACTGTTCTTGATGTGAACCAGAGACATATTTTACGTTTTATGCCAACTCATTACGACATTACACCGGGCCATTTCAACAATGATTCATTTAGTGAATAATATGAGCAAACGCTTTTAGTTTTTAATTTTTATAATACATGATATTATAGTTATACTTAATAGACATTACATTGAAATATTCATTGGTTATTTTTTTTTAAAAGGTCTATATTTATATCACCCACAATTACTAAATTTATTTTAGAACAAGAAGGTTTTGTTTTTAAATAGAGTTCCAGATATTTAAGGAATTCATTATTATCTTGAAAATGAAGAATTAATATAAATTATAATCCATTATTGCCACTGAAAAAAATAAATTAGTATTATTATTGCACGACATATTTAAGATAACTTTTCTATCTTTTGTGATACCTGTACTATAAGTATGTAGGTAGACATATGCAGTTTAATGATAGCGTGAAATCACAATAAAAATTAAAAATGTTAATACAAAGGAGTCGATTATAAAAATTTTCTATAATTTACTAAATATACATTGAGACATAATTTCCACCCACTATTGTTCAATTATTTCAAGGTAATTCACATATGAGTATACAATAGCCGTATTATCCTTTAACCATCACTTTAAGTAGAAAACAAAAAAAACTGCACAACGTTTAATCCCACATGCTATCATGGTCTTTCACGCCCACAGGCCCATTGGCCCTTCTACAAAGTGCGCATTGCCTGACTGATATGTAGCCCTACCCTGTATTGCAGAGATGGATCTGATATATTTTCAGTTCATTATAGAATATGCAGATATATATGCAACATTTTTGAAGTATTTGTTCAAAACGATACAGGGAAATTATTCACCCTGAAAAAATTCCTAGTGTTCCACATATTCTTACGTTTTGGAACTCCATAAGCGTTTGCAATTACTATGTATAAATGAAGCCAATGTTTTTAGTAAAATCCGTGATAAGTGAGGTTTGTCCTTTAATTTTTAATTGAATACCTAATTAAAAAATGTTTACATAAACTCAATCCTGGTAACCGAGTTAACCTCGTCAAAAATCAGAGATTTTGTATTAGGTAAAGAGAGACGAGGTCCTAATGTTTATTGGGGACTCCGAACTGCATCTAGGTCATCGACAGTTCCATATCTCCTCTGAGTCGGAAACAAATTTCAAATAAATAAATTTTCAATTTGCCCAGGGATGGAATCGATCCACCTACCCTCGTCACCTAGAGGTATAATCGATCTTACCTATTCGGTAATGATTCCCTGCTAACTATGCCTCTTTTTAGAGTTTACAGATAGAAAGAAATTAGATTTCATACTGTTTATATACATACGTTTTTTAAAGACCGGTAAAATACTCATAGGATCTAAATTAATTCCATTATTAACAAAGTCATCAGGGTAACAACTTTTAGAAAATAAACGTGATAATCACAGTGATGTCTAAAATAAAATGTATTTAATGTTTAAATTATGAAAAGTAGTGGTCCCAATATTGACCCTTGAGGAATCCTATTTATTAAAATACGTGAGTGTGGAGACGTTATTAATAAGAATCTCCGACTACGACATGTTAAAAAATGTTAAGTAATATCACAATAACTCAACAGAGATAATATTAGTGAATTACATAATTTTAGTTTAATATTTAATCTGAGTAAAGCTTTATCTACATTAAGAATTTTTCGCCTTCCTTTTGATTTTTGTATAATATATTTAACATGGTTGGTAAATCTTAGTTTGACATAAAATTTTATAACTAAATTTTTACAATCCTATGTAGGTGCTATCTTTTTATTATTTGTATTAATTTTAAATTCAGAATTTTCAACAATTGTTTGACTATTTCTCCCAAAGACGTGAAGTTCAGTTTTTCTCTTATTTAATACCAAAATGTGTGCTTTAAAAATGGATGACATGATCTATAAGTCAAAGTTAATTTCATTAACAGAATCGTTCAGCTCATTAGGTCTAAAAGAAAAGTAAACTTGCGCATCATTAGCATATTGGTGAACATTACAATTTTTAAGGTAGAAGTTACAGCCTGCTGTATAAATAGTAAACAACAAAGGCCGTAAGATGCTCCCTTGCGGAACTCCTTTGTTGGTGGTCTCAGAGTTAGAAAATTGATTATTTGTTATTACTCCTTGTCAGCTGTTTGAAAGTTAAGTCAAAAAAATAGAAGGGAGTTGCCACCGAGGCCAAAGAATTTAAACTTTTTTATGCATGATTTTATTGTCTTGTTAAAATCCAAGAGAATTAAGCAGGTGTTTTGACTACTGTCATTGGATCTAAAGATAGCATCTGATACATTTAGAAGCGTCTAGTTGTTCTGAAACTATTTTTTTCTAATACTTTTGACATAGTGGGTAGTACTAATTAGCCTAAAATGAGACAATTCCGATGGATTGGAATTCTTTGGAAAATGTATGACGTTACCTTGCTTTCAAGCCTGGGGAAACCTTCCTGTTACTAAGTATTTATTAATAATATAAGTAATAACATTAGTATATTACAGTACAAGTGAAGAAACTAAGAATTTGATGGCGTTGCTATGGTTCGTATAAATATAAATATCATAATTGTCAAGAAAATTATGCACCTGTCGAATCGTGAAATCTTTTTATAAATTGTGACAATATGGAAAAAGATGACGATGTTACTGTGCCAAAATATATTTTAAAAAGAACCTAGTACCGCTACGTTTCATCTGTTTGTTGCCTGAGAAATCGAATGGAAGATATTTGAATGAGATAGAAAAATGTCTTCAGTGGATGCAACCACAAACTTCACGTATGACGGAGGTAATTATGGTAGATTATTTTAATGGATTGATAAAGAAGTACGCGCCCCTTTCCTTGTGGTCTACATACTCGATGTTGAGGTCAATGTTATTTGTTTTTGAAAAAATAGATATTAGCAAGTGTTTCATAGTGCCATATTTTTAAAATTACTGGATATAACCGCATGATTAATTTGTTGATTTAAGACCTTATTTGCGGCTTTGAAAAATAAGTCTAAAGGGTACCAACCGAAGAAGGCGAAGATGTTTGATCAGGAAGATATGGAGAAATGTATAAATGAAGCTCCCGACGAAGTTTTCTTGCTTATGAACATGGTTACTGTAATGGGAGATATGAAGGCTTGTCAGTACGATGAGCTAGTGAATCTTAAAACAACTGAGATTGAAGATATTGTATCTGTATTGGTTGTCATTGTTTTTTTCTCACTTTTCTTTTCTTTTTGTTCGTTTTTGTTATCAAAATTCCCCACAAAATTTATTCCAAATGATAAGCTAACCATCAGTAAATTGTGGCATATTATCATATACACGAAATATTATTAAATACTCAAAAATAAACGGAGTTTATTCCCGCTTCCCAACTCAGTATTGTTGAATGGCAAGTTTTTACTGTGAGAGTTTGGCTCGTCGAAGCATCGTCAACATTCAGATTTATTATACACAAATTTATAAAATTTTATATAATCTTTTTGCATTGTCTTAAAGTTTTTATATCAACGGCTATTGAATGCGTCTTTGATTTCTTGTTTTCGAAGTTATTATAAAATTTAATCCTCGCGTAACCAAGATCTGAAATTTTACAAGATCGTCCAAACGGGATACCCAAGTTACCCACATATAATGTCAGTTATTGTGGTCTTGTGAAGTAGAAATTATTGTAAATATATTATTTATGAAATAAAATTACAAACATAATGTTATACTTAATTTATTTTGCAAGCAAGTCAGAAATAAAGTTTAAAAAAATAAATTGTATAACGTTATAACAAAAAGAAGTAGGTAATAAAAAAATATTTTTATTTTAGAAAACAACCTTCTATTCTGGACTCACTGGGCATCATTTTGACAGAAACAGCGTCTTGTAGCTCGAACACAAGAGTACACCTGCATAATTTTGTCCACAGCACCTTTAGTGGCATTATTGTAGTGCAAATTTATGATTGGCTATTTCTTCTCTCATTCGTTGGCCGTTTCTGCATCGTTGAACTGCGTTGATAACAAAACAACTGCTTTATTTTTTCGGGGAACATATGAAACGAGTGTTATTTTATCGGTAAAATCAAATACAGAGGAGTGTTCTTCACTCCTAGTGTTTGCAAGAAATTCTTGTGGAATCTCTTGCTTATTTATTCGCAGCGTTTCGGTTATCGTCATTTTTTCTTCAAAGAGTTTTTCTGCTAAAGGAATGGAAGTAAAAAAAATGTCAGTAGTAACTCCTCTCCATGTTCCAAAGTAAGGTTTGACCATATCTAGTACCACTCTTTGTCCCTGTTTACCTCCCGTTTGTTGTTTATCATGCCCGGCCCGTGTAAACTTGGCTGTTAAAAATGTATGCTGTGTCGGATTCCGTACAAACCCATGTTTTTATTCCATAACGGTTTGCTTTTTATATATACTCGGAAAGGGCACTTTTCACGAAATGTTGCCAAACGTTCATCAACAGTGACATTTGTACTAGGTGAACTATTGTCTAGGCAATTCTTCACAAACCCATCATAAATAGTGCAGATAGCTTCTAATGTGTCGTTACTTACTTCCTTTCTTTGCTGCCTGTCTCGGGATCATCAAAGCGAAGACATCTAAAAATCTGTTTGAATCTATTTCTAGAAAACTCTGCAGGAAAATATGATTGCTTGAACATAGCATTTTCAGTCCACATTTTTGTAATGTGTAGTTTCCTTCCACGATTTCTGCAACTGGCAATCAGAACACTAACAAATGCTTACAACTTCTCTACAGTTATATCGATCCACTGACTTGGATTTGGATTTCCTTCATTTCTTTTATCCATATATGCATATCCCCACATGTTTTTGTATCCACATATGTTGCTCAGCATACTGCCAGTAATAAAAAGCTTGAATACTTCTAGTTAGGTTAGGTTAGGTTATTATGAGTGGGTCCTTGTGCACCATCCACTGCGGGCATTATCAGGCCTATTGTGGCTCACTCCTAATTATATTTGACCCAATAAGCACAGTCTCGTAATGAAACTGATAATTTTATTGGGTGAGAATGTGTCCAGATCCTCTGGTAGCAGTTGCCCTTCGCCAAATATTGAGAATCGGATCCTCTCCACAGCGGGACAGGTGCATAGGACGTGGTCTGCCTTCTCATCATCCTTCAAGCACAGACGGCACTCAGCGTTTTTCGCTAGGCCGAGTTTATGCAGATGATAGTTAAGTCGGCAGTGCCCGGTATATAGGCCTGTTAGAGTTTTCAGGTTTATCCTGTTTAACTCTAAAAGTTTCTTAGTTCTTGATTTCAAGGGGTATTTTATAAACGCCTTAGAATTAACTAATCCTGGTAATTCTTGCCAATACTGGAGAGTTTTCCTGCCAGCCCAGGTTACTTGTAGTATCGAAGTAATCTGTAATCTTAAATGTAATATCTAAATTTTATTTCAGAGATTTTAGTTTATTATTTTCAATAATGAACCCCGGCCATGAGAAAGAAATTATACAAAAGAATAATAAACCGTTATGTAATAATTTGCAGCGTTTGTGAAAAGTATTTACCTTGCATTTTTGGGGTCAACAGATGAATTTACAAAGTTATGGGCACGTCTTCTCGTTGCAGGGGTTGGATGAAATTGCCACTGCAAACCTGATTTTGACATATAACATGTTTCCAGGCTCCGCAGGTGTTTCAGTTTCGGAATTATTTTCCACATTAAATTCATCAGGAATCTTTATTTGTTCTTCTACGTTGTCTTCTCTATCACTTTCATTTTCATCGATAATTTTATATTCGTAATCACTGTCAGTCTCTTCTATTATTGCACGTGTTTCATCGTCCATTAAATATTTACGCACCATGGTGACTGTATGAAGTTACCGAGTGAACTGAAGCAATTTTATGCAGCAGAGATTAACGTACACAACTGATTTCTGCAAGCTACGACTTGTTTTAGCCAGGCGCATCTAGGTAACTAGGTTACTCAACTCACAAAATTCTTAATTACTACAAAAGTAAATTAGATAAATATAAAATTCCAAGAAAAATATATTTATTTAAGTATTTTCGAGGATTAGCTAAAACATGGTATCGTAAAAAAGTTTTACAAAATAGTGCTAAGAAAAAGAACTTTAGGGTAACTCAGCTACCCCCTTGATCACGAGAGGGTTAAAGATATTTTTTCTGGTGTATTTGTTGTTAATATTTTAGTTTTAAGCCCGGACCGGCCCAGCTCCGCCCGACCTAACAATTGCACCGTCCCCACCTTACGGGGGCATGCTAGGTCAGTAATGAACCGGGTGTCCGGCGAGGGCCATATACATTGTTCTCTTTAATTGTTAATAAAATTGTTATGAATTGAATTTGAACTGAATTGAATTGGTTGTCAATGTTATGAAAATGTTTAATAAATAATATTAATTCTATTGTTGTTTACTTCTACTTTCTGCAGTGAGTCAGTGAGTAGGCGAGAGTATTTTCACTCACTACGTCCTCCCATTGCCACAGAAATGACTTTAGGAACAAAACAAAATGATTCAGGTTGTGTATCCTAGTAAGAAACAATATGTTTCAATAGCAGGATTAAACAAAATACATTAATTTTGAAATTAATAACGCATTAATTAATAGTGTCGAATATGATAAGAGATCTTTTTATTATCTAATGTCTTAGGAACCTCGTCATTAATTTCAAGGATGATGGAAGCAATGCTATTATGATCTTTCTTAAAACCTCACTGGTAACTTGGTACAAAATTTCTTCGCCAACAAAAATTTGCTAACGGACCAGTTCTTTAAAATTTTTTGAAAGTGTACTTATAGGTCATAACACTCATAACTACGACAACAATGAGCACGAGACAACGATGATGGCTGAAGCTCTGAGTTGTTTGGAATAACTACTCTTCCTCAACTTAGTAAAACTTGAGGATCTCTTTGAATTGGAGATCTTCGTAATAGTACTAGTACCATAGTATTACATGACAATTAAAAGTAAATAATTATAAACGGCACTATGACAATACAGACAATAGGCTGTTAATTATAAAAATATATAATAATAATACAACGATATTCTAAACTACAAACATTATGATAATAAAATTCAGGCAGTAGGTAATCAATATCAGTACAAAATAAAGTATTATATATCTCCATTCCGCAAAAAACCGGCCCTGGCTTCCCTATATGATGTCCCTTTGTCTATAGACCCACTAGAACTTGAAACTGATATTTCCTCTCTGGAATTAAGAACGCCTACCCGCGCTGTCTAATTGCTTAATTATGATTCGGAAACGGCAATTAGTCTGTTGGGTCATTCGACAGGTCTGAGTTGTAATTGCAGATAATAATAGTATGGATATGCTCACAAAATATTTTTTAGGTGCACACCTTAACAGGATATATTGTAGACGGGTGTAGTTTATTTTTTAGTATATATTTTAGGTCACAAAATCCATACCATATTTTTGTAATCTCATAAAAATCCCTACCAGTTTTTCTTTACCAGCTTTAGAAATTTTAACCATCAAAGTAGTAACTACTTTTTCATGCATTAATAATTAAGAATTATGGGGGATAAAAAATATGCAACAAGGGAAGATTTACATATTATTATTGATAGTATTGTTACAAGTATAAGAAATAGATAAGAAAAACGCACTATGTAAATTTGACACCCCCAAATTCATGAACAGAAACTATGCTGGAACGATTATATTTTGAAAAGAAAAACATGAACGCACAGCCAATCATCTTCGAGATTGCTATTTGCTGGAGTTCAACATAGCAGTAAGTTAGACAGTGACTAATCACGGTTGCCACATACGCGCTCCAGCGTGTCACTTAACTGTCGGACGTTGAGTGCCTCTACGTCATTGGGAAAGTTTTAAAGTTTTAAGTTTTTGTGGATTTTTCAAATATTATTACTCTACTACTCTTATCATTCACTCTTCTGGCGACGACATGCGGTTAACTTGCATTAATAGGAAGTTATTACTAATAAAGTGCGCAAATGAGACAACATTCTCTTCTATGATATTTTTACATACTAATCAGCATTCATTAATCCATCTTTCACATCAAAACCAGTGCTGTACGGGAGCTAAGAGAAATGTCACCCGACACCATTAGAGTCTCCGTTGAAGCTAAACCTTGGAACCATTTTACATTGCATATAGCTTTTGCCAGCACTTCTCCATACCCTTTGGTATTCGTCAAGGGATCGTAGACAAAGCCTCGACTCATCCTAGAAAAAAACTTAATTCCGTTGAGCTATTTTTCAAGGATATTATTCACGTACAAATGCAAGCCGAAGTATCCCCATGGTGTGAGAATAGTTCTGGGTCATTGGCATGCCATTGATCTATTACATCACTTTCGTTAATGTGCCTTCTTACTGTCGCGTCGTTTTCCATATGTTTGATCTTCAAACCTCTTCAATCGATATTTGAGGGATGCTTAATTTTGCCCAATTCAGGTCGTCTTGAGTAAGAACCAATCTCGCGAATGGCAGCTTGAGACGCCAAACGAAGACAGGCCCTAGAACGTTGATTTGTACTATCCACGACAAGTGCCTCTGCTGACGCTAAATCAATTGGTGAAAGAACAATAAGAATCGAATGGTGTAAAAACTGAAACTTGAAAAATCTTCTCTAAATATCGAAGAAAACCAAAATGCGAATACCTTATTTATATAAACATACCGAGTGATTATCATTCTGCAAAAATGACAATTAACAAATAATTTTGACTGTTTTTAATAAAGGTATTTTAAATGCCATGTATGAGTCAGAATAAAACAATTATCAAAGGAATAAAATCTATTTTGAAAACTCGTACTGATTCGATTTATCTGTCGGTCACTGTATTATTTATATACATGCTTTAATAAAGTTTAAATTGGTCGCAAAATGACGACTAAATTTCTATTATTAATGTTTAAAAAAATCTACATGAGAAAAATCATGTGAGTAATCTGTGTACATTTATAAAATCTAGATATCAATTAAACGCCGCAGGTAATACAACCCCTGTATCCCTGAAGGTACCTCAAGGTACCTTAATGGGAGAGGGCTACACATTTAGAGCCAATGGACACACACCCAATATCCGAGTACGCTGGGATTAATTTCTGGTTTAGAAAAATCCTAGCTGGACCGGGGAGCGAATGCGGGACCCCACTAATGAAACTGCATAATTCCATAAAAGCGAGTCACCGTATATAAAGTTTAATTATCTTTGAAAATGAACAGAGAACATGGTAGAAACAATATGTGTAGGAAGCAGATATTACGCAAATAAAAAGTTTATTTATTCCTACTTTAATGAACAAAATAAGTAATTGTGAACTTTATGTGCTTTTCAAACAAAATAAAAGAAGATATTAAAGCAAACGCTAATTGCCTTTAGGTGTTTTTAAGCAATTTGTAAAGATATTAAAATTTTTTCATAAGGAAAAAGTAATAATATACACCAGAAAGTAAAAAAAAAATCCAAATGACTATTTGTACATGTTCTCATTTATTTGGAAATATTTGATATAAATTACAGAATTCTTTTTATAGGGATTTTAAAAATAAGTACGAATTAAGCAAACAAAGAGGCACGCCTTTGACACCATAGCAACTTATTTTTTCTATTAGAACACTGTGACAGCCACAGCCGAAATTGTGAGCCATTATACGAAATCACAGTTGTATCCATTTCCTTCTCAAAAATAACCAACTAAGTCCCCCACGTCTCTTACGACTGCAACGTTGTTTTTTTTTTTGGAAACAAAATTAAAGGTCTTTAATGTTCAAAAAATGTCTCTACATCACAGGAGCAATGAAAATGACACCTACAATTGCCATGGAAACTGTACTTTTCATTACCTCTCGGGGGAACTCTTCATACAGAAGAACAGCCCCAGAGTAACAATTTGTAGGCTCATGGTATATAAACGAAACGTGCTCGTATATTTGAGGATGCTACAACAGTACATCCTCCTAAGAGCGGAAATTGACCGTATATTATTGTATATACATTAAAAAAAAACTTTGAAATAAAAGTGGATACTTCAAGAAGTGATCGAACTAATGTGTCTACACCGATAGGACAAAATTTTATTTATGTAGAGGACCTAGATCTACATTCTACAAATGTGACACGATATTCAATGCGGAACTAGTGAGTATGTGCAGGTAGTAATAGAATCTATTAAGACAAACATTAGTGGAAAAACAGTATGTACATCTACAGACAAAAGTTGCCTTGCGTGCTCTAAATAATTACAGGGTAAGTTTAGGTCCAATTCTGTAAATCAGGGCGGCTCTAAATATACTTGTCAAAAATAATAGAGGACAACTCTACTGGGTACCATGATATAAATCAAGGTAATGAGGAAGCGGATGCTTTAGCCCGCAAAGGCTCTGAGAGTGCTCCGCATGCATGGTCCAAAATCAACGATAGTAGTCCACAATTCTTTGATATAAATGACAAAGTCACCGTTCTTAAAAGAAAGTTTGATTAGAAAATCATGTTCGTTTTAACAATCAAGTCATGATCAAAATGGAAACTGTCAAAACTGACAATGGTAGCTCAAGAATGGGTTAGTATAACGCATTTCCATTTTACTCCCACTCTACTTAAAAACATCCATTTACGCAAATGCCAAGTTCCTGAAACATTGCAGTGCTTGCTTTAAAGACGATTGAATGCATCCATCATATGTTGGTTTTATGCACGAACATTTTTATTAGAGTTTCGGTTTATTTCGATTTCGCCAGATGTCTAATATGAAATTTTAAATAGCTGTTAAATTTGTTGTGCTGTTTTCAAACCAAAATAATAATCATGTTCATTAGTTAGATATGACCCAAATATTTTACACTGTTGATAAAATGAAAATTAGGCTCATTAGTTAGAAATGACCCAATTGTTTTACTCTGTTAATAAAATGTAGTCCACGAAATTTAATTGCACTCAGTGCGACAATAAATAAGTGGTAAATACATCAGAGATTGTTTCAAGTGACGAACAGTTCCAAAACATCTTCTTCGAACTTTTTTGAAAATTAAAAAACAAAATTATACACGGAAATTAAGAAAAAAAGTTTTATTGGATTTCTACAGAATTTAAGAACTAGTGGTTCAAAAATAACTGCGAGTTTAAGTCTCACCATTTATGTTAAACTGTTTTTAAGCACTAAATTAAATTTGCATTATTTACTTTCAGTAAAACTCATATTTGAGCAATCTACCTTACAAATTAAACAAATTTGTGCTAACTAGTTTCCTTAAACTAATAAATTAATATAGTTCAACATTAAATTGCCAATAAATTAGGTCAACATCGTAGTTTAACATTGTGGGATGCTAAGCAAATATCAAGCATAACCTAGTGTGCTAAAATGTGGTTCTGGTTCAGATGGCTCTGGGAAAGCTGCAGCATTTCTCTTATACGCTGAGTTTGCTTAAAATTAAATTCTTGTTATGTATTCTAACTGTGTTGTTCAAAGTCAAGCATTGACTTGAATCTAACTACATCTCAAACGATGAATTGAAGTCAATGAGAGATTACATCTAGTTGCGAGAAACTATAATGGTTCATTTAGTTGCAACAAGGGGCTCTAAATGCCTCCTTCAATTAATTTCCTTTTTAATCAGTTAACTTAATTTTAACGCCTTACGGAGTGTGAGAAAAATAAAAAATAATTAACGTTAATGGGAACCTCGTTGCGAAGGAAAAGATAGAATCTATTTGGAAATAAAGTTTTTCTTAGAGGAAATAAAATATATGTCCTGCTGTTCAGTGGACTATGCACAATTAAATTTTTGTTGCGAAAAACCATAATTCTGTGTACAGTGTTTGCCAGATAGTTTGATACATATGAAACAATTTTATTGCTGATGTAAAATTTTGTTTTATAAAAGTTCTGAATTTGAAACCAACACTGATCTAATTCTTTTATGGTCATTTATTAGTAATAATGTTATAAGAATAATAAATTTCACTGTTCCATGTAAAAGAATTTACTTAAATTGAATTTGTTTACCCTGAAGTAATAACAACATACATTTTTGTTAAGTTACATCCAAACCATAAGCTAACACCAATAGCAATTATTAGCATCAGTAAAGTTGCTATTTGATTCGGAAAGGAAAACTTACCGGCTGGTTTGCACCAAATAAAACAATTTCTGACCTTTGTTGTCGTTAGTTCACGATTCGCTTATCTGCCATTGTCGATTTTTGTTCAGATTCATACATTAAGCTGAATTTTTTAATGTGTTATATTGTAACTAATGATTAGGAATCACTACAACGAGTTGAAACAAACTAAAACTTATTTGATATGCGAAAGTCAACAATCTCAAACAATAACCCCTTCAGTTGTTAACATTGGCTTTGGTATTTAGTCTGGATGCGCTTCGTAGGTCGTCGTGTATTGTAAAATTGCAAGTTTAAAAATTGAAATGGAGAAGAAAGTACCAGTATTTTTTATATTCTAGAACAAAATTTTATTATAAGAAGTCGTTAAAATAATGATTATCATGAGCAGAATAAAAACTACTGAGGATAATCTGAACATGAATAATGATCACCATTCTTTCTTTTTTATTTATCGTCTTATTTATATTAATGTCCTGGCGGAGTATGGCACATTGCTATCCACTACTCACCAAGCACAGATACACATTCAACAATCTTTCTCTACGACATTTGCCAGATGCCGCAGCTGAGACTCGAACTCAGGAGAGATAGACAATGACTACTCGTGTTTTGCCACACAACAACGTTCTAGCTAACTGTAGTATCGTCTCGGTATTTTAAAAACGCCACTATACGTCTATGCCCTAGTCAGGAATCGAACCTGGAACTCCTTGGTTTCAAGCTTAACGTATAAGCTCTAATCTACTGAGCTAACATTGACTTTTAAAGATGACACAACTCTACCCAGTAGATTGTACGAATCGTAAACGATATTGTTGCGATATTTTAAATTTTTATTTGTTTCTTTCGAGGATTCCAGCAGGTATCATAGTTGTAAATTGTACTTAAAATGAAATGTAATTAATTAAATTTATAATTTTGTAATCATTAGGTAGCAGAAATAAAAATCTATTAATATAACGTTGCAACAGTACTTCTGGTTATTGAAAACACTTACAATACCATCTGAATTCCGCGGTTCAATTTAACACTAAACTCACTCCACTTTACATTACTGTATTAATCCAGTATTATCACTCAACTATGATACTCCAAGTTAGAATTAATAACACATTGTAATTGTTAAAGTATATCCGCGTGGGAGTACTCCAGGGATCATGCCTTCCACCTCAGCATCTACATTTCCAATTTAGCTCGTTTTCCTAGCACCAAGTTGGCCATTATACGCTGACGACATGGTCATATACAATCACAACCAAAGTGCTGAGGCTGCTAACCAGCTATTGAATACTTATATCAGAGTCGTGTCCACCATAAGGACCAGTGAAAGATGTTAAGTGGAGACAAATGAAGAGTGTTACCAAATAAATAAAAAAAATACAAGATCTCGACGCCAATTTAAGTCTGGGGTACACAAATTGAAAACAAAAAGCTTCAAGTATCTCCTTTCCAAGGAGTCGTGGGACCTTGATGTGGTGGAAAGGCTTAAGTAACTGCAATGACTCTGAGAGCGATGCCGGCGGGAGATTTTCACTCCCGGTAGGGTCACCCATGCCGGTAAGGTCGAGGATGAGTAGCGAAAACTAAGGACGACTCACCCTGACCCAAGCTAAGGTGTAAGACATCGTGCCGAGGGCTGAGTGGCCGCAGGGTCCAAGATGCGGTCATTTACGATTCCCTGGGGGCACCAGGTGGCACCCCCTTGTATGCACACCTTACTCGGTCATGCGGGGCTCTGGCCGAGGTGACCAACACTTCCCTTGCTTCTCGTGGGAATTTATGGAAAACAAAAAAAACAAACAAAATAAAAATAAAAACAAAAAAACCAAAAAAAAAAAAGAACAAAAAGGTTACGCAGGCTAAAAGGCCAGAGGCGCAACCAGAAAGCCAATCAGTTGTGCAGGCTGTAGGGCCAAAAAAACACAACAGGTAGGCCAAATGGGGGCGTCGCAGGCCAAAAGGCCACAAACCGTAACAACCAACCCCAAGGAGAGGGAGGATGCTGAGGCTGCAGGGCCAAGTACATCCAAAGGCTCCAAGGGGAGTATCAGGGTCAACTCGATCGAAGAGGTAGACCTAATGACAGACGAGGAGGTCCATACCGCACGTCTGTCGGGAGCCTCTAAGAAGAGACTACAAGATCTGATCAAGACAGGCCGTGACTACTTGGAGGCCAAAAGGGCCACAATCAAGGACAATCTGATCAGATTCCAAAAAGGACAACTACAGTCCAAAGATCCCGGGAAGGCTAAACAAAGGCCCAAAGGGAAAGAACCAAGCCAGGAAGGCAGACAGGAGGCACAAAAAGGCCCCGTCAGGAAACCGTCACGCCTCCCAGCGGACAGAGGCAGAAGAAAAGGGCCAAACTGGAGGAATTATCCTTCAAGGAAGCCCTTTCTGCTGAGAAAGTTGCGGTAGTGCAGGACGGTTTTCCACTAGAAATGCTGGAGCCGGAAAGGCTGAAAGCCGTTCAAAGCTCCATCATAGAAGCATACGACAGGATTCCGTCAGAAGGACCTCAAGTACGCTTCGCAAAATGTACCCACAGGCCAGGCTACTTATTGGTAACGTGCGCGGATGCGACAAGTGCACTGTGGCTTCGGGGGGGTCGTTCCCACACTCCAGCCTTGGCAGGGCGCAAGCCTCAAAGCGCTGGAGGGGAGCGAGCTTCCGGGGTTGCATGCATGCAGCGTGTACGTTCCCGATGAGAACGGCCAAAGGCTAGAGGCCAACAGAATACTCACCAGGCTAAAGGTGAGCAACAAAGGACTTAACACAAACCTCTGGACGGTGTTTGGGAAAAACCCATCGGACAAGGGGCAAGTCTGGACATTCTCCATGGACAAACAATCCATGGAAGAACTCAGGAAACTGGAAATGTGTCCCTATTTCGGAATGGGAAGGATTAAGTTCCGCCCAAAGGAACAGGGACACAAACCGGATAGGGAGGTTCCACAGGAACCCCTGCCCAACAAGGAAGCTCCTCAAACCAAAGTGGGCAAAGTCCGCTCAAGAGGCTCACAGCCCAGCAGCAGACAACGTCCATGGAGGTGGAAGAACCTGCCGGGGAGGACCAGCCTTTGGAGGGATCTTCACCAAAATGAAGGATGAAATCAGGGTTCTGCAGGCGAATCTCCATCATGCCAAGGCTGCTTCGGCCATCTTATGTAGGAGATTCGAAAAGAAGGCATAGATATTGCCCTCCTGCAGGAACCCTGGCTTGTCAAGGGAAGGCCCGCAGGCCTCAAACAACTACAAGGTAATTTGGTGTACAATGCATTCTCAAGTAAACCAAGAGCCTGTATTGTATATAGCAATAGAGTAAGTTGCACACTAATCCCGGTGCTCTGCACCGATGATTTTGTTACAGCTACCCTAACAGTGCCAACGGAGGAGGGAACGAAGAGCTGGGTGATATGCTCCGCCTACTTCCCAGGCGAGGAAAGAACCTGCCCTCCGCAATTACTGAGCGACATAGTTGCCTATTGCGGGGGGAGGAACCTACCACTAATTATAGGAAGTGATGCCAACGCACACCACACTATATGGGGAAGCACCGACACCAACACAAGGGGTGAGTCTCTATTACAATTTATTTTAGGTGAGGGGTTACTAATAGCTAATATAGGCAAACAACCTACTTTTGTTACTACAGTGCGTAAAGAAGTTTTAGATATAACCTTATGTACAAGTAATATAAGCAATAATATAAAAATTGGCACGTATCACAAGAGCCATCAGGCTCCGATCACATGCACATAAGATTTGACATCACGACTCCATCCCTTACGAAGACAAAGTTCAGAAATCCCCGTGAAACCAATTGGGAAGGATACTCTGAATCCCTCAAGGCACTTGCAGGGAGGAACAGCGTCAGGAAGGGATGTAGAGAGCCTTGAAATGGCAGTGGAACAGGTAAGCGAGGCGATAATAGCTGCATATCAGGAAAACTGTCCAGAAAAAACAAGGAAAAACAGGGGTAAAACAACCTGGTGGAACGAACATCTAGAAGGCCTCAGAGCAGAAGTGAGAAAACGGTTCAATAAGGCCAAATCCAACCAAGATTGGGACACCTACAAAGCCAAACTCACGCAATACAACAAAGAAATCCGCAAGGCAAAAAGAGACTCTTGGAGGAGGTTCTGTGAGGAGGTCAATGATGGCCCTGCAGTGTCCAGAATTCACAGAGTCTTGGCCAAGGATGGTGGTACTGCAAGCGAAGTAGGCTTCCTCAAAAAAGAGGATGGAACCTACACGGAAACATCAACGGAAAGCATTCAACTACTTATGGAGACACACTTTCCGGGCTCTCTGGTTTTGACAAACTCGGATGGTATGCCACACCTGGACCAAAGGCCGGAGAGGCCTGGACCTGAGGATTGGAGGCTTGCCACCGAGATAGTAAGACCCGACAAAATCAGATGGGCTATCAGTAAGTTCCAACCATTTAAATCTCCGGGGCTGGACGGTATCTATCCAATCCTGCTTCAAAAGGGGCAGGACACAATAATACCACATTTGTGTAAAATATTCAGAGCATGTTTAGCCTGGAGATACATACCATATCTATGGCGGAAGGTGAAGGTTATCTACCTACCAAAAATAGGTAGGACGCTAGACCAAACGCCCAAGTCATATAGACCCATAAGCCTGTCCTCTTTTCTACTAAAAACGTTGGAAAAATTATTGGACAGGTACATTAGGGACGTAAACCTAAAGGAAAATCCTCTTAGTGAACGCCAATACGCATACCAGCCAGGGAAGTCTACGGACCTGGCGCTGGATGATCTAAATAGGCTACTGACAAAGTCACTAGATGACAAAGAAATGGCAGTGGCTACATTCCTGGATATAGAAGGAGCGTTCAATAACGCGACAACGTATTCGCTAACGAATGCCCTATCAAATAGAGGAGTCCCAACACTACTTTGCCAATGGATCAAAGCCAGCTTAGAAAAGAGGGTAATAATATCCAATATAGGCGAGGCTACCATTGAAGCAAAGGTGAATACAGGCTGCCCCCAAGGTGGAGTATTATCTCCACTGCTGTGGGCGACCCTTGTTGATGAACTCCTTCGAAAAATGTCCGCAGAAGGCTTTTACTGCCTAGGGTATGCCGACGATCTAGTAATAGTAGTCAAGGGACGATTTGCGAGCACGATAGTAGAGCGCTCTCAAAATGCCCTAAATATTGTCGACAGGTGGTGCAGTGAGGAAGGACCGTCCATAAATCCTCACAAAACCACAATCGTCAACTTTACACGAAAAAGAGCACTGGAAGGCCTAAAATCCCTAGCGCTCAATGGAGTGGAAATTCCATTTGCCAGTGAGGTGAAATACCTAGGAGTCATCTTCGACCAAAAACTGACATGGAATGCCCACATCCAAAAAATCACACAAAAAGCCACAATTGCCCTGGGGAGGTGCAGACAGATGTGTGGAAAAAATTGGGGATTGAATCCAAAAATGACCCTATGGTTATACACCAGGGTAGTGAGACCCATGATAACCTACGGATCAGTAGTATGGTGGACTAAGACACTGCAGCTGGGAGCTATAAGGCTGTTAAGTGGCGTACAAAGGCTTGCTTGCCTGTGCGCCACGGGGGCCATAAGAACCGCTCCTACAGCCGCATTAGAGGTCCTGCTAGACCTGTCACCACTACATATATTTATCCAAGGAGAAGCTCGTTCAGTAGTACACAGGCTAATGCAAGGCTCAACGCCCATAAGGCAGCAGCACGGAACAGAGCACCAGAGGTTATACTTAGAGTTAAAGGCGCATCCTATACTAGGAATGCCTACGGATAGCTTAGTCCCGAAGTATAACTTCAATAAAAACTTTCAAATTATAATACCAGACAGGGAAGACTGGAAAAACGGTCCCCCAATAACAGCTCAAAAAATCTGGTATACGGACGGCTCCAAGACAGAACAAGGAGTAGGAGCTGGGATTTACGGGATAAGGCCAAAAACGGAAATCTCGTTAAGTCTAGGAAAATACGCCACAGTATTTCAGGCTGAAGTAGCCGCGATACAGTGGTGTGCAAAGGAAATAATAAGGCAAGGGACTGTCAATCAGTCGATAGCCATTTTCTCCGACAGCCAAGCGGCACTAAAAGCAATCGGTTCCATGCAGGTTGACTCAAAGCTTGTGTGGGACTGTGTGAATGCCCTAAAAGACCTAGGAAGTCAAAATAAACTGACCATGGTGTGGGTGCCAGGACACGAGGGACATAAAGGTAACGAAAAGGCGGATGAACTGGCCAGAGAAGGCTCATCCACAGCCTTAGTAGGACCTGAACCCTTCTGTGGCATGGCCAAGCCAGGCATAAGAACATCCATTGAGGAATGGATGCAAAATAAATCTCTGGAATGGTGGAGAGGCTTCCCGCAACAGAGACAGGCCAAAGAGTTCATTAAAGAAAGATCGGCTAAATTTACGAAAGATCTACTATGCCAAAATAGAAAGGCCATTAGGATAATAGTAGGTCTTTTAACAGGACACTGTCGACTCAATAGACATATGAGTTTGATGGGTCTGGTACAGGATGCAACATGCAGATTCTGCCAAGAGGAAGAGGAATCCTCAGTCCATGTGCTGTGCCACTGTGAAGGCCTCGCTAGACTTAGGTTCCAACTACTTGGGGAACAAAAACCAAGAGCTGACAGCTACACTAAGAGCCCCTTATCAAGGCTGTGGAGTCTGATACAAAGGACAAAGCTGGATGAGGAGCTCTAAGGAAATGAATAGGAGCTCCACAATAGACCCACAGGGGGTCGCGGTGGTCAAGGCCAACCAGCCAGCTCCTCCCTTATAATCTAATCTAATCTAATCTTGGGGTTCATTTAGATGAGGAGTTAACTTTCGGTTGTCATGTCAACATGACTATAACGCAAGGCCTATTTCTTGTGAATTTATACCCTTGCATGACAAGGAATACCAAATTTAGCACGACAAATAAAAAGAAATTGCTTTATATAAAAATAATGAGACCGATTTTACTGTAGGCAGGCAAAAATATCTACAGTTGAAAATGATAAAAAGAGTTAAAAAACACTTGTATTAAATGTAATATTTCTTAATTTTTTTATTATTTTCAACATAAAATGGATAATGTCGTGAATAGTAACATTTTTAACAAGTGATATGTTTGCGATTTTTAATTATTCTGATATAAAGATACTTATAATATTATTCCTTAAATGTAGAAGATTTTAAATAAATAGTAATCTTATGTTTGTAAGAAATTTTTCAAAAATCTTGAAAATAATATTCTATAAAAGTAAATTTACTGTAGTTTTCATGAAAAAGGAAGTAAACTTTTCTGAAAGCTTGACAAATGACAAAATTCTTCATTTCTTCTAGATTATTTGCACTTTTGACTGCGACCTCAAAATTTTCTCTTTTCATATACTACAAGGTGTCCCAGATTTAAAGTAATATAGGGGTAATGGAAGATAGAACACACTTAGTTGAGTTCAAAAAACCCCCAAATTTACTCTTGAATATTAACCGTTTTTGAGATACAGAGCGTTTTATGGTGTTAGACTAAAACTGTAATCGGCCATATTCCTGGAACGGCTTAAATATTTGAACAACTTTTGGTATAAATATTATATTCTTTTAGTCTGATCGAAATTATAATTAATTTTGGAAACATTCCAGGACCGGACTCAATTTTTAAAATGTTACTCTCAGTGCCGATAACAGCACCCTGTGTGTAATTTTTTGGTAAATGTTAGTAAACGTTTAAAAAGTCAATGGATCAGTGTATAAAATAATATCATAATATTTGATGGCAGGTTTAAGGTTATTCTTCAACAAATTTAAAAATATATTGATTAAGTAAATTTTGAATTCTATAAATTAGGCAATCAACCAACTAATGCCACCATTTTATTAATTTTACCTAAATACCCTACACTAATTAAGCATCTTCATTTTTTCTGGACGAGAAATATACATTTATTGAAAAATTAAATGTTCGTGCAGGGCTGAATTCACTTAAAGTTCTATGATTCGGTACATTTTATTTAAATTTGTTATTCACATTAAGTAAATCATTTTTTGAAATTCAACAACGTGACTAAAAAATTTATAATAATAAAAAAATTATTTATTTTTCGATTTCTTGATATGAAGCGTTTCTAAGCTTTTCTGAGTTTAATAATAATAATAATAATAATAATATGTATTGGTCTTTTTGATCATGTACATGATATAAGACAGGTCATTAGAGAATTAAACATAAAATGGAATAATAATAAAGATTACATAATATAAATAATGTTATACTAACAGTCAAAAATATATAAGACAAACAGTTGTATAAGGCACAAATAAACAAACAAACAAAATATATATATACATACATATATACATACATATATATTTTATATATAAATATATATATATATATATATATATATATATATATATATATATATATATATATATATATATATATATATATATATATATATATATATATATATATATATATATATATATATATATATATATATATATATATATATGTGTATAAACAATTATGATTGCTTACATAATATTAATGGTACACTAACAGTCAAACAGTTATATATGACACAAACAACATTATATATGTTATAACCAAATAATAATGATTACATAATATAAGTATTACATTAACAGTTGAAAATGTATAAAACAAACAGTTATATATGACACAACAAAAAATATATGTGTATGAACGGAATTACAGTAACATAATTATAGCAGAACGCAAAGTATATGCTCACGGATCTACAACTAAGAATTGAAAAAAATCATTAAGATTGTAAAATACATGGGTCATCAGGTAACTCTTTAGATTGTTTTTGAAATTGTGTTTATTTCTGGCTTTTTTAATGTTGTCAGGTATCTTATTATATATTTTTATACAGGAGTAGTGTGGTGATTTTTCAAATTTACTACTATGATGTAGTGGGACGCTTAGTTGAGTCGAATATCTCGTACTATAATTATGCTGGTCGTTATTTTTACTAAACAGATTAGAATTATTGTAAACAAACACAGCACTTTTCAATATAAATACACCACAGACAGTTAATATATTTTGAGTTTTGAAAGTTTCTTGACAAGACTCCCTATGCCCTAGATTAAACATTAATCGTAATATACGCTTTTGAATGATAAATACACGGTTTATCTCTACTGCTCTACCCCATAACATTATATTGTAGGAGAGGTGCGAGTGGACCAATGCAAAATATGCTTCTCGTAGAGTAGATACTGAAACGCTTTGTTTTAGTTTAAGTAAAGCATAAAATGAACTATTTAGTGTCTTGCAGACATGATCTATTTGCCGACTCCATGTAAGCTTTGAGTCCAGGAAAGATCCCAAAAATTTTACATCTTTGGCGAAGTTATTGAGAACTAGACGTGGTGCAGTATTTTGAAATGCAACTTTCACCGTTTTATCTTTGTTTAGAATTAGACGGTTTTGATGACACCACTGATTCATTTCTTTATCCACTTGACTGATTGCAGATAGTAGTTCTTCCGGTGTATATGCGGATACTATAATAGATGTGTCGTCGGCAAAATTAATCATGTACAGTGAAGTTGTCAAATCATTTATATATAGAAGAAAAATCAGTGGTGCCAAAGTTGAAGCCTGTGCTGCACCTATATTGATATTATATGTTTCGGATTGCACATTGTTAACATTAACGTAAAGCTATCTGTGTGATAAAAATGATAGAATCCAGTTTAGAATGTTAGATCTTACGCCTAATCTGTCTAACTTAAATCTTATGAATTCGATGTCAATGGTATCGAAGGCTCGAGAAAGATCAAAGAATAAACCTGACACACACTTGTTTTTTTCTAACTGATTTTGAATATATTGTGTAAAGTCGTACGATGCTGATTCCGTTGATCTCCCTTCACGAAAGTCATGCTGACTGTTTGAGAATTGATTAAATTTGTTACAAAAATTGACAATTCTCTTATACATAACTTTTTCAAATATCTTAGAGAAAACACTTAAAATTACCATTCAAAATAACAGGATTATCCAACAAAAAACCCACCCCTACATTTTGTTTATTTTTCAAGTTTGAAAAAAAAGTATTAATAAAAATTGTAATGAAACAAATGAACTCATTTAGAATCCCTGCAAAGACTATGCAGGTGGTTCCATAAAAGCGGGACAAACCAAAGTTGCATTTTTTTAAATGGAACACCCTATATTTTTGAAATCTGTATTTTTTTTGTGATTTCAAATATATAGATATGTTGTATCTTATCTTTTACTGTTTTTTATTTATTGCAAATTTTATACTACCAGCATCTGCATGGTGATCAGGTTCGCAATGGATGAAAAACAATTAATTTGATACGTATGCTTTACAAAATAATTTAATAAATTCAAAAAGCAAACTGCGTAGTTTTATGTGTCATATTATTTGTGAAAACATTCAATTTATTAGAGAGAAGTTTCGACCTCAGCTAAGTGTGCTCTATTCCCATTACTCTGTCACTTTAAATCTGGGACACCCTGTGTATATTATATAATTTCACACATGTGACGTCGGATCTAGTACAGTCCAACTTCCGGTCGAATTGAATTTCTTGTGTTGCGTTTTCCACGACCGTTATTCGAAACATTGAGGACCTGCGGCGAGTTTTCGCTTCAGTAGAATTGAACTCAACAAAAAACAGAATTGTTTATTACATTTGAACCGCGAACCGCATCAGGCGAAGTAGAAAAGCCTTTAAAATATAAATATTTGGAGAAAAATGTATCACTGACTTGCAAATCCTTCGTTGTATTTATTTTAAATTTAAATTGATTGCTAGATGCCTCCACATACATAAATATTTATTCAACCATGGGACAAAATCTAGAATCACAAATAACATATGAAAAAATAAAATTTCCATCAATCTTGGTTAAACTTTATGCAAAGTACAAAAGTAAATATTAATTAGAAAGATTCTGGACTTGTTCGAATCAATACAAACATTGACATAAAGCCAAACTACTATATGATTCAAATGTGTTGTCTTTCACTGCAAGATCTTAAAAATAGCAGAGCTGAAAATTTTTTTAAAAATCATTAGACTGGTTAGATGAGACTGGAATTGTACGCTAACGGCCGGGAATATTCTGGACTCCTCTAGATCGTGTGAATGGATATATAAATAAGACACACGGTGTGCCGAGTTAATCTTAAGTCGAACGTGAACAAGTAAAGAAGAAATAAGAAAGAGACTTATAAGTGTTCAGTTGTGATTATAGTTAAGACATTAATTAATCTATTGTTGTTAATTGTTAATTAGTAAATAAAGTAGTGAGTAAGTGTTACCTGGACTTTCAATCAACGAATCTACGAGTAGAGGTGTTTGTGTGGATAGCAAACACGTAACAATATGAATTAACGCAGGAAATTTGTTTAAGTACGATGCGCCGAGATACCTTAAATACCGTTTGCCACGGACAACAGCTGACAACTTCGCGCGTCGCACTTATCCCCGCCACTGTTTTCGACAGAATTTGGGTATAAATTAAAGCGCGTCGATTAAAAGAGAGAGTTCTCCAGTCAGTGCTCAACTTAGCAGTACGCACCTCCAAATATCCAGTGTGCTTCGCCGCAATCAGTTAGTGGTAAGAATTATTTTGATCGTTTTACTGTTTTTATTTTTATTTCCGTTATTTACCGTTTGTGTCCAAATTCACTGCTGTATTATTTTATCCGAAATGTCTGCTTTTCCGAATGTCAGAGATATTCAGAAAACTTCCCGATTCACTGATAAAAGCGGTTATCTGTTCAACAACAAGCACCCGGACTATTCGGTTGTCATTTTATTAAGTATTGACGAAAAGATAGGACTTTTGATAGGACTCGATCTGTGGAAAGAATTCCATCTCAGTCGTAGCTGTGGAAACAATGTCACTAAGTGCCCCGGAAGGTAATGCATGATCCGTTCCGTCCGATTCCCGTGTTCACTAAAACTAACTTGTACAGAAAATTAGCTTGAAGTTGATTTGATAACCGATTACTCTAAGCTATCACTAGCTAACGAAAGTTAACCTCAATTATCTCCAGTCACTCAGGCATATCTCTAGTTTAGTCAGTTTAAGGGACATTTTCCAATTAAAACTCGAGTTAGTAAAACTGAACTTCTGTGCTATATAGTTAAACAAGCATCGGAAATATTTGGTTATTTAGTATTGACTAAAAGATACGACTTTTATACCTTGATCTGTGGAAAGAATCTTACTAAGTGCCACGGGCTGTAATTCACAAACCGTTCCTTCCGCCATACGTAGTCAAGAAACCCTAACAATGGACATTAGGAGCTAATCTAGAGATATAGCACGCTCGCGATTAGATAGTCATATACCGGGTGACACTGGAGACTTACTTTCAACAGGATGGGGCTCCACCACATAACAGCAGAGTTGTGGTGAATTATTTAAATGAAAGGTTTGGAGAAACCTGGATGGGAACAAATTGGCCCGTTCGATGGCCTGCAAGATCACCAGACCTTACGCCTTTTTTTTGTATGGGGCCACCTCAAGGAAAACGTTTATAGGACTCCACCAACAAACAGGGAAGACATGGAAATGAGAGTCAGAAGAGCAATCGATGGGATTACTGAATTACAGTTAGATAACGTGCTTAGGGCTACCGTCACAAAAACACGATTGTGCAGAGATAATAACGGACAACATTTTGAACATCTGTAGTAAAAGAATGTTTTTTGTATGTAGTACTTCAGTAAATATTTTATTTTAATTTCATTCATTCGTTGTAAAAATGTACTACATAGTGTAATGAATGGTTTTTCATCAATTTTGTTCAAACGTGTTTCACTGATGTTTCTTATTTATGAAAAAAATCGTTTTACCTACTATTATTTTGTTTCCACCGCCTGCTTACTAAATATTTTTGTTGCAGTACAATATTCATTACTATGCAATAACATTCGATACTAATTTTAATGAAGAAAGCAAAATATGATAGGCACAGCAATTGTATTGGACAAAAATAAAAGATAAATAAGTATTTTTTAACTAGGTGAAGTAAAAAAAGGGGGTTCCTCTCTTGATTTTTAAGATATCGTGGGTTGTTTAAAGATATATATTTTTTTTAAATAAGCATACCAGAGGTCTTTCGATATCACGGCACACTACGCATCAATATCTCCCAAGGTTCATATCAGGGCCACCTAGACTTAACAAACTAAAATTGAAATTAACTGTCATTTTAAAAACAAATGCCATGTTCCGATACATGGTTGAAAAGAGAATCTAGAGACGAATCAGATAGGTAAAAAAAATATACAGGGTGCCATTTAAAATAACAGAGTACATGTCACTTCCGGTGAAACCGGAAGTGGTGGACAAAAATTTTTCCTACTTAAAAAAGGACAATCACGCATTATATAAGTGTACCGTAATTTCAAAATGATATCTTTTTAAATAAACATGCTACGGGGTGTTACATGTCTCCTGTGTCACCCGGTATACCGCCTGTCCCTGGACTGATCTCCTGCACTTGTGTCTTTCTTGTACTCCGTAACCGCTTATTACTGCACCAGCCGCCTTAAGCATTGGTGACTGTCATCATTAACCCCTTGCTGTAAATACCAGTAGTAGTAGCTGCCGTAACTATGCTTTATTTTGAATCACCGCTTGCTTGCTTTTGTAGATGCTTGTAATAAACATTTGAATATTGCCCGTTGATAGTAATACCGTAGTAGTAGCTTCCGTAACTTAGCTGTGCTTGATATAATTGATCACCGCTTTTGCATTATCATAACCTCTTGCTTATTTGTAATATCTACGTTGCATTAAAACCTAACTCTTGTATTTATTTATTTTTGGTTTTTTATTCTTTCATGAAGCAGTCTTAAATAAATAGAGTAAGCAAAGTGGAAGTTCTGCTTTCTATTTAAACCAAAGGTATGCATAATAAATCTGTTTGTACACGGAGAATCACATTTTCAGTAGGTAAAAGTGAAGTTCCCCATTGTTACGTAACCGACAACCACACACACAGACCCCTCTTCACTGAGTTATCCTAGCTTCTATTATACCGCTGATAGAGTACAGTGGTGTTCCTACACTTTAAAACACGAACTGGCGCTCGAGACGTTTTGAATTTATTGACAAATAACTGTGTTGTACGAATCCCCTTTAAGGGGTTGTAACTCTCTTAGGAACTGATTTAAGACAAATGTTTATAACATTGTGTCCTCGGCCTTAACATATTTAGCTGCAGTTGCTGAGAACAAGATGAGTACGATAAGCAAACTGTGATCTCTCAAGAATCTTATGAATCAAAAAAATAGTAACATATATTTTTAAGAAATATTTGTTTCTAAATATTAAAACGCCGATTTAAATATATTTTGACTGCCATTTTAAAACTATAATTCATATAAATGTCAAGAAAAATTATTAAATTGGAAGAAATCAGTCAATTAATAATGCTTATAAAAGGTATTATAAAGTAGAAAGTTCTTGAAACAAATACAATTAATCAAGGTTTTTCAATTTACAAGTTGTCCACAAAAATATGCCCATACTGATTGCCTATAATTACAACAGGAGACATAATAAGAAGTAAATCAGATTGTCTACCTCTTTGCATTCTTTAAGAAGTACATTCATGGCAATAAAAAGAAGTCCCACCTTTATATTATACATATTAAAACAACATTAACCTATGGTATAATGACAGTTATAATGGCAACCATTATAAAAATGTTTTATTAAACGGATTAAGTGGTCAATTATTTACTTATGACCTGCACACCAGTAATTTTTCTTCGAAATCTTGCTTTCGTTATTTAAATTAGGTATCGCTGTCTAAATTTTAATTTAATTTTAATACTAATGTTGGTCAATGATTATAATGTATGGATTCTTTTTTGAGGTAAATGTGGCTATTTTGTTATTAAATTTTTTGTAGTAGCCTGTTTTGCATTTAGTTATTCATAGATAGCGTTTAGGAGCACTAAACCCTGGGCAATTATTTTTTTGTCCTAACGAATAATTTTATATAATTTTGTTATTTTATGGACACCTGAACCCACGTCAAGACACGTTTTTATCCAACAATTTTTAGGTATGCATAGGGCTCTAGCTGCAATTTAAATAATCTCTAAAACAAGAAAAGACTGCTTAATCTGATTTTGGATTGCGATCAAACGATATTAAAAAAATCTATAATGAATGGTTTTCCAAACTTCCGAAGTTAGGAGGAATGATATATGACATCGAATTATTAATTTGCATAAATGATTAATACTAGGTTCAATCTCTTTAAAACTAGTAACCTATAAAAATGAATGTCAGAACCACAGAAAAATAACAATAGAATTGTAGACAATGGTACGAAATAATAACTATTCTACTTTAATGCAACGTTACATAAAAAGGACTAAGTAAAAAGTTCAGTTTTTTTACAGTTTTCTTAGGAATATCCTTTATAAATCATCAAACTAACAGTGGTTTGCCCCTCTTTTAGTAAAAAATATCTTAAAATATAGTGAATACCTATTTCACTTTGTTTATTATCATAGCTACACCTAGTTTATTTGTTGGAGTAGTAATTTTTCTATTTAACGTAATATTTATTGATACTTAAGTTAGTTGAAGTCTTCAACTTCCTAAGATATTGTGGGATACCGATCCTAGTTTGTTTAGTTTGCAATTTACTCGGTAAATTTGTCTTAATTCTCATATTTTGTCTACATAGCTGGACAATTCAAACGTCACAGTTTTTTACTTTGTTTTGCCTATAATACTGATCTCATAACACTCTCCCCTTTTTATGTAAATACCTGAACCAAGAGAAGAGGATAACTGGTGGATCGAACTGATCATTATTGGATGGATCAGGAAAACGATATTTTATTCAACTGGCATTTCGTCTCAAGGGTAACTGCAGTACTATCAGTGGTGATTCAAACTGACACCGATAGTTTAGCCGTTGGTGGATTCTTCGCTGGACTAACCCGTTTGAAATTACGTAAGATCTTCGTCCTCTGTGAACTTTTATTTTGGTTAGAAGAATTTTTGTAAGAGATCAGTCACCTTATTTTTTTTTGTTTATTTCTTGATCCTCAACCAAAACAAGGTTTTTTAACTAAGAGACCATCTTAGCCTGTGTTAATTTTTGTACATGTTCTTACAAGTTTATTGTACTTTTTATTTAAATAATATCTTCTTATTCGACTTCCTTCTCAAGAAAATTCAAGTATTAACGTTATCTTTACCTTTTAAAGTAAACTTTTAATTATTTGGTACTTGCAAAAATCCTGGCGCCCAGCCTAGATTTTGGTGAGAACTCACATCAATCTAAGCCCTTATTCACAACCTGCTAACTGAGCTACCGGTCAATAAGTACAACCCCCAGCTAATTGTGTTATGCCAGCAATTGGACAGGTGGTGTTGCACTTTTCAGTTTATGATTTTAAAGTGTTGAACCGGGTGTTCAAGAGAAATTGTGCACCCCTATTTTAGCCCTTATTATAGCATATAGAAAAAACCATAAATAGAAAAATTTTAGGAAATTTTCTGTAGATTCGGATTGTGCTATTGGAAAAACAATTGAACATCGCATTAAATAGTTATTGACCACACGTATGTTTTTTAAATAGAACATTATGTATATTTTTATGTTTTCCATTATTTTCTGATTTCGAAAATATATTTTTGTGATATATTATCTCTTGCAGTTTTGGAAATATTTAAAAAAATATCTTCAGTCCACATTAATTTCGAATAAATGAAAAACGAACAAAGGAAAATTAACTCATCAAATTTATTATATTGAAATATAAAATCAACATTAAAACAAACAAATAAATAACTATATGACTAACAAAAGGGAAGGAAATTATAAATATTGCTCAAAATTTATTCCGTTATTTTCAAAACATAGCCGATATTTTTTTTCTAAATTTTCTATATTATTTCTAATCAAGTGATTATTATTATTTAAATATTCTATTTCGTTTACTATTCTCTCCCGCAAAACGTCTGCATCTTCAGGTAGCCCCACAAGAATGTGTCAAAGACAGTTAGATCTTGGCTATTTGCGGGCCATCTTATTGTCCCTTGCCTGCTTATTACTATTCATATCTATAATTTTAAAAATTTCTAACTGTAGCAATATTATGGGGTGGTGCTCCATCTTGCTGCCATATTATGGCATTGTCACAATTAGGAATCTGTTTCTGCAAGATATTTTCTCTTTCGTTCAATAGAAACAGATAAACACATTTCACTTTTTAGATTCCCTTCATAAAATATTGGGCCCAGGATTTTATTCTCCATTATACCACACCAAACGTGCAGGAATCTTCTCCCTTGTGTTTTTATTTCTGCTATAGAATGTGGGTTCCTCGTTGCCCAATAGCATTTGTTTTGTCTATTAAACATACCGTATGTGGTGAATGATGCCTCATCAGTCCAAAAAATTATGATCGTTATTCAAACGATTTATCATATCTCTGTTCAATTTGTTCGACAGTTAATTTTTGCACAGGTAAACTTTTATACGATCTAAATTTTTTTTTTTTTAAATCTTATGGATCAGTCCACGCGAATACCTTTAATCTCTTTGTAGTTATAGAGTTGGGGTTTTCTTGAAAATAGAGAAGAATTCCCAAATCTTTTTCTTCACGATTTGGACTCCTTCTTTTTAAGTTTTTGAGGGAACCGGTTTCTCTTAGTTTCTTTGGGATATTTAAAAACGTCATTCTTGACGAAAATCTTTTATCAGAAAGTTTTTGAGCATAATCGCATCTTGCACGCGACATATTTTCATTATATCGATATTGACAATATATCGTAACGTTCAACCTCAGAAAATTGCATTTTTTTATATAAACGAACATTTGCAAACGAAACAATTACAAATACTATCATTTACAGAAATGTCATTTGAAACAGTTGAAAAATGCTCTTGCTGAAAAATAGCTAACTTGATTTTGAAATGAATGACCGCAGCTATTTTTTAAACTATTTTCAAAACTACTAGAGATAATATATCATAAGTATATATTTTCGAAATCAGAAAATAATGGACAATTTGAAAATACAAAAATATACAGGGTTCTATTAAAAAAACATAAGTGTGGTCAACAACTATTTAATGCGATGTTCAATTGTTTTTCCAATAGCATAAACTAAATCTACAGAAAATTTCCAAATACTTTTCTATTTATGGTTTTTTCGTATATGCTATAATAAGGGCTAAAATAGGGGTGCACAGTTTCGTGTGAATACCAGAAACATCATGTTATTTTATGAAAATAATTATAATTAATACTCAACGCTCCTAGCTTAGCAATTGCCGCGCTTAGACGCGGTTTAGGATAGTTGAGTGTACCATGTCTTTATTCCACCAATTCTCTTAGCCTACCTGAAACCATTACATTACTATCTCCATAGGTATCTACTTCCTGTGCTGTTGTATGATACTATTCCTTATCAGGTCGTCCTCAAACTTCAGTTCTATTATTATATGGGGGTTTGACTTATTCGCGAATAACATAGTCGTTGTCAGTGTGTCTACCCTAATTGCTTTTCCAGGATTCCTCTAAATATAATAATCTTCTCTCGATCTTCGATTGTGCGCGGCATGACATTCTAGTTTACAAACTTTATAGATGGTTTTAAAGCTAAATCAAATCACTTTTTAGAGCCTATCTTGCGCTGATATTGCTCAGTATTAATAGTAAACTCTGAAGTTCTACAAAGTTCTGTACTCGGACCTCTATTATTCTTAATAAACGATCTACCTAATGCAAACGACAAATCGACGACCTTGATAAACATAAATTACAACTTAAGTAATTTACTACAGGTTATTCAGTAGTAAAAGTTAAGGCTTCTGGTAGGGTACAAGCGAATAAATTAAATATTAATCAATTAAAAATATGCATTATCAATTCTCAACATTGAAAACATTCACAGAAATATACAACGTAGTCACAGGGATTCAGCACACAGGCCACCAGATATACCTTAATCACATATACAGTCCATTGAGGAGGCTTCTTGGTTGAGCGGTAAGGGACACTTGCCTCTCACTCTAAAGTCCTAAGTTCGATCCACGGTAGAGATACTGTGATTTTTTTAAAGCAGAAAATAATCATAGCGTACTTGGATATTGGGTGTGTGTGTCCACTGTCCGTTAATGTGAAGAGTCCTCCCACAAAAGGTACTTTTAGGTAACTTTAGGGATGCAGCGGATTTTATTACATGTGGTGTTTAATAACTAAAAATAATAATGGCTTAAGAATTAAAGATATATTGTAAAAATGTATTTGAATTGACATTACTTATAAGCATGTGTTATTTTTTAAAATAAAAATACAAAAACAAATTTCATGAGTTTTATTTTGAATTATTTTATAACAGGCAAATGTTACCGAGCTCGGTAGCGCAGTGTGCTAGAGTGTCAAGTAACAAGCGTAGTTGGTTTTACTGCTTGCCGACTCCCGTGTTCATATCTCGACCTTGACATTGACAAAGTAGAAAGGGGTGGTTCCATGTCCGCGTTTTTTCATCAGTGTAAGTCCTGCCCATTCTGCTTCGTCTTTGGATTTCGGGGTTGTCTAATTTATGTGGTGTTTATGTTTTGTGTTACGAGATCGTTTTATATTCTCGAACTGGGAAGTTTTAAATTTTGATACAATTTTCCATTAAGTTTTTTTTTTTTAATCACATATGCCTTGGAAACTTGTCTGTCAATGTGCAGAACAATTCCAACACTATTAATTTCAATAACTGTCAATGTGTGTTATCGCGCATTGTTACCTTCTCAAAATGAATAAAATCGAATGCCGTGGAGTTATGAAATTTCTTACAAAACAAATAAATACTCCAAAAATTATTCTTGAAAAAATATTGATTATGTATAGGAATGATTGTCCTTTTAATTCAACTAATTGTGAGTGGTCAAAACGGGGATGTCCCATGAGATCTAATTCCCACGAGATCTAATTCTCACGACATGAGATCTAATTCTAATAGCTACCCTGTATATCTGTTCAAGTTTCCGAGTGAGTTTTATATAGACCGATAAAAAAAGTCCCATGAAACCCAATCCCCACGACATCTAATTCTCACGACATCTAATTCCCACGACATCTAATTCCCACGAAATCTAATTCCCACGAGATCTAAAACTCCTATGCTATTTTCCTATGAGATCTATCGCACCACCCTGTATCTATGATCAGTTTTCCGAATGCGTTTTACTTATATATCCAAAAACACCGATTTAAAATTCCCACGAGATCTAATTCCCACG
Source organism: Rhamnusium bicolor (assembly GCA_029963845.1). Classification (NCBI taxonomy): domain Eukaryota; kingdom Metazoa; phylum Arthropoda; class Insecta; order Coleoptera; family Cerambycidae; genus Rhamnusium; species Rhamnusium bicolor. The sequence continues at coordinate 1,817,324 of JANEYF010005793.1, forward strand.
AGATCTGAAGATTTGATGTTGCCTTAGATAATAAAGTAAAGCATTACATGTGCAGCATTCAGATGTGTAGGGACAAGTAAGGCAGCGGACTTACTACACTAGTTTTAAAAATAATGCGGGAATATAACTTGAAAATAAAAATATAGTGATTTTAAAAGTATTACATGTTTTAACATTTAAACCATGCAAAGATGTATAAAGATGTTATTGGGCTGTAAAGTTAACATAAGGTTTTTTAAGGAAAACAAGCTGTTCAATATATGACAAATATATCATGAAGTGGATTAGATCCTTTGATATGGCGACATTAACACTGATGTTCAAACAAACTTACGTGAGGTGTCGGAGTCCATAGTAGGACTGTCTGGCAACGGATCTATTAGAAGAAAAATATTGCCCTTAATTGATTGTGCAAAATTTATACATATTACATTCGCTAAAAGTTTTATTATTAAATTTTCATTCATGCTTTGTACCAGAATAATAATTAATTGCTTCATTCATATACATGTTAACTAACCAATAGAAAAATGAGTTAATTACGATAATATTTTCAATATAAATAATTAAAAGTTTATCAGATAAAAAGTATTATCTTAATTATTATCATACATGCACATGTAAAGATATATATTTGTATATGATAAAGATTTTGTGCTGACATTCACTGTTTTAATCTTTTTAATACTTAATAATTTGCAATTTTAGTATTTAGTGGAAGCATATTTCATAATTTTGGGGTATTGAAAACGTTTGTTTTTATCCAATTATTTTCTTAATCTTTTCTATTTTGTATCTTTTTTTTTACTTTAGTATCATTCTATATAAAACGTATTGACTTAACTATGAAAAAATTGAAGATACATTTATTTGACTTTTCTTAAGATGTGATCGCTCTTAATTTTATACAGGGTGTTACTATTTTCTATTTTCTTACTTAAAATTAGCTAAGGAATGCCGCCCTGAAATATTTTAACATACTTAATTTACACCCTGTATATTTATAATAAGGTGTTCAAGATTCAAAATTTCTATTTTGTTTAAATTTATAATTTTATTTCTTGAACTTATAGAATTAATGTGGTATTGCCATTTTAGGTTATATTCAATATGTGTTGTTAGGTATTTATTTTTATTTTTTTATTTTTTATCATTCTTCATAACTCAACAGGTATTTGATTCGCTAATATATGTATTTGTTGTTCGAGATTAATTGTAAGTTTGTCATAGTTGGATAACGGTAACGGTGGAAGAGGTGGACGCCCGGCAAGTAGGCCAACCTCCAGCTGTCTCCTCGACCATGTACTTCTCCTGCTCCTTCGTCGAATCTTTCCGATTTTCTATTGAAGATCAGGATGCCACTCAGTGCGAGCGTTTACGGATATAAATTGAATTATAAAATATGCGTACGCCTCTGGATGTTATGTGTGAGATGAAGTCCTAACTAGATCTCATGGGAATTAGATCTCATGGGATTTTAATTTCAGGCTTTTTAGATCTCGTCGGACTTTTGAATCGGTCTATTCAGAAAGCCGAACAGATAAGGTGATAAGTAAACTGGTTGAAATTAGATTTCGTGGGAATTAGATATCATGAGACTGGAATTTTTAGATCTCATTGGAATTTGAAATTGGTGTTTTCAAGAACGCATCCATGACAAAACACATTCGGAAAACCGAACAGATATACAGGGTGATGCGTTAGATTTCGTGGAAATATAATTTCGGGGTATTTAGATCTCGTGGGAATTAGATCTCATGAGACGCACTCGTCAAAACTGTTTAAATGTGATCGAAAATCATTGGAAGATGATCCCCGTCCAGGTCGCTCTGTTGGCGTGATCACTTCAGATGTTGTTGAAAAAAATTAAGTGTCTGATACTGGAGGATGCAAGATTTAAGAAGTGACAATTAGCAGCTTTACTGGGGGTTTCAAAAACTACGGTTTTGAGGATTCTACATGACTACCTTAGAATGATAAAGGTTAGTATATGATGGGTTCCAGGAATGCTTTCGCCATTTCAAATGCGTGTTCGTGTAAAAATGTGTAAACAATACTTGGTGCTTTGTAGAGTTGAATCAGATTTAATTATCAACCGACTTGTCATTGGAGATGACATGTGAGTTCATTATTATGATCCTGAATAGAAAAAGAGTCGATGCAGTGGTATGTCAAGGGTTCCAGCCCTCAAAAGAAGTTTAAGGTCACCTCTTCTGCAGGAAAAATATTGACAAGCATTTTTTGGGAGTCAGGAAATTTAGTATATTGATTATCTGAGGAAGGATAGTACAGTAACGGGAGAGTATTATTCAAGCCCAATGCATTGTTTCAAAAATTCTATTAACATGAAAAGAAGCAGAGGCATTTTGCTGTCCCTCGGCAATGCATCAGTGCACAAGTTAAGACTTACAAAAGATGCTGTCGCTGACTGAAGCATCGAAGAAATTCAACATCCGCCTTATAGTCCAGATTTAGTACCCAGTGACTATTTTTGTTTCCGAATATCAAAAAACACTTAGAGGAACAAAATTCAGGGACAATGACAAACTTAAAGCAGCTGTTGTGGGCCATTTTGTGAAGAAACCAAACGTATATTTTACAATAGATTAAAGATATTATTGAAATGGTGTAATACCCGTATTTAAGAGCAGGGGAACTATACTGAAAATAATTTTTTGTTGCTGCTTTAATCTTTTTTTTCATGCCCGTCCGAGAATATAAATACGACTCCTCGTGTGTATTTGTTTATAGACATTCTATTTAAAAATCGTTAATAATTAATGCCCCTGCATGTGAATCTTTGAGTAAACTAATTTGTTACAACAATTAATTTGTCCTTGTAATCAGATTAAGTCCCAAATTAAATACCAAGTGAAAATTTATAATTTTAAATAATTCTTTTGTGACATTTATTTGCCATCACAAGTCTTTGACAATATATATTAATTAAAATATTATACGAGTGCTCCGACATTTTCATCAAGAAATTAATTTGCATTTTATAAGAATTATGACTTGCTCTTTTGCTAATTACTTATACACCACAATCCTTTCATCTGTAGATTTATTGTCCGATAAATACTAATGTTCATAATTACTAAATTTAATTATTTATTGTGCTTGCTTAATGCTCCCTAAGCATGGAAAAAATTAAAATAATGCCTTTAATCCATTAAGTTGTTAATGACCTTCATTATAAGAAATGTTTTTTGGTTGTAAATATGAGCAAACTTCTATTGTAGGATTTAAAAGAGTCGAAACGTTAATGTGATATAATAACAAAGGTGTGAAAAAACGATGATAATCCTTCATTATTACTAAATCGCATATTAAAAATACACATATGTTAGAAAAGGTCATGTTTCTTGACGACATTTTCTTTTAATAACATAATTGGAATTTCGCAGAGTGAAAGGAACTAGACGGTTATTTTTGACTTCTTAAAAATACCTTAAAAAATCAAACAGAGTAAGATATTAAAAAAGTTTTAGGAATTGCTTCTTTTTCTAACCACTATCGTAATATACACTTTTATTTCACAATTTTTTTTGTAATTAGAATTTATGAACTGACATTCTGGCAATGAAAGTACCTACTTAGTTTCATTGCTAGATCACGTATCCATGATAAGAAACATTTTGTATTGAGTTCTTTAACATTTTTAAATCAACTTCTAAGTTTCAGGCGAAACGGGATACACAATATTTATATAGCTTCGGTCAATTTCCTGCAGAGCGCAGCACCTCTCAGTGCAAATACTTCTGATTATAAGGTTTTTTTAGAAAGTTTTAACAGGAAACTTATGTTTAAAGAGTTTTAAAGAGTTCTATGGCGTAAACATATGACTATGACAAATATGTTCTTAACTGACACAATATTAAACTACAAAGTTGAGAAATTCTTCCAATTTTTTATATGTCCTAGTAATCATCTATTCCACATCTAATTCAAATATTTCAGCTCACGTCCTCAAGTAGCATTTTATTTAGGATCAGTTTAAATTTGGAAGTTTTGGTGTAATTAATACGACAGATATAATTTTTTAAAAACACCACTGTTTTATGTGCCCCGTAAATGTCTCTTAATATAGTTGCTACAGTAGTGGCAAAATTCTAAAACCTTTGTAAATATCATACCGTGTTTGGGATTTGAGTAATTATTTTTAGGAATAGAAACAATTTTATTTTAAAGAGTGTTTAGTGTGAATACAAGAGAAAAAGCACGTTTCACGAATCATATGCTAAAGTTAAAGTAGCAAGATTATCCAAGATTTCGTTTGTCTGATGAAATAAAACGTAGCATTTTTATTAGATAAGTGTTACTTTCCTGTGTCAGAATTTTTGGTCCACATGACATTTCCTAGACGAAATTCTGGTACTGCTCCAGAAAGGAAAAATAACGTATTATAATTATTAATAAACCAAAAATATATGCCTAATTGTCACTGACTGTGCTATGTTCAACCTTAAAAATTAACACTTTGATTATAAGTTTCAGTTTTGTTAACAGTATAAATTTACTGCAAAATGTTCTCAATTTACTGAAAAAAATCTGCCTCGGTAATAAATTTACGTTATGGAATGTTAATTATTGAATAAACATGTATAATTGTTGCTAATCGATTAACAAAAATTTTCATACTGAAGAGAAGGACACGCAATTGGCCACATATAAATGTCTGAGATAGTCTCCGGGCGTAGCATTTACTGGACCATTAACTAGATACAGAAAATAATTTGAAAAAAATACAATCAATCCTTTGATCGCATTATGCCTTACTTGCCAGGCAAGGTTGCTCAATCGATTTCCTGGTAGTTGGGTTGGAAGAAGGGTGTTTTTAGAAGGGTCAGTGGGGTTATCAGATTTAGTGTACCTTGACTTTTTATCGGGATATTTATTAATTCAATTAAACAAAAAACCTCAATATTACAAGATATATAAATATAAAAGATATAACAAACGGAAGCGAACACATGAATTACAAATAACTTACGAATAAACTTAACAAAACCACATAATTACAAGAAAAAAAATACAATACAATAAAAATCAGCTGTAGGTACATGGCTCAGCCAAAGCTAATTCGAACCCAGCACAAAACGCAAATATACCATTATTGTATTTTTGATTCCAAAAAAGGAAAAGACAAACTTATTTCTGTTAGATAATAGTCATAATATAATATATAATACATATTTATATAAATCGCTAATATGAGCCCAATCAATTTTGATTTAAAGTTGTATCGTTGTTGTATAGAGGATTAAATAAATTTTAATGACAATTGCAAGTGTTACCACGTCTAAAAATATTTGAAAAATATGAATAATAACCATAGTTACTTAAATGATAAGGAATAATAACTAAAAATGTATTTCTTGTTAGTCTAGATGAAGTATTAAAATTGATTTCACTTTCTAATTCAGACGAATCAATGAGTCCAATGAAAAGTTTGTGTAAAAACTATAAAATCGTATTACTTCTTTTTTGATCAAGAGTGATGATATTTAAATTGATTAATATGTATATCTCTGCAGTCATATTTCTCTTCAGTAAGACCGAGTTTAATAAAATTATGATGAAGAAACTTCTATACTTTTTCCATGGTATCGATATGGATATTATTGTATAGATTCCAAACTGTGGAACAATATTCGAGTGAAAGGCGTACCAATGAGCAGTAGACCAATTTAACAGTTGGAATACTAAAATGGGTTGATATTTTTGATCATCATAAAGCCTAGAGATTTCAATGATTTCAAAGTTGTTTTAATTATATGAGAATAAAAAGTTAATTTATTTACAGATTTCTGAAAAATTTTGTAACTTAGTGATGTTGATCGTATAAGGGATAAGTCACATGTGAATTAGTTTTAGAAAAAGTTACAGAAAAGCATTTTTTTAATATTTAAGGTTATGGTACATACAAGTTATGTATGCCGTCCAAATCTTTCTGTACCAAAATTGAATAGCCGATGAATTTTAATGGTTTATATAATTTTAAATCGTCTGCAAACAACATGTTACTATAATTAACAAATGATACATTATCATTTATGAATAAATTGAAGAGTACTGGACCGCAATGAGAACCTTGAGAAACTCCTGATAATACATCTATGTTGTATGAAATAAAGTTTCCTATTTTAATAGATTGGGTACGTCCGAATATCAATCCATATTTATATTGTACCATCAAAACCTATAGCCTGCAGTTTTAAAATCATTTGAACTCTGTTATTTGCAAGACCCAAACAATCATTACAGCTGACTATCCATTTTAGAAAGGCTATGTCAAATAACTGCGAAGTTATAGAATATTTTATAAATCTGACTTTCAATCTTTTGAGTAAATTTCAGACTCAAGTAAGATAAATAGAATCCATTTTTACGTATTAATTGAGCATTGAAATGTGTCTAATTAATCGATCTTGAATCCCTTATCGTTTTTAAGATATCAGTATAATTTTGACGACGCTATATTGATTTGCAATTATGTTTTTATCAACTATGTTTTAATATTTCTGCCTTACTTGATATTCGTACACGCGTATAAAACTTTACGGAAGAAAATTAAATTAAATGAACTATATGCACAATCGCACAATAACAAATAACAAATAAAATTTCAATTTGTTCCTGTGCTTTTATTCGATAGTACTGTATAAGGATAAAACGAATACATTCAATCTATAATACACATTCCGAAGAGCGATGCGCATTCCAGATTTTATGTTTAGCAGGAAGTGCATTTTCTTTGGGCTATAGAAAATTTTATATTCTAGTCTTTTGTTAAATTTAAATGATGATTACTTACGTATTTCGTTTAGGATTTAACTGCACAGTGTTTAACTTAATGATGTACAATGTCCTCCATAAAGGTAAAATACAATTACCAGATAATGAAGAAAGTTACGTTAATTTTATGCATCGTTTTCAATTAAGAAAATAATGTTTGTGACTGTTTAATAGTCTGGGTTTATTATGTGGTTAGTGATTTGTGATTTACATGTATAAGAAAACACTGATTATCTATGTGAATAAATTGTATGATTGTTTAGATTTAGAGAAGCAAGCGTTTATTGTTTTATTGTTTATTGTTTTAATAGCCATACCTAATACAGTATGGGCTTTCAGCATTTCTTTTTCTCAGAATATTTTTTACTGAAAATAATAGTGTTACCTGTTGAGATTAAATTGAATCCAAATTTGGGCACATCCAATAATTAGATTAAACGTTAAAATAATTTAAGTTTACGAATGTTTTCATAATAATAATAAGCAGGAAAAGGAAACTAGATCAGAGTTCAGGACTACCACTGCACAGTGGTTCCCTCCATGAGACAAAAATAAAAAGTCATGTTAATAATATTCTTTATATTTTCTTATCATCATTACGCCTACTAAGGAATGTGGAGGGTTTAGTCATAATTCAGAAAATTGTAACTGTATATCCAAATGTCTAAAGTGTGCTGAAGGGGGTCACCCAACCAAAGATTGTGTGAGTGAAAGTATAAAATGTTGTAATTGCTTAGAAGCAAAATCTATACTTAAATTGGATATTGACGTGCATCACTCTATATGTGATTCTAGTTTTCCTGTTTATTTAAAAAAAAAATTAATGTAGAGAAACATAAAGTAAAATTGTTGCCTACTGAATGGCAACTAAAATCAAATAGTGATGGACAATCAATGACCAAATTAAAAATAATGCACCAGAATACATAGTGCATTAGCAACAAAATTGAACACATGGAAATATTTTTAAATGAACATAATATAGACTTGGGTTGTTTAACAGAACATTGGCTAAAAGCATTAAGTTCCCTTAAAATTAGTGGTTATGAAATATCTACTACGTTCTGTCGAACAGAATATGAATGGTGGAACTATGATTTAATCCAAGAATAGTCTTACTATTAAATAAAAGAAACAACTTACATATCAAACTTATGTCAAGAAAAAATTATGGAGGCATGTGAAATTGAAATACAATTAGACAAAAGTATAATAAAAAAATTTTTGTATATATAGAGCATCACTTTCAGATTTAAACGAATTTTTTGTGTTATTTGATTCATTATTAAACTGTATTAGCAAAAACAAACTGTGTAAAATTATAATTTGTGGAGACCTTAATATAAATTATTTATCTGATACCTATATAAAGAAACGACTCTGTGATGTCTTAGAAATGTATAATATTAATATGCGAATTAATGATCCTACAATATACTCTGTAAACTCTAATAGCTGTATTGATTATATTTGCAGTAATTTTTTCAACACTACCTGGATAGTTAACAATAATTGTATTTCAGACCACATTGCACAAATTTTTGAACGTCATTTAGTAAATAATATTAACATTGATGAACCATATACTACTAGAATCCTCAGTGATTGCAATTTTTACACTTTTTTATTTTATTTGAAAGGTGAAAGTTGGAATAATATATACAATGCTAATTCAGTGAACAAGGCTATTGAAAATGTTATTGAAGCTTTTACCTATTATTTTGAGATGAGCTTCACAGTAAAGCGTATTAAAATATAAAAATCTAAAAAAGAAAAATGATTGGATAACTCAAGGTATTAGAGTCTCATCTAAAAATTTGAAAAATCAGTATCAAAGAACACTGCGAACTAACGAACCGGCTGATATTGATTTTTATAAAAACTACAAAAAAAAAAAATAATAATAATAATATGATTTATTGTAGTTATAAAATAAATAACAGAATGTAAATTATAATTTGGTTACAACGTAATTTTATATACAATTTCTATAACTACAAAAAAGACTGGAAACAACATGGTTCCAAGGAACCTGCTGATCAAAGTTCCAGCCTTGAAAGCATAATAACATATACACATAACTGAATCAATGCATGAGTAAATTATTAAACATGAACAAAATAAGTACAAAAGAAAAAACGAGAAAATAATCAATTTATTTTAATTTAATGATTTACAAAAAAATTTTTTTTTTTTTTATGAAAGCACGATATTAATATGAGAATAATATGGTTTAAATAGATAATTCATTAAAAGTTGAATAAATACCTTTTGAGTTTAGTTTTAAACAAAGATGGTTTTAAATATTTTAATGATGCCGGGTGTTTATTATATAGGTTGTAAATACAATAAGAAAATGACCTACAATACATAGAGGTATAGTGGGGAGGAGGAGAAATCAGCCCTCTAAATCTCAAATTCAAATTGTGGATGTCAGTTCGAAATTTAATTTTGTTGTACAAATAAGGTGGACATTTATTAACTAAAATACGATTATAAAGAGTTAGAGAATCTAGTTTGCGCCTCGCTGCCATATTAAGCCAGTTGGCACTTTTCAATTTATATGAAACTTTATCATGTTTCCTGATACCGTAAATAAAACGAAGACAAGATTTTTTAACTCTTTCAATTCTATTTGAAGTAACTTTGTCCAAACATGGTCTATACAGTGCATCACAATAATTAAAATGGCTCAGGACAAGGGTATCAGTCAACTTAATTTTAAGCGAATGAGAGAGGAAGTGGCGGTGGGGAAATAACAATTTTAAGTTAGAATACGCCTTTTGTAAACATTTGGAGACATGCTTTTTAAATCGTAATTCTGTGTCTAATTCAATTCTTAGGTTTTTTGCAACTTTAGAACATGCTAACATATTATCATTTATGATAACTTTAATATTCTCTTCAATTAATGTCCGCGATTTACCAAATATTAAAACGGAAGATTTGTTCGGGTTTATTTTTAGGTGATGATTTTCTGATATCGCAATTAAACTTTTTATATCATTATTTATATTATTTGTAGCATTAATTATATCGTTAGGAAAAAATGAATAATATAATTGTGTGTCGTCTGCATATAAATGTACAGAACAATATTGCATGGATACTGTTATATTACACGTATATATACTAAATAATAAGGGTCCCAAAATAGAACCCTGCGGAACTCCGCGTAAAATACGACCCATGTCTGACTCCCCATTACTAGTTTCAACATACTGGAACCTATTATTCCAATAATTTTTTATTAGTTTAATTGCGCTCTCTGAAAATCCCACAAAATGCAAAATAGACAACAAAATTTGGTGACTTATCGTGTCAAAAGCTTTGGAATAGTCTAACAGAACCAAAGCTACAGCCTTCCCATCATCAATACCTTTAAAAATATCATCAGCAATAGTAAGTAATGCTGTTGAACAGCTATGACCAGCACGAAATCCTGACTGGTAAATCGGCAAGATATTATGCGTATTTAAGTGATCCCGTATTTGAACACAAATAATTTTTTCAACAACTTTAGATAGTATTGGAAGTAAACTAATAGGACGAAGGTCATTATAATCAGTAACATCATTTTTCTTTGGCAGAGGAATAACGCGTGCAATTTTCCAGGTGTATGGAAAAACATTATCCTTTAAACAAGTATTTACAATATCGGTTAGATATGGCAAAATAAAAGGACAGCATAGCAGTAGCATATCTATATTTATTAAATCAGAACCTGTAGCTTTTGATTTTATCTCAAGTAGATATTTGTAAACTATTGTGTCGGCTACTGGTTCAAATTTAAATAAAGATTTAAAGTTGGATTTAAAATTGTTGCTATAAAATTGCAAAAGATTATTGTCAGGCGTTGCATGAGTTACAGAGTGTTGCAAAAAATGGTTATTAATATTATCAGGGTTATTAATGTGAATTGGCAAATCATTAGATTTAGTCCTGTTATATATATTTAATTCTTCAAGTTTCTTCCATAATGCTTTACCCGAATTATGTGTTACACAATGCTCCAAATAGCATTTTTTTTCATTTCTAATAGCAATGTTTGTCTGATTTCTTAAATTTGTATAATACCTCAAGTCTTTTGGATTTTTTGTTTTTTTCCATTTACTAAGAGCTTTCTCTCGCATAGAAATTAGCAGCTTAATATTGTCTGTAAGCCACGGTGGTCTTCTCTTTTTTATAACAATATTTTTTATAGGTGCAACTGTGTCAAATAACGCTATAAATAAGTTATTAAAATGTTCAATTTTATTATTAATATCTGGTAGATCATATATTTCATAGAAAGGTGTTAACATTAATAGTTCATGTAAAAAAATCAGTATCTATATATTTAAAATTTCTAAACTTTACAGTTTTTTTTTCATTTACCACACAACACTGTTTTTTAAACGAGCAAAAAACCAAGGAATGATCGGACACATCAGGTAGATCTTTTGTACCGCATGTATTATATATTAAATTATTTGAAACAAGGATAACATCAATCAAAGTTGACGAAGTGTTAGTAACTCGTGTAGGATTGTTAATTATTTGTTTTAAATTGTATCAATACATTCATTTAAAAGTATAGTTTTACGGTTTTCTGAGTCTAATAAGTCAATGTTAATGTCCCCCCCGCACACTATATTCTCACAAACTGTGATTAAATTGGACAAAGAATCTTCAAAAATATCGAAAAACTCTAGTAAATTCTTATTCGGCGGCCTATAGATAGTACCAATAATATAAATAATTTTAGAAAAAGTAGTTTTCAACCAAAGTTGTTCAATGGTTTCATGTGAACTTATATTTAGAATTTCATACCTTAAGTTGGATTTTAAGTACATGGCAACTCCTCCACCTCTTGTACCTCTGTCATTTCTTATAAGAGTGTAACCCTGTATTTTTACACTTTCATTGATTACATTTGCCGACAACCAAGTTTCAGTTATACCAATAACATCATAATTTTGTTGTAACACTAGGTAATAGAATCTGCTAAACGATTACATAATGACAATATAATAAATAGACAAAATATCAATATAACATAATGTCTCACGTGTCAATGGAAATATATAAACAGAAAACTGTCATGGACATTGCTAAAAAGATAATTTTTTATCAAAGAAATTTTCCTAGTTTTGAGAACGAAATCAGAGAGTATTCCAAAATGCTTCCCATTTTACACTTCCCCAATTAAAAAAAATTTAGGAATAATTTACTTTTTTGTCTAAAGTTCCATAATATTTTATAATGCTGCCCGTTCTGCACAGTTGATATATTTTAAACTAAATTTCTTAAGAAAGTTTTAAAGAACTCAACCTTTCCCAAATACCACAATTATATACAAAATATGATCAAAATACAATTCTAAAAGTATATACTCATGTAAAGTGTATGCGAATTCATATACTTTCTCTAAATAATGTACAATTTATTACATGTTTTTACGAATATTTTTATGATTTTTTGGATGTTCTGGAGGGGAAGATTGGAGGCTAAGGGACAGTAATAATTGTAGTTAAAGAGACAGCATTTATTTAAAAGTATATAATTAACAAAAAAATTAATACTTTAAACAGTGCACGCAGCCTATCAGTACTAATAAAACTATAAAAAAATACACAAATCAGTACAATATCAAACAAAATACAAGAAAAATATCAATTTCTTTTTTCTTTAGATGCCCAAGGGTTTTCACAAGTCAGTATAAGTAACCATCTGCTCTCCATGTTTAGTGAAAAATGTTCTTTCAGATTTACTCTTCCTAGACCTTTCAACCTTAAAAAAACATTTGCAAAGTACTCACCTTTTATTTGTTAAAAGTGAGGAACTGAAAGTGAAAAATCTAGAAATCGGGAAACAGCTGAGAGTTGCAATCTGTCACATGTCAAATCAAAAAATCAAATCACCTACCACTCCTATCATGCACAGAATAAATTACAGAGCTATCATCTGTGAAGTCGATCTATTCGTTGAGTAGCATAAATAAAATACACACTAGTCCAATTTGGTCTCACTTCCACATACCTTAGTTGTAGGAAAGACACAATTTTTATTCTGTGGTAACGTTATCTGTATTAAATACAGATTATCATTAGAATATTACACTACAGCAACAATTAATAAAAACGTACAGACCAACGCACAACTTTTCTACTCACATAACAGATGATAGAAAATACAATGGAGTAGATGTAGATACAAGCAATACAAGTGTCACGAATCACGAATTCTCACGAACATTTGCCGAAATTATTTATTTAAAAACTTACAGTTTTTGTATGTACTTAAAATAAACACAAAACGAGTACATATAGTATGTACTTTTGAATTCATCCTTTTTTGCCAGTTATTTCATATTCGTGGTACGTAATTGTATGATGAAAATTTACTAATACGAAATTTGCTCGTTAATAGTAGATACTTCCTTTCATATACTTTTTACGGTCATAAAAGTATATACAATTTTGCAACATACTTCAGTTTAGTCTAAAGCCAAGTAACTAAGTATACACTATTATGATGAAAAAGAGAATCATACCCAAAGAGTACGTATATCGTAGGTACTAAATGCATACATACTGTGTTATATGGATTTCTATATGGCTTTCTTTCAGAATTACGGAGAAAAAATTTTGAGATAAGTAATGGTATCATTTATGTTGGCCACCTCCTCTTAAGCGTTTCTTGAAAATTGTCCTGTAAATCAACCCGCTACAGTTGCAATAAAAAAATTTTGAAATATTTTATCCCTCTATGAAATATTTTCACTTTTTCATTCTGGAGATTACTTTTTAGCGCATATTTATCTTCAAAAATCCGGTGAAAATTATTTGGCTCTGGTGCTTATTCACTTATCCTTATAAAATATAGTAGCAGCGGCTTTTGAAATTTAAAATTAAAGTATAGACTTTTAGTGAAAATAAAGACATAAATCGTAAAGTAATTCAACGCTATGCAACCCCTGCGGTGCGCCTAAATTCAAAGAAACAACAAAGAAATAGGGAAATATATCGTGATGAAAAGACTGTACTTCCTTTATGTGCTACAAAAATGTCAAATAAATCAGCGAGTACTACAGAAAACAAGTGCACATTAAATTGTTTCTTTACAATGTGTGCCGAATATTTCAGAAGTGTAAAGACCTTTGCCACTTTGGGGTCAAATAATATCGACTTGAAGGGAAACATTTTGAGATGTTAATCGATTATGTGAATTATATATAAACCTGTAGTTTAAAATTGTCTAGAACGCCTGGGGTATATTTACCAGTTAATACAAAGTTTAATAATGCATTAAGATGTGTGAGAAATGTCTGAATAAACTTAATTCAAGTAAGAGAAATGATTGATTGAGATAATATTAACGAAAGAATAGTATTGTTCATATGGATTAACCTACTGAAAATTTAATGTCATTGAATAAAAAGACCGTTTAAGTTAACTTCCAGGTTATCTGGTAAATGATTGTATTAAAAATATCAGTTAAGACGCTAGTCTCACCAAAAGCAATTAGCAACAGCAATGCGACTGCAACAAAACTACAATTTCAGTTGAGTTGCTCTTGTGTGCTTTTGAAATCAACTTGAATTTAGTTTTAGTTGTGATAATATCGCCCTCAGAGAAAGATCTTTTATAATTTCTTTTGTAGTACATCTTTTTTTAAATCCAACCACTTATGGATACTATTACATAACACGTGTAGAATCATATATAATAAAAGGAAATCTAACTTTTAGTATAGTGGAACATCCCCATTAAAGTGATAATTAGAAAAATGCAAACAAACCTGATTTTTCTTAAACACGCCCTATATATTTTTTTATAATCATCATGCATAAGAAAAATATCATTTAAATTTTACTTGTTATCGTACGTACCCATTGGAAGCGCATGCCACCAAAATAAACAAAATTGGGGTTAATATCCTAAAAAATGGTAGCATCATGGACAGCATTCATGCCAAACAAATTAATAATTAATTTAATTATACGAGGCATATAAAGTACTTAATGAATAATTTTCCAGACTATTTCTCTCACATTATAGGAATCCATAAAATACAAGATATTCAAAATTTGGACCAATAAGAACAAACTTTCAGAGAAAATTGCATTCCAAGAGAAAATTTTACATACAATGACAGCGAAAATTTCACTGGACTTAACAGCTCAAAACGTCAGTTGAATCATATTTCTTCAGCATTCAAAGCGTGTGCCTTTAAGAAACCGCATTCATTCATTTTGATGTGATTTGAATCGACTGCATCTCGGGCATTTTTTTGTCGAATCACTTCAAAATGAACTAAAGCAGTTTCTGGGCAACATGCGCTGAATTTTCGATAATTTTTAATGCACTTAATAATATATTACTACAGAAAAGTTAAGGCAATAATTGCAAGTAAAACTGGAATATAGGCAAGGATATATAACCGGAACTTCTTAATTTATTTCAGTGTCTTAATTTACGTGTAGGGGCACTATATTATTTAAAAACAGTATATAATTTTATTCCTAATATTAACTTGATTGCTGCCATATTGTGTATTCGACAACAAAAAATTAGGCCCCTAGATTTTAAAACTTCAATTTTCATGATTACTAAAAATATATAATTTGAAATCAAGGCCTTCTTCTCATCCATTTTGAATAATAACTACAAGAATGATGGAAGTAGACACTACAAGAGTAACATCATAAACGAACAGATTATATAAATATTAGAATAGCTAAAGAATATAAACTTCATAAACGGCATGCACAAACACAAACAACTCTGTCGTGTAAATAAATTTGTATCTCAGTACTTTCTGAATTTTGGGCGGTGATGTTATACTGGGTGTAACAGGATCATGGTACATCCCCCTTTTCTCCTTTAGTTTTGAAGATAATTGATTGAAATTTGGGATATCCTATATACATAATAAGCGGTATTTTTTGACAAGTGATTTTTTTCACTTCCGGTTTCGCGCGGAAGTGACACTAACTTTCGATTTTTAAATGGAACAGGGTGCAATAAAATACAGGGTGTATTTTATTGCATTTTTAAATTCTGCATAATTTTCTAAATCCAACGATACCAAATAAGTGACATTTCAAATGTCAATATTTTTTATAATATAATTTTTAGTTTTCCATGTAAGTGTACCATGATGGTTCCAATTTATTCTAAATGACCCGTGTAATGCTAGAAAAATCGAAATCCCATCAAAAATACTAAATTATGTGATTTATGAGCAAATAAATGTCATCAAAATGGTTTTTGGGGAAAAACTCAATTTTTTTAAATGGAACCATTGATACCGTAGCACCATTTATTAGTACTATTAATAAAGAATTTATTCATATATTATATTAAAATGTGCGATAAATACAAACAAAATTACAGTTAAAGAAAATAAGAAAATACAATTTTACTCTAATTAAATGTCACGAAGTAACTAACTAAGGTGGCTTTGAAAACAATGAAATATTTAGCTTGTCAAACATTTGTTGGTTTACCGGTGTTTTTATTGTGTCTTTAAAAATTGTTTAAAATTCTTGTTAATTGTGTTCAAAATGCCGCAAATTTATACAAGAGATGAAAAAGTGGACATGTTAATGCAATAATATACAGGCTGTTCCATTTAAAAATCGAAATTTAGTGTCACTTCTGGCGAAACCGGAAGTAAAGCAAAATCACTTCTATGTAAAAAACTGCTGCTTATTATGTATATAGTATATCCCAAATTTCAATCAATTATCTTATCTTATCAAAACCAAAGGATAAAAGGGTCCTATGGTCCTATTACACCCGGTATACAATGTTTTAGAAACATTTTGTATAAATAATTTATTTAGTAGAAAATACGTGAGTCATTTACAGGAAATAAATATCAGCGTCCGTTTCCTCTTAACGTAACAATACTGTCGAACTGCGACTTATTTTGGGACTTGTTCTTATTACATTATTTTTACAATTTTAGTAACATTAAACCATTATCACAGGAACCGTTTGAATATATTCTTTTAATTATGACAAAAAGACGTTCCTTCAACTTAGTTTTCTTAACATAAAACGATGTTTCTACAAACGTTATTTAGAAAGCAAACTAAGATTATATTTTAATAATCTTATAAAAAAAACATTTAAAATTGAATGCATTTATTAAACATTTTATTAATTTAGTCAGAATGTTTATAAAAAATAACCTTATTGTTACTTGGTAGCTACGTTACAAAATTTCCTTTGGATGTTATGTGGGAATTTATATAAAAATAGAAATAAATGTGTTTTAAATGTAATCCAATAGAAACATGTCTTGCCATTGTTACATTTAACCAATAGAAGGGAAAATATGAATGAAACCAAAAGAAAATATCGATGTTCGATTGATCACATTTCAGCAACAAAACGGGTACACAATTTTTAGACACATTTTAAATTCGATTTGTCTAAGTGCACGATGCATCTACATTGTACCTAATGTTCCCAAAACAGGTTCAACATAGAAAAAGCTTAAGCATAAAAAAACATTGTTTGAAGAACCGAGCCGACTCTGATTCTGCATTCCATTAATTAGTTGGTCGTAATACAGAAGTATTACAGAGACCAAATAGTGATTTATACAAAGCGACGTCAAACATATTAAAAAGCCATTTTCAGTCCAACTAAACTCATTAAGCAATACCTTCATGATTCGCAATGTATTATGACTGTTTTATGATGTTTGCAACTTTTCACTACAAAATTCTGTAACACAGGATTATAATCATTAATATGGTAATAATACAGGATAATCGAAATAGCGAAATATCCAAATGAAAAAGAGAAAATTTGTGTATTTTTACCCACTAATATTAATAGAATGTTAACATCAGTTAACGTAGCCTGCATTTTAAATGTTGAATTATTTCCAAAACTAATTAAATTAATTTATTAGAATTTGTGTATGAGTTCAATAGATTTAATTAGAAATTAAGCCATTAACACATTTTTTGAAAGGGTTAAACAAATAATAAGGCTGAATTACTTAATTTGTAATATAAAGATAAATCTAGAGTGTTACAGAATACCTTTTGCAAGGTCGCTATCTTGGGCTTAACTTTGCAACAGCTAATCAGAAAACTGTACTACTCTTCTAGGAGGAGGATCCCCTTCGTAGAGATGATGATGAACGTCATATTTGTAGTATCCTAAATAATGAGGCTTGGATACTTCTACCTAAGCTAAGATATCAATCTCTATATCTTCGCTGATGATTACATTTTGTACGTTTGGATTATTTACTTCCTTTCGTATTTGCTGCTCAACTCTTACAAAATACTTTCTGACTGAATAGTTTCTCTCATGGTAGGGTTGAGTATACAATAGCACGCTTTCGTATCAATTTTTTCTACATTCGTAGAATATTTGTAACAGTGTAGAAATAGTGAGAAAGTAGATACTTTCTCACTAGGAGATTAACGGAAGTTTCCATTTAATAATTATTGTCCAGATTGCACTAAACTACATGTCAAAATGTGCAATTCTTTTTGAGATTCCATAGCCACCTGTGCTATTAACTTACAAAACAGCGTAAGTTGTATTTGCTTTTGATAATAAAGGATATTTCTTCATAAATTAGTTTGAAAAATGTGACATTTAAAACAGGAGCGTGAAAGAAAAGCAATCGAGTAAATATTTCTTATTTCTGAATTGATGAAAAGTCTAAATCATATTTTCATGTCAAGGCAAACTTAATTAGGTACAAATAAATAAAATGTTGTCATGAATATTTCTAACATCTACAAGTTTAAAAGTCTCTAAGCTTCTTTATCTGTAAGTTTGTTTTGTCACGATTACTATATTTCCTTATATTAGGTATAAGAAAGTAAAAATCTTGAACCCCACTATTTTTAAATACGATATTTCGATAGCCTAGGTAATGCCGCATGTGGCTGATTTACATAAGTACATAATTTATCACGTAGTTCTTTTGATTCGTCCCTGTTTCGCTGACAATTAGGCCGAAGCTGATTAGGCACATTGTTTTCACTATTTATTTTAGTGTATGGTTCTGAGATTCTTTATCTCTTTTTCGTATAAATTCACTATTTTGTCTGCTTTATTTGGAGAACATATAATAGGTCGTTCTAGTAATTTAAATTTCGACATCAACATTTTAAAAGGGCATTCCACACTTTTTCTTGATTGCGATAATCTATAATTAAATATTCTTTTTTGATTCGTTAAATTACTTGAAGGGAATGGTTCCATTAAATCGTTGGAAAGAAGAAAAGCGGCGTCACCAAGTAAATCATATGAAAAAGCTTGCGTGTGAGGTTCCTTGGGTAAAGGTGGTGGAATGTTTAATGTCTCTTATTTAAAATATCTACCAATACTTGAATTTCGAAATAGTGCACCATCACCGTTTCATCCGTAGTCTCAGATATCAATTGCAATAAAATCTGCTATTGTCAACAACTGCAATGAAAAATTATTTTTATAGTTGTAAAAGGCGGATCCTGTCTGTGCTGGAGAGTTTATTCGAATATGCTTTCCGTCTATATTTCTATTACAATTCCATAGGTTGTAGAAAAGATGAGCTATATTAATCCACATTTCTTCAGTAGGGGCAGGCATATGTTCTTCTTGCAAACAGGACCAAATAGTCTCTGAAGTTTCTCCAACAATTTGCCTAATTGGGTATTTCTAATCATAAAATGAAAAGATAATTGTCTGAGGGTCATTCCGGTTGTAAAATACCTAAAATAAATTTTTCCTTTTAAGGGCAGCATGTAAAGAGAAGTGGAAAAATAAAATATCTTTTTTATATGTCATATTTAAGACAAAAACCACCAAGTGAATCTGCAGCAATTCCAAAGAAAAGATATTACTTGGCAGACTACTTATATTTTCTTACACCATTCACTAAATCTAGGGTTCAACAAAACCATGCTAACTATTGGTGATATATTGTAAAAACCTTCAATGGCCAAACTATAATACAATCAAGCTAATTCAAATTACATTTCATCGGTATGTCCATCA
Organism: Rhamnusium bicolor; assembly: GCA_029963845.1. NCBI lineage: Eukaryota > Metazoa > Arthropoda > Insecta > Coleoptera > Cerambycidae > Rhamnusium > Rhamnusium bicolor. Next base: position 1,837,126 of record JANEYF010005793.1, read on the forward strand.
TCAGTACAGTCAAGTTGGTCCCCAGCACCATCTACCTATTGCTCAATTACAAATACACCTTTAGACTCACCAAATTCTGTAGATTATCAGTTTTTATGAATATTTTTAATAAACAATAAATATTATGCTCAACATATTACGAAGTTCCACCTCAAAGTTATTGTTAATTTTTCCTCCGTTGAAATAGCTTTACGGAGCTTCGTAATATATTTTATTTTTATAGAAGGGAATTCATTCAAAAGAATTTTTTGCGCCGTACTATAAAATCACTGAAATTTTATAGTCTTCAATCAATTCTTTACTATTGCAACTTTTAAACATATTTCAATGAAGATTGCTTGTAATATATGGATGAACTCAAAATGTTCTTTTTTTTCCAATTTTTCCTTTGTAAAATCAATGCTAATATTAATGTGTCTTCGTCCAACGACGTCCGGTGCTATTAAACAAAAATGTCAGCGACATGTATATATCTACGGAGGTTTTTGTATTTTGTTTACTATATTGTGTCAGCGATAAATGTTGACGACATGTCGTATATATCTGCGACTGGCCTAAGTCAGGTAAAATACGATATTTGAGCTGAGTTTCCTTTGAAAATGTTCTGAGGAATATTTTAAACTTATTCCATGGCTAACTTGTCCAGATATTTTATTTAAGATTCTGTATCATGGTCTTCAATGGATAACAGTAAAATTGGCTATTAGTGGGTCATTTTTGATCAGATTTTAAATTTTTAGGAATGATTGTACAGATAACTATTTTCCCAATCGATGTATGAAAAAAAAATTGGGGTTGCTGTTTAAATAAAAAAATGGACGTCACTTTCACGGAAGTTCCAAATATGTTCATTATATATCAAAAGATCATTTTATAGGTACTAATTGTGTGAAATTTCATCGAAATCTTTCAAAAAACAAGAAAGGCTTTCACCTTCTTTGAGATTCACCTGGTATGTAAATATTCTATTTATCCAAATTAGTTCCACTGAAAAACTAATTTTTCTAGACTTTGATAAATATTTAGAATTTAGCATGTCGGAAATAGAACAGTGTTGTCCGTTTATCTGTTACATTATTAATCACAACATGGGTGATTGTAACCATTGTGATTTTGCGATAAAACACAACAAAATTAATTATGTGATAAATCAGTGCTTTAGGAAAGTATAAAATATGCGTAGGTTTCTATTTTATCTACCAGATTGTTATATGTCAGTTATAACACGCCATTAAAACGTATAATGTGAATGGTTGTCAGTATCTGTGTAGCACAATTGTTTTGTGTTTGCGTAATATAATTTCCCAGTTTGTTAGTGAAGATTCAGATATTGTTTTTGTTTCCAATTATAAATTTAGTTAAGTGGTTAATTTCTAGATTTAACAGGAATGTTGTTCTCTAATGAAAGCTTGCGATTTGTAAATCTTAACAGAATTTGATAAAATATCGCATCGATTCCTTTTAAAACAATCACTAGCAAGCATTAAGGTTTATAGTGCAATCAATATTTAGCTATAAATATCTAGTCATTGTAAAGTTTTGCATTTTGTGTTTTATTAAGTTTATTCGTATTAGATATTCGAAAAAAATTTGTCAAAAATCAGTAGATGTTGTAAAAATAAACTTTATGGATTATTTATTGTTCTGTAATTGTTATTTACGTAACAGGACCGGAAAGTGATTCTTTAATGGGCGAGATCGCGGTTTTTAGGGCTAGCGCCAGCGAATAAAAGCTAGTGAATATTAAAAAGAGAAACAAAAGTAAAGCAAACCAGCCTTTTTATATGTATAAATTCCAATTGAAGTTTTCGCGTATGTTTCTTTAAAAACATTTTTAAGACGTCTTCAGGAACTATTTTAACATCTTCAATTATATTCAGCAAACTTGGACCATTTAATCTCTTCTGGCCCTTAATCTTAATGAGTTTCAATGCACTACATTTGTTATTCATGTCTTCCGAGGGTGAAAACTAAGGTATGACGATGATGAAATATGTTTATTGGGTACTGGTTAAAAAAATAATAATCATATAATTTATAAATATCAAATATCGTATCGTAGCTGTATTTATCTTTTTTTTTTTTGGGATATGGCACTAACCATTCTTTATTTTGTTTTTGAACCGCACTAGCTTTTTCTTTATTTTATTTGTATTTGCTAGGTGGAAACGGGCAGTGTATATAGAACTCTATGTATCAACTGTCCTCATTGAGGCATGAAGATATCAACTGAGTACTACTATGGGCGTTGACTATGCTATTGCGCAGAGACAATAATAATCACAAATGGCCAGGCCGCCTTGTCGGTTAAGGACAAGACAAACGCAATAGCACAATATCTCGAAAAATCCTACAATTCGAGGGCAAATATCACAAACGAACAGACGGACAACGACAGACAAGCACGAAACATATCCACCCAAGTCCCTATCCCTCCTAGACAGTTAACTAAAATATTGACTACCCCTAACGAACTTAAAAAAATATTTAAAACGCTCCCAAACCTAAAAGCCCCCGGACCGGACAATATATCCAACTTACTTTACAAAAAAACTAACTAAAAAAAGCACTCGTGCAAATGACTTACTTAGTAAACTCGGCGATCCGACTGCAATACTTCCCAACAGCGTGGAAAACGGCCGTTATTGTGCTTTTTCTGAAACCGAGCAAAGATCCTGCATTAGCTACGAGCTATAGGCCAATCTCCCTACTTACTACGCTCGGCAAAATTGCCGACAAAATAATATTGCAAAACATTAATAAAAGAATAAAGAAAAAAAGAGCTCATACCTAATATTCAGTTCGGTTTCAGAGGAGGCCACAATACCACGTTGTCGTTGTGCAAGGTCGTGCACGACTTAATTAGTGGTTTTAACAAAAAAGCAAAGCACCAAAATGGTGCTCCTTGATATTGAAAAAGCATTTGACACTATTTGGCATGGTGGTCTCCTGCACAAACTACAGCACTTGCATAATCTCCCACCATATTACATCACACTAATTAAATCTTACTTATCAGATAGAACATTTACAGTTAGGATAAACAGCACATGCTCAGAGCAGTACAACATTAGAACAGGGGTGTCGCAGGGTACTGTGCTCTCGCCCACATTATTTAACTTATAACTCGCAGACCTCCCAACCCATCCTTTGACACAAACAATTATGACACAACAATATACGCACAATCCTTTCACACACAGACTGCAACAACAAAACTACGTTACCACTTGGACAAACTAATAACTTACTACAATAACTGGAAAATCACAATTAACGAAACAAAGACAGAGACAATACTATTTACAAAAAAATTTACCGATATTACAACCTTTACACCGCTCAAGATCAATAATCGTATAATTGAAGATAAAAAGATCGTCAAATATTTAGGCCTAAACCTCGATCAAAGGTTTTCTTTTAAACCACACGTGACGAAGACCATTAACAAGAATTATATGACCTTAAACAAATTATACCCATCACTCAACAGACGATCACGACTAAACACACACAACAAACTATTACTTTACAAGACTGTAATACAGCCCACAATGACTTACGGTTGCGTTGCCTGGAATCGGATGTCCGATATACAATACGGACGCCTCCAGGTGATGCAAAACAAACTACTACGACTTATTACAAACGAAAACCTCTACATTACAATCGACGAACTACACAGAAACGCAAACATACCTATGATCAAAGACTACATTACAGAGACCGCCCAAAAATTTCTTAAATCTAGTATCCAACACTTCACCCTCACCGCCCACATCACAGACATCTGACACCACCACAATTATATCCATACCCATCGTTTACTCCATGAGAACCTTCCTTTCTATTACGATCCCGACTAATATAGACATAATACGCACAACGACAGACAAATATCCTAAATATCCATCTTTTGCTGACCCTTCCTTATATACCCCTCCCGCCCCACTCAGAGTAGACACGTTATCACTCTAAACCATGTCACACACCTAAAATATTTTGTGAATTTTATTTTTAAATAGTTTTTTATTCAGCAATTTTTCCTATATAATCAATATAACTTGTTATTTAATATTTTTGTTCTTTAATTGCCAAAAGTTGCGTACATTTCAATTAATATGCACTGTATATGTGTTACAGGAAAGTGCCTCCTCCATCTCGAACTGAAATAGGACGAAAAAACCAGCACAGGGCCCTAACATCGGCCTCCGTGACGACCGTCCGTCACCGGCGGAATTTGTCGCCACGGTGATTAAGTGTAATGATTGTAAATCTATAATGTATTTATGATGTTAAATCCATGCTGTTATATTATTATATATAAGATAATATATTTAAGTAGTCTTAATTAGAAGTTGTAAAGAGAAATATTAAATAAATATCTTAAATTGGAATTGGAATTGGGTATTCTCAATTGACCTCTGTTGCTGTTAACAACAGAGTTAAGTGAGTTTTCAATGTTGCTAACATAGTTCTTATAGTCTCTGCGAATAAGTAATTTTACTTATGTTTAAAGTTGTTTAAATATTCATTGCTTCTATGTCTATTGTACTGCCTGAGATAGTGTTCTTTATTACGAATAGAGGTTTTAAGTTCAGAATTGTGCCATATTGGATATTTACATTTTTTGGAAACTTACTGAGGGACATGATTGTCTAACATAAAATATAATTGTGTATAAAATGCATCACAGGCTATGTTAGTATCATCATATGTCGACAAGAAGGTCCAGTCTGTCCCAAGCATTTCGTTTTACAAGAGAGGAAAATTTATTGATTAAAGATGAGATCATAGGGCAATTTTCAAAATCTCTTTTTTACTGATTGAGTATAATATTCTGTAAGTTTATGTTTCTTTTGACATTTTCGTCGTGGAGGAGGAAAAATATATGCAAAAGAGGTTCGTTTTTTTTTAACTTTTTTTTCAAATTCGCATTAAAGTTGAGAATATTTTCAAATCAGTTTTACACGAAATTCGGATGAACAGTTTGCATTTCGCAGTTGTGAGTATCATGCTTAGTGGTAAACTTTGTATACTAGGTATCTTTTTTAAACGCAGTCCAGGCAGGGAGTGTAATCTCCCATGTTCAACGCTGAAACACTATTGCAGCACTATCTCTAAACGTTCGTAGTAGTAAAATCGCATACGCGCGAAATTGAAATTAAATATAGAAATGTAACTTCTGTAAAGCGATTTTTTTTTGTCAAATAAATAAATGACAGGGGAACACGTGCCTCTATACCCCATTCTAGATCTGAACTTGTGTACATAATTGATACAAGGAAGTTATATATTATAAAAAAACATTAGTTGTAATTTTATGTTAATATGAAAATTCAGTTTCTGGTAGATAGGTTGGCCAACAAGATAATTTTATGAAATCTAGGTTTTTAGTTTAAAGTTTGAACTTTGAAGTTTTAGTTTGAACTCGTGATAAATCTATGGTTTAAAATAACATTAAACATCCGATGTTTACAGCTCTCTATCGAAATACTTATTTACATGTTGTAGTTATCAATTATATTTTATTCAGCTCCTTTACATCAGAAAAATCGATGCTATTTTTTCTAACCCTTCCATTCTCTCCGTGTCTCATATTTGTCCTCTAATTGTTTATATACAGCTTACGGGGAGCGTACAATAGCTTAAATAAACAGCAGAAAAAGAAGTATGGTTCGTTGAACATTTTCTCAAATTAAAACTGACGCTGTGTAAAAATAAAGGGTTAGTTTTAATAAGGGATGGCAATCGACTGCACAGTTAAACACAGTTCTCATGTATAAAATTCAAAACCGTCTCAATATCAACATGACCTCATTTGCATTATTAACAAACGGCATTTACTAGTACGTGTAAAAATAACTTTTTTCTGAGTCAATATTATTTTATAGGGAATAAGTGTAAGAAATACATTGTGTGGGGATATTATTTTGATGTCATTATTTCTTCAGTATGCCTGACATGTACTGACATGCATTTTATTCTAAATGTAATTACTTGCATTAATAATTTATAAGACTTGTTTATAGTTATTATTTTGTTTTTTTAACAACTTATGAATCTTCACAGTTAGAACAAAAAAAAATGATGAACGATTGTCATGTGATTTATTTGATTCCTTATTTTCTAATGTGAGATGTGAGATTGAGATCTTGTATATGAGGATATTGTTCCGTGTTTGCTATCCACACAAACACCTATACTCGTAGATTCGTTGATTACTCACTACTTTATTTACTAATTAACAATTAACAACAATAGATTAATCACTGCCCTAATTATAATCACAACTGAACACTTATAAGTCTCTTTTGTATTTCTTCTTTACTCGTTCACGTTCGACTTCCCACTAAGACTCGGCCCACCGTGTGTCTTATTTATACATCCGTTCACAGGGTCTAGGGCATTCCAGAATATTTCCGGCCGTTCGTGTACAATTCCAGTCTCATCTAACTAGTCTACACAGTCCAGTGGCGTAACAATATTCTTCTTTCAGATATATTGGTTAAATTAAATCTTCCAATAAAATGCAATAACTTTTCTTCCAATACAAATGAAAAAATCGGATGCAGCTAGGTGCCCCTTGACAGTACTTTCTCATCATCATAAACAATTTGGCATAAAATAAATAAATTATTTTATTTTAAAATATCATTTTCATTTATTTTACTTATATTTATATAAAATAAAAATAAATAATACAAAAAGATAATAAGATAAATGGCATAAGTGAGATAAATGATACAAATGAGACAAGTGAGACAAATGAGAAAATGTGAGAAATAAGACAAATAAGAAAATTTAGATAAATAAGATAAATGAGACAAATAAGATCAACAAGATAAAAAAGAAAATAAATAAGAAACAAGATAAAAAAAATAAACGAATATATGAGACAAATGAGATGAATAAGATAAATAGGAAAATAACATAAATGACAAACAAAATAAATGAGATAAACGAGACAAACGAAGCAAACGAAACAAGCGAAACAAATGAGGTATAAATAAAATAATTTCAAATCGAATAATGATAAAATACTGTCGAGACAGACTACTTAACTAAATGAAATTAATCTTAGACCGTTTTTATCAGTAACGGTTAATCTGACGAGAAATTTTCAAGAGTTCTTTTCAGCATATTTCCTCATTTTGAGCAAATTTTATTTGAAACATTTTTTGATTTGACATATATTTTTTTGGGCTCCTTGAAACGTACCCTCCCTGGGACACCAATTTCACTGGTATTTAATAGGGTTCCTTGAATTTCCTAGATATTATATGCGAAGTTTCAGATCTCTATAGTTAAATATGTTTGAGAAAATAATAACAAAACAATGGCGATACACAAACATACAGACACACAGATTCAGACACAGATACATAGAAGGTGTGATGATTACGGTAAATTTTCTATTTTAGGGACTCAAAACGTCAATTTTCATCATAATCTTTGATTTTTCTCACGCCACGAGACGACAATACTTTCTCTATCGGATGAAATAGGACCATGGTACAAACTCCCTCCCTTTTCTTTGGTTTTGAAGATAAATATCTTATATACTTAATAAACAACACTTTTTAACATATAAATGATTTTTTTTCAATTTTGATTGTATTTACCACACATTTTAATAAAGCATAAGGAATAAATTCCTTATTAATAGTGCTAATAAATGGTATCACGGTACCAATATGGTTTCATTTGAGAAAATTGTTTCTTCCCAAAAACCATTTTGATGAACTTTATTTGCTCATAAACACATAATTTAGTATATTCGACGGGATTTCGATTTCTCCAGCATTACATGGATCAATTAGAATAAATCGGAACAGTCATCATGACACACATAAATGGAACACAAAAAATTAAATTAAAACAAATATTGACATTTGAAATGTCACTTATGTGATATCATTGGATTCAGAAAATTATGCAAAATTCAAAAATGCAATAATGAAAATCAAAAGTTAGTGTTACTTCCGATGAAACCGGAAGTGAAAAAAAATCATTTATATGTCAAAAAGTAATATTTATTAAGTATATAGGATTTTCGACATTTCTATCGTTTATCTTCAAAACTAAGGGAAAAAAGGGGGTGCACAATGCTCCTGTTGCACCCGGTAGATATATGAGAACGTAAAAACACATAATTTTAAATAAGCGGGTTGAGACATTCCACGTCAAGTGAGTCACTCCAGGTTTTACAGCAAACGTATTTTTCCAATTTTTAAGATTTTAAAAAGTAAATCGCGGATGAGCTATTTTGAAAGCAGCGTTGTACGTGAAGAAAATATGCGGGTTTTGATTATTTTTTTTCAATTTTTATTTTGTACAACTGAACATATCTGTCCAATAAAACAATTAGATTATCACAAGGTTCTATAAGCAAGATATCAACCGTAACAAGTTTAGTAGTTTTTATCAAAATTTTTTAACCAAATTTAATAAATTAACAAAGACAAGTAGGATTTGTCACACAATATTAATGGATATACTAACGATTGTTGAATCTAGCACGTGTTTGTTAATACATGTTACAAGTTACTGATAACATATAACCATCTTGGAGTACCCCAAGGATGTAATCTTGGACTATTATTGTTTTTTGTATCTTCTAATGGTTTATGTGAGAACGTATAATGTAGCAAACATATATATGAAGATGATTTAAGATCTTAATAAAATATCACATCTAAGGAATCTAAGCAATGGTGTTTTTTTTAATATAATAAATCTAAATATCGAAAACTTAATTATTGTATCAGATGCAATTATTCATTACAATTGCTCTATAAATGGAACACTATTTAAATACGTGATTTATGTTGTGGGTTTAGTTTTGATAAAATGGTAATACAACAGAAAATATTATTTATTATTTATTTATTGTCAATCTCAAGGCTTACAAATTGTTTTATTTTCAATACACAAGAATAAAATTTTAGTGAGGCTCCATAGTTTGAAATCCGATTCATAAGCATAGCTAAGAGAAATAATAATAATAGATATTTTTATTGAAAATTACATGCATATAGGCAATGGATAGCTTAAAAAGTTACTTTCCCACATAACCTATACTATGCATAGGATCCAACTACTAACCTAAGTACTCGTTTTACTTTAAATAGTAAAACCAAGATACAAAAAAACGAATGTTGGTATACAAATACATTTATTAAAGTAAATCACATTCAAAGTGAGACTTTTTCTTAGGGCGGGGAAGCGAGTGATTAACTAGAACAGTTATTTTTAAAAGGAACTTAAAGCTAAACAAGTTCATAAACATTTGGCAGTCACCAATCTAACTAATAGTTATCGTCCAATATACGTAAGAGATTTTTTGTTAGCCCCACCCTTTTTTAAAATGTGATTTCACCAAAGTTCTGGCTAAACGAACCCACTGCTACCATTCAAAAAAGGGGAAAAAGGGGTAATTAATTACAATCGTCTCTTAGGACGCTTATCCTCAATTTCGAAAAAGTTAAATATATGTTATACCTAAAATTCAGAAATGTTGACAGATTTGCAAATCTTTAAAGCAAAATTATTTGTTGCACACTAGCGAGCATTTCCTGCTGACACCGGTGGATGTAGCAGCGTTATTAGGTACCTAGTTTTATAATTTAGGAAAGCTGACCTTACCAATGGTTGTGCACAGCTCTAATATATTTTAGTTTCTTACTCACACAGCTACTAACACACTTGTGCATCATCTTCGTGGCTGGTGCGCTAAGCAATACTTATCTTCGGTTCAAATAAAATCTCAACGACATCTCTGACTCACAAACAACTGAAAAAAATCCAGGTCACGTATCATTTCTCGTCCGTGGCTCATCATTGCCTCAAACGTAAACAGAAAAAAGGTACGGTAACACATATGTATATTCATACAGCGCAACAGGTCCAACTCGGACCGCGGTTCCAACCCATCTCCCCGCATTGTCTGTCTTTCGCGCTCAAAGACACTGCACGAAAACATCATCCGTTCAGCGCGCGCACTAGTTGAAAAACCGAGGCACCAATTCACTCAGCCACAGGGGTTATACAACAATGTTTAACAAAATTATTCTAATTAAATCTGGAATTTAAGGCATAACTCGAACCATTTCATTTAACTTACAACAAATGTAATCAAAATTATTTATTTCCGAAAACGGCCCGTTACAGTATGTTTTGAACACAAGGACCGTAAACAAAATCAACATAATTGAATAAATAGGAAACAATAAACCCACACAATATTTACCTTAGTTTGAAACTTAAAACATATTTATTGGTATGTTCGTAGAGCAATTTTAGGGAACAATATGATTTCCTTAACAAACTATTAACATGATCCTCAAACTGCGTATCAAAAATGAAACCTAGGTGTTGATATTTCATAGTATTATAACTTATTTTTAAAATCATTTCATTATGTTTACTACCAAGTTAATTTCAAATTATATGATATAGAATAATCATACACTGCTTTCAATTGGCAACTAGAAGCATTGATAAGTTATTATTTAAATCAACAGGACAGTATGCCCAAATTTATATTTCTTGTATGATAAGGTGTTACAAGAATTTCGGTCACTTGTAATTTTTATTGAGTGAAAATATTGGTTACATTGCATACGTTTCGGTACACTACACTAGGCAATTAAATTTTACTTTCGGTTTCAATAGACACTAAACAAATACATTTAAATATAACAATTTTTAATGCCGGTCCTGAGAAACCCTTACTTATTCACAGATCTCATTTTTGATATTACTCTCTGTATTCTAATAATCAACAGCTCATGTCAGAAAAAAGTTACACCTTATTTAACCTGCCTTTAATATGACCCATTTAAGCCGCTATAACCATTATAATTTGCATCAAAAGATCACTTTTAAATTACCAAACATGTCTCGTTAGTTTTAAAATCGCATTATATTTTAATTGGTAAAAAGCCAGCTTAATTAATTGTTAGCCCGTGAGACTGCCGTTTTAATTCCGTAATTACTCACTGTTTTTTTTTCTCAAATTGAGCGACATGGCATATGGCTCAAATTAATATTCGTATACAAACAAAACTCAATAATCCCTTCTAATTTACGTTTTTAAATTGAGCAATGTTACTTTTTAATTGGAGACGCTTGTTTCGCTATATTAATGCAAATATTTTATGTTGCCCATAAATTTATCAATACATTCATCTCAATTAACTGAAAAATATTGGATTCACTTCATAAAAAAAGATATTCTAATAGGTACTATTCTGTATTAGTAATACCAAATTATAATTAAAAAGTGTATTAAAAAAACGTATTATATTAAATAAAAAAGTTTTCTTAACCGCTTCTCAGAGCGAATACAAATACTCGAAAATGGTACTCAAGTACCTGATGTACTCGAGTATCTGTACTCATGAGTACATATTTTCAAACATACTCAATTACAGTGGCGGTCGGTCCATGGAAGCAAGGGAAGCAGTGCTTCCCCTGGGATTATTAAAAAAAAAACACATAATTAGAACCTAATTATTATTTATCACATACTAATCATTAAAATTTACTTTTACCCAATTTCAATAGACACGGCTCTGCTTTTCAACAGCTGAGATAATGTTGCATAATAAAACCGTAACGATGACGCACTCGATTAATCGAGCCAACACGAACTCGCGCGACTTCGATATATGTAAGCAACTTCTTGAAATGCATTCCATCCCCACTTCATAATCTTGAGATCTGAGCCGTATAGCATCGTAATGCGTTTTGTTTTATAGATTTTAATCTCGATTTTAATATTATACTTAATATTAATCTTCTTAGTATTATTCTCAGCTTTTGTGCTATATTTGTAAAAACTTTTTTGGTGTTTCTAAACCTGTGGTGCGGCGACAAGTAATTTTTAAAACGTTGAACATTACTGCGCGTGTAAGCAGTTTTAGAATTGCTTATTAAATTTGGAAGCTGGTCCTAGCACTGTGGAAAATATTATTTGCGTTTGTGTGGTGTGCAATTTGTTGAAAAGGGGATTTTCAACATATTCGTTTCAAGATAAACTGGATATTATTAGAAACGGGAGACCAACACCTGATTTAAAACTCTTAAAAACGAAAGTTAAATCATGCTATAGGTACTTTAATATTGAAGTGTACAATGCTAATCAGTGGTTAAGGGGTTGTGAAAATTTGTGTAAATTGTTTTGTTGGCCATGTGTATTTTTCACAAATGAAAAAGGTGTTTGGAATAAAAATGGCTTTTCAGATTTAAACAACATTCACAAAGTGACAAAAAGGCATGGTAAGTGTGAAACTCATTTGCGAGCGGTGCTAAAAGAATAAACATTTGAAAAATCACGAATTGAGCATTCATTAGATCAGCAGTTGAAAGAAAGTGACCGTAAACATAATGAACTTATAAAAAAAAATCGAGAAGTGTTAAAAAAGGCTTATTGACATTGTTTGTTTTCTCGGCGAAAATGAATTTAGTTTTAGAGGTCATACTGAATCTCGGAGCGTTGCTAATAGGGACAATTTTATCAATTTAGTTGATTTATAGCAAAATACGATACAATTTTAAGTAACCATCTGGAACACTCCACGATATTTCGCGGTACATCAAATCATATTCAAAATGATTTGACTCAGTCGATAAGCAATATTGTTTTAGAAAACATCAAGCAAGAAATAGAAAAGCTCCTTTTGTTGCAACTATGTTAGATGAAACAACCGATATTACGAATATTAGTCAGTTGTCAATCATAGTACGCTACATAAATCCAAATAGGAAAGTCCAAGAGCGCTTTTTAGGATTTTTAGACGTAACAACGCAAAGAACGGCCGCAGCTATATTTACTATAGTTTGTCAGATAGTCGATGATCTACAGTGTGGTGCTAAACTTATCACCCAAAGTTATGATGGGGCCGCTGTAATGGCTGGTGAATTGGGGGGGCCTGCAGGCCAAAGTAAAAGAGACTTTTCAGAATGCAATATTTGTACATTGTTTTGCGCATCGATTAAATTTAATTCTTGCTCAATCTGCAGCGTGTCTTAAAGAGTGCAAAGTATTTTTTTCAAGTATTAGTGAAATGGCTGCCTTTTTTTTCAAAATCATCAAAACGGACACGAGCTTTAGATTTGGAAGTACAGAAGAGACTACCCAGAGTTGCTCCAACACGATGGAATTACAATGGGAGGCTAGTACAAACTGTATCTGATTTTATTTGAAAATATTTTACAAAGCGATTGGGACACTGAGACTTTGAATGGATCCAGAGGTTACTTAGATTCATTGAAAAGAGACTTTGATTTTAATTTTTTGTTAAATGTTTTCTCCGAAATATTTCCATTTACTGACAATTTATTCAATATTTTGCAAACTAAATCAAATGACGTTGGATTTTGTGTAAAGAAAATTGAAGAATTCAAAAATTTGATTTGTAACAAAAGAAATGAATTCGAAAAGTTCTGGGAGAAAACTAGTAATGACAATTTAGAACCACAAAGAAAAAGAATACGAACTGAATTTAAGTGGATCATAGAACTTCATATCGAAGACATTTGATCGAAATTTTGGACAATATCACTGGGCAACTAAATAAAGATTTAAAAATTTTAGTGATATACAATTTTTAGAATTGTGTAATTTTAATGAATTTAAAAATAAAGTTTCCACAAAATGCACCTAAGTCATTAAGTGATAACTACGGAAATTTTTTTGATATAGTTGGGTTACGATCGGAACTTTCAGTTATTTATGCTACAGAAGATATTAGTCAGAAACATGACGCCAAGGAATTGATTATCTTTATAAAAGAAAATAGTGTGGTACTCTGAAGTGTTGAAATTGTGTGAATTAGTGTTGACGATACCTGCAACTAGTGCTTCGGTTGAACGCAGTTTTTCGACCTTAATAAGAATAAAAACTTTTTCAAGAAATTCAACCAGTGAAGAGCGGCTTTCAAAATTGTCCCTGTTGACAATAGAAAGGGACTTTGTGAAGGAGATGTCCCAAAATTCAAACTTTTGCGACGAAGTTATTTCCGACTTCGCAAAAAAGGAGAGGCGGATTAAACTACATTATAAATAGATAGGTATGTGCATGTTAACTACTTAACTAGCCGGCTCGATTTATGGTTGGCTAGAAAATACACGATGGCTAGTGTGACTGAACTCTCTATTTCGCTGCGGGTTCAATCCCCGCCACCGGCGCTGGCAATGTCGGTGGGTATGGTTGTGTGTCTGCGTTTTTTTTCATAAGTGTAACCCTCGTCCGTGCAGCTTCGACTTTGGAATCAGGGGTTGTCTAATTTTTGTGCTGTTATTATGTTTTATGTTTATTGACGAGTGGCGGTCCTACAAGTGTACTTTTTTTCTAGATATCATAACATTGCAGCTTTCGACATTTGCTTTAAACTGAGTATACGGAAGCCACGCCCCTTATCTTAGAAACATTTTTGCCTCGCTTCGCTCGGGGCTTCGCACTACCCATCACCCTATATCACAAACTGCTTCCCTTGTATCAAAACTCACCGCACGCCCCTGCTCAATTACATGTACTGGTTGCAATTTGATTACGAAAAGGCATTATTTTCAAAAACTAACCTCTGACTGCTCCTTTCAGCGCAGAGGTTTGTTTAACAATTTTTTAAAATAATTTATAGAACAGTGCCTTAATACCCATAGAAGGTGTGAAAAAAAATATTTGAAATATACTAATCTTTGGCCTATTATGTTGTATAATTAATTAACAATGTTAACTTTGTCTTTTTATACAAAGAAATTAAGAAAAAAAGTTCAATTATGTAAAATAGCCACTACACAAAAAAACATATAACCTAAAATCTAATCATATTCTTTGTTAGGAATAAATAATTAATTATTTTAGTTAGTAAAATAAATACCCAACGAAACCCATTAACTCTTATATTTCTTTCTATTTTTAACGAAGTCAATTTCTAACATTCTTTCGCAGTTATTAATTATAAATAACACTCAGGGAAAAAATTAAGAAGAGAGGTACGGTTTACTTTGTCATAATGATGAATATTTTCTGTAGTAATTAGTAAGCGCGCAACCATTAGTACATAATAATTCATACGATAATTCCCTATTCCCTCGTTATTTGTGATACTTAATTATACATAAAAATTACGTCTACATAAAAGAAGGTCTGTAATACTTTTTTTGCGTTTAATTTTTAGCAGAGGTACATTAGTATTTAAAAAAAATAATTGATAAGTTTTGGCCAATCCACGGAAAGAAAACGCGTTAATTATTTTACGACAGCATAGTTTGATGAGAATTGTAATTATTTTCATCAAAGTTTGTAATTCATTGTCACATAATGCATGAGACGACTATAAATATTTTCCGTAAATTTATTATAGTTACAAAAAACAAATATTTTTGACTATTTTTCTTAGAATGGTAAAAGTCATCTATGTCAAAATAAAAAATGAACTATAATGTACAGAAAATTACTACGCGGTCTTTGTTGAACTCAAACAAACATTGTACAAAGTACCTACATATTTAAGGATATTAATAAAAAAAAAGTTCTCAGCATTGTAGAAAATCATTCCTCACAGTCGGTTGATAAAGAAGAAATTAGTCTCCGTAACAAGAGATTAAATTTTGCTTTACCTGCCTCTGCAGGCATTTTAGATGAGATTATTGCAAGTGTTGAAAGTTCAATTCAATATCTTCCTGATTCCTCTAAAGGATTTGTCAGAGAAGCTTGCAGAAAACAAATCTCGACAAATATTGTCACTAAAGTAAATAAAAAGTCAAAATCTACAAAAGACAGAAAAATTATCAAACGGTTGCGTGAAAAAGGTTATTTTTATTTAAAAGCTGATAAGGGCAATAAGGTTGTTATTTTAGATAAAGAGGACTATTATGAAAGGGTAGACAATCTGATTGGTAATGGTCCTTATAAAAAACTATCTAGAAATTCATTACCAAAAATGGTTACTGAAGTAAGAAATGTTCTTAAATCCTGCAACAACCTTATTACTCCAGCTTTAAATAGGAGGTTACATGTATCTAACCCAAGTGTACCTAGATTGTACTGCTTGCCTAAAATACATAAACCAGGAAAGTCGGTACGTCCTAATTGTTTCAGCAATCGGATTGCCGACTTATCACCTATCAAACTGGTTAACAGAAGAGTTCGAAAATTTACTTATTGCACCACCTAGTTTCTCTGTGATTATTTCCAACGATTTCATTAATAAGGTGAAAAATATTCAGTTGCAAGAAGGTGAAATTTTGATCTTCTTTGACGTTTCTTCATTGTTTCCAAGTGTTTCGATACTACAGACCTTGCACTACCTTAAGGATATACTCGAATTAAACAATCTCAGTCAAGATGTAGTAAAATAATATCTTAAACTCACTAAACTTTGCATGAAACAAAATTGTTTTCGATTCAACGATAATTTCTTCGAACAATATGAAGGAATAGCAATGGGTAACTCTTTGTCATCAATCATTGCCAGTCCCTTCATGAACAGATTCGAGACGGAAACAAAAGAAAAATTCGAGTATTTCCCCAGGGTTTGGCTTAGGTATGTGGATGATATTTTTGCAGAATTCGATACAAAAATCGCTGATATTGATAACTTTGTATCTAAATTAAACAGTCGTTTCGCATCAGTTAAATTCATATATGAAACTGAAAACTCTGGACAACTACTATTTTTAGATGTATTAATAATTAGAAATAGTGAAAATGAGTTAGAATTTGACATATACAGAAAAGATATCAGTACTCTAAAATAAATCCCTAATGACTTTCACCATTGGGTTCAACACAAAATGGCGAATTTTAATTTTCTGGTCCATTGCCTATTAAGCTTCCCCCTCAATAAGGAGAGATTTGAAAAAGAAAAGGCATTGATTAAGGATATAGCTGTGAGTAATGGATATCTTGTAAGTTTAATTGATAAAATAATTAGGAAACGAAAGTTCAAAAAGTCGCTTTGAAATTCTTCCACCTTTCAAAATGAAAGAGAAAATCCGAAATTTGTTTCGATTCCATTCAATCCTCGATTCATCCGTGGTATTGGTAAGATTTTTAAAGATGTAGGTATGACAGTGGTTCATTCACCGGGAAACAAACTGCAACAACTTTTAGGCAATAGAAAAGACAAAATTGAAACAAACGAAAAGTCGGAGATTTACGAAAATAGCTGTAAGGACTGTAATCAAAAGTATGTTGGACAGACTAGACCATCAATTCAAACTAGATTCAAAGAGCATATGGCCCATCTCAAATATGATAGACCAGATAAGTCTAGTGTAGCCCAACATGCGTTTGAGAACAATCATAAAATAGATATTAGTAATTTAAGATTAATTAGGAATGTAACAATTACTAGACAGCTGGATGCATTTAAAAGCTGGGAAATCATAATGTATAGAAATAGTATAAATAGTGACAGAGGGCCTATCCCAAATAGCCCGCTTTATTGGTTGGCGAAACGCGCGACGTGTGCAGTATACAGTGTATTGATGTTTTGTGGAAAACTACGTCAATGTTATTAATAAAAGTATCAACGGAAAATTCCGCTACAAATTGTGTGGCAATGCGAAATAATAGGCAGCAAAATCTGCTCCAAACTGTAGTCAAAGTTTTAATTTAGAGATATACATACGCAAGCAATAAGTTACCGTCAGATTTGTTTACCATCAGGTCGTTGCTTTTGTGTTATGCAATTACGTACGATTGTGATCAGCCTAAATTCACCACCTTCTGAGATGCTGCCTTTCTAGCACTATTTGTAGTGAGGTGTACCAGAAACACAGCATCGAGGAAAGTAGTGCCTTTAAACTGATGACGATTGCACAGTATAATAGACTGTGACGATTGTACGTATTATTTCGTTTCATTCCAAAATGCCGTCCAGTCCAGAAAACCTAACACCCAACCCTGTGATTTTGTTTCATTTTATAATGTCAGTGCTATGAGTGGTGATTTTTATAAACATAACTAATCATGGGCGGCTTTGTTATTTCAATCTTAAATAGTTGGGCGTTGCCTGAACTTGAGTCATTTTGAGGTAAGTTCTAATATTGCATAACATTACAGGGAATCTTTTTATAACTTTTACAGCAGCAAAAATTGAGGTGCAAGTTTTTGTTTCATTAACTGTAGTAGATGTAAAAGAATTGATTCTGTTAAATAATAACAACATTGAGATGCGGACAGATTTATTCTGAACGTCAGTCTTTCCATCAAGAGATGGCGCGTTGTATCACCTGTGGAACTTCAATGAATATTGGGAATCAAATCGCAATACGCGATATATTCTGTTCGTAAAATGTTTGGGATGGCATTACTTAATTGTACCTATCCGATGACTTCCTCGTAGTCAAAGAATCCCTAGCTTGCCATTTATGATATGCTAGCGTACGTAATGGTTATAATATAATTTAATTTTTCACTGATTAATGTAGGAAATGTTGCTACAAAAGTTCACAATATGTCTTAACAATATTATAGCACAATAGTTAACAAAAACTTGAACATACAAATATGAAAGAGGAGGAAATATTCTTACAAGTTTTAGTAGCAGTAACATCTTCTACAATACTTCATAACTATAACAGAACTTTGTAGTACAAATCTGAACATCAAAATTTAGTAAGTCATTCTTTCTTTTGCAAATTTTTGCAAGCTTATGTTGCAAGTAACCTAAAAATTTAGTACAATTTGTCGGTGTATCGTAATTTGTAGTAAAAGTCCATACAGTTGTAATATTTATCACAACTTTTTTTCGTGTAAAATAAAAATAGTACACGATGTTCAATATAAGATATATTTATTTTAAACGCCCTACACATGTTACAATATACCGTACTACGTATCGTACAACATGAGCCGAAACTACTGTATTAATGACAATCGTAACGTTTGCAGGCAAATTGGATGGCATGCGTTACGCAGCGGTCGAGTTGCATTGCAGTATGGACCTTCCATAAAATATCGCATCGATAGGTCGTGATTGACAATAAGTTGGATCGTGTGTACGTGTGTGACTGCTGCAGTTACTATATTGGAAAGGATTTCCTTATCTGAACTTGTCCTAGCGTGCTTTTCAGTCAATTATGTTAGTCAATATGCACATAGTCATATTGCAATTATGAATATTAAAAACAAGTCATTTTGGGAAGTTTATTGAATTATACAGGATTTTTCTGCTTGAAAACCAATCTTTATACCATTTCCACTTTTTCGTTTGTTTTTTTCTTCATCTTCATCAATCAGCAGTACCGTAGCTAAAAATGCAGAAGTTTTTCCTTTTGAGGTTCTAGAAGACATTACGATACCATTAGCTACAGATACGTATTTATTTATACTACAGTAGTTTGATATGTTGGTCTGGGTGTAGGAAAAATGGATATATTGCAAGCTATGTGATTTCCTTTACGACTTGTAGTTCAACACGTAGTACGATATATTGTAACGTGTGGAGGGTGTTTTAGAGCTAAAATTATTGTCTTTCTGTGAATACCTATTTGAATAAAAGACAGACAGATAGACAGTCATCAAACAATCAATCAATCAATCATTTATTTTGTTAAAGACAATTCCAAATTGTATAACAATAGTCAATTTGGTGGTACAATATACCATTATAGGTGATACTTACAAATAATATAAAATTACACACGTAAACATAATAGATCATAATTATATAATACAAAAATACAGTAAAATAATAACATGTAAAATGTAATCTTTACATATATAATTCTTTTGGCCGTGTGTATGTGACTGAACTCCTCCTAAACGGCTGGACCGATTTTGATGAAATTTTTTGTGTGTGTTTCAGTGGATTCGAGAATGGTTTAGATTCACAATTCAGTCCACTGGAAAATGTTTATTTAATTAATTTTTTATTTATAAATTGTTGTTGATCTTGGAATGTTTTACATTGGATCCGGCAGGACAACGTCTGTCAGGTCCGCTAGTATACATATAAATATGAAAATAAAATCTAAAATGTTAATGGAGTCTAAAAGGTAAAAATTACGGACAAAGAGTAAAAACATTTATCCAGTAAATATAATTTAATTTTTTTTCTTTGAATTGATATAAATTAGGATAATCTTGCTTCAAATCAGTACGCAATTTATTAAAAATTTTTAGTCCTAAATAGTTTGGTGATCTATTTGTACTTGAAGATTTGGAAAAAGGTACATGAATGTCGTTTTTATGTCTAGTATTTATATTATGTATATTTTTATTCTCATTAAACTTAGATCTATTCTTCAATATGCAGACTCACATTTCAAATATAAATAAAGAAGTTAAAATTAAAATTTTACATTGAACAAATGTTACTACATGTGTGTGTACTGGACAAGTTTGCCATGTTAAGCAGAATACATTTCTGTGATATGAAAGCTGCCTGAGTGGAATCACCCCAGAAACAGATGCCATACCGTAATCGCGACTCTACCTCTGCATAATACAAATTAATTAGTTGCTGCCTATTTAAAATTTCTTTCATATTTTCAAATAAGAAGTTGAATGAACTCATCCTACAAATAAAATTTTTGCAGTGGACTTTCCAATTAAGACATTCATCTAAATGAATTCCTAAAAAACATACACTGTTTGTAGCAGCACTATTGATGACATAATTATTTAATTTCACTGATACCGAATCGCAATTTGTTCGCCTATTGTAAAATCATCTCATAATAATGATAAAAAATCTGCTTTTAAACAACACCGTACTTTTTCACATTAAATATTACCATTAAATATTACAAACAGCTTATTTCGTAAAAATTTTAGAAATAGATTTCATAAAAAAAAAATCAATTTTTTCACAAGAATTTCTCATCATTACACGTTTGATGTTAACTTGAAATTATGAAAACAGTCGCGTCATTGATAGCGCAACTACATGAAATACCGCACGAAATAACTCTTGACTTTAAAACGGCCTGTTTTCCAGCGAGGTTTAGATGCTGTCATCCAATTGTCACGAACTGTACATTTTAGTTTAGTACCCTTAAGAGGGCTAATCGAACCAGTGTTTGTAAGGTAATTTTTCAAAATTTATTTCTTCCATACGGTTTGGTCAAATTACACCAAATTTGGAGGATCAGTAGTTGAAAGTGTACTAGAGAGTACATGTATATCTATTTTAATTAATTTTCACTTTATGTAGGGAAAATTTATACTGTAAATATAAGTGAAATTTGAACGTGATTAGCTCTTGAATTATGATATCAATCGGTAAAATTCGAGGTAAAACTCATACATGTCTTCTAGAATGAATCTTCATAATTATGCTCAGCAAGTTTCAAACCTCTATTCCGTACGGTTTGGTTAAAATGAATTTTCTCAATAAGTATCTTTGTCACTACAAATGGAGCAAAAAAGTGTTACCTCTATCGGGAATCGCACCTTAATGAAGTCGATGAATAAAACGTCCAGTGAAGGTATAGTCAAGAGCAAAATTATTCAGCGGCGCATGTATAAAAACTTTCTAGAGAGTGACACAGCTATCCGAAGCTTTTTCCCGACTAGGCCCCTTAATCAGAAAATATAGTTTAAACATCATATTTACTGCAGACAAAATAATAATATTAACATTCTGTTAATTTAAATTTTGTACATCATATAGGAGTCTGAAGAAAAATTTGTAAATTGCTTTTTTCGTGTACCATTCCGAGTTATTAACAACGAAGTAACCACGAATCGTCGTGCAAAAATATTAGTACACATCGTAAAACCTATTACTTTTTACAGAAATAATAAACAGCTATAAACGAACAAAATATACTACCCAGAATGCTGTAGATTTAGTATAATCTGTTTCGTTCAAATACAGGCTTTATTAGTTGCAACGTGATGACATATGCAACCTGCATTACAAGTCCTAACAAAACCATTGTATTCATGTTTAAATATGATCCTTATTTATTTTGTTAATAAGGACCAATATAAACAGAGCTTAGAAACATGTTTTTTCTTTTTTCTAATCTATAAATAAATTATTTTTATATAAAAGTGACATAATAGGTACTTTTCGATATAAGAACTTATTTATTCAATTAGAAAGAAAGCTAGACATAGAAAATACTTCGGAATCCTCTAGCATGGATTAATAACAAATGTGGGTGAAATTAGTGTTCTTGAGATATAATTATCCCAACTTCAGACATCACAAAATGACTCTGGGGTGAACATGTGGGTTTTAAGTTCTCCACAATCTAATTGTTTAGAATTTATATACATGCAAACCGTATAAACTGCCCCAGAGACACAATAATTATGAATGTTATTAATTATTACAGTTATTATTTCATAATCGGTTTATAAGTAATTATTACACACATTAAGGAATTCCTATTTAAAGAATTTGTGGTAGTAATTTTAAAAGTACAGGATGTCTCAAATTAGGAAACACTCTGTGTAATATTTATATTGTGTATTATAGTAGTATTTTACCCTTCAGCTGTTTATATAATAATTTTTTTCCTTGAGTAGTTCTTGTATTTATTCTTTATCCATATCTTTTTTATAATAATTGTAAAAACCCTCTATTATGAGCTAGGATGAAGTCATTATTTCTATCTTATTTTAGTACATTCTACAATAATTTGTGTTTTAAAATAACATCAATATACACACAAAGAATTAGGTAATTTCTTGTATTAAGTATTAAACGAATGAAAGTTTTTTGCTAAAAATCTAAATAATATTTCGTTAAACACAGTTTCCTAAATAGCTTCCATTATTTACGATTTAATTAATTATCTTAAAATAGATTGAATTTGTATTTTTTATAATAAATGATGATGCAAATGATTTATAGCGCTCGCGTTCAACATACTCAATTACAAAGAAAGAAAAATGAGAATGTTGATAAAACCATGTTTTAACCATGTTTATCGAACAACATCACAAAAGAGTATAGAAATGGTAATTTCAGGAATTAAGTAACTACGCACCGTGATGTAGCAAAACTTCCTCCACTCATCCCAAGTGACTCGAAGATAAATGATAATGGTAATTTAGAAAAAAAGGGGCTAAATAAAACACAATAACGTTAATACCCGTCACTTTAATGTATAAGTAACTGGAAAATAACTATTTATTTAGTTATGGGCAGTGATTTCTCAAGAACAATAGAATAATTGTTATTATAAGTGGCATTCATATAATATTGTATGAAATAGCCACCCGCATCTTTAAGATATGTTTTATGGCCCTCATCATAATCATAACTTAGGCCCTAGGGACGCATTACAACGTGTCACCAACTAACTTTTGCAGTCGACAGTTTAGATATGAGTAATGAACTGCCTTGTTATCAAGATAAACATCTGTTATATTCTGATTAAACTCAGTTGATGTGGGTGGAAGTGTCCGTAAATATTGATGGTATAAACTGTTGAATTTGATCAGTTTAAACTTAGCGGTTTGTTAGAGCATATTTAATTAGGTGGAAGACTCTCGAGATTCTGATATTAGTAGATGCAAATTTCTGCTGCTAACAGCTAAATAAAAACTTTTCTGCTAATTAATAATAAGCTGCACACTGGAGTAATCTTTTATTTTTCTTTTTAAATAACTCAAGGAAACCCCTCTGTGATTACCCCTTTCCCATCCATTGATGTAAAACTTTAAAAAATAATAAACTAAAAAATTCTTCTATAGTTTTTCAGTTTTTCTCAATTCCATATTTTATCGTAAAAAAAATAAACAAAAAAATACACATTATCATTTCTATACAAGGTGAGTCATTGTATAAGGCACAAATTAAAAATATAGGTAGATTAAACGGAATTTTGAATTTATCCAAAGGGTTTCCCAACTACATCCATAAGTCTGTCTAATGATAATATTGTGATAATTAACCAACCACAATTGAAATTTAACACCACAGCTTAAAAAAGTAATTAGTTTGTTGAATATATTGGTTTTTTCTCAAAAATGGCTATTTTTACTTAAAAATAGAAAGAAGTGAGGAAAACTTTGGCTTTCGTATGAAATTTTATGTTCCTTCAATTTGGTCCCTTGCATTTTTTACGTAAAATAAACCGTTCTCGAAATAATTAGAAGAAACCTAACAAAGGTATCCTAGATTCGTCATTCTTCCAAGCTGGCTGTCTTAACACAAGCCGAATCAGTGAAGACTTTTTACGGGGTGTTTAGAAAGACAATTACAACAATCTTATGACAAAAAAAACATTCCTAAATTTGTTGCCGAGGACATATAAAACAGAATTAACTCGCCTGAATATTTTATTGTTTTTAATTATTATCATATAATCTTCATATCACAATCAAATGGGGTTACAATCTTTAAAAAGTATATTTACTTTTTTGGAGCTACAAATATTAAGTACTCTTACATTTCTATTTTAAGCCCAGATGTACTCTCTTTAGAATAATACCAACAAACTCAAGTCAACATAAAATAACTTACTCAAAAAATTGCTCAAACGAACGAAGGATTCAACACTACCTCTGAAATAATTGGTGACTAGTGACTTACATTTACTGTATTATCTACTTCATAGTTCACAATGGGTGCCTCACAGATGAGTAAGTTTAAGTATATAATATAAATTCTAGTGTTAGTGTGGAATTTTCTAATATTAATAAATCTACCTAATTATCACGTTCTTATAACTTGTTTTTCAAATTTTCAATTCGTTATTATTTAAACAGCTTATTCGTTATCTGCTTGGAGCTTGATACTGAAACAGAGTATGTGAAGAGTAGTATTCGTTAAGCACATCCAGTCGCAAATGTAAATTTTCCGATGAGTTGGAAAAAAAGATATATCCTATGTTAAAAAGAAATCAAAATAGAGCATGAAACTCTGTGAATTTTGTAACATAGTAGTGTCTTTCTCTTCGACCCATTGAATTTTTTTCCTTTCTTTTATTTTGGTTTATTTCCATCGAGCATATGTATTTTGTTATAATATAAAAAATGTATTTATCATAATATAGTGTGTCCATATAGTATGGAATAAATTCATTATCTCTTAAACCAAAAATATTTAGAAAAAATCCTCGGACACGTCGATTTTTAATTTCAATTGCGCACCTTATTTTTTATTTTTTTGGTTATGACGTTATCACTATTTCCGTTATAACGTCATCGATATATTTTTTAAATGAAACACCCTATATATTCGGTGAACTTGGTGGTCATTCGATGGGTTCACGTCTACCAATCCACCTGCACACAAATATTTGATCAAGATACCTTCGAACGTCTGCTGCATAATGGGGAGGCGCACACACCATCTTGTTGATACCACAGGCTTTCGTCAACATTTCCAGGATTAATTTTATTGGGAAATAAATTTAATAACGTAGGGATGAGATATCCCATTAAAAATTGGAGATATGCTGATCCGCTTACAGTTCCATCGGAAAAGTAGGGTCCAATGATTCTATTTCTTACAATTTCCGCCCTCACATTTACCTTTTGTGAATACTATCTACAATTCTGACGATTCACTTCACCATTGATTTTGAAAGTGCATTCATCGGAGAAAATAATATTATTTATCAGAAGAGGATCACCATTGCACATATTCATCCTTGTTTCACAAAATTGTATCCTCCTATTTGGATCATCAGCACTTATTTCTTGCACAAGCTGATTCTTAAAGGGATCCTATTTTTCTAATTTTAATACTGTATGTACTGACGTTTTGGTAACATCATAATCGCGAATGCTGGTGTGTGGATTTTCGTCAACAGCTAGTAAAATATTTAACTGTTTATCCTCGTCAATACCTGGGCAACATGTTTTGGGTAAATCTTTCATCATACCAGTCTTTCTAAACTTTTTTTCAATGTTACTCACTGTCGATTGATTTACGGGTCGTTCTGGATAGTTAGTATTAAATAAATTACATACTTCTTGTTGAGTTCGCATCCTATCATCATACCTACCCAATCATCGTAAGAATTTCAATTCTCTGTCTTACAGATACACTCATGTTTTAAATTAAAATAAATCCACAACAATTACTAAGAAACCACTACTGGGGTAAATTATTATTGTCAAAGACGCTAATAACAAAACAAAAAAAAAACTAGCCTACTTCAAAAATTAATAAAATACGTGTTTATACTTGCTTGCTTACGTTTTTTTACTTGTTTTTTGAAATGGCCGTATCTACCAACTTATCAATTTTAAACACAAATATGATACATATTTGGAATCAGCTGTTGAAACAGAATCCAGAAATAGAGAAATATAACAGGTTGTTCGATTTAAAAAAATATCGATGACGTCATAACAGAAACAGTGATGACGCCATAACCAAAAAAAAAATAATAATAATAATAACGGATAAGGTGTGCAACTGAAATTAAATATCGACGTGTCCTATTTTTTCTAAATATTTTTGGTTTATGAAATAATGAATTTATTCCATATGTTGCAGACACACTGTATGTAATATAATACCTACATATGTATCGCTCTTGATTTGTACTCTATTCTGGGTGACCTAAATTGGTAACCTTACAATCAAACATACAAAGTCTTTTACTGTATTATTTGCCAATGTATCTTCAATATTCGTAATCTGCAAATCAAAATAACCACTAATCATTTAGCTTGTTCCAATAACGATGAGTATTACAACGATTAATATGCATAGATTTAATAGTCCATTAATAATATTTACATCAAGACAGACACAACAATGGCTGCATCCTTAAATGCCACATTGAGAGCGTAACACGGGATTTATAAATGTAATTATTCAGATGTAGATGTATAATTATTTAGACAACCCATTATTATATTAATTATTGTATTCAAATAAGGTCCAGTGCCTACTCGATGTTGAAAAATGTAATTATATAAAAATCAACAACTAGATTTATATTCTTAGTTTCATTAAACGGATTTTATTTACTTTCACTTAAAAATATGCTTGGACGTTTAATTATATAAAGTTGGATAAAAGTAATGAATAATCACTGTAGCTTTACCAGCAAAAATGCTATAGCTACAGCGATTTTTATATTTGCAAACACATTTGAGTACCACTTAAATTTTTTTGTCAGAGAGTTTTGAGATATGACGTCATCAATGTCTTTTAAATGACACCCATCTTTTTTCTTTTCTGTTGCTGTTTTTAGTCCTTTATAATCTTTGTATAGATTAGATAAAAAATCTTCGGAAAAAATTTAAAATTATTTTATTTATTTAATTTAAATTTCGCCCAATAGTAAATTAATATTTAAAATGAAACCCACAATAAGTGGCCAAAAACATAACTTTATTGGTTTTTGTCAGGTTTAAGGATCCACTTCGCCGTAAGTGTTATTAGCAGCGTATTACAAGATTCGATATTATTAAGTGAATATTTAAATTACGACAAAAATTTTTGGACACAGTTTAAGAAAACATAATGCCACATTTGGGCACAAAGCTTTTTTATTAATTTTATTAGTCAAAAAGTAGAATATCCTCGAGAAAATCGCTCTTGTTTTCTTTTTATCTATAACATTTTATGCATATTTCTTCGGTTATAATTCGGTTTTTTTTTCTAGAATTTGTATTTTGTTAAAGTTAAATCGATGGTTTTGTTCTAGGGCGTGATTGACGCTGCTGTCGTGTTCTAAACATGACAGAATATTAAAAAAAGTTTTATTTCCAAATGTGGCATTATGTTTTCTTAAACTGTAGGTATCCAAAAATGTTTGTGATCTTAAATATTCAGTTTACAATATCGAATGTTCTAATATGCTGCTAATAACACTTATTTCGTGGTGAAGCGGATTCTTAAAGGCCTTGTTTCCCATAAAAATAATGGAAAGTATAATTTATTTATTTTTGTTAATTCTTTTTGTATTTTTTTTCTGTGTGCTTTGTCGACTACAAAACAGTGAAACTTTTTTAACAACAGAAAATCACAATACTGATGAAGACTGGTTTTAGAGACCGTAAAGGAACACAAAGAAATCAGCAACTAGCATAAAAAGAGGTAATTAAATCGAATTATGTTGTCCCAATGAGCAACCTATTAAAAGAATTGCGCCTAGATGGGACTAAAATGCAGAACCAGAAAACATCATCTCCGTAGATGAAAATAGTTTAGAAACTAGTAGCATTAATCTCGTTTCCTTCTCAGAAAATTAAGTATTAATGTTATTTAAAAAAAAATAAATAAATAAAACCTAAACTTACCATGGGACCTGACGGTATTCCAGCATTTTTATTGAGAGATTGTCCATCCCCTTACGACTCTATTTAAGCTTTCTGTTAAATGCTCTTGCTCTCCTAATATTTGGAAATACTCCAAAGTATACTCAGTATACAAAAAGGGCAATAAAATTGATATAACCAATTTGCGACCAATAAAGATCATTTGTAATTTTGGCAAAGTTTTTGAGATATTACTGCATTATCTATCCGCATGTTAAAAATAGTATTTCCACTCAGCAACATGGGTTTATGAGAGGCCGCTGTATAACTACTAATCTAATAGGCGTCACGCAGTACTTGAAATACAGGTTCAAACAGATGTAATACATTTTGATTTCACGAAAGCTTTTAATAGGTTTAATCATAATATACTTATTAGAAAACTTTCTCCCTTTGGTATTTCTGACCAATTGATAGTTTTCTTTGAATCTTACTTTACTAATAGACGAAAATATTAAAAAGCAGCGGCCCAAGAATATATCCTTGAAGAACACCTGAAGACGAGACACAATCAGAAGACTTGAACCCATTGTACACGACATATTGCATCGTGTACAATGGGGTCAAGTCTTCTGATTATGTCTCGTCTTCAGGTGTTCCTCAAGGATATATTCTTGGGCCGCTGATTTTTAATATTTTCGTAAATGACATATCTAATATGCTAGATGTTTATATTTTAATATATGCGTATGATATAAAACTCCTACATAGAATTTCTGGCTTTAATGATTGTATTACATTACAAAACAACATATATAAACTTATCTCTTAGTGTTTCGAGAACAGCCTCACATTAAATGTGCAAAATGTAATGTAATGACATTTTCCACTAAAGATTGTGATTATACCTTCTAATATATACTTAACGACGAACCGCTAATTCGACCGTCTACGTTTAAAGATCTAGGAGTAAGTTTTGAAAGAAATCTAACCTTTGTATTGATACATTAATAGGTGACGTAAATAAGACTTTAGGTATTATTATATGCAATGGCCATGATTTCTCAAATACTGCAACTTTAAAACTATTGTAATTTTCATTTTTGCGGTCCAAGCTAGAGTATGCGTCCCTTGTATGGCAACCGCGTTATAATAATCATATTAGTAAATTAAAAAATGTGCTATGCCATTTTCTTAAATATCTTTATTTTAAATCTCTTCCAGTATATCCACCTACTGGTTTCCCATAGAGTAATCTACTTGGTATGATTTCTATGAGCAACTTGAATGATAGACGTAACAACTTTGCCATAAATTTCTTAAAGAAAATCGTCCGTCATGAAACAGATTGTAGCGATATACTTCATAGATTAAATTTTCATGTTTCAAGAATACATTTGCGACATAAATATACTTTTTATCTACGTAGAGCTCGGACTAATGCCTTAAAGTTCTCACCTATTTATAACATATGCTCTAACTACAATAACAGTAAAAATGACATTGATATTTAAAAAAAATAGGAGACTTTATCTAACATAGGTACAGCTATTATTAAGCCTGGCCAAGGTCATTAATCCTACAGAGACGTACTGGGTATGCATCATATCATAATACTTGAATAAGTACAATAATAAAAACAAAACTATTTTATATATTGTGATGTATGTTTTTGTACAATTTCGTTCGCTTTAAATTCTTTTTTATGTATTTCCTTATATTTTGTAAGCTTAGTGCTGCACATTATTATTAAACTGTTAAATGACGTTCACACATGTACATTGTATATCTGTGATAACTAATAATAAATAAATAAATAAATAAAATAAATGGAAATAAATTTTATTAATACTGGTACACTTTATAAAAATATGTACAAAACTCCCATTCTTAAGCAGATTTATGAAGTAGCTTGGTTGTCGTTATCACAAACTGGAGCACTTCCACAATAACTGTGTAGCATCAGATATGTTTCTACAGTTGTCTCAGCAAGCGGTGTTCGCTGTGGTGAAAAAATATGTTTGTATTTTGAAAAAAGACCGTTCTACATCTACGGAAGTAATACAAGCATAAGTAAAACACTCTGTGAACTCACTTAACGCAGCTGTAGACGCACCATCACAAATTTGTCTTAATTTGGTAAAATCAGGATCTTTCCGTAATACACTCTCGAATTTTTCAATAACGGGCTTATTTTTTGCGTCATTTATAGTCTGTAGCTGTGTATTTACGTCGTCCACTATTTGCAGCGATTCCACTAACGACAACGAAGTATTTTGCAATTTTTCTATTGCGTCGTGTAGTCCTCCATAATTGTTATAAATAGTTTTTAAATCTGCATGCACTTTACACGTAACATGTAAAAACCTACAATCGTTTCTTTGAAGAAAACGGCCCACCAAACGCATTGTCGCAGCACCGTCGGTCACAAACATCAGCACTTGACTTGTTGACAGTTCAAATTCTCCAACACCACCCGCATAATTGTTTCGCCAGTACACGCAGTTAGTCTTTTGCTAGCTAGTAAAAGTGGAAATGTAGGGTCGAGTACACATACTATAACATTTAAAAATATTTTTTTTTACAATCTGTCGTCTCGTCAACACATAACCACAGCCGTGTATTTTTTAATGCACATTTAATTCTATTTACAATGTCTTCACGAACACTTGGTACATATCTACGTAACGATGAACGACTTGGTAAATTCACCTGGGGATTGTATTTATTCCAGAACTCCCAAAATGCTGGTTTATCCAATATGCGCAGGGAAACATCACAGGCAATCAGCATTAACAGTAAATCAAACATAAACTGAGGTTCCAAAGAAGATACGCCATTTTCTTTATTTCTATGCCGGTTACTATTGTCATGAATTTTGCAGGCGTATTTATTCCAGCACATTAAGTCTTGATCACAAACTTTACAAATTATTTTACATCCATCATAGAATAAATCCGGAAATTCACCGATAAATTTTTTCACTTTATGAGCGTACGGTCATTTTCTACTCTTTACGCTCAACATTATTTATTATTTATTAGTACTCTATGCATCGACCGACAGATAACAACTGAAGTGTGTCGTGTCATCGTCATCGTGAACAAGCGCGCGATGGCATTGGTATTGCGCCCGACCCTGAATCTACCATCGCTCGGCCAGGCTTAGTTATTATCTTTCTATATGTATATCTATCTGTATGTGTGTATTATGTATGTAATTTGTTATTTTCAATTTTTCTTTTAGTACTAAATGTGTTTTTTCCAACTTGTAAATGGTCTTTGTGCTGTTAGATTGTGTATACATAAATAAATAAATAAATAAATAAATAGGCAATTAGAGATTGAACAAAGTACACTGAATATTCTGTTGAAGTTCGAAGAAAATCAAAAAACACCGACCACCCAGCTAGCATTGAATGAAATTTGAGTTATTATTTTGTCATATTATATATTGCCGACTTAAATGAAAACAAAGGTCATTTACTATCTACTATTTACAAACTCATTAATTCAAATGTGAAAAAAATATTAGACCAATCAACCGAATAAATCACCAGTTTTACACGTAAAGCATAATCCGCAAATGAGTAGTGATTTAAATCCCCACACAGTTCCCGAGGGACGCAACACGGTAGCCACTAATTGCAGAATAACAGTCCAAGGGCTGGGAACACATTTCTGAGAGCACATGTGTTCATCCTCTTGTTAGGGATTTTTACTGATGGTGTAGTTGGCAAATTACAATTTTATTGCGTATTTGTAATTAGGAGGAATGAAGGAAGTGTCGAATTGCTTTTAGAAGAGCCGTAGCAAGAATTTTATTTTGGGGAGCAGTGGAAATAAAAAAATTTCTTTTTCACTTTTGTTTTATACATTTATTTTATTATATTCTCTGCACTATAATATAAAAGAAGTTTTCTAGGATTGAACAAAATATTTGTGACAAAAACAACAATTTTCAAATGTGAACTATTCCATTTGGGGAAATTTTACATGTAGCTCGATAAGAGGACTGTTTATTATGGAAAACGTTTCTACTGGTAGAAATACAATAGCCACTTCTTAATATTTGTTTACATTATTTATAAAAACAAATTATTAGAATTTAAATAAATTATGTGGTACGTATGTTAAAGTAAAATATAATATAAGAATCAGATAAGTGGCAGTTGATAATGTCCGAGGGCAGTTTTTTATTCACTTATTTCGTCGGCTTATTTCCGCTACTAGAGCCAATCATCGACGCCAGAAGACGAACTACTCCCAACCTGGAAATGTTGTCGAACCTCTTCTCTATCGAAGAGTAGGGATTTTTTACTTTTCTAACATCTAATAGACCGACTGCTTTACATCCTTTCCGAATTATGGTATATTACCTACACATCCCTCGCCTAAGATTATTTAGCATTTATTTGTGTATTCACGGACATCCACACTGCAAAAGCAACCTTGGCAACATTTTAATGTTGGAAAGAGGCAGGTAAGCGTGCAGACTATAACTAAATAATTTAAGCTTACTCCTATTTAAAGATTTATTTTTTACCTCTTAGTGAGGTTATTAGAAACTGAAAACTGATAGTTAGATTAAAAGTACTTAACGTAAATTGTTAGAACATGTAAAAATTTAGATGGCTGAAACAGGAAAAAGGACTCACAAAAATTCGCTTGAAGTACTTTGGACAATCTGCTAATGTCATCTGTTTATCAACTTGAAACTAAAATTTGGATATATCCCGAACGCGGGATCGTTTAAAAAAATAAAATCTCGACGAGGCGTGGATTATAATTTTCTAACAACGTCCCGCGTTTGGGTTTATTATTATTTTGAGAAAATCCCGAAAGTTTTCATTAACGTTTTGTGATTTGCAACGCAGATCACAAAACTTGTATTTAACAACATTAACAGGGATATTTCTGTCTCAACAATGTAAATGAAAGGGTACCCTAAAGTAACAAATTTTTTAACAATTTCACCTTTTTTCTTCCTTAAATAAATCAACAGCACTTTGTAATACTGTATACGAACTAGATGTCATTTATATTTAACGTCATTGTGACTACGTACTAATCCTTACCAAAACATGTGAAAAATCCAGATAATTAACCTAACTTTTCTGGTAAACACACTACCTCGTGCTAATACCAAGACTTATTAAGCAGAAACACGAAGTCGAGATTGTAATTTTCTAACAACGGTCTCGCATCAGGTCGGGTTCATTATTATTTTGGCAAATTTCCTAATGTTTCCATTAAACCACGCTACATCGGGATTTTATGTTTTTTAACGATCTCGCGTTCGGGTTTAGACATGTCCATAAATAATTGATGATTTTAGCGAAATTCTGATTAGTAGTGAGAAAACATTTTTTGATTAAACAAAATTAAATAATCAAAAATGAAGAATATGACAAAAATGTACAAACAGTGACTAGAGAGAGAAGTAAAGGATTGAAAATTTGTGGTTAGACTGATTATTTTTATTTTTAGAGAAGGACTGAGATTTTGATGGTTAAAAAGGTTACCTGTAAATGGTCAACGCTTGGTATAGCAATGTATGCTTTATTCGAAAGGCAGGCATTATGTTCTCGAACTTGCGTTATGTTAGCTATTAGCGGACTACCGTCAAGTCGAAATTGATAGAACTTTTATAATATGTGCTTGACGTAGTCCGTTAGTGGGGTTATGTCGGGGTACATTACATCTAAGTTTCTGAGGGAGATGTATCTTCTGGAATTTGTGATCAAGCGCAGAATTTTTTTTTGAAGGACTGACAGTTTCTTAAAATTCGTATTCCCTGCGCAACACCACATCCGTGCCGCGTATATTGTGGCTGGCCTTACTGGCATGGGCCATGTTACCTCTCAGTTATCTATGGGCCATGTGTGCCACCTGAGCATGTGCGCATAATATATGGCCATGTCATCGGCGTACTAGGCCAGCTTCGTCAGAGACAACCAGGAGACAGTCAAGTACATATAAAAATTTGTTCGGTTTTAGGTATAATTATTGATATACTTCCATCCTTGTTGTACATACGTGCTTCTCAATTAATCTATCTTTGTCGAAGTTTGGGAAGATTTTCGTAGATGGCGATGGCGATAGCAGCACAGGAAACGTCATCGTTGATGTTGGATCCAGTCGCCATTTTGTTTGTTTTGATGCTGATATTGTGTGGTGCCAGTCGTTTTTTATTTTATATTGGATTACGAACTGTAAAATACTGTGACTTTTAAATACTATTTTATTTGAACTTTTTTATTAGTGTTAGTGTAATATTTAATTTTATTATAACCATGCCACAAAAGCATTGTCTTATTTGTGGATTCAATATAGATCAGGTAGAAAAAATGCACTACTTTCCAGTCAATGACCAAAAGTAAGTTTGTCTTTTGTGTTTTAAAGGTATTTAAATAAAATTGTTTCTTTCTTGTTAGGTCCAAAATTTGGCAAGAAGTAATGTGAATAAAATGTGTTCCTGATATATCACTTCGCAACTATTCGATTTGCAATCGTCATTTTTCTATAGACAGTTACATGAACCTTGCAACACGGAGGCTGCGTGCTGATGCTGTTCCCACGTTATTCCCATGCCAAGTACAACTGGATCCTTCACAAGAAATTGTGGTAATTCAAAGAAATGTGGAGCTTACAAATGATCAAGAGCTTTTAGAAAGTACTAATACAGGCATAGGTATGTTATAGTTATTGGTTACTTACTTCTTTTACTTGGAGTATGTACACTCTACATTCTTATTATTGTACTGTGTTACTCAGCGATTGTAAGTTGATAAGTCAGAATCGCTGATGCCTCTGTATCACATAAGTACTCATTTTTCTATTTTCTGTCAAGCTACAAACATCATACTATTTAATTTGCAAGATTGCATATGTATAAAAAGACATATTTTTTGCATGAAAAGCTTCGTGGCTGTTTCGTTAGCAAAATGACATTTTTTATCTCAATTTGAGCAGTACATGGATATTGTATTACAGGAGAAGAAGCAATAATTGAAGACCCAATTCCAAGCCGTTCCGGTTTGCAAAGGAGACCAAGTACCCCTACGCATCGCTCCTTCGAGGTATTAACGGAGTCTCTCGTGTTGATGCTTCTCCTAGAAAGCAACATTTAATACATATGATAGAAACAAAAGAGGCGCATATAAGAAACTTGAAGAAGTTGTGCAAGAAAAAGGCCAATGACATAAGGGCTTTAACAGATCTTCAAGACAGTCCTGTTGTAAGAAATATATTCAAGGGCATGTCAAGAATCACTACAGCCAGTTGCATACTATTTTTCAAACGTGACGTCCTGCTAATGCTTTGCAAATTTGCATTACCGACGTCATTCAAGCATACTAACATGTAGCAGGGGTGGATATAGTCGCTACAATATGCGATATGGGGTCCACAAATGTGAAAACTTTAAAGGAAATGGGCTCATCTGTAGAACCTTATATTTCTATTAACAGTAAACATATTTTTACTATGTTTGACCCGCTTCATCTCCTTAAGTGCACAGTTTCATTATTTAGGCAACACAACGTACTATTACCAGTTGATGTTGCTGGGACACAACAGACAATGGAGGCCCATTTTTCAGATATCGTGAAAGCACATGATATTGACCAAACATCGCCTTTAGTGTTTAGAGAGATGCACAAAATAAAGTCTACCCATTTAGATCCAAAAATGCAATTTGCCATGAAAGTGAATATTGCTGCCCAAGTGATGAGCCATACTGTAGGAGCATTCTTGTATACATTGCTAAGTCGAGGTAAGTCGAACAGTTTATATTCACACAGATCTGAAATTATTCAATAATTTTGCAGGTGAATTGGAGCAGACCATTATAAAATTGTAACCAGGGAGATCGTGAAAGCTGTGTGGAAAATTGGTATTCCTTGGTGGTGTAAAAGAAAAAACCAAGAAAACATCCAGAATCGTAAGGATGCAAAGAAATCTAAACATAAGCTGAGGACATTCCAGCATCGATAGTTGTTGATATGGGGTTTGTTCCAGCAGCAGTTTGCAAACTATAAAATAAGTAAATATGTTTTATTTTATTATTAGCTTCTTATGGCTTGATAACTTTAATGCTATTATTAATGTTTTTTTATAATTTCAAGTGTTGATGTTGCTTGAAACTGTAATATGTACATATGCGCCTACCTAATAAGTTTATATTTACCCAGTGATTATTAATTAGGTATATAATTTATGTACCTACGAACAAGTACTTCTTCGTTCTTGTGTAGGATATGTATATTTATTTGTAGAAACCTATCGGCGTTTATAATATGTTTTGTTAATGTAAGCTATACCTAAGCAGTTAAATATTATTATTATATTTGTTAAAAGTATTGTTAAATTGCATACCAGATTGTATAAATAATGTGTAGCATTAATCGATGTTGATACATGTATCTGGGATGTTGGGAAGCAAATGTACATTTTTTTCCTTATTGGTAGGCTTAATTATATATTTTTTGTACTTGCCATATAGGTTTTGTATTACATAGGTACCTGTTGTTCAAGAAAGTATTATAATCATTATTTAATTGTAAAATGTTTAACTTTTTTGTTTAGCCATTTATTTTTCTGTGGTTTAGATTATTTAAAATATCTTCATAATTATTGCATTCATTGTGGCTTGTTATTTTATTGATTTTCTATCAATAAACGATTTATTTTACCTGTTTCGTTTTATTTCTTCATTAAAATGTAATTGAAAATATAACAACAGCCAACAAAACGCATCGCGCGTTTTTTTAAATAACGGCGCGTCATCGCGCACGCCATCTATTCTCACCTTCCCAAACAGTAGACCAGTGCAATATTCCGAATAGAAATAATACACGTACTTGAACGTCTCGTGGTTGTCTCTGGCTTCGTATTAGGAAAAGTAGGAAAGTCGGAGAGGTTGTACAACTTTGGAGCAAGACATGACTACCGTTTCTTAACTTTCGTGTCGAAATATGTGTATGTTAAGTCGGATCTACGCTCGTCCCTGAGGGCTATTATTGCAATTAGTTATTTTATTATTTCTCCTACAAATATGTTTCTTTATTTCTGGGAGGACATGACAGCGGAATTAAAAATCGTGCAACCTCGTGTACACCGCTGCGATGGCACTAGAATTACGTACATTTAGTAATAAAACCCTAATTATTTTTTGATTACC
This sequence comes from Rhamnusium bicolor, assembly GCA_029963845.1. NCBI lineage: Eukaryota > Metazoa > Arthropoda > Insecta > Coleoptera > Cerambycidae > Rhamnusium > Rhamnusium bicolor. Next base: position 1,874,456 of record JANEYF010005793.1, read on the forward strand.
CTGAACATCCATGTACATTAATGGTGTTATTAAACGTAAATACCCAGTTACAATTTGTTGAAATTTTAGCCAATATACCACAAAATGATAGTTCAAATAAAAACTAATTTAAATGTTACTTCCTATGAATACATAAATCTAATGAATTTATTTCAAAACAAATTTTGGTTTAATAAAAGTCAAACAAATCATATGCGATATTTCTCTTGACGGTCTTACCAAATAATTTTGTAAATATTAATTTGTTCTTTATTAAGAAAACCAGTATTATCTTAAAATTATTAAGTACCTAACACGTCACAAGGTATATCACATAATGTAATTTGTAATATTTATATTATGTAATAATTATATTATAATAATTATTTTGATATTAACTTAGTTGGTGTACAATTGTAACGGTGTATTTTCGGACGCCCCAAAATATGTCTAATATCTGTTCGGGCGCCAAATTATGTAACGGTGTCTTTTCGGATAGCTGGTTTGGAGAATTAATCCAGGATTCCTGTTAGTTGTAAATAAGAAAGCCCAAAGTATTCGTAACAGAGTTTATTTTATTAAAGTAACATTTATCCAAAACATGAAGTTAAATAAACATAAAATCTGATTCTTCTACAATAAAACCAAGTCAAGTACATTTAACAAATATTATTTACATCGGTGAGATTAGTTTACGGGGAGTGTAATTCGGTGAACGTACGGTGACGGTGGGCTTCAGCTACATGTACTGAAGTAAAACATCTAGGATACGATGCGGCGGTAAGTTCGATAATTATTTAACGGCAGCGAGCCCAGCTCAACACGCTGCAGACTCACGATAATAAATAATTAGGGGACTGGTGACGGCGGTTGGTTTAGCAACCATTTACCAACCATGGGCCCAGCTCAACACGCTGAAGACTCATGGCGATAAATAATTACTAGACTGGTGACGGCGGTGCAGAGCGGTAAAATGGCTACCAACACCATGAGGTCAAGCTCAGCACGCTTAAAACCCCAAAGTGCTACCAGACATTCAGCCGGGCGGCGTCGTCGTCGGATTCTGAATTCTAACCAAATGGAGTCAAGCTCAACACGCTTAAGACTCCTCAACTACCCAGCTCAACACGCTGAAGGTAGTTGTCAGCAGAAAACTGAATGCCTTTCCTCAGCTACGGCCATACTATTTATACCAAAATCCTGGCCTTGGTGACGTCAATATTTCATGGCGGCAGGAAGTACGTGGCAGCACCTGCCAAACGGTAATTGTAGAAACTTCTAGGAATGAACATCTGCGTGATTCATCATATGTCGGCAGGAAGTGCGCGACAGCACAAGACTATCGGGAATTTCCGAAACTATAGTAATGAACATGCGTATGATTCATTACACAATCTAGACGTACCTACAAATATAGTTGAAAACATCTTATTTACAATATTTGAACTTCTTATTTTTGTATACGTGTTCAGGCAGGTGGTTATAAAGATATACAGAGCCTTCATAAATGATCGTAACCCACGTGACCGATTAGTTACCTTTAACAGCATCGTCGAATCATCTCATCAGCAAAAGATAGTTGAAAACTATTTCTTAGACACATACGTATGTGCAAAAATCCTCATCGGGTACTGCCGTAATATGAAAGACACAAAATCACAAGTTAAAAGGTATCAATTGATCACGTGGCTTACGATCATTTATGAAAGCTCTGTACCTATGCAAGAATAGTAGCTACTATTTTCAGTTAGTATTAATGTATGTAATGGATGGGTAATAATTAGGGCCTTACTATAGGTGATTGGGCGCCACGAGACAAGAATGCATTTTAGCACCACTTACGGATGGCACTGAAGTACCTACCAACGGCAGAGATGCTGAATTGCTGAATCGTGTAAGATAATATAATGTTATAAAAAGACTCAAATAGGCTTTATTTTGGTTCTATAATATTATTCACTTTATTTATATCTATGTAGTTAGATTTGTTATTATTATAAAATTATTGTTATTTTTGGTCAAATAAAGTTTGTTAACTTTTTGTATTCACTTTTTGAAAAGTCAAACAGCTCGACAACAATAATGACTGGCGCAGTCGGTAGGATTTTCCTTGAGGTGTTTCAATATCGGATATTGCAAAACTTGTCGTATGAGAAAACAACTGTATAAAAAATATGTATTGGAAATGAAACAAAGAATTTCTAAAAAGTGGAAGAAATATCCTTTCCATTGATAATACGTTAATAAAAGTTCTACAAAAGATCTATAACTTTATTTCATCATATCTTTGAGACATGCATGCAGGCCTTTTTTAGCGCGTAACCGAAATGGTCAACTTTTAGGTCGTCTACGATAATAGTGAGAGCTTCAAATAATAAAATATTTGGGTAAATAGAACTTCAACCTATCTACTTTATTATAAAATAATTTCCACTTTCAAGAAAAATGTAGGCAAAAAATATTTTTCGCAGAGCTATATATGGTGCAGGACCACTGTGCGCTGGTCCTGCTCAAAGGCCAGCCCTGGTAATAGTAGTTGATTGTATCTCTCGTACTCTTAATGTTATATTATGATTTATTTAATGTTTATTTTTTAAATAATGCAATCAAAATAAATCATATTAATTTATATTAATTAATTATATTGCATTTCTTTTTCATATTTTGTAGTACTTATATATATATATATATATATATATATATATATATATATATATATATATATATATATATATATATATATATATATATATATATATATATAATTTTTTCAGTTTCCCGGCGCTGGACAGTCCCCCCCGTGACCTCTGACGCCTCACGGGAGTCGCGCCAGCACATTAACCACAGCCACTCCCCACATCCCGCAGGGTTAGTGACTGTAAATTCCGGAATTGCGTGCCCTAAGCAGACGGAGAGAACCCAGAATGACCGCCTTCTGCATTTGGCCTGCCAGCCACTCGGCTGATTTTTGGCATGCCGGTATGGTTTTCAGTTCTGAGAGCAGCGTAGTCTTTATCCCTCCGAGTACACCGATTATTAGGACGACCATTTTGACCGAGTAGCCTGGGTACAGCACTTGGAGCTCGTATCGGAGATCGCGGTATTTGGTCCGTTTCTCCTCCCCCTTCAAGGTGATGTTTTTCTCCGCAGGTGCCCAGAACTCGATGACATACATCACCTTGAGTTGATGGTCGAGGAGGATTATGTCAGGTTTGTTGGTTTGGATTAGCCTGACCGTCGGGAATGAGTAGTTCCAGTAAATCCGGCATTTCTCGCTCTCGACCATGGACTCAATATCTCCGGGGACGTAAGGCAGCACAGGTGTGTGGTCCACTCCGTACGAGTGCCTTAGATGGTAGTATAGCACTCGTAACGCCGCGTTATGTCTGTGGATGTAGGCTGAAATCGCATATATGGGGCATGCAGAAAGTAAGTGCATTATTATTATTAGTATTATTATTATTATTATTATTATTCGATTTCTCGACGCTGGACCGTCCTCCAGTGGCCTCCGATGACTCACGGAACTCGCGCCAGCAAATTAACCACAGCCACACCCCACATACATAGTGACTGTAGAGAGTATTATTATTCCAATCTTATTATCATCTCTTAAGATGCGAAACGTTAGTCTAATAATATAATTTTAAAATATGTAATTAGTAGATTCCTAATTTTATTTATAGTCTTTGGTATTTTGAAATAAATTGATGGGAAGGCTTTTTTTTAACAAAAATAAAAAAAAAAACGTTTATGTCTTGAGATCTAAATTCGTTCACGTCTTGGTATTTGTGATTTTCATAGACCCTTATATTCATACAAAAAAAAAAAAGGAATGAACCTATCTTTATAGAAATTTGTGGATTTTAATTTGTCGCAACGGGCTACTTTAGTATTTTTAATAAGTAAAATTAGTCCTAACTTACATTGTTACTATTTTCTTAAAACAAAAATAAATTTTGAACTTTAAACAGAAGGGCCACCGAAATTTTAATTTTTTTATTTCATCTTTAAAATCGAACATCCGAGATTAATGCTGAAATTCTAAGATTACTGTTGGAATTTTGGGATTAATGTCGGAATTCCGAATTAAGTAATGAGACACAAGATGTACCGAGTCGAAGTTACATGTTTGCGATGATAAGCAAATAACATCCCTTGTGGAGCATATGAGAAATTCCAACATTTCGATATTAATATCTGAATTATGACTTTAATATCGTCATTCGAACTTTAAATCTCGGAATTCCGACTCTCAAGTCGGAATACCGAAGAGCATTATATAAGAAGCCTACTTTTAATACAAGTAAAAATCATGTGTTATATTACTATTCATTATGTCTTTTTTCTATAATTTATTATTATTTCTGTTAAATTTATATCATAGGTCAAAAACCATTTTAACCATTTTATCAATTCAAAATTATTGGGCCTGATAGTTGCCCTCATTTAAGATTCTCTGAATATTTTTTTCTCGCAGAACGTGGTAGAAAACCTAATATAATTTTTTTACAAAATTCATGATACTTCGTTTTATTGCAACCTACACTTTACTTAATTTTTCAGGTCATGAATAAAATTTGTATCTTCAGCGTCGTTCTTTACAAAACAGGGATTTCATTAATCTCTCATCTAAATGAAAAGCAAATACTTTCATGTATAATAGATTTATTCAAATTAAAGTAGGTATATCAATGGCAATTTTAGATTTATTGCTAAAACAAACGAGAAATTTTATATGAATAGCGTTTGCTGAATAAATAAATTTAATTAGAGAAATATATATAGCACATTTTACTTTTTCTGTGTGTGGTATTATTTGTATTTAATCACTTAGAGGCAAAAATAAACCCGGTTGATGAGAATGGTGAATATTATATTAGTATTACTCATGGCTTTTCATCTCAAGTGCTCCAAACTGACATATATTTTGTAGGACATATTATAAAAAAAGCAAATTTTCAATTTTACATACAGTACTCGATGCTTAATTACACGCAGAAAAGTCGGTTCTGTAGGGGGTTTAGTTGTTACAAACTGTATTGTATATAAAGATGTATAACGTTTGTATTAGTATTTACATCGGTACACTCGTGCAAAAAGTAACTTTCAGAAAATTGTTGTATTCTGTAGTTCAGTGTTTCGAGAATTGTGGTGCAATAAATTTTGGTGCCTCGCGCCTACCTGTGCCTTGTAATATATGTCAAGTAGAACTATTGTTTAGAAATCTCGAAGACGTCAAAAAACGTCATATGCAAAAGGGCACTAAAGTTAAACAATGAGTTAAGTATGAGTGTATTGTGGCAAAATAGAGACAAATTATTAATAATAATGTTTTCCAGAGACGGTTTTGTAGAGCAAATATTTTTTTCAACATTTTATGACTAATAATAAATAAGTTGTACAACTAAATTCAATGCGAAGCAAATTTCCTTAAACCGTTTGCAGTCACATACTAGGCGTCCCCACTACAACAATACAACTTACATTTTACTTTTCCCCATAGCTTCATTGCATGTTATAGAATCTTACGCCATTTCACATGCGAGTTTAGGATAATGCTTTACATATTTCAGTGTTTGGATTATCTATTTTGACCTTGATATATAGTAGAAGGTAGTTTTTATGTAAGCAAAAGGTAAGTATTGTGTTACTGTTAAGTTCATAGTAAACAGATGTTGGTCAAAGCATTTTTTTTCCATTATTATAACATTTTTGGATATGTTGTTCTAATCTCATCCCATGTATCTCCTCCAAACACCATCGTGTCAAATACAAATGAAATTATCTCGCCACCGATATTTAAGAATAACAAATCATTGAAAATGAGACCGTTCTTGAAAAAGTTTTATTTTCTAAAACAAAAATCCTTAAAAAGAATCTGATTTTCAAGTACCACTGTTATTTCTTAATTGTTAATTTTAAAGGGAGAAAGATTTGCGATTATTTATTAAAAAAATTCTTGTTTCGTTGAAATATCTGAATTAGCTTTTAAGAAAATTAAATTTTAAATTGTGTAGGTACTTCATTTTGTTGAACCCTGCGAATTATTCTTTGTTAGTAACTGAGTAATTAAAAATAAAATTTATTTTTTGAAAATGTTTGTTTTTCTTTGGCCACATTACCATAATTGTTTTAATTGATTACCACTTGTTTTTTGTTGACATATTCGGATTTCCTGGGAAAAAAATGACACACAATAATGGTGTATTTATGGTGTATTACACGTATTTTTGGTATATTTTTGGTTTTGGTATGTAATTCGTAGGTACAATTATTAATATTATACCTATTATTTCCTCCTTTTTGCAATTACTCAAAAGATTAATTATAAAACATTTGTAATTTAAAATTAAAACATTTTTATTTCTGACAAAAATTTATATTGGGATGTGGTGCTGAAATATTCTCTTAGTTAATGTCACTTTTAAATGTTTAATTTATGTATATTTTACGAATATTTCTTTTATACAATTAACCTACGTTTATCACGAGGACATTTCTATGTATAATTAACCGAGATTCGTATAATGGGTAACGATTTTGATACGTTTATTATACGAACCTGTGTTTCTTGGGTGCTTTTGACTTCCCAAACGCAAGAAATCGGGTACCAAAAATGATCATCCCGTATTTCTTATAGAGTTTTACCTGTACACGTCCAAAATAGAAATTAATGTATAAATGTTGTGCCAGATTAACGTCTTTTAAAGTTAACAGTGAGTTGTGTGATAAAGCTGTTTAACAAAGTTATATTTCACAACTAGATGAAATGATTTTCATTGGGAATAATGGAGATTTCATGCCTGTGTGTGTGGCAATGAATGGTCGGTCTAAATGTCTTTTATACGTCCAGGTGTTTAACTTCTAACGCATTTAAAATATTCTCGCTATTCATGATATTCAATAGAAATGTTTGCAAACACTAAACGAGAATAACTTACGTTCAATATGATGAAATATTTCACGTTTTACAGTTGTGAATCCTTTCAATTAACGTCAAAGTTCGCAAATATAGTTGAACGTAGATGAGGCAGGACGTGATCTTGTTAATATTAAATATTTCAGTTTATGTCATTCATTTTCTTGGAATTCAATTTCCTATCAGCATGCCTAGACGTGTATTTTATTCATATATAAATCGTTTAACTAAATTATGTCTCAAAATGATAAAATGGTTACTTAGTTTAGAAAAAATGCACCAGGATCAACTTATTTTTGGTTGTCCTTTTAAAATTGTATCTCGCATTACTTTATTCCATGACATATTTTGTATTTTCTGTTTGCCCAATTATTTTGTGTCTTTTTTATGGCATTTTTTGACCTGTTTTCTATGTACCTGCTTCAGTGTAATGCATATGAAAATAAAGTGATATTATTATTATTAATGGAGATAGAATTGACCCCCATGGGGCTCCTATATAACGTCAATTTCACAGATGTATAGAGATGATTAATTATATCATTTTCTTTCTCTCAATTCTAAGTTTGTGTTCTGTCTTTTAAAAATGATAAAATCCACATTAATCCGTGACCTAACTATTGGGACATGACATGACTTTTTGGGCCAAAATTGCACAGTTCATTGAGTCAATAGCCTTGATGAGGTCAAAATAGATTCTTATAACATTGCCGAGATCAATAGATTCGATAATATTCGTTATTGAATCAAATACTGGTATGGTGGTTGGTTTAATTTTTTTGTTTATTTTATTAAGGTAAAGTAGTATTTGGTTGTTAATACCTTGCTCTTTCGAAAATTTTAGAAAATCTGTGGCATTGTAATTAGTTACATCGGTTTTATTAAATTTTATATGATCTATGATATCTAGTGATGCTGAATTTTTCTTTGCGATGGTTTCGGTTATTTCTTAAACTTTCGGTATTACAACTGACCTGACAAAAAATGAATGAGGGATTATTTCTTCAGTATATTTATATTCGACAGATGAAATTGTTGATTCACTACAGTTTATGAAAAATGTATTGATATATGTTTGCCACATAGCAGGTTATGCCCGGTTAGGAGGTCCTTATGATATATGCAATGATCATAATCAATTTATATCCCAATAAAATAACCATAGGACATTTTCAATACATCTAGGTATTATTAAGATGTCCATAAGATATCCATCATTGACCTAATATATTTATTTCCTATTAAGAATGTGCATATGATATCCTCAATTGACATACTAAATTTTACATTTCATTAATTATTATCCATGTGACTATTTTCATCACTGGATGACCAGGACCTTGTGTGGATTTCCTCAGGACATTGAATGCTACTAAGAAAAGTACTCTTGCTTGCTAATAAGGTTGTTCAATCCTCGAGAGTGGAGCTGTAATTTTTCTAAAACATACATTAATAACAGTATATATGCCCGTATGTCGATACTTTTCAAATAAATGTGTAACACCCCTCACACAAAGTACTTTATTTTAAGCCATTCTCAATAGTACAGTACAAATTACAATAATAAATTTATTCTTCATTTAATTTTGTCTGAATCAATATGTAACTTAATTTCCTTTTGTCGCATGCCGATCAAATTTTAATCCCAGCTTCTAATAAGGATAAAGTATTCTAAGTCCATTAAAACTAATTAGGCACCTCTGCGTAACCCTAAAGTTTTAGTATATTAATTGAATAGTATTTATAATAAACCAATAAGCTTACGAAATTTTGGGTAGGTTTAAAGCATAAATCAAGCCTGCAAAAAGTTTATGGAGCTTGGAGATCCCTTCGTAAGCCACATATAACTTTGTCTACCGATTCCCTGGATCTGATTAGATTTTCTGTTCAAATAGCCTAGGTGTGTTGGTTTATTAATAAATAATATGAGCCGTGCAAAATAAACAACTAGGCCGAAACAGGATTTATCTTAATCACTGTCAGATTCCTACTTGACCATTATATATCCTCAGTGATATTCATGGAACGCCTACTGCCATAATTTATTGATAATTTTAGTTGACAGAGCAGACATACAATAAATTTGAATTGTGAAAACTAAGAGCTTATCTAAGAAAATGGTTCACGAGGAACGATTTAAATAACCTGTTAAATGTTTTCATATTTGAGCTGGAATAAAAAAGTAGATAGACAGCGAGAAGTTACTTTACCTAAATACTCAACAGTATTATTTGTGTTATGTCAATATAAAAAATATGGTGAATGACCAACAGATATGAATAAAAAAATTCAACATTTGAAGCTACTATTAGAAAGTTAATTGACACAGCTTTTAAAATCCAAATTACGCCTTTATACTGCTTCCCAGAGTTATTGAGTAGTTCAAATGAAACTACTTGAAATACTTTTGGTTTTTCAAATGCCGTATTTGAGGTACATTTGAATTTCGGCATTTACTTCAATAACTCTGCCAAAGTACTTGGATTTGGTACTTGATTTTAAAATATTTTTCTTGGTATTAAAATTATTTTAACGTCCTGTGGGTATTTCAAATACTGCAAATTACTTGAATGACTTGAAAGTATTTGAATGAGCAACTGCAACAGTAAAAGAAGTTTTTTATCGGTTTAATACATGTCTTCCATCATCAGCGACAGTAGAAAGACTATTTTCGTTCGCTGAATTTGTAAAAAAATGCTTCTAGAAGAAATGCATTCATTAACTAATGATAATTTCGAAATTTGTTGCTATTGAAAGTCAATGGAAATAGATACATTTAATTTTATTATTGTTTTATTTCTGCTTAGATAAAATTATTACCATATAAGTTTGTTTCTTTTTGTGACTTTTCTGTACTTAATAACATGTTGAAAGGAAATCGGCAGCAGTAGTCGTTGCTTTTGTTCGCTTTTATTTTTATATAATAATAAATTACTTTTAAAAAATATATTTACATTTTAATTGTTCTTGGATAATGCTGAAGAAAGCAGTTAAGATAAAATAAAAAACTATAAACCTTGATAAATATTAAATTTTATGGGCCATTCAAATATTTTAGAGTACTTGAAATACTTAGGTGCTTAAAATGCTTTAGAGTAATAATTAAAATATACTTTCGAAATACTTTAACAATTACTTCGTTTTCGAGACACAGTGCGTTAAAATTACTCAAAGATTTTGATTTATTTTCGATATCTCAAAAACCATTTTCTGCAAGAATATTAAACTTTCTTTTATTCATTTGTTTAACGTCGGCCTTTTTTCACTACTAGGGCCAATTACCGACACCCGAGACGAGCTACCCCCAACCTGTTATGGTACATTTTTCGAATTATGTTCATGGAAGAAACTTATTTTTATATATATATTTCTGAAGTTTGTACCTTGGAATATAGTTTATGTTTTCTTGTACTGTTTCTTGCATAAGTAAATAATAAGACGTTAATTTTTCGTTTGATCCCTTTTCTCCAATAACATATCATATCATATATACCAGCTCGGTAGTTGGCTAGAGAGCGCGATGACAAGCGTGACTAGAAATTTTCTGACGGATATGCGGGTTCGAATCCCGCCACGGGCACTGACAATATTGGTGGGAATGGTTGCATGTCCACTTTTATCTGTCACCCACTTCTAGAAGCTTCTGCTTTTGATTCGAGGGTTGTCTAATTTTTCTGGTGTTTTTTTATATTATTTAGTTATTTAAGTTAAACAGAAAACTCGGTTCATTTGCATGCTAGAAAGCATTGATTATTTTGTTTTACTAAAATGAAATTTTTATCATAGCCTGTCTAAATCAATTAGTTAATAAACTAACCAAAGAATGAACATTCGCTATTTTTGCTATTTTCATTAAAGTAAGTGAACTAGTTAACTTGCTTAGTTAGTGTATGAACTAACAAATCGGCTGTTTTACAAACTGCGCAAATCAAAACAGTAAATAAATAAAATAAAATAAAATACACTCACCATATCTAAATAGATTATCTTCCATTAATATTGACACATTTGAATCATGGATGGTATGGATAATTTAGAATGGATCATGTTATACACTGGGCAGTCAACGTGTTAATTCTGAATAATTTATAAGTATAGTAGGAGAAATCGCTTTAGTGACGGGACGTGCGGAGTAAGACTCAACATTAGGGCGGGAAATGTCTAACACATGACATCTTCCGTCTTTTACACCGTTTACATTAAAGCGAGAAACATGATTGTTGCTTTTGTTGTCACGCGACTGAGGAGGAGCATCACTTACATTCTGTGATACTTGAGGTCCGCACTTAGTTTTGTTACCGATTTGTTTAGCAGTGTGTTGTAGGAGAAAGTAATAATTATTTTATATCTGTTTGTTTGCTGGTGCGTTCTTGAAAATAATTTAAGAGGTTATCGTGTTGCAGTGAGTTGCTTAATATATGGTAAATGTAATATTATAAGTAATAATTATTTTATATCTGTTTATTTCCTAGTGTGTTTTTGAAAATAATTTGAGAAGGTTATCGTATTTAATGTAAAAAATTTTTGACCGTAGGAGGAGTTTACGACGCGTATCAGAAAAATGAAATTCCAACTATTGATGTGGTAAATAGAAAACTAAAAGAAATGGATTATCATCTAAAATATACCAAAAGAACTTTTGGCTGAGAAAAAATTGGATATAAATATCAAACTATTAAATAACGCATGGCGATTATGGAAGGCAGACGAATAGTGGATTGGCGAGATTCATATCTAGAAGAGATAAAAGACCTCAGAAGAGAAAAGAGACCAATTTATTATCTAGATGAGACTTGGTATGATACTCATGACACCTTAAAAAAAGGATGGAGTGATGGATCTAGGAAATGTCAACCAATATCATTGTCCCCCTAATAAAGGCACTCTGTTGATTATATTACATTGTGGATCAGTTGATGGGTGGGTTGATAATGCAAAACATAGAAGACTATAACGTAGATTACCACAAGAACATGGAGGGAGAAATATTTGAGGAGTGGTTTGAAAATACCCTAATTTCAAAATTAGAACTGAATGGCATTATTGTTCTTGATAATGCGAAGTACAATTCGAGACAACTGTATAAAATTCCTAACAAGAGTTCTACTAACCTGGAATTACAATTTTTATTATGGAACATGATCTCTATTATGAGGAAAATTATAATAAAGCACAACTCTTGGAAGTCCTGCAAACGAAAAATTATTATTATATTATTATTTAAAAATTGCTGAATATCATATAAATGGTGAAAATAGATTTATTATAAATTGACCGAGGATAGTAGTTCATCTGAAAATGAAGAGGAGGGTGAAAAGGGCAAATATTCAGAGGAAGAAGCAATATGAGGTGAATTAAAGTGAAGTGATGTGATTGATGTGAAGTGAAGAAGTGAATTTTGTGATATCAACTACCTATATTATTTATTTCCGTTTTTGTGCTTTTGTAGTTCAGTGCTTGAGAGATATTCTTGTTCAGGATTTAATTTGAAAATTATCCAAAATCACGTTATTTTAGGATTCTGTTTTGGTACTTTTCGTGAAAAATTCAAAAATCGGCTTCCTGATGGCAGTCCTTTGAACATTGTTCAATTTTTCTTCATTTATTTGCATAGCTTGTCTTCCAGGCCTCGAGAGCTTAACGCTCTCAAATGGATAATTTTTCAAGGTGGTCAGTCCTCTTAATATATTTTTTTTTCATTTTAGCAAAAACATGGCTTTCTGTTTTTATTATAGTAATAACTTTATTATTAGAATTAATTCTTAATTGAGAAAAATATTTTTTTCTTTTTTTTCTGTTATATTTTTTGTTTTAATTTTATGTTTAAAGGTTTCTTGTTTATTTTTAAATAATTTCTTTATCTATACTAATATTCCATACCCATCTTTTTCTGGCAAGAAATGATCACACCTCCTCGCGGTTCTAGCTGGGTAGTAACAATTTATATTAAGCGAACTTGAATACTGCAAGTATTGTATGTGTAGTCAATACTTTAAATTCAATACTTTTATTTCAAGTTAATACTTTTTTTCTGTAATTGTTAAATTGTTGCTAGCTAAACTGAACACAAAAACCTATATTGAATAAATAAACGAGCGGGCAATACAGATAAATCCGGCTCTTCATTCTGTATCGTCTTACCCTACACGTCCCGTCGCTAAAGCGATTTCTCCTACTGTAGCAACAAATGTTTTTTGAACATATTAAATTACGGTTATTTATGTCTAAACAGTACCTTGATTTACGCTGAACCTTAAATGAATCTTAATAGTGTGAAATAAATTTAAAGTGTCATAAATTTAACTGCTCTATAAAAACAGCTCTGTTGTGTGAACCCCGCTGTGAGATTTCATTGGGGTAATACTAAAGCCAACAATAAAATTGTATAAGAGAAATCTCGATATTGAGTAACGATGTATAGCAAAGGGTAAGCCTAGATAATCTCTTCCAAAAAACTCACAGTGTTGGCAAGTTGGCGAGGATTTTAGACATTGTTGGGCACTGCGGGAAGCCAGTGTACTACTTAGTTTGACAGTTATTACGAGGATTGCATGAGATTGGGTATGATTGTTAGCGCGAACGGTTTCCTTCCTCTATTAACAAAATCTGTTCCTTTCTTTGTGTGCTTTACTTATTTCGACTGGTAGCTGTATATTGATTACAGTTTTGTAATTTATACGCCCAAGAAAAGTTTTAATATTAAGCAAGATGATTGCACAGTTGTGCAAGTTGTAACTTAAGATTAAAATAGTAAACAATTAACTTTTATACTTAAAACAATTTTACAAACGCTACAATTTAACATTGGTTAAAGTTGAGAAGACGTTAATAAAGTAAATGTGTTTACTGAGTATCTATCGGATCAGACAAAATTAGATGAATAATGAGCATGGAGAGAAAATTGGACCAAAGTCAGGACCAGAGGTTACTACTGCCTCGTGATTGGCAGAAAGACATACGTAGACAAATAAATGCAAACGTATAAAATGAATTTGTACCGCTTGATAAATTAATCAGAATAATTAAAGTCTGCCATCTCATTAGCACACATGGTGACAACTAATATTTGTTCTGCATTCGTGGCTGTTAAATTTTAGCTATTTTAGACCAATCAAATTAAGCAAAAAATCAGGCCCATTTTCACGATAATTTCCAACCATTCCCGACAAATACCATTCGATTCAGTTTTTTTTTTTGAATTCTCATGGTCAATTTTGCCGTAAGTTATATCAGCAAGAATTTAATTTATAAACAATTAAAGTTGTGAAAATGATGAAAATCGATGTTTCTAAATATTCAACTCCAAACGCTGCGAAAACGGCAACAGATAGAGAAAAATTGCTCAGAACATTTTCTATAGAGCGTTAAATTCCCTTCAAAAATGTCCACGACGGCATATCTCTACGATGAATAGTTAAGGCGTTACAATGAGTCAAATATTTATTATTTTTCTGCTGTATATCAGTCAGCTCTACAAGTAACGCGTATGCGCGATCAACAGACTCGTACGCCGCGTAATGGCCGCCTTCGCAGAACATTTTAAAGTAGACTTGCTGTAAATCTTTCATAATTTTCTTATTTTTACAACGTTAGCAAATGTATTTATCACTTCTTTGGTCTAAATATAATTATTATATACTTTTATGCATACTCAAAGACCTGGAAAATTATTGTTAAGTTATAATACCAAGTACTATAGTGTCCTGTGCCCGAGGGTATCTACATATACGCTTCTAGCACTCTTGAGAAGCAGGTGTTCCAAACTAGACTACTATACAGCTGACCAGTACGCAGTAGAAAAATAATAAGCATTTAACTCATTGTAACGCCTTAACTATTCATCGTAGAGATATGCCGTCGTGGACATTTTTGAAGGGAATTTAACGCTCTATAGAAAATGTTCTGAGCAATTTTTCTCTATCTGTTGCCGTTTTCGCAGCGTTTGAAGTTGAATATTCAGAAACATCGATTTTCATCATTTTCACAACTTTAATTGTTTATAAATTAAATTCTTGCTCATATAACGTACGGCAAAATTGACCATGAGAATTCAAAAAACATACTGAATCGAATGGTATTGGTCGGGAATGGTTGGAAATTATCATTTTGAAAAACCCTTAATTTGACTGGTCTATTTGGTCTGTAAATATGTTTGTACAAGGAAAATGAACATCTACCGTGGTTTATGGTGCAAATTCTAAATAGTTCACATGGGCAGGCAGTAATGATGGGAATAATAGAGATAAATACGATTATCGAATTAGTCGGTTATTTAAATAATTCGAATCGATAGTCGATTCTAAAAATTAGTTTTTGCACGATGAATACGTCCGATTCGATTTTTCTCTCGGTTTCGAAGTTGGAATCCAAGATCGATGAACACGATAAAGTACAAAGTTAATTAGTCAGTTGCAATAACAGAGTACAGCAAACCAATAGATTTGCTTTAGCAAACCAGATACAGTAATTGCCGAAACGTAGCATTTTTTTATAAATAGGTACATACTTAGTGTGAAATATTTTAAAAGTAGTAGATTAAGTTTTAAATAAGTGCTTTGTCATGGGTGGCCGTTACCCAAACAGGTGGATAACTGTCGTACCTATATTTTACCTGGTTCTCCAGCAAGAGGGACCTAGCGTAGCTCAGCGGTGTCGGAGTGAGTCGAAATCTAGATGTCCAGGGCGCCACCCGTTTGCACCAATTGTCCCCCCTCGTTACTCCTCGAGAACCCGCTCACAAACGGGAAAATACCGATATGATTTATTGGTAAATTTTCAGGTAAAACGACAGTTAACAAAAAATAAGGGCAACATGTAATGTTGAAAACCGTTTAATAAACCACAGAAATAGCCCCAACTAACGCTAAGAAATGGTATTCCATTTAGCGATAAGATTAAGTGTAAAATTTAAAATATAAAATATAAAAAGTAGTTTTGTCCAAGTGAAATTTCAATCTGTTACAATAATCAGTCTTAAAATTAGCGACTACATGTCAACCTAAACGCATCACCCAGTATAACTATACTTAGTTTACACTCTACGTATAAAATATGTTATGAATTCCAAACTACCCCTTTTCTGACGGTAAGTAGTCTACGCAACACAAATCAAATACATTTATACATTCAGTAACACATAACAAATTTTGTCTTTTGTGGATACCCTGAAAACCCAATGCCCGATCGATTAAATTACCCTTGGTTCACTACTACGGCTTACGACTAAGGTAAGTGTTTACAATAAAGGATACGGTCATATACCTCTATACCTAGATATCAGCTAAACAGTACTATTTATTTTCTGCTTTTCGTCGTCCTGGACAATCGTCCTCGACTCCCCTATCGCATCTTACCAGCTCAAGTCGCTCCCCCTGAAGTAGCAGGTCACGCTCCGTAGATAGTCTAAGTATGACGTCACAAGATCACGACAGTCACTTCAACAAGATGGCCACCCTGGTAGTACCAAATGTCTCCACCCAGAAGTATGAAATTAATACCAACTATAACATCATAAGGTCACGATCATCGAGTGCACAATATGGCAACACTGGTGGTGGATGAAATCGCGCCAGATAGTCGACAGTTCCTAGGATTTAGGTTATGTATATTATCAAATCTAGGCTCACCAAAAAAAACCCTAAAATATGTTACATTTTATGATATTTGAGCGAATTATGTTTTTTTCTCCGTAATACCGCCAAATGCTTCAGCCTGTGACAATTTATTGTTATCTATTTAAAAAATACATAAAACACTCAACAAATTAATACGTAACACTATTTATTATGAATGAATGCATCCAACTTGAATAAAAATAACAAATGTATTGTAGGTCATTTTCTTATTGTATTTACAACCTATGTAATAAACTCCCGGCATCATTAAAATATTTAAAACCATCTTTGTTTAAAACTAAACTCAAAAGGTATTTATTCAACTTTTAATGAATTATCTATTTAAACCATATTATTGTCATATTAATATCGTGCTTTCATAGACAAAAAAAAATTTTTTTTGTAAATCTCATTAAATTAAAATAAATTGATTATTTTCTCTTTTTTTCTTTTGTACTTATTTTGTTCATGTTTAATACTTTACATACTCATGCATTGATTCAGTTATGTGTATATGTTATTATACTTTCAAGGCTGGAACTTTGATCAGCAGGTTCCTTGGAACCATGTTGATTCCAGTCTTTTTTGTAGTTATAGAAATTGTATATAAAATTACGTTGTAACCAAATTATAATTTACATTCTGTTATTTATTTTATAACTACAATAAACCATATATATATATTTTTTTTCCGGAATATCCGATGCCGGTCAGTCCTCCCGTGGCCTCCGACGCCTCACGGGAGTCGCGCCGGCGCATCAACTACAGCCACTCCCCACATCCCGCAGGGTTAGTGACTGTAGATACCAGAATCGTGTGCCCTAAGTAGACGGAGAGAGCCAAGAATGACCGCCTTCTGCATTTGACCTGCCAGCCACTCGGCTGATTTTTGGCAGGCCGGTATGATCTTCAGTTCCGAGAGCAGCGTAGGCTTTATCCCTCCGAGTACACCGATTATAAGGACGACCATTTTGACCGAGTAGCCTGGGTACAGAACTTGGAGCTCGTACCGGAGGTCGCGATATTTGGTCCGTTTCTCCTCCTCCTTCAAGGTGATGTTTTTCTCCGCAGGTGCCGAGAACTCGATGACATACATCACCTTGAGTTGATGGTCGAGGAGGACTATGTCAGGCTTGTTGGCTTGGATTAGCCTGACAGTCGGGAACGAGTAGTTCCAGTAAATTCGGCATTTCTCGTTATCGACAACGGACTCAATATCTCCGGGGACGTAAGGCAGCACTGGTGTCTGGTCTACCCCGTACGAGTGCCTTAGATGGTAGTATAGCACTCGTAACGCTGCGTTATGCCGGTGGATGTAGGCCGAAATCGCATATATAGGGCATGCAGATAGTAAGTGCATGAGCGATTCCGGCGCCTGATGGCAGGTCCTGCAGTTGACATCAGGAACCTCTACACGCCACACCCGGCTGCGGTAGACCAAGGTGTTGATAACACCATCTTGATAGGCCATAATGAATCCCTCGGTCTCCGACTTAAGCCCTGCTGACCTTAGAAAGGCGAAGGTCAGCCTGGTCGATAAACCCAGTGTTTCCATGTTCTTATAGAAGACACCATGCTGGGGTTTATCGACGTGCTGCCGAAACAGATTTTCCTGTTCGGCAGCTCTGATTCGGGCTTTCAGACGGTTTGGCTGAAGTTCAGTGACTGACTCAGCGTCAGCACCTCGCCGGCCTCCTCGCCCGATGTCAAATGCGAGACCGAGTTCATCTGCGGCTCTTTTTGCTGCCTTGACCAATCCTGCTCCCACTCCTACAGTTTCGTGATGTTTTACGAACCGCAAGAGGGGATCTGAGCTCCTGAGGATGTTACATGCCATACTCAGAACTACTCTGCCATGCGTACACTCCAGGCTCAAGAGTCCTCGGCCCCCCCGTTGACGTGGGAGGTACACACGAGGAACGGACGATCTAGGATGAATACTTCTGTGAATATTCATCATTTTGCGGGTATCTCTGTCTAATTGACGCAGCTCATCTACCCTCCACTTTACTACTCCGAAGGAGTAGAGCAGAATCGGAACGGCAAGCATATTAGTTGCAGACACATTGTTCTTCCCCGAAAGTTCGGAAGACCAAATCTTTCGGAGGCGGTGTCTGTACTTGCCGCGGAGAGAATCTTTTTATTTGTGATACATCCTGGATGTGCCTTTGTTGCACACCCAGATATGTATAGGTCTCTCCGGCATCCAGATGTCTTAGGATGCTTCCGTCTGCGAGCTGCGCATCTTCAGAGAATTCCCCGCATCGTCCTCTCTTGAGGTGGACGACTGCACATTTGTCCAACCCGAACTCCATACCAATTGCCCGCGTATATTCTTCGACCACCCTAAGAGCGTTTTGTAGTTCACGCTCTCCGGAGGCATAAAGTTTAAGGTCATCCATATAAAATAGATGGGTGACCTTATGCCTCCGGTCGCTGGGTGGCCCGCATTGATATACGCGGGTTTGGCGGAGCCCAACAGACAACGGCAGCAGTGAGATGCAGAAGAGGAGAGGACTCAGGGAGTCACCCTGGAAAACTCCTCTCCTAAATGCCACCTGCCCTGTCGTGACCCGCTGTGCACCTGATGTGATGGTGAAGCGGGTCTTCAAGAGCGGCAGCAGCTGTTCTATGCATCTCACTAGTGGTGCTGGTACCGCAAGACATTCGAGCAAGTACAACAATAGCTCATGCGATGTTGTATCAAATGCCTTGCGGTAATCAATCCAGGCCATCGATAGATTCCGCTTGTATTGCACAGAATCCTGTGTAATACAGCGGTCTATCAGCAGGCTGTCCTTGCAACCTGCCATGCCCTTCTTGGCACCACGCTGTTCGTGTATCTGCTGGAAGACCGGATCAACACACCTCAGTGTCGTAGCATACAAGATACGTGTAAATATCTTGTAGCAGGAGTTAAGGCAAGTGATCGGCCTATAATTCCTCGGGTCGGAAAGATCCCCCTTTTTGGGGATTAGCACAGTACGTCCCTCGACGAACCAGTCCGGAATCTGCTGCCCCTCGTTCAACCATGAGTTGAAAACTCGCGCCAGACGGCGGTGAGTGGAAGGAAATTTCTTCCACCACCAGTTGTTAATGCCGTCTGGGCCCGGGGCAGCGAAGTTCTTGGTACCAACAAGTGCTTGTTGGACTTCCTCCGTACTGATTGCCGGGCACACTTCTTCTGGCTCTTCAAGATGTCTGTGACACAGAGCCTCGAAGTGTGCAATTGATGGAGTGTCGCTATTGAATGGACGCGGCGTTTCGTAGATTCCCTTCCAGAAGGTTTCGACATCTTCTACAGTCGGCGGATTCTCGACAACACGCTGTGGCTCTTGAAAGAGGCGGGAAGGATTCGTACGAAACAAATTGTTTTGTTCCATACTCCTCACCCGCCTCTTCAATATTTTCTTTATCGCCATGAGCGCTCGGATCCTATCTAGACACTGCTGCTTGATGGTAAGCATCACTGTCAGATTTAGAGTATGGTGTTGACGTCTCATCAGCTGGTAATTGCCGCGGTGGTACTGAAGTGAAAGATTTGTTCTTAAAAATTATGATTCTAGTTAAGGAATAAACTTTTTAGAAATTTATATTATTTTTTTGCTTTAAAATACTATGAATAAATTCTACTATTTAATCTAATTTCTTTTATTAGTATTAGTTAGAATGAGGTAGTTGTTTTAGTAGATTGTACGATAGTTTGTATTTTAAAGCGTTGGTTAATTAATTTTACCCAACATTTGTATATTAGCATTATTAGATGAGAACATCAATATACATACAGTGTCTCACTAGGAACTGCATCGATCGATAACGGGAAAGTACGCACCAGATAATTTTGAAAATTTAGGAAATTATTATGGCAGTGTGGTCAAACCAACTAAAATAATCACAAGCATCTGGCACTTCCTGTTATACCGATACCAACTTGCTTATTTTAAATGAAATACTCCATATATCTTAGGGTTTTGGAAAAGAGCATAAAATTCTGAGTCAAAAACATGATACTCTATGCCTAAACCCAGACATTTCAGAGATATTTGACATTTTAAAAAAATTTGACAGATGTAATGGTTTACAATAACCTTTCTAACTTCCTCGTGTAAAAGATACTCATTTGCTTTTTGGCTTGCAGAAAGACCATAAGATGAGCTACGCTCTACAATTTAAAGAAATTTAAATAATGGTATACTAAGTGTTCCATTTTTGACGTTACATTTTGTAAACTTCAAATCGCGAAAACTTGCTTAAGTCAAATGGAACACCCTGCATTTTTTTAAATCAAATTATGTATAATTAAATTACTTTTTTTCTGATATAAGCACTGTGGGGATTTAAGTTACAACTTTTTGAAATATTTTTGATTTTCTTAGAAATTCAAGAATTTTTAGTAAAAATTTTATCAAATTAGCCATGATTAGAAACAATCAGTAATGTCAGTCGTTCTCTTATGTAAAAAATGCCACCACGTTTAAATTACACCTACGAAGACTTTTTTAATTTGTTTATTATTTATGGTGAATGTGATAAAGTAGGTAATATCAAGGACTTGTAGTACATTTGCTACTCGATATCCACAAAAACGGAAACCGTTACTAAACATTGAAAAACGCATACTAGATAATTGTAAAAACTATGGCTCTGTCAAAGCAAGAATTCAAGTCTATTATTAATGACGAAAACGTAGAAATTGCAATTCTGGGATATTTTCATGCATTTCCAATGATGTCATTAAGACAAGCTGCTCTGGAATCGGGACTATGCAAGGAAGGATTCAGTTCACAGAGTCTTAATTAAACATAAATTTCACCCGTTTTCGTTCCAAATGGTTCAACGATTAAAAGAAACAGGTTTCCTAAGAAGAAAAATTTTTTGTGATTTTATTCTAATAAAAGGCGACGATTCTTATTTGGAAAATATTATATGGTCAGATAAAACTAAATTTACCAAAAATGGGCTTTTTAATCGACACAATTCGCATTACTGGAGTAACTCGAATCCTCATATGTTCAGGGAGCGAAATTTTAAAGACAGTTGGCAATTTAATGTTTACTGTGTCATAAGAAACGATAGCATGGTGGCATTAGAATTTTATCAGGAAAATTTAAAGAGTAAGTTATAAAGAATTCTTTTTTCTGCTAATATGTATAGTTAATTTTTTGTTTTTGTTTCTTTTTTTTTAGGGGAAAAATATCTAAACATTTTACAAAATTTTAATAACTATTTAGAAAATTTACCTCTCGCCGACCATAGAAACATTTTTTATTAGCACGACGGTGGGGGAGCCACATAACGCGTATTTGATAAATAATTTTTTACAAGAAACTTTTTACGATCAATGGATCGCCAATAATGGACCTTTCCTGTGGCGTCCTCGTTCGCTCGATTTATCAATTTTAGATTATTTTACTTGCGGAACTAATAAAAATGAAGTTTATGAGAGTCCATTAACAACTATTGAAGATTGTATGCAGGGAGTAAGAAATGCATTTCAAAACTTATCACAGGTTCAATTAGAAGAGCTACCCATAAAGAACTAATCCGAAGGTGCGAAAAATGTGTGAAGGTTCGAGGGCGGAATTTTGAACAGTTATTTAATTAAAATAGAATCATGTTTTTAGTTGATTTTATCTTGGCTATTTTATTTTATGCAAAGTGTCTTCAATCCAATTAATAGGCATGTTACAGTGTTTAGTGTTATTTTCCGTTTTTGTGGATATCTAGTAACGAATGTACTATAAGTTCATGATATTACTTTATCACATTCTCCATAAATAATAAACAAATTCAAAAAAGTCTTCATGGGTGTAATTTAAACGCGGTGCCATTTTTTGACATAAAATAACGACTTGCATTACTGATTGTTTCTAATCATGGCTAATTTGATAACATTTTTACTAAAAATTCTTGAATTTCTAAGAAAATCGCAAATATTTCAAAAAGTTGTAACTTAAACCCCCACAATGCTTATATAAAAAAAAAAGGAATTTGATTACACATAACTTGATGTAAAAAATACAGGGTGTTCCATTTGACTTAAGCATGTTTTCGTGGTTTGAAGTTAACAAAATGTAACGTCAGAAACACTTGGTATACTATTATTGAATTTCTTTAAACTGTGTAGCGTAGCTCACCTTATGGTCTTTCTCCATGCTAAAAAGCAAATGAGTATCTTTTATACGAAGAAATTTATAAAGGTTATTGTAAACCATTACAACTGCTAAAATTTTTTTTAAATGTCAAATATCTCCGAAACGGCTGGGTTTAGTAAACATCGTATCACCAAATTTGTAGAAGAGATCTTAATAGAATGGTTAAAACATATACCAATAGGTGTTCCATTTGAAATAACGATATTGGCAGTAATTACGAAAAAAAAAACAGAAACGTGACAACAGCGCCTACATAAATGTCAAGTCCGCCATGTTTTCTTGCTCCACATCAAATTTGTTTGAAATCGGATTAGTAATATCCGATATATTTGGATTATTCGATACTTTTGACTCACTGTATAAAAGGCTAGGTAAGTTTTTATTTTAGGTATTAAAAGTATGTAATTTTTTTCTGTATACTTAAAGAATAGTTCTTTAAATTATATTAAGGTTCTAATGACACGATGTGAAATATGATTTCTTCAAAAACTAAACATGTAGGTAAGATACATAGACGTTTTTAGGTTTTTAGTTATAATGAAAACAGTTAGTTATAGAACTTCTGTTTATAGCTGCCCATACATTACAGTCTTAATCGACCTCCTTGAACTGCGCCAGACTTTGCCCTTCAGTAATACTGCAAATCTGTGGGTTATAACGGGTACATCCCTTCCCTCATCAGTCTAACAGGCAAAGCCGGTGACCGTTTTCATCCATCGCTGCCCATAATTTAACAGTGTTGTGCACGTGTTTAGTTGGATGATGGAATTGTCTGGCAGTTTTCTTAAGAGAAAATTTATTATTATTAGAATAGTATATAACGATTAAATATTATGGCGGATAAAGACATGAGATTTTTATCTAAAGACTTCTTAACTGATTTTATTTAGTTGTATGAAAGTTTTCCGTGTCTTTGGAAAATAAAATCCAAAGAGTATGTCAACAGAAATTTAAAAAGTAACGCATATGATGAGATGGTAACGCTGTGGTATTAAATTAAAAACTTGTTAAACAGAGCCTTTCTTTTTGCACTGTTCATAGTAAATATAAATTATGCATAATGTAGTTTATACATAAAACATTAGTTACCATATATCATTTAATAAGACTTTCGACTCGACGAAAGTCCACGGGCCAGGCAAAGAAATGGGATTATTCAACAGTTTTATACCATTAACACAAAGTATTGGACTTCCACGGACTTAATAAACAACTTAGACCGCAAAACTTTATTTCATGTTAGTGGGCAATGAAAGTACTGGTCTGTCAGAGACCAAACCTGACGGACCAGACCTGTCATCCACAGCATGTGTGTAAGACTGTAATGTATGGGCTACTATTGTCGATATGATGTATTACATTTTAAGGAAACATGCTACCTCAAAAAGTAAGCAGGATTATATAATGGGTGACCTTTGAATTTAAAACACCCAATATAACTGTGGCATTTTTAGTTTATTATTTGCGTGATAATTACATCTTCACTAACTTTGTTAATTTTCAAGAGTTTAAATACATCAAATTGTTAATTCCCCTTCGAACTCCTTTAAAACGTTCTGGAGTAAATTATCAAACAGAGGGTTCGAACATAAATAAATATTTTTCATATAATATACCTAAAAATACCTAGGCATTATAGGCGTACTAGTAATAAATTCACGTCAACCGACATTGCCTTACATTACTTCATTAATATTCTACAAGATATTTATTAAAATAAGTAAGCGAGCTAAGAGCTATGCTAGGAATTTTCTACAATAGAAGACCTTCGTCATAACACGAGGCGTCATCTCCAGGTATTTACAAGAAATGCCATTTTAATGCCTCCTTGCAATGCAATTTTGCGATAAAATTGTCAACGATCATTAACGCTTCAAGCCAAATTATACGAACATATTTACACTGTTCATCTGCTAGATATTTTTGCAATTAATAATAATATAAATACTTTGATTTTACTTTTATGTTATGAAAGTTAAACACACTTTAAAAACTTACCGTTTAGCAAACCACTGAATAATCTCCAACTACTTACTCTATAGTTCGCCTCGAGTTTGATTTCGACTCTGCCCTGACTCTAGACTCTAGTCAAACTCAACTCAATTTAAAACTTAAATCATATTAACTCACTGATTCGAGTAGCAATAACTCGACTCGAGTAACAACTTTACTCGAATTGCAATTCGACTCGATTTAAAACTTAAATCATAGTAACTCACTGATTCGAATATCAATAAATCGACTCGAGTAATAACTTTACTCGAATTGCAACTCGACTCGAGTTAAAACTTGATTCGAGTAGCAATAACTCGACTCGAGTAACAACTTTACTCGAATTGAACAGCCATATGACTCGAGTCACTCGAATCGGATTTTTGACTCGAGTCACTCGAGTATTTTCACACTCGAGTCCCATCACTACTACGAACATTCACGATTAACACGACGTGGTTGTTTAAATTTAAAAACAACTGATAGAGGCAGCGTGTGTTGTGTGTATGTCTAATCCGACACTCTCATGCATGGATAAAATATTAATTATATCTTATACAATAGTATGTGAGCTTTTATTTTGTTGGAGGCTGAGGCAAGTTGTGAAATAAATTTACAAAAGTATTTCCACATAACCTGACACATTGTTTCTTAAATTTTAGGCATTTACACGAGTAATAATTCATTACATACAAATGATGTTACACAGAACAAACCAAAAAAGTCGCATCAGAATGGCCCAGAGGAAATTATTGCATGTACGAAAAATTGGTTAAACAATACGATGGGGGCCCTTGACCAAAACTAGAGGAATGGTAATGAAGAGGACATTATGCTAGTAGGCTAGACGGGTAAGTAAATAGGTATATACTAAGTGAATTATTATAACTTTTTTTTTCAGTGTGTACGAGGAGAAAAGAATAATTCATAAGTTCTATTAATAGTAATAGGGAACTTGCCCAAATAATAAAATTATGTAAAAACAGTTAAAATCGTAAGATGATATCATTAAAAACCCCATGCAAAAAGAAAGTTTAAATTTTTTTTTTAACTGAGTTATAAAGGTTTAAAATTTGAATAATTGTATCTCCGCTTAAAACGCGCTGCCATTGGTTGTGACGTCAGACCGTGCGTATCGATAGAGGTGACGGGGGACCAGCACCTGAAAGCCGTGTGAAAGCCTAATAATACCCATGTGCCCACAGCGTGCTGTTCTGTTGTTTTTGGAAGCAGTTTTATTTAATTTTGGTGCATTGATTAGGCGTTTTGTGACTGTTTCTTAATAATTTATGTGGTGAATACCTACTCGCATTAAAAATGGTTGATGCGGGTTATAGAAAAGGACAATCAGACAATTTACCCAGAGTTGATATGTTTATGGCTGCGTCATACATTAAAAATTTATATATTTATATATTTTTCAGAAGATTAGTTGGTTGTTTTTGCGTGATATCTTTAACATTGACTAATTTAATTGGAGACAAGCTAACATTAACTCCCAACTTTAGTTTACATTGCACTGCTTTACTTCTAACCCTTACAGGGTGGGCTTGCACAGAAACATCCCTTTTTTGATAAAGCACTTTTTTGTGGCAAAGTATCATCCGTTTCCAAGTCCATGTCCATTAGTGGTTGAGGCTCGGATTGAGGGCAGCTTTGAGGACTGACACTAGTTGGATCAGTCTGTGATGTTCCCGGTGACGTTACTGTAGAAGTAGAAGCTATTGCTTCATCAATAATTCTTCTTTTAGCCCTTTTAACAGCTGCTGCCCTTGAAGGAACTGAAAACGATCTTTTTCTGTCTGGCTGGCAATCAAAAATGTGAGGGACTATATCAGGCTTAATTTTTTTTCTGCCACCCATCAGTTTAAACCTAATGTAATTTTCCATGTCTTCCTCAATCTGAAACAAAAAAATACTTATATTATAACCCCTTACTTTTTATTTAAAAAATATTCATATAATTTATACATAAACACACATTTTAATGAAATAAAAAAAATATGGGCAAGTTCCCTATTGTTATATTTAACGCCTTATTTAGCAACTGTGTACAACAACACCAGTAATGAAATACTGTTTACTCTTTTTTATTTATATAAGCAATGCGATTTTTATATCTGTCAAAAGTAACAATGATTCTTCTCGTTTATTGCCTGCCCTCACCTTGCTGTGTGAAGTTGGGTGCAAAGGCTTTTTCTATTATAAAGGAGGTATAGACAACAGTAATAAATAAACAAACCAGGACTGCCCAAGTCCGTTTCATGTCCCATATGACTTCAAAAACTGAACTGTAACCTCGCCATTTTTTTTAGTTATAGATACATTTATTTGGGATGGACAGCAGCCATTCAGTTTATTACTTCCAGAAAGCTTCAGGTCTCTTAAGCTTTTTCGTCTACTTTTGTAAAAACCGTTTTGATGGCAGCGATAGTAATGCATAGTTTTTAGAGCCAAAGTATTAGAATACTTTTTCCTGTACTTAGAAATAGTTTCCTTTTCCATATTATCTTTCCATATTTCGAATTTTGAATAATTTTAAAATTTTAAATTTGTTATAGACATGTTAATGTCATGGTCCTGATTATAATGTGCTAACACGTCTGCTCTTAAGTCTGCTTTATAATTGCACATTGGGAATTTAACGAAAGTTTTAGATTTTTGCTTTTTATTAATTCCATTGCATTTAGGAAAATGACGAATTATATTAAATTTGGTAGGAAAACTTAAATTGCAACAATGGCAAATAAATTCCACCTCACTAGCATCTTGTGGTGTTGGATGCTTGTTAGATATATGTCTACGATGATTCGATTTCTTGGAAAAATTAATATCGCACAATTTACACACACTTTTGGGTTCTCTGATATTACTATTATTATCCATTTTGGTAGCTTGAAAAGTTTATGATAGGGTATTTAACCTTAATAGCCGCCTTCATTCCCTGTAATTAAACAAAAAAAAGTTTTATGAAGAGGCCTTAAAATTATATTTATATTTATTGTGAAAAGAATTCAGGATGTTTTCCCAATTTTGCCGTGAAACCTAGAACCGTTATTTAGGTTACTTCTAGAATGGTGACGAATTTCCGAGAATCAGGCCCCAGATGTACCTACTACATCATTACCATTACATGATGTGATATTTAGTCATTGATTATTTTTTCTTTGATTATTGTACTGTATTAGGAACAGGATAAATAAATCATTAGCAAGAAAAAAATATAACATCAAAAAATGTAAAATGAATTAAAAATATGTCTAGTAAAACATTTTTCCATTATCCAACTTCAAGTTTTTTATTTAAAAAATTACCTATCTAATTAATGAAAAATTAAAAATAACCTAATTCAAGTATTGTGTATTATTGTTGAACAAGTATTCGGCAACGGCCGACTATAACTTTTACTATTTGTTTACTTTATTTATAACTAATTGTTTTTTTAATTCACATACCACGATTTTCTTACTATAAATGGCTATTTACAATTCGATTCTGTCAAATGTCCACCGATATCAAACTACTTCACGACCATAAACACACAAACAACATTAATTTTTATCAGGTTTCAAAACTGACACGGTCAAACTTGATTATAGAGTGGTGGCATATTAGCGAGAACACTTAGATTTATTAGAGCAAAGCATAACTTCTTTAAGCCTTTTTTCTATTGTTAATGTTGTAGACAGTCATTGGAAGCCATTAGGAAATTATGTGGGTTTTTGAAGTAAACAAAGTAATAAATTATATTACGTTACACATACGATATAATTATTTTCCCTTATCTGAAAACAACAAGTTTATATACTAAATGTTTATAAACTTCAGGATATTCTTGATATAAGAAAATTTGGTTTAAATGATCACAGTTAGCATTTTTTTTCAGTATTCGATCCATAGAATTCAGGAATAAGTAGACCAAAACACTATGTACTGCACTGCAGTATACAGGGTGATTTTTTTTGACCGGCCATTAGAAGTATCTTGAGAAAGAAAACACATATTGATCAGAAAATTTGGCTGTGGGCATAAACGGCCAGAATCTATTTAATGAAAATATTTTCAAAATGTTGGCATTTCCAGGTATACCGGAAGTTGACCTCAACTTCGTTATTTTAAATGGAATGATTTTTATTTTTATTTTTTTCTTTGGATTTGGATTCTTTTGTCAATGGTTCCCTATGCCTAAAATTAATATTTTTCGAGATATATCTTTTTTTCCCTAATTTTAACAAAAAAGGTACATAACTTAAAATTAAAATCTCTTTAACAGCTAACAGTAAGACGTTGAAATTTGTATGCTGGTAAGAGAGAGTATTGAGGTCAGCTCATGTAACAAAAATTTAAAATTTTCTTACAACAAAAATTCTAGATGACGTCATCTGTCAAGTACACAAAAATGGCAAAAAAATCTTTTTTTCGAGGTCATTTTTAAATTATCCATGAAAACTGAAAAGCGCTAGCATCTAGTATCCTCCGACAATGCTTTGACATCAGCATTAGCGACAATACTATCTCTAAAAAATATTGATAGATCGGAATTGCTAAGAAAATGACAAACATTTACTCAACATTAAACAATTTATTAAATTATTTTTAAAAAATAGCTAAAAAAACAATAAGTTAAAATATTGAAATAGTTGGTCAAAATGTTATCCGTTAAATTCCAAACACAAAAGAATTCTTTTATTTACTGCCTGTGTAGTAGCACTATAAATTTCATTCGAATCTAAACTTCAAATGCTCTAGTGACCCTATCGAAAAGTTCTTGTCTATTATTGACGGGGAATTGATAAACTTCATCTTTTATACGACCTCGAAGATAAAAATCCAACGGTGTCAGGTCGGGAGATCGTGCAGGCCAACACCATGGACCCAAACATCTTATCCATCTTTCTTCAAACATCTGAGTAAGCTCGTTAATGACTGGTCCACTACAATGGAGCTCCATCGAGTTGGTACCAACATGAAAAATATTGGTTTAGCAGTAAATTGTCTAAAAAATTACTGACTACGGTTCAAATTTCCAAATATTTTGGACCATCTAAATTTTCATCATAAATGTAGTAACAGATTCTATTTTTCATTAGCAAACCAAACACATTAAAGTTGAAGGTGAATTGAAAATTTAACTGTCGTACAGCATGTGGATTTTGGTTGCTCCAATGATGTGATGTTCTTCGATTAAAAATACGGAAAATTTTGCCTCGTCCTTCCAAATTAATTTTTCCAAGAAATGAGGATCTTCTTGCTTTAATTGTATAAAGAAAACTCAAATATCTAAAAAACTATACATTTTGGGTATGGGAATACCATATATGGTTAGAAGCGCATATTTGTTCTCCGTCGACTGGTGTATTTAAGTAGGTAGCATGCTATTTAAAAAAATT
The DNA here is from genome assembly GCA_029963845.1 of Rhamnusium bicolor. NCBI lineage: Eukaryota > Metazoa > Arthropoda > Insecta > Coleoptera > Cerambycidae > Rhamnusium > Rhamnusium bicolor. Next base: position 1,904,508 of record JANEYF010005793.1, read on the forward strand.
ACCTTCTGCCATTTTTGTGTACTTGACAGATGACGTCATCTAGAATCTTTGTTGTAGGAAAATTTGATTTTTTTACACGATAGGTTACGTCAATCCTCTGTCTTACCTGCATACAAATTTCGACGCATTACTGTTAACCGTTAATGAGATAATAATTTTTATGTTTTATACCTTTTCTGCTAAACATTTCGAAAAAAAAAGCATAGGGAAACTTTAATAAAAGAACCTCAGAATCTTATGAAGAATAAAAAAAAATGATAATAATAATAAAAATAGTCATTCCATTTAGAACAATGAAGTTGATGTTAACTTCCGGTATATCTGGAAACGCCACCGTTTTAAAAACATTTTCATTAAATAGATCCTGGCCCTTTATGTTCACAGCCAAATTTGCATATCAATATGTTTTTTCTTTCTCAAGATATTTCTAATAGCCAGTCAAAAAAACCACCCTGTATAGTGTTTTGGTGTTTAGTGGAAAACTACGTCAGTGTTATCTTCACATCAAAGGTTCCAATCCACTCCAGGACTTTGTCGAAATAGTTATTGGCATTCCAATTTTTTTTTTTCAAAAAGTTTTTCCATGGGCACGTCGCTGGCAATGGATATGGCACATTCCATAGAGATCGTAAGGAAGCTTTATGTCGGTGAGCAATACTCCAAACATCAGTTCCATCCATTCATACGAGTGAAAAAAAATATTTTTTTTTCTTGAAACTAACATCTTGAGTCCTTTTCGACATATGGTTTATACAAGAAACTATCATTTATTTTTCATTTTCTATCACCTGCTGAAGTCCTACCGTAAAAATTGGAAAACCCTCTATATTTTAAAGGAGACCTCGCATTCTTCATATATTACAAAACCATGATTATAATTTCATACCCTAAAACTTTTATTTATATCCATATTGCCAGTTTATAGGTGCAATGACAAAAGCTGCACCTATACCAAAAATTTGATGGTTGAAGACGTACCTACTAGGGTGATAGGAATGTTCAGTAATTTGACTAGAATGATATAAACGTCAATAACTCCACCAAACGAAAAAAAAATTAATTTAATTTTCAAACTAATCAATTTAAACATTAAATATCGCAAATTGCTATATTCGGCGTATCTTATTTTGAAATTAAATATAAATATAGTAGTAATAATACTTTGTCATGGTAGATATTTGCATAAGATTACCACTGGTTTTACTGGCAATAAACTCACCCCTTAACCCTACTGTTGTAAAACAGCAGTTTTAAAAGGGTATTACGAACGATTGAATTTCATTTAGGTATTTTCAGGATGAATAAGCCTTCCCTGTTATTCTATTAATTAAATGTTCCGATTTGATTTGTTTTCATGTTATTGTCTGATATGTGCAGCTTTGATGTAGTAGTCAATTATAAAGTTTACAAAATACATCTAACGTTACTTTGAACAATCGGAATCAAATAAAGGGTTTTTATAAAATTTTACGGAGACTTAACTGAGAAAAAATACCGAGGGCTATTGAGCAATGTCAAATCAAGAAATGAACATAATTTGGTTGCAGACAAATAGTTAGTTACCTACCTATTGATTCAAAATAAAACGTTTATATGATATTGTTATTTTTTATTTTCTAATTATTATAATCTACACAACAATAAGAACTCGGTATCTCTTGTTTCTTTTTCTATACAGGCCACAGGGTATCTCTAAAAGGTCGGTATGATATTCCTGAGAACAAAATAAAACAATAGGCATGTCCACAAAAAAATACATTCGTTAATATGAGTTAAAATGATACATTAGAGCTCTTATTACCAATATCTGAGATTTATTTGGGAAATGAAACAATCATAATTATAATAGCGGCCAGAAAAACTACTTGTTTTATTTGAATTTGATAAACGCTTGATGACGTCACATACTCGCAGCTCAGTGGCTGGTGAGGGAGAGGTATATTGTACGTACAGCGCCGGCAGAAGGAAACCCACAGTATCGTTATTTATTTAATGTAGATTAGAAAGGTTAATGTTTGTTTATTACGTATAAAGAAATGGAATATTCTCAGAAAGGCGATTCGCATAATTTGTCAAATGTGGACGTTATTTTTTTATGATGTATGATCTTCAGGCCTCAAAGCGATTCTAATCAACCGCAATCCAGTGATATAAAAATAAGTATTTATTTATCAACTTTATAATGTATTATTTGATGGTATTCTAAACATTTTAAATTTTGTATTGCAACGTTTAACAAAGAATCAACAACAAATAATATTTATGGAACACAACCATTAGCTGCCTACTTATTTTATACGCAAAACAGGTCTATGCTGTGTGTGCTATATACAGGGCGTTTCAGAAATAGTATGCCAAACTTCTACAGTGGGCCACAATAACCAAAAAAAGTTCTTATGATCAAGTGTCCAAAAAATGAATCATTTCCAAGATTCAAAGATGAATAGAGTGTTGCTAGAATTAAACTGTTTTTTTTTCTGTTTTTACGGAAATTATTGAAGAAAAATTACAAAACATGGGATGCAAGCCAAAGTCATTGGAAGCTATGTAACTATTTACTTTTCAGATTTTTTTCCTGGGCAGCGGGGTACATACACAAGTGGCACAATGCGCTTTTGATTAAAAAAAACGGAAAGAAAGATGTTTTGATAAAACCTGTATAATAATTCTTTAAGAGCAAACGCACTAGTTAAAAAACGTCTGTTGTATTTTTTTTATAATAACAGACCGTTTTCGAGAAAAATAAAAAGAATTTCAACTGCATGTCACCAACGTACTAATGTGAAAACAAGAATATAAAATATCCAAGGTAGACCATTCCCAATGTCAATGTTTTTGTTATTATCGATGTATCTCCAATAGTTTCTGAAAAAACAAAAACCGAAAAAATCTGGTAATACATGTCCACAAGAACTCGTTTGCTTATTTTGGCCCATAGTATACCCTGTGAACGTTTGGCATAGAATTTATGAAACACCCTGTTTACAACACACATAGAACTATTTTTATTATTATATACTTTGGTACGGTTACAAATATTTTAGATAAGTTGTGTTCATGCATCCAGGAACAAAGCACCATTTTCTTGGGGACATGTTAATTTTAATACACTTTTCCATTCAAGGAAATATGCATGTATCGGACTCGATTACTATGAGATATAATTCTCATTCTGTAAATGGTTTCCCATGGAATGGTGTTAATATGTAAATAAATAACCAGCAGCAATTACCTAATTATTTATTTATTACATTATCACAGCATAAGGAGTAATTATTTATTATTGCATTTACTATGGGTTCAGTAGTAATATACTGGGCTATGAGCAGTAATGCAGCGAGCATGTGACGTCACACCCCTAGCCTCTACCCCGGGAACGGTTTTTATTGTCGTTGCGCCGGGACAAATTCTATTACCAATAAGTGTATGAAAATACATTTTAATTTTTTTTATAGCTACACAGTGCTTTTAATTACCAATAAATCTATCATATTCAGTTGAAATCAAAATGTTGTGAACAAACTTATTGAATCCAAGTTACTTTTATCCAAAGGTGTTTCGTTAAGTCACAACTGGTCAAAGTAGATCATCCAATTACAAAGACGTCCAAATCATTTCAATAGTTTATCCAATACATTTAAAACTTTTTTGGAGATAGACAATTGTATTTCCAATATTTTTTGTCTATTGTTAAGTTCTGTTATTTGACTCAGTTTAGCCAAAAAATGCTAGAGAAAGAAATATATGTTTGTTGGTCTACATGGGCGACCGCAGAAATATAATCCAGAGAGGCCCGAATTTTTTTTTCGTTATTTAAACTCATGCATTTTCCCAGAACTTGAAATTTATTAGGTGTTTCTTTTGTTTCTAATTTTTAATCCAAAATTTCATTTTAGTTCATATTTCTCCAAGGGCGTCATTTTTATTACATCTAATAAAAATTTTTCAATAACGGTAGACAATTATTCTGATTTACCTACGGAATTACCTGAAATAAAAAACTTACTACTTCTGTGGACTGGCTTGGCATCGAGTTCTGAGGACAGCATATGGACCTTTGAGATGTCCATTGTTATTTATTTTCCGTTTTTAATTTTTAATTTTAATTTTTAAATTAAAACCAGAGCGTGTTCCCCTTTATTAATTTCTTCCTAATTTTACAATTTAATTTAATTCTAATAATGATCTCCTGATCTGTTAAGGGGGCCAATGGCACCTTCTGGCCACCCTACAACAGTCCATGTTACTTTATTGAATGCAATTAGAAAGTTTACAGCAATTGTTTCAATATGATCACCGTTTACACCCACACAAAGATTAATTCGAAGCAAAAAAGTTAAACTGATCTGTTTGCAACATTTCAGCATTTTTAGAGAGTTCTCAGAATTGTACGAGGTATAATTCACAACTGATCTTTTGTATTTACTGGAGTGAAGTAAATGACGATTTTTCAAATGCCCCGTAAAAAATAATCACACGATGTTATGTCAGGAAAATGTGATGGTCAATTTACAGGAGAATCATGCACCCTACCGATTCATCTATTTGGGAATATTTGATTTAAATATTGTCGGATATTTAAACTAAAATGTATGGGATGTCCCGTCGTGCATAAACCACATATCACGGTGAAGTAATGCTGTTAAGTCATTCAGTAAGCCATATAACGTATTTGGAAGGAATTGTAAGTAATTTTTCTCATTTATTCGATGTGGTTTTCTGTGGGACCAGGAGTAAAATTATCAGTGATTCCTGCAAACGCATTAATCCTAAATTTATGCTCAAAATATGTTAGTTTCCATGTGGATTCTTGTCGCCGTACACGTGCAAATTTGCTACGCCTCTCCTTGGAAAATATCGTTTATTAGTGAAGAAAACTTTCTACAGAAATTGAGATTTTGGGGTCTTTGGACTTGAATGAACCGACAGTACACTTAATGCATATATGAATTCAAATATAAAAAAAATTCTGCCCAAGTAGAATTTGATATGCATAAAGTAGTTGTTATTTTGTAATTTTATGAACCCTATCTTTGGACATTACTATTTTCAGTCCTAAGCACCTGGGTGTTCTCCAAGTCTTTCCAAAATCTTTTCTTGAGACCCGAGAGTCGGAACCATATACCAACGTCCATAATAAGCAGTTGCTAGAGCAAAACTTCTCGCAACCCCGGCAAACTTTGATGGTTTGGTGAAATTTTTCACTCTATACCCTAAAACTATTAATATAACAGTCAGTGTGTTCTGCATAAGTAAAGTCATCACCAACACCAATAGAAAATTTGATAATTTATTAGAATACTTCTGTCATGGTCACCTGAGAGCATTCTTTTTTATTTACAAAAACAACATTTTTTTTTAAAATTTGATCCTCGATAGCAACTTAATGAAGTACTTTTGGTAAGAAGTAAATCGGGTTCAATCGGTTTATGCTGGTCTCTGGAATATGTGCTAAGGCGTTCACATAAAAAGCATATATTTAACACTTCAAATGCTATATTATACTTATTTTAAAATACACTGTGGTAGTCGAGATGGCCCAAGCAACTATTAATGCTATTTTAATTAAGTACAATTATATTCTTGTTTCAAAAATATAAAACAACACATATTTATGTATGACATCAGTAATAATGAGTTTCGTAGTAATTAAGATAAATCATTTATTGTCAGATACAACGGTGATTGGGATGGGGTTCGGAGATGAGGTGAATCTTGTTGGGTCATAACTCTATCATAATAGAAAGGGGAATGGAAGAACCGTGGTTTATTCTGTTAAGGAGATGAGCGGATCGCTGTAATGGACTAATTAAAGCAAACGTCAGCTTCGTTAGGCTGGTCGCCCTAGGGTAGGAGTCGATATATACACGTCATCGGATAGAAATGCTTTATTTTATCCCACACAAAAGATGTTCTTTTCATTTTTATAGTTGATAGAGAAAAATATGTAGAAGGGGAGCAAACCAATTTTAGTATTAGATAATTATAATTAAAAATCTTTAGTGATTACATTGTGTGTACATAAATCTAGATTTAATTCTTAAATTATCTACAATCATTGTTAACTTATCCGCTTGGAAATATAAACGTGGTGATGATTTTTATCGTATTTTTGGGCGTCATTAAAATAGTAAATTATTAATTGTTTAAAAATTGTTCAAAGAATTTGAAAATAAAATTATGGCTCCTAGCTTTTAAACTTTCAAGAGACATCAAAATGAACTACCACCGTTCAGTCGATTCAAGAAAATTGATCCAAGAATGTGCAATTCGTATTTCTTTATCTGCAGCGAGGGCCAAACTTTCAAATCTCTAGCAATATCAACATCTTACATGAGCCCAGTAAAAGATTTATTTTTCCAAAACATGCTATTTGCCAACAAATTCTATGCATTTAAAGCGTATCTGTTCTTTAACAATACTTTTAGTGAGTTTTCAAAAACACAAACTAATCAATCATAACCTTCTAGTGGACCTGTAACAAAATAATTTCCGCCATGGGCGTTGCCTCCAAAATTTCCAGGGGGCGGAGCAAAATATTTCAGAAATGCGTCTCAACGTTTCTTGACAGAGAATACTAAAAAAACATTTTTCTTTTTGTAGAATAAATTACCTGAAAATGTATGTTATGCTCGCGATGTTCGCTATAACTAGTGGTCACACTTGAAACCACGATTTGTAAAAAACTCATTAGTTTTGTTCAAGATATTAATGGATAGTGTGCCTTGGGAGAGCGATGATACTAAAGATGAAGTTTTGTTGTTACTTACATTGTGTAAACGTAAACGAAAGTGGGTACACTAAGTAAATATTAAATGTTTTTAAATAATTAAAATTAGATATGCATATACCTGGTTTTTTCAATTCTCCGAAAATCCTCTCCCAAGCATTACTTCGTAAGTTCCGGTTCCGATATTCCTCAAGGGTTTTATTCCACAAGCATGAGCTCTTACTTATTCAATTAATTGTTCCAGGAGAGTCATGTTATTAAAATTATACAAGTTGCATGACAAATTACTATTATTGCAAACCGCATGTATCAGATACCATTGTGTGTCTACTAGGCATGCGCATCGTTAACGCCGCGCCGTATGCCATAGCATACGCATTTCTGTGTAGTCACTTATATTTTCCGTACACACAGCAAATTATTCGTTCGTACCTTGCGATGCGCTTTGTGTGGCCTCAACATGAATCTCTCCATACTCATGATGCCTGAGGTTGCACATGCGCAATAAATGTTCAGCTCAATCTATTTTGCAGCAATTGCATCTCACGTCTCGCGGCAGCCGATTCTGTTCCATCGGTATGTCAGTCAATGATTAGAACGGTTATTCTCATTTCCGGTTACGACAGTGTTGTCGATTGGCGGATAATTATCAGATTTGCGGATAATTTGAGATGATCGCAGATAATTCCTCACCCTGCCAAAAATCGAATAAAGAAACGGATAATTTGATTCCGCTTGTCTTGCATTTTGGTAGGAAAAAATTACATAACAAAACTCTTGACTCAAAATTATGTTTTTAATGTTAAAATATGAAAACACAGAAAAACCCCGACCCCGAAACATTAAAGGTGTCAGCGCTTCACTATCAGAGCCAGTCACTGTCAGGGTGTCTGTACTTTAACCAAATCTTTTTAAATTTTTATAGTTCACATTCTGCATTCCGTGTTTTAGAGTCGGTATACTCCCACTTTTACTGGTATATAAATAAATGGATAGGGTAACTGATATTTTGCATAACCTGTTTTGAATTAACCTGTGCGTGGAGAGAAATGGTGCCACCAGCAGTGCTGCAGGAACAAAATGGTAAATAGCTTGCTGATTACAAGGAAAAATTATTTTTATGCATTCTGATAGAAGTACTAAAATTAGCAAGTCTTCATAAGTATGAAAAGTATTTGTTGTAGCTAAAGTAGGTACCTACTAAAAATACCTGTTTTTTTTTGTGAAATCTCTTAAAGCTGGGTTTCCTATCAGAATTTTTTGCGTTTTGCGTATTTCATTTCAAAATTTAATTGATAAAACTGAATAAATTTATTTAGATTCACCAATCAAATGTTGAAACGCAAAACGAAAAGATTCTGATTGGGAACCTAGCTTTAAACTAAAAAAGAAAGATGGTTTTGCCTGGATTAGTATCAAAATATAAAATTAAACAAAATCGGATTATTTTTAGTGGGAAGGTGGATTTTCTCATCCTCAGCCAGTGGCAACAGGATTAATTCACCTAAGCGTCAGCAACTAATTGACGAGTTATTTCAAGCATTAATTTGCTGAAAGTGAATGGAACTGAAGCTTGAGTTTAGCCCTACCTAATTAGTTTTTAATTTTTATATTATTTATTTTTCCATTTAATGATATTTCTATTACGTTCTCCTCCATGTATTTTTACTTGCTTTTCTTTAACTCACAATGTAGTTTTTTTACAGAATATTTGTCTTCAAATCTTCCTTCAATTAACACACTTCCTGACACAATCAATTGATGAAATTTTGTCGGATGACAATATTACCGTTACTTTTGCAAATATCCCCACGGTCGGGGGCACGGTGGTGAAAATTGAAAAATCTGTAAAAGTATGATAATAATTTAAAGTATGATAATAATTTAATTAAAGGGTGACTAAAAAAGTAGAAAATAAAAAAAAAAAAAAAAAAAAATTGAAAACTTGCTTTTCTTAGTCGTAATAAAAAGTAAAAAATAATTTCTTTGCCAAAAAAAGCCAAAAAAAGCAAAGCATGCGCAATTTGTACAATCTGCGTACAATCATAGAAAGTGCGCACGCCTTGCTTTTTTTGGCTTTTTTTTGCAAGAAATTATTTTTTTACTTTTTAGTACGACTAAGAAAAGCAAGTTTCTAATTTTTTTAGATTATAACAGTTCTGGGTATATTAAAAATATAGCTTCTTATATAAATACTTCTTTTATTTCCACTTTAAAGTCAATAGATCTAATTATTCTAAACAATATTCATTTTACATGATCACTCTGTATTCGAATACATTCTGGAATTTTTCTCTCAATATTGTATTCAGGATTCGTATTCGAATACCGTTTTCCGGCATTCGAGCCAAAGCTGGTGTACATCAATAAATTTGGGCAATACTTTTAAAAAATTTCTGAAACCAAACAACGAGAAGTGTAGAATTAAAAAACTCCGAAACTAATGCGCACATATTACAGCTTTAATAAACTTTCATATTTTTGAAAATTTTAAAAACTTTCAATTTATTCATCACTACGACTCTAAGAACATATCTCATCAGTCAGTCAGTTTTACTATTTATGTCTACATCAATTTCTAATTATGAAACATTGACGTGGATTTCCATAAAACACCACATACTGTACTCGACGCGCGATTCGCCAACTAAGTTGGCATCATCTGGAGATGATTAAAACTCAGTCTCGAAATGCCAACTTTATTGGCGAAATGCGCATCGAATGCAGTATATGGTGATTTGGTGTTTCTTGTAGAAAACCACGTCATCTTCTCAGGCTACAACCAACTTCAGGAAACATGATAACATTAAATAATGTGGCAAAGGAAGGATATAAAAAGTATGTTTAGAGAGACGGTAAAGATAAATCAGCACACGGGTGGCAGGTACCCTAGCGGCGGCCCTGGGTAATAAGGTATTGTTCAAACCATACGAGGCGCTGTTGTGCACCATTTTTACAACTGGCGACGATCTTTGATAAAAAATTAAATGTATTACTTATTCTTTTATTGTAGGTACTTTGTATAAGGACGACTAAAAATTTGCAATAAGATTCATTTGTGAATTCGTTATCTACCAAAGCACGAGGAGGCGGCCGCTCCTTGGCGACGCACATGATTTTCACTAATGCTCTCAAAAGAGATTTTCATATCTGTTTTATGCACATCTTCTTTGTCCTAATAAATTGTACAATTCTCGATTTTAAGAAAATTGAACATTGATTCTTTATCCACATGCGACTCAACTAATTAACATAGTCCCCCAAAAAGCATAAACCCTAATTGATTTACACCAGACATTCTTTGCACTGCTGTTGACGATTTTAACAGTAACTCCAATGCAGTGCTCTGGTATAAGGCAGATCGAGACAAGGTAGAACAAATTCTCCAAGGCATCACATTGAGTCTTGTCCTGACGGGTTGTCCAGCAACGGCTGGCTGTTTCCTCCAGTGATCAACCTTGTCATGATTCGTACGATGGCTCCCCAGGGAACTACGTGCTCAGAACAGTTTTAGTTATTGTATGAATTAATATACAGAGAAGGTGAAGAAATTTAACAGATATGTGTCGATGTACAAAATTAATTTAGTTTCAGGACTAGTTTTACTATGAACACCCATAATGAAAAAAAAAAGAAAAACATTTTAAACGTACTTTTATAGATAAAAAGGGTAGAATCTATATATTAATCAGTATCAATTTAAGAATTTCATTTGGGACATTACGTATGACAAGTATTTTTAAATAATTTTTTTTAGCTCAAGCTAATTTTTTATATACAATTGACACATAACTTACCATAATTAATTATTTTAAACATAAAATTAATTTTGTATACATACTAAGAGCTGATCCTATTCTATATGAAAAGTAACATTTCTTTGACATTTTATTTATACATAATGAAATTTACATGGCATTTAAAATTCAAATTTTGATCTATTATGACTCCTAAACATTTCATTTCGGTAACTTTTTCCAGAGTGTTATTATTTATCGATATATTTAATGAATTATGAATGCTGTTTAATTTACAATTATTATTTCCTATAAACAGGTATTTAGATTTCTTAATATTTACATATAAATCATTATTACATAATCAATTGTACTTGTTTTTTTAATTCGTCATTCATTATGCTTATCATTTCCTCAGGATTTGTACCTATTATATATATATATATATATATATATATATATATATATATATATATATATATATATATATATATATATATATATGGTCTGCTGCACCCATCTCCTGTAACCAGGAGATGGGTGCAGCAGACCATGACGCCCGGAGTGTGTCGAGAGCAACAGAGCGTAACATAGGTAGAGTATATAAAGAACTGCCAGATCCAGAAAACGTCATTTCAGTTCGAGTTACCAGAAGCCGCAGTAAGCAGTTATCTGTTAGAACCTGAAGATGGCAGATGAGATTCTGCCGAAACGTCGTTCAGACAACCACGGTCCCTCTCAGGGCCTATCACCTACGCGGGAGTATACCCGGAAAACGAATTTAACATTCACCACCCGCGAAAACCTGAAAAACATATATATATATATATATATATATATATATATATATATATATATATATATATATATATATATATATATATATATATATATATATATATATATATATATATATATATATATATATATATATATATATATATATATATATATATATATATAATATATATATATATATATATATATATATATATATATATATATATATATATATATATATATATATATATATATATATATATATATATATATATATATATATATATATATATATATATATATATATATATATATATATATATATATATATATATATATATATATATATATATATATATATATATATATATATATATATATATATATATATATATATATATATATATATATATATATATATATATATATATATATATATATATATATATATATATATATATATATATATATATATATATATATATATATATATATATATATATATATATATATATATATATATATATATATATATATATATATATATATATATATATATATATATATATATATATATATATATATATATATATATATATATATATATATATATATATATATATATATATATATATATATATATATATATATATATATATATATATATATATATATATATATATATATATATATATATATATATATATATATATATATATATATATATATATATATATATATATATATATATATATATATATATATATATATATATATATATATATATATATATATATATATATATATATATATATATATATATATATATATATATATATATATATATATATATATATATATATATATATATATATATATATATATATATATATATATATATATATATATATATATATATATATATATATATATATATATATATATATATATATATATATATATATATATATATATATATATATATATATATATATATATATATATATATATATATATATATATATATATATATATATATATATATATATATATATATATATATATATATATTGTTTTCAGGGTTTTCGAGGGTGAGTGAATGTTAAATTCGTTTTCCGGGCATACTCCCGCACGTAGATATATATATATATATATATATATATATATATATATATATATATATATATATATATATATATATATATATATATATATATATATATATATATATATATATATATATATATATATATATATATATATATATATATATATATATATATATATATATATTTTTTCAGGTTTTCGCGGGTGGTGAATGTTAGCCAGTTTTCTGGGTATATTCTATATATATATATATATATATATATATATATATATATATATATATATATATATATATATATATATATATATATATATATATATATATATATATATATCGTCAGTGAATCCTCAAACCTCTGTATGAGAGAAAACAAAATTTTACAGGGAAAGGAAAAACTTTCTTCAAGTTTCAATTTCTAAGATTTACTAATTATTTTAGATAGGAAATATTTTAAAGGTTCACTTGATATTGTTGGACAAAAGATTTTTAAAAAAATTTCAAAAACTTATATATTTTATATCTCCTATTGACGTGGTCCTGATACCTTATTTTTGTTGGCATTCTTCTATATACGTGGAGGAATAAAATAGGATAGCTTAAACATAAGTTAATCTGTTAAAAAATATTACAAAACTCTTATCAAAAATTATTCAATCTATTCCTAAACTAATCTGAAACTATTAAAAGTGTAGTAGATTGTCATAGTAATCCCAAAATGCGGAGTCCATTTCTTTTTAAGAGCTTGCAAATGATTATATTTGTCAGCTTTAATTTTCAATTTTCCTGAATAATTATTTGTAACATAAGTAACTTATCCGACAAATTTAAGCTCTTGATATAATGTTTATACTCATCTGAGTAATTAAGTTTATACAATATCTCTCCCTAAGAGTTATACATTAGGGACTGGATATCCGAAACTGTCGGATCGCCTACTTTATAGTCAGGTCTGATATTGTTGTACTTTTTGTATTAGTTAAGTTAAAAAAAAATCGGTCTATGCTAAAATATTTCACAATAAATGGTTTTGTTGGGCTGCTTCCCGACATACGTAGATATAATCTATTGGTAGATTCTATTTTTTAGTCTTCTCTCTATTTAACAAACTATGGGCACGGTCCACTTCCATTTATGTATGCCTTCTCAAGAAAATTTTGAATGATCGAGATTTTCCTATCCATGGCCAGTTTCAGTAAAACGTTTGACAATTCTGTATTCATATTCTGGAAAATTCGCAACCATCACTTATCAAACTATTTTTTTATTCAGGATGGCCTCAATGAGCACTCAAAAACCGATAATCAATCGGACGATATATTTGTAGCATCCAGGAAGCTGGGCTTCCATCCCACAAAAACAATATACGTCTTTACTCCTTAGATCATGCAGTGTGTAGTTGTGGACACAAGCTTTTTCTTGTAGTAAACTGCAGAGCACTGTTAAAAAGATGAGTTTAACTACTTGCATGTCTAAGGTAAGAGCTACAACTTGTTCTGGGTTGTTTATTATGATTTCTTTTATCCTTGTTTTTCTGCTCTCAGCTTCATTTTTGCCGTTGCGTTGGTGCGATTGGTACTCAGTCTCTTCAATTGTCCATGTTCGTATGCCATACATAGATCGCATTGATCTTTCTTTGGTTTAAATAGGGCGATATTCTGACGATCCATTTCATGCACAAAATAATTTCGAGAAGGAGGTTCTACATTATTTTCTTTTTGCATATCAGAGTAATGATTTTGATCGTGTGTTTATTCCTGTATTAATTTAATGCATTATTCAATAGTAAATATTTTAAATTATATACTTACCACTTAACACAATCACTTCTTCTTATTAATAAAGTCTAAGTTCTAACACCACAAATAAGCAATTTTTTAGGAGCGCGAACTAACTGCACTTTTCTTATGGGAGAACAGGCTCATACATGCTTTTGCGTGTATACGGCTGATTCGAGGTTTAGATTATTTCGTATATTTCTAAAATTATTTGATTTCAGGATACGAGGTTTTACAATTGTATGTGGCCAGTTACAAGCAATTGATTAATGTAAAAAATCTCAATTTGGCGAAAAATGCCCAATACGAGGTTTTGCAGATTCACCGACGAATATATATATATATATATATATATATATATATATATATATATATATATATATATATATATATATCACCTACGCGGGAGTATACCCGGAAAACGAATTTAACATTCACCACCCGCGAAAACCTGAAAAACAATATATATATATATATATATATATATATATATATATATATATATATATATATATATATATATATATATATATATATATATATATATATATATATATATATATATATATATATATATATATATATATATATATATATATATATATATATATATATATATATATATATATATATATATATATATATATATATATATATATATATATATATATATTATATCACAGTATCATCAGCAACGTGCCCTTAATTATTTTTGTAGATGTACCATCTTCTGTTCCAGCAGTATTTTTTAATGTGTACACAATTTTTTAATTCATGCAGATTAATTACTTTAAATTCCGTTAAATAACTCATGACTGTCTATATTTGCTATTATATCAAAGTCTTTTGGAATTATTATTTCACTGATTATAATATCGATACTTTCTAAGCAATATTTATTAAATTTATTTGCTACGATTTGCTCACTTAAAATTTCACATTCAGTAAGCAGTTATCTGTTAGAACCTGAAGATGGCAGATGAGATTCTGCCGAAACGTCGTTCAGACAACCACGGTCCCTCTCGGGGCCTATCACCTACGCGGGAGTATACCCGGAAAACGAATTTAACATTCACCACCCGCGAAAACCTGAAAAACAATATATATATATATATATATATATATATATATATATATATATATATATATATATATATATATATATATTATATCACAGTATCATCAGCAACGTGCCCTTAATTATTTTTGTAGATGTACCATCTTCTGTTCCAGCAGTATTTTTTAATTGTACACAATTTTTTTTAATTCATGCAGATTAATTACTTTAAATTCGTTAAATAACTCATGACTGTCTATATTTGCTATTATATCAAAGTCTTTTGGAATTATTATTTCACTGATTATAATATCGATACTTTCTAAGCAATATTTATTAAATTTATTTGCTACGATTTGCTCACTTAAAATTTCACATTCTCAAATATTATATTTTTTTCTACAAGTTTCTTAGTAATGGGTAATAGGGTTTTTTAGTTCTTCCACATTATTTTGCTGTTATTTTTATTTCCACTTATTATTTTGTTAAAGTTTTTTTTGCATTTGTTATTGTAGCTGTTATATTTGTCTTTGTATTCTCTCTATATATTATTATCCTGTGTACAAGTTACTTCTTCATATTTTTCTATCTCTTTCTTTCATCAAATTAATTATTTCATAATTAATCCATTTGTTATATTGGTATTTGTGTGCTATGGTAAATTCAACAGTAGGACATGTACCAGATTAAAATCGGCATATTTTAAGCACCATCCAGCCACCTTTATACGAGGCTGCATCCGTTACAAGTAGCAGGACACGTCCTTCATTATTTTTATACTTCTTACCCCGACCGCTATCCACACATTCACATCGTTTCTGCATTTGTGCTAACACCTTTGTTGATATTAAGCGGGCTGGCATTGCCACTGTCTCATCCATCTTACCAACCAATACATTAAATTTGCGATGTTCTGACGACTAACGACGGCAACTTCATCTACACTAACGTGTTTGTCTTGCAACTTCAAAACAATGTCTGCTTTAATTTCATTGAACACCGATGATATGCAATTTTTCCATAATGTGGATGAACAGTAACCTTATTATACTTTCCACTAACACAATTTTGCAAAACCTAAAATGAGGATTATCTAGTTTGGCCCACGAAATGTTACACGCCGCCATAATTTTAACTAAATATAAATTAAATTGTTTTTGTCCTTCAGTATCACTCATACTCTCACACGTATTTTATGATTTTTAGTTGCAACATGCTGCAAAAACCTGTGTTTCCACTGTCGTTGTACCGCAACTCTTCAAAGGGGAAGTGAACGCAATATTTTCAAAATGTTCCACTACAATATCATCCCATTTAAAAAGTATACATATCTGCTGCGTTCACAGGTTGACTACTGATCAGTGTTATTAGAAAAATATCTTAACCCTAATTGGTTGAAAATTGCAAGGTGTCATTTTTAAAGTTATTAGCTAACAGCGATTTATAGATTTAAGTCGGATACTTGGTGAAAACGCACTCTTAACTTGACCTATAGTCATTCATTCAATATAAGCACATAAAATGTGCACAGGAGCGCGGTATTATATAAATACATTTTGTGCAATTATAATGCACCGGGCGCCTATGTTAGAAAACTATGCACGATTGAAGGTCGACAAAGGGTCGCTCTGCGAGCCCAAGTAAACAATTTTTTATGTGCC
The DNA here is from genome assembly GCA_029963845.1 of Rhamnusium bicolor. Classification (NCBI taxonomy): domain Eukaryota; kingdom Metazoa; phylum Arthropoda; class Insecta; order Coleoptera; family Cerambycidae; genus Rhamnusium; species Rhamnusium bicolor. The sequence continues at coordinate 1,921,356 of JANEYF010005793.1, forward strand.
TATATGAATGAATGGAGTATCTTTTTTTTCTATATCTGGTTATTTTTAAACTGATGCGATGACTTTTACGTGGATATAATATTTTATTGTAAACACCTAATAAATTGTACATATACTAAATGCCTAAATTTATTTATTTACTTTGTTTTAATAGGGACTACGTTTGACGTTTAAAAGGAATGGATTTGTTCTATGAGAACATCAAAAGTTAAATTAATTGATTAACATTTATACCGTTTTATTTTGGATTAAAATATGCGATAATTCCTGTTGTGAGCACATCCGTTCCTGGAATCTAATATTCGGATTCGGACTCTAGTCATGACAGTAGTACGTGGTCGCATAATTATGTCACGTTACACTGAAAGTGTCTATTTGTAACTAATTTTTTTCGGGTTGTTCGTTTTTTTAATTGTTGTGTTAATTTTCAAGAAATGAAAATTATTTCCTAAAGCAACTTACGTGTTTTGATCCCCTTATTAACAAACCAATTCCTTACGTTGTACTTGTATATTAACGAATCTTAAGCAAGTGAAACTATAGCCTCGTTAATCGGTTTTCGAAATTTCAGTATTATTTTTAGCTCTGTCTTGTGGTAAGTAAATTTTGGGACACATGATTTTTTAAAATACATCGTGTAATCAAACAATGTCTCTTTTTATAATGGTTGTATTGCACAATCAACGATGTGTCTTCACTTAATGACATCTCCATTTTGTACCAATTCGCTGGATATACGCACGGACTATAAACGAAGAGGATAGTCGAGTTCGCCTGATTTCTTAGCCGTAGTGATCGCAGACCGTGACATCACCATCAGTGCATTTTCAGACGCACCTCATTTAAACTGTACCGCGATATATCTTTTTTTTTTTAAATTACGCTGTTTAACTTTTTTTTATATTTAAATCAAAAAGTGTTTAAAATTTTTTAAATGAACATTTAATGTGTAAAGAAAATTAAACACATCTGAAGTCTGTAGGTGTAGAAGTATGAAACCGGAATTTCCCTATAGATGGTGCTCGCTATTAGTTTAAAGACCGTAAGACCGCTTCTACAGCACCATCTTCTTCCTCTAACAGCTGATGAAGTTTGTGAACACACAATAACCTAAGTTTCATACACCGGTATATTCTTCTATAACCTCAAACATGTCGAGTTTTGTGCCTACGAACTATGATTTGCGGACAGCATTGGTTTTCTGCTATCATTTGAAGAAAACTGCTTCAGAGTCGCATAGAATGCTTGTCGAAGCATACGGTGAACATGCTCTTGGCAAAACTCAGTGCTTCGAGTGGTTTAAAAAATTTAAAAGTGGTGATTTTGACGTGAGAAACGAGGAGCGTGGGAACCCACCGAAAAAGTTTGAAGACAAGTACTTGCAAGCCTTATTGGATGAAGACGATACTCAGACTCAACAAGAACTCGCGGAACAATTAAATGTGACGTAGAAAGTATCACTTCATCTGAAAGTTATGGGAAAGATTCAGAAAGTGGGAAAATGGGTCCCACGTGAACTGAATGAAAGACAGCAAGAACATCGAAAAACCACTTGTCAAATGCTGCTCGTCAGATATAAAAGAAAATCATTTCTCCATCAAATAGTGACAGATGATGAAAAGTGGATATATTTTCAGAATCCTAAGCGTCGTAAGTCATGGGTGAATCCAGGCGAACCATCAACATCCACTGCAAGACCAAATCGTGTTGGAAAAAAGACAATGCTCTGCGTTTGGTGGGATCAAAAGGGTGTAATATATTATGAGCTACTAAAACTCGGTGAAACCGTTAACACTGATCGCTACCAACAACAAATGATCGATTTGAATCGAGCAATACATGAAAAACGACTGGAATATGCAAAAAGGCAACATAAAGTCATTTTGTTTCATGATAATGCCCCCTCACACACAGCAAAACGGGTCACGGATACGATCGAGGTTCAATTGGGAAATACTAGCGCATGCGGCTTATTCTCCAGACTTGGCTCCGTCCGATTACCATCTGTTCGCATCATTGGGACATACACTCGCCGAACAACACTTCGATTCGTATGAAAATGTACGAAAATGGCTCGACAACTGGTTCGCTTCAAAGGAAGAATTGTTTTTTTGGCGTGGCATTCATAACCTGCCGGAGAGGTGGGAAAAATGTATAAATTCCAATGGAGACTATTTTGAATAAAATATTTTTTATAATTTTCAAATAAATAAAATGTAATTTTTACAAAAAAATTCCGATTTCATACTTCTACACCTTTAGTTTTAATAAGATGACTATTATGGACGTCTTATTTATTAAATGAAATTTATATTTGAGAATGTATTTGGTCTATTAGGTTATAAAAATAAGTCCAAATGTATATTTTTTAATATATAGGATGTCCCATAAGGAAGGTACTTATCCTTCATAGGGGTGATAGAACTAAAATTTTCTCGTTAATTTTTCTCTTATTTTCTTTAGTTGTTTAAAACGGAAAAAGGCACAAGTGGTGAAAATTGTATAAACAGGTGCTCTTACTGAATTTCTATAAGAGCCATCGTTTTAGAGTCATTATTTGTATTTTATTATTACAATACAGGATAGGTATGCAATAGTGAAAGGTAATTACATACCTCTACAAAAATAATTGTACAATATTTTCAATTACTATTTTATAGGGCATTTTAAATTATCGCTTCACGCAATGAGGTATGTAATTTAACAAATGTTTATAAATAACTAATTTATTTTTTTATTCTTGACTATATTCTGAACTAAAGTTACAATAATATTAATTAGAAAATTATTGTAAATAAAATTTTTTTTTGTCCTTAAATTTTATATCTAACCTGTATTGCAATATTAAAATACAAATAAATCCAAAACGATTGCTTCTATCAAAATTTAGTAAGAGCACCTTTTTCATTAACTTTTTAACACTGGTGCCTTTTTCCGCTTTAAATGTAAAAAGAAGTAAAAAAAAATAATGAAAATTTACCTGCAGCCTATGTTGTGCTTACCCCCTTTAAGGAGTTGTAGCTCCTTTATGAACTGATTTAAGTCAAATGTTTGTATATAAAACTTAACTTATTTTTTCTAGTTCTATCACCCTCTTGAGGGAAGGTACTTATTTATGGGACACCCTGTATAAAGTTGCTAAGTGTAAAAAGTTGCTTTTATTGCTTGAAAATATGTCACTTATATTCACTTTTTAACAACAAGTTTATACAAACACGTAATAGTGATTGCAATAATCTTTATTTATAAATATGTAACAGATGATAATTATTAATATTAAGAAAATAAGACCTACATATGGAATAATTATGTTTTAATATAAAAAAGGTTTTACTTTCTTCCACAATGGATATTAAAACAGAAAAAAATTACTTATTTTAATTATTTATTTAACTTATATTAGAAGTTACTGATGTTTAAACAAACGACAATTTTTTTGTTTTAAAACTATTTAAAATTATAATTTTGCAAAATTTGTTTTTTATAAGTTGTAAAATCTGTTATTATTAAAAAATCTTATAAAACCTTAAAAAGAGATTACAGAATTTTTTACTTTATTTTTTTTTAATTTACGAATTTTGCTTCTTTGGCCATCGTCTGCTGTTAAAAACTTTCTTTTAAAATTGTTTTTAAACTGAATTTGAAAGTTATTGTAATTAGTTCGAATTATAATTCTTAATTTACAAAAGTCATAAATAATTTTAAATAGTTTTTCTTTATTTTATTTGCTAATTTTTTCACAACTCCTGGGCCCAGTTTTAAGAGAAAAGTTACCAAAACTGTTAAAATACTTTCGAAACACTTAGAATTAGAATGCAAAAATGTTCAAATACTAATCACAAATTAAGTCTGTGTAAAGACGAAAAAACACACAAAATAAAGTTTAAGACGCAAAATATTGATGGTACGATGTTCTTAAAAGTGCACTATCACTCTAAAATGTTTGAAAATGAAAAAATGGTCACTAAAAACTGAAGAAAAACACATATCACAACGTAAACACACAGGCTTTAATTGATAACAGCAATTCTGCACTGATGGATACGTCACAACCGTTCACTGCTCCGTCCGTACATAGGCCAACGTTGTTCTTATGGCACTAATCTATCCTCTTCATTTATAGTCCTTGGGATGTACGGTGTATGTAGCAAAGCAGACTTGACCCGAAACAGTGACATTTACCTTCAACCTTATAGACAGTGCAGTTTATTGACAAAATATTCTTGTTCATTTTGGCGCATTTCATATTAACATTTTATGGGTAGGTTGACATTGTTTTTTAGAAAACGCTAGTGGCATTTCAAAAGGTCAAAAAAACTGATGAAATATAATTATAATGGTTTTCAAAGGTATGAAGATAATATAAGAAACTTATTGATATATTTGACACACTCTTAAAATCGTGAAATTAAAATTGCTGTAATTTAAATCTAAATTTGCATATTTTCAACAAATCAAACATATAGATTTTCTAGTAGTATCATTATGAAAATGTTCATAGACATTAGAAATTTCGTAAACTTTAACATATTGAGAATCATTGTTAACGACAGACAAGAGGTGACCTTGATACTAAACTTTTTGAGCAGCAACGTACATACTTTTGTTTGGATATTCATAGTTAATTTTTAAGAAAACGTTTACGCTATTATTACACCGCATAATATAATAAATTAAAAATTAATCTACATACTTTAATCAATTAGCTACAGGACGTGAATTGTATTTTTTATTCTCATATGATAAATTAGGAAAATGACGATTCATTTTTTAGGATATAAATTTAAATGAGTAAAAGGTCAGTATAACATATTGCTTGCGAGTTTGGAGAAAATTGCTTTGAGGTATAAAATTTAATTATTAATTTAATGAGAGCGGCCCGTTTGTTGTCAAGCATAAAATCTCTTGTCATGATAAATCTGATTACCAGTTAATAGTTTATTAAGAACTAAATGCTGTCTTCCATTTAATAAATTCATAAATAAAAATGAAATTTAAAAGTTCAATGCCAATTTCCATATTTGAATGTTAAGACATAATGTGATTATAAGTAAATTGTATTGTTCTAAAACATTTCTTTGTTGTTTTGTTGCTATTTACATATTTTTGCAACATATTAAATACATAAATGGTTAACGATTTTTTGTAAAAACGACACAGCACGCAAACGCAAAATTTCACAATTTTTTATATGAATCTTTAAATTTAAGTAGTGCTCTCGATGATTCTTATGACAAATTTCATAAAATATTAGACTTTTGTGAACATAAAGACTTGAAGTAAAACTATAAATACTTCATTTAGTATAATAACATAACATTAAAAGAATTAAATCAAAAGAAAAGTATCGTGAAAAGTCCAAACTCAGTAATAATCAACTTTATAAAACCAAATATGATGAAATTGGAGATTTAATAAAAACAAGAAATGCTCTCAAATTAAATAATAAAAAAATTCAGGCCTAGTAAGGAAGTAACCGTTGCATTTGGGTCTTATTTTCAATCACTGTTTCAATCTGAAACACAAACTAAACTATCTATTAACAACGTAACTATTACAATAACAAAAAATGATGTAAAAATGCTACAAAAAAGTTCAAATCGAAAAAGTCAGTTGGTTCGAATAATATTCCTCCATGATAATAATAAAAAAAATATTTGATGTGGCCAGCACATAACTTTCTGACACCAGTATTATATCATCATGATCTAAAAAAAATTATTCTATTTAATTCTTCACTTACCCCAATTAAATTTTAATAGCGTACCTTGAAATGTTTCATTAAAATTTTTAAATAATTATTTATTATCAGCGTCAATCGATACTGTCAATAATAATTCATGTCATATGTTTCTTCTTATTGACATTGACATTTTTGTAACTAAATTAGACATTTCAGATGTCAAACTGTTAAATTTATCCTAACCCCATTTTATGAAGTCAAATGTGTAAAAAATTTCAGTTTACATCAGCTTTATTTAAGTACTTGGAAAATATATGTTATTGGCTTGATATAGTATACATGATTTATAAACTTTCGTCAAGAATATATTTTATTGTAAAGGCAAATACAAAAAAGTTCCGTGGACCTCCTTTCAGCAGGCCAATTTTGCTCATAACCGATTTTATGATTATCTTTGGCCTCTAGAACATGCGTACCAAATTTGAAAGCTTTATCTTAGAAACTGTGACTGCTATCGCGATACTACAGACATGCTGACAGATTTTTTTTCCTAAAGTTATGTTTTATCATTATAATTCATTGAGATTCGTCCAGAAATGCAATAAAAAATTTTAATTTTTTTCCCCGAAATTGTACCTTTTTTCTTCGTTCATTCATTGTCTCTTCTGGTAGTACCACATACACCAAATTTAATGTGTCAACTAAATTATTGTTGAAAATCTTAACTGCCAAATTTGGGAAGTCTCCCAATAGTATTTTTTGAGTTATCATGGATAAATACCTACACACACACACACATACACACATCCCCACACACACGCACGCACGCACACACGCACGCACGCACACACGCACGCACACACGCACGCACGCACGCACGCACGCACACACGCACGCACACACACACACACACACGCACCGACAGACATTTAATTCCTTCATTTCTGAATGGCCATAAGGGGCTGTTTTGAAATGATAACTGTTTGGCGTGGAGGTTTATATAACAATATCCTATCATATTTTAATAATCTCCGGCTGATGTCAACTTGGTTGCCAAAACGAACGTCGAGTAATATTGAGTGTTTTGGTCTTATCGGAAAATATTCAGTGTTATATACACGAAATGTAGTGGAAACTGGATTCAATATATTTCAAATCTATAAAATATACGCAATATATTTTACAGCGATAGAGTTATCGTAGTTAGCCACGAACTTTTCTAGATTATATTTCTAACATGGCTCTTTACGATCAAGGGACTTGTTCCAACTATAAAGAAACATAGGCAACTATTTTGCAAAGTCCATGTACAATAATGCGAGTTCCGTTTGCCTTCAAATCTCATTGTGTGCAGACAATGTAATTTCAATCCACCTGGTATATACACCTTTCTAGACAATTGGGGTATTTAGGTAATCCTGTCATTTGGTTGACCACATAGACCAATTGCACACACTGGGAGAGGTAACATGGCTCATTGGTAATTGCTATAATTCTTTACAAAATAATCTCTTGGTTTATTTACTCCTCAGTGACATAAAATTTTGTGATTGACAGGAGTTTTGCATTTTTTGTAATTACGCAGAGTAATCTCTTTAGACCTTATGTCAGTAATTATGTTTTTAGTAAACCAAGGAGGATATTTTTTTTCGACGGATAAGATTTTGGTAATAATTTTGATATATTATTGCTGTTAGGTAGTCAACGGCCTCGTTAACATTGTCCGTGTTGTAGAGGTTAATCCAGTTTGCATTACCCAGCTCAGTGTAGAGTAAAACAAAATCTGCTTTTTTGAAACTGAGATAAGTTGATTGAAATTTAGGAGGTTTCTTATTTGCTTCAAAGTGTAACTCGATAAACTAATAAATTAATAACTCCATAGGAAAAATCAAGGGATGATAAATATGGTAATCTGGTTGTCCAAATTAAGTTAACATGAAAGGAAATTAATTGGTTGTGTAAACGTTTCTACAGGGTCTCTAATTTTATTTTGATGATACGGCTTGCGACTAGAACATAATGAAACCAACTGCGATTTGAAAAGCCGACATGGCACATGTGATTTATTTTGCAATAACAAAATGACAAGAAAAGCTATTTATCCTAGTATTATTAACATTCATATTATTCACAATATCAATAGGAACTGTAAATTTATCATATGGGTGCAAGTACCCTCTCCAGCTAAATCAGTCAGTGTTCGTGGGTTGAAGAGGTGATGGACACTCGAATCCAAGCGCACGCTGTGTTCCTCCTAACCATCAAAGTTTGTAGAACGGTGGGGTGACATCTAAGACACAAATCATAAATTTTCCTAACGTGTATATTTATTTCTTATTTTGATAGCAGAAATGAAAATACATAGTGATTTTGTCTTAATGCTTCTTAGTTTCATGTTAGCCGAGAGGGTAAAGCGCTTATAGCTTATAGCTACTCTGTAGAGAATATCGATGGTCGAATCCATCCCGGAGCAAGAAATTTTATTTGTAATTTGCTTCGGATTAAAATGTGAGACAGCTGTCGATGCCCTAGATGTGGTTCGGACTCCACAATAAACTGTAGGGCCTCGTCTCTCTTTACTCAACCCAAAATCCTAGGATTTTCTGGGAGTTACTTCAATGACTTAAGAGGTGTTAAGTTATTATTTCTTAGAACATACCCATTAAACATGAAACATCTGAAGGATATTTTGCAAACTGTGACGTAACAAACAAAATGTTAGTTGTGTGTAACGTGTTACTTTGGCACTCTTCAGTACAGCAGCGATACTTTGAACTTTTTATTACGGTAACAATCTCGAGCGCCAGTTCCAGTTTCAAAGTGTTGGAACACCACTTTATTCTATCAGCGGTATGATAGAAGCTAGGGTAACTCAGTGAAGAAACGGAATGTCCTGACAGTCTACGTGTGTGGTTGTCGGTTTCGTAGCAATGGACAACTTCACCTTGCCCGCCGAAAATAATTGTCGGTATACAAACTGATTTACTTATTTATATCTTTGCTTTAAATAAAAGGCAGAAGTTCAACTTTACTTAATCTATTTATTTAAGACTGCCTCACAGAAAAAAAAACAAATAAAAAACCCAATAAACAAATACAACCGTTATGTTTTAATGGGACACAGATACTAACCTATATTACAAGTACGCAACCATGGAATTAAGCAAGAGGTTATAGTAATGCAAACGTGGTGATCATTTATATCAAGCACACCCAATTTACATAAACTACCACTACGGTATTACTAGCAGCAGACAATATTCAAGCATCTACAAAAGCAAGCAAGCGGTGATTCAACATAAAGCAAAGTTACGATACTCCTACGGGTATTACAGCAAGCGGTTAATGGCTATCGTCACTAATGCTTAATGAGGTATTACGGCAGACGGTCGGTGCAGCAGACATGGTCAGTGATAAGCAGTAACGGAGTGCAAACAAAAGACAAGTGCAAGAGGTCAGTCCAGGGACAGGCGTTATATATGACTGTTTAACCGCGAGCGTGCTATATCTTTAGACTAGCTCTTATTGTCCCTTGTTAGGGTTTCTTGACTACTTGTGGTGGACAGAACGGTTTGTATTCGCGTGCACCTAATAAAATCCTTTTCAGAGATCGATGTTCCGTTCAAAAACGTCACTGTCCGGAATACAATGATAAATAAACTATAACCTCCAAATATCTATCTGGTTCCCAATTGTTTATAATAGAGTATTTTTAGTAGGTGAAGAATTTCTGTTTAACCTTTGGTCGATCTCATATTTATTAAGGAATTATTATGTTTACCATCTAAGTTAATATTATCTTGTACATATTTACATAATCCAATATTGTTTATTATTTAAGTACTTTTGTTGTAATAACAGTCCCCAAAGTTAACGCTTTCAAACTGAAAGAAAATATTATTAGAAATATGTGTCACAAAATATGCAATCATTTATTACCTTAATTAGATAAATATTCAATATTTAGGTCGATATTAATTAAATCGCAACAGCTGTTTATAGTTTTCCTTTCAGAAGGGTTGCGACTGCCTTTGGTTGGTTTGACCTTCAGCTACTATGGTTAAAGTTTTCTGTCTCATAAACTTCCCAGTTGTCTAACATTAGGGAGACAACTTATCATACCGCACATAGATGGCGTTACGATCTTTTAGGGAATAATTAATTTAAATATCATTGTGTAATACATGTGTTATGTAGTACCATTAGACTATTCTTATAGTGGATTTTAATCATTAAATATTATTTGTGATATATTATGAATTTATTTTAGTTACTTTCATATCTTATTTTATGAAGTTTGATTTTTTATATCAAACTAGTTTACCTCCTTGATAGAGACAGGAAGATAAGCCATTTTAATAATCAACTTTGCACCGGCAACACCTCTTGGCAGACAATCGATAACATCAATCAACTTTTGAAATGTTATCTTAATTTACTAGTGTTGTGAACAACCATCAGGTAATACTAATAGTTTTAAATGATTTATTTTTCTTGTAAATTCTCTTCAAGATGTATATTTTTAAGGAAAAGTTAATAATTAATTTTTCTAATTTTTTGTGAAGATGTGACACATGTTCTAATAATATGTTTCTATTTATTCCTTTCTTAAATACATAGTCTGAAGCCGGCTTATCTAATATTATCCATCCTTATATAATATTATCCATCGTTAGCTAAAATTTATTAAGTTAATATTATTAAATGCTAATATTATTGATCGCTAATATTAATCTGTTAAAGCTAATATAACTCATCGCTAAAATTTTGAATAAAATTCCTAAATTATTCATCGTTAATAAAATTCATCTGGAATTTCTTTTGTGAATTTATATTTCACACTCTTCCAATTTCATTTGGACATTAATATTTGCACATTGGCAAATTAAAAAGTCACGATTCTTGGATCCAGAGGATTAGTTCCGTGGATGTTTTATTTGGATGATCAGAATTCATCTGTAACAGTAACGTGATATGCGCTTCACAATTTTGAGTAACGTTTCATTTCATCGGTAGACTATGTATTAAGAAACTAGGTGTCCATACCAGACGAGAAAACGTTAACTTCAAGACTCACGCCACCTTTCCATCACAGGTCAGCCTTCGCTGGAGTGTGGCAAGTTATTTTATTTTCGATTGTGTTCGGTGAACGAGTTTCACCCACTCTTAATAAATTTTTGTACATATATTTGTCGGTAATTTTAAATTACCATTTTGTGGTATACTTTGCTGTTGGTTTAATAAATAATTAATTTTATTAATTCATTTTTTATTCTGTCTCTACCTTAGACAGAAATTCTGTAGATTCTGAGTTGGGGGGATGAAAAAGTAATCACTGATAAAACTGCAGATGGCGCCCTTAATATAAACATATATTTTTTTTATATTACTTATTCATCCTCGCCTACTACTCGTTGGTAGAATTATTTGAAGTGAATAATAGTGAACCAAGGTCTCAAGGAAACAAGAAACGCACGGCCCTTGCCTCCCAAAAAAATCAGCTAGCCGCAGGCACAGGAAATTTCTTCGCTTTCCTTGTCAATAAGAATAGTTCTTATTGATAGGTAAAGTGAAGGCTTTTCCATAAATACCTGATTTGGTTTCCTCTTGTATTAAGAGTAATCCTAATACAGGGCGAAACTAAAATCACGGTACCACGGGGGTTCCCCGGTTATATTTGACGGCGTGGTAACCAGGTGTAACATTTGGCTACCAGGTGGTTAGATGTAACATTTGGCGCCCGACGTGGTTTAATGGGTTGGACTTGTTTCTTTGAACTTGGTTAACATTTTGTAACTAGTTTTTATTTTTGAGCATTTTAAGTAAATTTTTTTAGACGTTCGTGTTCTGTTGAAAAATTTTAGTTTTCATTAATTTTTTTGGCATACTTATTGTATGGAAATTTGCCTCTGAGGTGTCAAATTTTCCCACGAAGGGGGAATTTCAACAGTCACGAATTTTAAAGTAAGAAAACTTCAAGTAATTCAATTAACAATTTAAGGTAGAGAAAGAACATACATTCTTAAAAATATAAATCACAATCCAGCTAAAAATACAATATATAAAACAAACAGATATAAATATAAAAGCTACAAAGAATCACAATTCAATAAAAACTCAAGTGTGGATATTTAATAAACAAGTTTTATTAATGTTTTTGTTGATTATAAATAGCATGAGTTCCAAGAAATTAACAGGTTGAAATTTATTGTGAGTTACTAGTTTTTTTTGGTTTTTTTTTTGAGCTTACAGATAAGGAATCTTATCAATAGTAAATAAAAACAGCAGGTTTTGCTTTGTGTGGCACTCACTTTATATTTTATTATAATAGGTATCCTATAAATAAGTTTTTTTGTAATTTATTCAGTTAAGGAATTTTTTTTTTTCAAGTTTTATTGAGTCAAGATGGACGCACTTCCGTTCAATGTTATATACCTAACTGAAAATGAAATAAATTATGAGCTTAGGATTAGAAATGTAAATGCACTTAAGAAAACGCTTGATAGCAGGCGGCTAATTCTCGAACGTTGCATAACCAACAACACAGAAATACTAAATTTTTCAGACAAGGAAAGAAATAGTGAGAAAACTGCCATCTCTATCTCATTGATAGAATTAGAATTTCTAGCTCACGATTTCTCCGCGACAAAGGAGGACACCTCCTATTTACTTATTTCTACCCGTTTGAAATCTTTGTATAATAGAGTAAATCGTTTTGAAGCTCCTTCAGAGCCTGAAGAGGAAAAGTTAGAATTTTTAGAATTTAAAAACGAGTCTCTAGCAACGATTCTAGAAATCGAGGCAATTTTACATTCTAAAATTAAACCAATACTGAGTAATAAAATAAGTGAGAGTGAGGGGTCATATAGTGCAAAATCTATACCAGTTTATAAATGGGGAATTAATTTCAATGGCAAAACTAGTGTTAAAGCGTTCTTAGAACGAGTTCAGGAGCTTTCCATTGCAAGAAATGTCTCTGAAAAACATCTTTTTGAGTCAGCTATCGATTTATTCGATGGTCAAGCGTTAGTTTGGTACAGAGCGATCAAAACCTCTGTTAATTCATGGAAAGATCTGGTTAAACAGATGGAGAATGCGTTTTTACCCCTTGAGTATGATGAAAAATTATTAGACGAAATAAAACAACGTAGACAGGCTAATTCGGAGTCAATACATATATATATTGCTATAATGAAAGGGTTATTTAGTAGGTTGCCAGTTCCCTTGGCAGAGCGAGATCAACTTAAAATAATTCGTAAAAATATTTTAGCCAGATATATTGATCCCCTAGCTTTAGTAGAAATTTCAAGTACAGAAGACTTAATTTCACGATGTGTCATGTTAGACGAGGCCAGGCAGATAAAAAATAACTCCTATGCCGCCTCTACTTCAGCTAATAGTTGCCTTCTTGAAGGAGATTTGTCCACATATCCACAGGCGAGTACGTCAACTCCTAGAAAAGAAAAGTCTAATGTAAAAATAAGTCACAGTAAAACTTTTAAGTCTAATAATAATCGTCAAACGGTAAATACAGTCTCCAACCCTGTTGAACCACTTCCTAAAGTAGTTTGTTGGAATTGCCAGAAATTAAACCACCAATTTAGATTTTGTAGGAAACCGAGAACTAAGTTCTGTTACCAATGTGGTAAGTCAGGTTTTACCGTGGGTACGTGCCCAGTATGTAAGCATTCAAAAAACGTATAGACGCAGCTGCTAAGCAAGGCCGACAGCAGACGCGATTTAGGCAAGGCCAAAACTTTCTGAACAGACGGTTCAGAAATTCTAGTAAAGTAGAGACTAGGCAATTTTTCTCAAGACAAAAGTTTTATGTTAGTACAGATTTAGTAGATTGGAAAAATTGGAAATTAACTGTAAGTAAATTTATGAAGGAAAATAAAACGAAGGAAACTTTTCCTTTGTTAGTTAATAAAATATCGGACAACCGTCCACATGTCGTCCCAGACGCACTTTCTAGAGCAGTACCTGTTGCAGAACCGGAAGCAGATATCAATCTTCTAGGCATCTCTTTGGATAATCTTGAACCTTGGTATATAAATCTGAAAGATAAGATAATTCAGTCACCAAAGAGATATCCACAATGGTTAATCAGAGATAACCATATTTTTAAACACACTGGAAAAAAATTGGCTTTGAAAACCAACATTTCTGAGTGGAAATTAGTCGTTCCTTTAGAACAAAGAAACTCAGTAATCCAGGACAACCATGATCTAGCCACGAGTGCACATTTAGGTTATTATAAAACGCTTAATAAAATTGCCGAAACGTATTACTGGCCTAAGATGCGCCAAGATGTCCTAAAGTATGTTAGGAAATGTCAAATTTGTCAAAGAGAAAAATCACCTAGTACTCAACGTTTTGGGTTAATGGGAGCGGAAAAAAAGGCCAATTTTCCATTTGAGTATTTGTGTTATGACACAAAAGGTCCTTTCCCGTCAAGTTCAAAAGGTAATCGCTTTCTTTTGGTTGCAGTCGATTACTTTACGAAGTTTGTGATAATGAAGCCAGTACGCAGGGCTACTGCACAGTCAATTGTGACATTTTTAGAGTCAATTTTTTTGACCTACGGAACCCCAAGGGTTCTTTTATTAGATAATGCTCCAGCTCATACAGGGAAGGAGTTTGAAGCTTTTAAAACAAAGTTTAAAATACCTCAGGTCTTTTATAACCTTTATTATCATCCACAAAGCAATCCAGTCGAGAGATGCAATCGTACTATAGGTACTGCAATCCGCTGTTGCATAACTAAATCTCATAAAAAATGGGATCAACAGATCCCCGAAATACAAATGGCATTAAATACCTCTCTTCATGAAGCCACAGGTTTCACGCCTGCTTTCTTAGTTTTTGGACGTAAATTACCTGCTAGAGGTGATTATTATGACGATAATAAAGATTTAGTGTTACCTAACCTTGATGAAAATCGTAAGTCTTTTGCAGACGAGTTAGATAAATTACCTGATGTGTATAAGTTAGTTCGGGAGGCACTTAATAAAGCATATAAGCAAGCATCATCCAGATATAACTTGCGTAAGAGGGATCATAAGTTTCAGCTTGGTGAAAAAGTATGGCGTTTGAATCACCATAAGAGTGATAAAGTAGCTGATTATGCAGCTAAATTAGGTAACAAATATGTATTGTGCACGATTTGTAAAATTATATCGAATAAGTCCTATGAGTTAAATCATATGGATGGTACATTCGCTGGCCGTTATCATCTCTCACAACTGAAACCATATTTTGGTTCTCAGTCTGATTTATCCCAGCTAGAAAACTAGTATGTCACAGAAAATTGAAAATTTTCTATAAACAAATCACCTCTGAATAAATACAAATATTTTTACCCTTTAGTAAACCCATATTTATTTTTGCCCAGAGCTTATTTTTTTTGCAGTTTTGCAGTGTTGCAGTTTAGTAAAGAAAGTTTCTTTAGTAATTTTGGGACGCCAAAATTAGATTTTTGTGGTGTAAAGATGAACACAGGGATGTTCATTAAACCAAGTTTTAAGATGTGTAAATGATTTCATATCGGTTTTTGAGTAATCTTACTGCGAGTAAGATTTTATTTTTTTTGAGTAAAGCTCAAATATTTTTGGGACCAAATAGGCCCAATATGGTTATCTTTACCTGTCGGTAAAGTATAAATTGTTTAAGATAAACAATAGTTTTTGGTAGAACATAAGTTCTCAATTAGGAAGATTCATGGTATAATCTTCCACGACACTTTCAAGTAGAAAGATGCACAATTCAACAATTGTGGCAGTTTTTGTAATTTCAAAATTTTGTTTTAAATTGACATGTTTAAAAGAATTTTGTTATTCGAGAAATTTTTATCTACAGATAATCTTCTCAACCGCGTCTCATAGTGAGATTTGTTTTGCTGTGATATTTATTGTTTGGTATTTGTTAAGTAACAAATTAAAAAGCCAAATCAATAATTACAATTAGAGACTGTATATAGTAGGTTAATCTCAGGTTTAGTTTATGGAATAAATGTCATAAGTGACAATAAATGGCCTCAACTGTTGTGTTTAACGCAGGTTGAATAGGCAACCCTTATTTAAGTTTAGAGTTAATTTCAGAAGATCTTTCTGAATACGGTTTTATCATAGGAGAAGGCTCGCTACCTTGCTCCCGGTAAAAATTAAAATAGTTTAAGTTAATTTTAGGAATACCTGAAATTTGGTAGGAAATTTGCATCATCCTGCACAGTGCATATTTGTTTGCTTAACGTCAGTCAAAAAGCCCCATTTAGTTTAATGTACAGGGTGTATCATTTTTCCGGTTCAGTAAGATTAATTTTTACCGAAACCATTTTTGGCTGGATTCAACTATTCTTACTTTCCTTTTTGAATCCAGGGTTGTATAGGGTGGGCCCACTTGTAGGAATACGGGTTTCAGTAGAGAATTTTACGAGTTTTCGACTGGAGATTCTCCAATTCCATATAAACACTAACATCGTTCTTTTATTCTTTCTTCTCCTTTCTTCCTTCCTGTCTAGGTACCTGTTAAAATGTGAAGACATAGTTTAAACTTTTAAACAAAAATAATCATTAAAGTTATTCGCTGAACTTTAAGTTTTTTTGATTTTTGATATGAAATAGAAGACGAAAACACACGTTCTATTGGTTAACAGTAGTAAATATCGGATTTTCGATTCCTAGTCTTACTATTTAAGTCCCCGAGTTAAGTTATTTTTGATGAAAATTTGTTTAAAATTTTTTTTCTGGGTTCACTAGTGATACCCTACGCTTTTAATTCAATTAGATTGAATTTTTTTTGTATGTCTTCGATTTTAATGAGTACACACCTTCTTCTTACTTCTCTTATTAAATCAACAAGTGTAAAAACATCACACTAAAATATTTTTTTTGCTGAGTGAAGACTTACTCTTGTGCGCTATGCTTACGTAGACAATTTTTTTGGATGTAGTTCCTCGACTTTTTTGACTTGTACGCTAATAAAAGCAACGGTTATTTATTAGACAGTACCTTGCGTAGTGCCCTGGGCTGGTCTCGTTATCACAAATTAATATTTTTTTATTATCATATTTAGTTAAACCTATTGTTAATTAGTTTAGACATTAATTTGTTTGACTTACCGACTTTAAGCTGTGAGTGCTTCAAGCTCACAAATTTTTCGATTGGCAGTGACACTGCGGAAGTGTTCATTGTGCAATATTTGGCATCCTTGTAGATGTATCGTGGTGACTGTCCATAGCACGTCTCCAATTTCAGTAAGCGACTACTAAAATGTTGCATAAAAGATTTGAACTTTAATTCTTAGTCAATTCAAGTTAAATCATAGGTGCCTTTGAGCATATCGTAGTTCTGTTCATAGTAACTTAACTAATTTCAGTTCGATGCAACTATAATGCATCCGGGTTAAGGTGTACGTTGCTGCATTCTTCTCCGAGGTGAGGTGAAACCAAAACCTAAAGAAAATTTTATTATTAGTTTTAAAATCACTAATAGACATTTATCAATTGTCTTATTATATTTTTTTGGGTATAATACCTTAAGATAACTATTGCCGAGTAATATTTTTTAATAACAATCAATGTTGGATTTTACAGTTAATATCTAGGACTCAATACTAGTTTTCCTAATAATAATTAGGACTGAAACTAATAAAGATTGTACTTGATTATTGAATTATAATTCTCATGTAGTCGGGGGAACAATTCTTTTGTTTCCCCCATTTCATTAATGTTGTAATGAGCTAGTTTACTTACCTTGTTTTAATTATTTTTGGTTTGAACATTAACGAAAAATCTGAAGATTTTTCTTTTCTCAAGGGAAGAGGTGATGTTCCGTTCAAAAACGTCACTGTCCGGAATACAATGATAAATAAACTATAACCTCCAAATATCTATCTGGTTCCCAATTGTTTATAATAGAGTATTTTTAGTAGGTGAAGAATTTCTGTTTAACCTTTGGTCGATCTCATATTTATTAAGGAATTATTATGTTTACCATCTAAGTTAATATTATCTTGTACATATTTACATAATCCAATATTGTTTATTATTTAAGTACTTTTGTTGTAATAACAGTCCCCAAAGTTAACGCTTTCAAACTGAAAGAAAATATTATTAGAAATATGTGTCACAAAATATGCAATCATTTATTACCTTAATTAGATAAATATTCAATATTTAGGTCGATATTAATTAAATCGCAACAGCTGTTTATAGTTTTCCTTTCAGAAGGGTTGCGACTGCCTTTGGTTGGTTTGACCTTCAGCTACTATGGTTAAAGTTTTCTGTCTCATAAACTTCCCAGTTGTCTAACATTAGGGAGACAACTTATCATACCGCACATAGATGGCGTTACGATCTTTTAGGGAATAATTAATTTAAATATCATTGTGTAATACATGTGTTATGTAGTACCATTAGACTATTCTTATAGTGGATTTTAATCATTAAATATTATTTGTGATATATTATGAATTTATTTTAGTTACTTTCATATCTTATTTTATGAAGTTTGATTTTTTATATCAAACTAGTTTACCTCCTTGATAGAGACAGGAAGATAAGCCATTTTAATAATCAACTTTGCACCGGCAACACCTCTTGGCAGACAATCGATAACATCAATCAACTTTTGAAATGTTATCTTAATTTACTAGTGTTGTGAACAACCATCAGGTAATACTAATAGTTTTAAATGATTTATTTTTCTTGTAAATTCTCTTCAAGATGTATATTTTTAAGGAAAAGTTAATAATTAATTTTTCTAATTTTTTGTGAAGATGTGACACATGTTCTAATAATATGTTTCTATTTATTCCTTTCTTAAATACATAGTCTGAAGCCGGCTTATCTAATATTATCCATCCTTATATAATATTATCCATCGTTAGCTAAAATTTATTAAGTTAATATTATTAAATGCTAATATTATTGATCGCTAATATTAATCTGTTAAAGCTAATATAACTCATCGCTAAAATTTTGAATAAAATTCCTAAATTATTCATCGTTAATAAAATTCATCTGGAATTTCTTTTGTGAATTTATATTTCACACTCTTCCAATTTCATTTGGACATTAATATTTGCACATTGGCAAATTAAAAAGTCACGATTCTTGGATCCAGAGGATTAGTTCCGTGGATGTTTTATTTGGATGATCAGAATTCATCTGTAACAGTAACGTGATATGCGCTTCACAATTTTGAGTAACGTTTCATTTCATCGGTAGACTATGTATTAAGAAACTAGGTGTCCATACCAGACGAGAAAACGTTAACTTCAAGACTCACGCCACCTTTCCATCACAGGTCAGCCTTCGCTGGAGTGTGGCAAGTTATTTTATTTTCGATTGTGTTCGGTGAACGAGTTTCACCCACTCTTAATAAATTTTTGTACATATATTTGTCGGTAATTTTAAATTACCATTTTGTGGTATACTTTGCTGTTGGTTTAATAAATAATTAATTTTATTAATTCATTTTTTATTCTGTCTCTACCTTAGACAGAAATTCTGTAGATTCTGAGTTGGGGGGATGAAAAAG
The DNA here is from genome assembly GCA_029963845.1 of Rhamnusium bicolor. NCBI lineage: Eukaryota > Metazoa > Arthropoda > Insecta > Coleoptera > Cerambycidae > Rhamnusium > Rhamnusium bicolor. Next base: position 1,940,580 of record JANEYF010005793.1, read on the forward strand.
TAATCACTGATAAAACTGCAGATGGCGCCCTTAATATAAACATATATTTTTTTATATTACTTATTCATCCTCGCCTACTACTCGTTGGTAGAATTATTTGAAGTGAATAATAGTGAACCAAGGTCTCAAGGAAACAAGAAACGCACGGCCCTTGCCTCCTAAAAAAATCAGCTAGCCGCAGGCACAGGAAATTTCTTCGCTTTCCTTGTCAATAAGAATAGTTCTTATTGATAGGTAAAGTGAAGGCTTTTCCATAAATACCTGATTTGGTTTCCTCTTGTATTAAGAGTAATCCTAATACAGGGCGAAACTAAAATCACGGTACCACGGGGGTTCCCCGGTTATATTTGACGGCGTGGTAACCAGGTGTAACATTTGGCTACCAGGTGGTTAGATGTAACATCGAGGTATAAAGATTTCACTGATATTTAATGCATCTACGACCGAGTTGGGACTCTTTCAGAGATCGAGGTATCTATACGTCAATATTCAATAAAATGATAACCGAATAATCCCGATGCTTATTTAACTGTATAGCACAGCCGTTCAGTTTTACAAACTCGGGTTTAAATTGCAAAATTGTCCCTTAAACTTACTAAACCAGAGATATGCGTGATTGACTGGAGATATTCGAGGTTAACTTTCGTTAGCTAGTGATAGTTAGAATAATTGGCTATCAAATCAACTTGTACCTGTACAAATTAGTTATAGTGAATATGAGTATCGGATGGAACAGTTTATGCATTAGCTCCCGGGGCACCTAGTGAGATCCTTTTCACAGATCGAGGCATAAAAACCTCACTGGTATCACTGCGCGTGCACCTGGTGAAATCCTTTTCACAAAACGAGGTATAAAGATTTCACCGATATGTTCATGCACGTACGACTGAGATGGGACTCTTTTCAGAGATCGAGGTATAAAAGTTCTATTTTACGTCAATACTCAATAAAAATGACAACATAATAATTCCGATGTTCCTCGTTGAATGGATAATCCAACTTTATCAATGAATAGCGAACTTTTCCGAATATATCTGACTTATTCGGAAAACAGGCACTTCGGAAAAAACCATACAAAAGTAAAATACCGGCACAAACGGTAAAATGACGGAAATACAAATAAAACAGTAAAACCATCAAAATTATTCTTACCACTACCTGGTTGTGGAGTGCACTAGAGATCGGGAGGTGAGTGCTACTAACTTGAGCACTCATCGGGGAAGAAGTGATCCTTTCAAGCGGTGTGAGCAGTTTTGTTCCCAATCGATGACGAGAAAGTCACGTGACTCTCTGTGCGAGGAACGGAATTGTGGTTGATGTGGAGGGGTAAAATTCTTTAAGCAGGCTTAGCGAAATGCATTTAAACAAATTCCCTGCCTTATTTAACACAGTCCTATAGAAACATCTAATTCCAGATATTACAAAATACTATTCATTGAAGGGCTATCTCATGCTATACGGAGTATTCTAGAATCAAATAATGCTAAGGTTACAAAAATAACAAATCGTTAGCAGCAATGTTAAACGAAAACAAGGGTAAATTACCCTTAGATCTTAGGTGTAATATAATATATCAAATAATACCATGTGAGTGTAATAAAGTATATATAGGGCAAACAAAACAATGGTTAAAATCCAGAGTGATAAATCACATGTACGGTGAAGAAAAACAGAAACAGACCATAGCATTGTCTAATCATGTAGTGGAGGACAATTGTAAAATTTTATTTGATGATGTTAAAATATTAGATATAGAAGATAATTTAGAAAAACGTTTATTATTAGAAATGATGTATATAAAATGTAACAAAAATGGGGTTAATTTAAGATCTGATGTGAATGGCTTAAGTCATTTTTATACATTGTTACTAAATAATTTTTAGGTAGGTGAACTTGTGGAGACATAGTCAATTAGTATGATATATGTATACGTGTAGTAGATATGGTAATTATTTGTAATATGTAGACTTTAATATGTATTTAAAAATTGTAAGATAACAAGTATGGTAGACAATAGTTATAGGTACCTATATGAAGCAGGGTATATGTGAAGTTAAGGTACTCTTCTTCCTCTAAACAGGCTGAGAAACACAATATATATCTAGGATCTGACTTTAAATGATCTATTGTTGTTTAATTTATTAGGTACTTTGGCTGTAGAAGAAGAATATGTAAGATTTAACCTCAATATACATAGATTGCTGGATGATCGCAATTCTTTTTTTAAATATTTGTACATTTTATAAAAAAGACTATTTATTTATACACATTGTTGTATTTATTTTGTAAAATGTGATATGAATTATCTGATATTGACGAAACCGTGTTATGGTGTAAAAATATCAGGCTATATTGGTAAGTTGTATTTTTGACACTGTCTCAAATCAATAAATAACTTGTATTACATTCATTGTAGATTCTGATTAAGGCATATATTAAATGCAAAAACCAGTCAATGTAGATAAATAGTAGTAATAATAATAATCATCTTTATTTTGAGTATATATGTAGGTATATTACACAATATACACATATGTAAATTTATAATGATGTTAGGGTGTGCGCGACGAAGTTTAGCCAGTGGGCTACTCTTAGTAGTTGTAATTTTATGTCCAAATTACCCACAAACCTTCTTGTTGTAAATTATAGTGTGGACACGAAAAAATTGAGTTGTATATACTACACCGTCGGCGTCGTTTAAAATTCAGAAAGTACTTCGATACAAATTTATTTGCACAGCACAGAATTGTATATATATGCATGCTGTTTATGAAGTTTGTACTCTTTAGCTACATACTGTGTGGATTATTTATATTATGTACGTTTATGATGTTACCATTGTAGTGTCTATTTCCATCATTCTCGTAGTTCTTATTCAAATTAAATGAGAAAAAGGTATAAATTTCAAATTACATAATGAACTAAAATGGATCATAATAGGTACTTTTAGTATTTTATTTGTTATTATAAATAACAAGTCAATAAAATGATCAATTGAAATTATTATCTTGACAGAACCTGCATAATGATTAAATCTAAAACCAAATCTGAATATCAAGCTACTTTCTTGAATATTACAATTCAGTAAGAAAATCTGTGATCATTTATGAATAATATGGTCCAGTTTCTGAATTCGTTTGACTGCAATTAGCTGCAGCGTAATAGTCCATAATTTAAACGTTATTTAATGAGTTTTTTTTTTATAAAAAATGAACCAATAAAGAGATTCCGACTTTCAGAATTTTAAAGAATCAGTTTGGAAATAAAGAGAATGGAGCCAGTAACTGGCGTAATGCCGTAATGTCTGAGTTCCATTGCTAGAATCCCGCAGGTGTAATATCCCAGGAACGCAATCTTGTGAAATGAAAATTTCTCCAAGATGTGTACTACTGAAGTAAATTGCATTTTACATTACCCTTAAAACATGTTGTTTCGGTCGTTCATTATGACTTCTTTAAGTTCAACTACTGCAACTAACACATTATTACCTTTTATTTTTCTAAGCTGAAATTACGTTGAGTGCGAATAAGTCTGCTACTTTGATTAAATAATACAATTTCATATTCAGCATTAAACAACACATAATGATTGTAATTAGAAACTTATACGAAATTATAAAACTAGTATCTTAATATAAATTATATCAATAATTTTATATTGATCATGAAACTATTATGTAGAAGTTGACGCTGAAAACATTTTAATAGATTTTGCAAATAAATATCTCTTACATAAAAAATATTACCAGATGGTTCATTACCACCTAAAAATAAGGGCTTAGTGCTGCGGCGTGACGTCACAACTTCTAGTACAGCTGAGCCGACGTAATTTGCCGTGAGTACTGTAAAAACTCATAATAAACAGAGCTAAATTATTTTTAAGTTATCCTCAACTGTAAATACTGTTTAACACTAATCACCTATTATTGGTAAAAATATTCATAACAGGCTAGACTGTTAAAAACTTTTACCGACATATTTTGATTTGTACCGATACGTTGATTTCCAAAAATGCAACTAGATTTTCGCCTATACTAACAATCGTTATAACAATTAACAAAATTAGTTTGTTTTTTCTTTTTTGGATGAAAAAAGCTTCAGAATAACATGAAACGTTGTACAATATTAGACCAATACAGGGTTCAACATGCTCACATGGATAACTGAGCGAGCGATAGCGAGTATAAAATTCTGAACTACTTTGTTGATTTAAGCAATTCCCTATCTCCGCTAATAATCAAGATACCTATGTAGTCGTACTTACCGTGTGATACACTGTATACAGTGTGTTCTACTTTGAGTAGACACACCCCTGTGTTTCGGTTGTATTTTGGCGAATTGAAAAATAATAGCCTAAATACCGAATTTTATATTGATATCTCTTACTATTAATTGTTCACTATGATTTATAAATTTTTGTGAATATATGATTTAAAAAAATTCGAATGCCTGGAGTGGCAGAGTATGGCATATAACATCCTCAAGAGCTCCACTCTTGCGGTTTGTAAAACACCACGAAACTGTAGGAGCGGGAGCAGGATTGTTCAAGGCAGCAAAAAGAGCAGCAGATGAACTCGGTACTCGGTCTCACAATCGACACCAGACGAGGTAGCCGGCGAGGTGCTGATGTAGAGTCAGTCACTGAACTTCAGCCATATCGCCTGAATTCGGGCGAATTAGAGCTACCGAACAAGAAAATCTAGAAACCAATAATAACAACTAAATATTAAACTATTTAAACGTCGCATTTGACACATTCTACTTTACAATAATTATTATTCTTAACAAAATGAGTGGTAGTGAGGAAGATTTTATTCCTGGTACTTCTCCGGAAAGCAGGGAGCAAGCAATTGCAGTAACTTTAAATTTATTACCAGCGAAATCTAGAAAATTTTACCAAGAAGAATATGATTTATTTATGCACTGGTGTAAGCAGAAAACTGTAATATATCTGAGCCTGTTCATTTGACTTATTTATCTGAAAAAGCAAAAACTTTAAAATGTTCAAGTCTCTGGTCCAAGTTTTCGATGCTTAAAGCAGTTTTGAATGTAAAGGATAATGTAGATGTATCCAATTATCAAAAAGTAAAAGCCTTTTTGAAAAGACAGTCCACTAGCTATAGGGCTAAGAAATCTAAAGTTTTTGACAGAACAGATGTCGAACGTTTTTTACTAGAAGTACCAGATGAAAAGTTTTTAATATTGAAAGTTGTATTAATTGATGACATTGTGAGAAAAGACTGCATGCTGGTTGTTAAAGTACCTGATTCTAAGACCCACATTGAAAGGAATTTTACGGTAATTGGTGAGAGTTAATGGAATAAATCCACTAAATATTTATGATAAATATGCAGCTATTCGCCCTACTCATGTGAATCACAAAGGTGTTTTTCTTCAATATCGAGGAGAAAAATGTACGGTCCAATGAGTTGGTATTAATACATTTTCAAAAATACCAAGTATTATAGCTAAATACTTTAACTTATCTAATCCTGAGCAATATACGGGTCACAGCTTTAGGAGATCTTCGGCTTCACTATTAGTTGGTAGCTGGTTCTGGCGCTGATATTCTTACCTTAAAATGTCATGTGGGATGGAAATCCTCAACAGTTGCTGAGGGATATATAGAAGATTACATCCAGAACAAAAAGGAAATTTCAAAACAGATATTTTCAAACAATACTACAGAAATGACTATGTCTGCCGATGTAGTCGTTAGTGAAAATCAGACCAACCACCATATTAATATAAATGAATCAAATGTTTTTCGCACATCTGAACCTTTAATTCCAGGATTAAATATAAATAATGTTAGTAACAGGACTATTCATATAAATTTTCGTTAAATTATAAATAAAATTGTTCATGAAATTTGTTAATTATTAATAAATGTTTGATGTAAGAACATTAATTTGTTGTCTGTTGACTATTAAGTTTTATATCAAACTGTGAAATAAAATTTCTTTATTTCACACTTTTTTCTTTACTTTTTTACTTGTCAATAATCACATTGCTTTGATTCATTGAAACTGTCCAATAAATGTCATTTTAGGATATGGCGTTACATAGAAAATTTTACAATGTAAACAAATTCATATGACATAAACTTGAATTTCTTATCAAGGTTCCTGCAACCGACACTGGAATGACTCGCTCATATCCGAACTCTTAGATTTTTCGTGAATAATATTTTGTAAACAAACGTGACAAAATAGTATAGGTATTATTATTAACTTTATCATATTAAACAGACAAGTAACATAGGTACTGGGAGTCGGCATGGCTTGAATACCGTTATTACAACTACCTACTCTACATAATTATACCGTTGCCTCAACCCCAACGATGCTCTATTATAATATAGCATTGTATTAAGTAATATATATATGCCATTATTTGTTATACTACTTAATTTGGTTAACTAACTATAAACTATTGTGATTAAATACATAACATTTAACAACAGTCATTAATATTTTCAATACATTATAATAAAGCGAGGGTAATATGGTAAATCGGTTCGTAAGTATAGCTTTCATTGTCTTCTTGTGTGTTACTTGAAGCGAGAAAAATCATCGAAAAAAATTGCAGGGTAACCATGAAATGATAATGAACCTAGTGAATCTTATATTAAATATGAGCACACTGTATAGATAATAAATGTATATGGGAACATTGCGCTTCATTTAATGGCACGTGTGTACATATATTTAAGGATAATGTTATCCGTAAAGCATGGAGCTTTCTCACGCATCAATAAATTATAAAGAAGGGTAGTTTATAAAAGATAAATATAAATAGGTAAATATAATTTGTGGGGACGGCCAATGGTGTGTACTTGTGTACGCAACGAAAATTGCGGAGTGTTTCGGTAATAGGTGTCTATAATTAGTGCGAAGCACCGAAAATATTATACGTCGATATACAGGGGGATTCTTTTATTATGGGAAATGAGTTTTTCTCGTAAACAGCTAATGGAAATTATATTCTGTAAAAGGTATTATATTCTTAACGACTGTCACTAAAAATTAGGATAGAAATAAAAAATAAGTATGCAAGGCAATATTTATTTCCAACAGCATACTGTTTTTATTACATCAATGGAAAAGTCACCCACACATTCGATATTTTCAACACACTGAGGAATGTATTCAGTAATACATGTTATAAAAATCTGAGGAATTTTTTTTCCGCGAAATAGTTTGATAATTTAACTTATACTGTATACTTATTTATTAGGTACCTCAATTCCTACATAATTAGTAAATTCTGGTCGCACAATGCTTTGTTAGAGTGATATAATATAATAAATAAAATAAACAAAGACCACAATAATACAAGAAATAATCAATAAAATAGATACCATGTTTGCATAGTATTATCTAATATTTACAATATGATTTTTACTTTTTTAAAGCATAGAATTTGAAACCTGCTATTTACAATAGCACAATAAAGCAAAATGTATGCAGCTGCTTTATACACTGATGATCAGGATGCACTAGCATGGCATTTTCTGCATCCCCTTATTATGTTTTAACAGAGACCTTTGTATTTTAAGGAATAATAGATGGTATCAGATATTGTTACCACCACAATGCACGTTCAGCAGTGTACTTACTATAAAGTATATAAATTCAAAACAGTATTTGGATGAAATTGTTCTTGTAACAAATGTTTCGGAAATCTTATTACAGTTACACATGAAGTTGTTTTAGAGATTAAAATAGCATTGAAATTACATATCTGCTAATACTATTTTAAAATATTGCTGCTCTGCGATATTTTACTCGTCTATTAGACAAAAATCAAACACAGTGCATTACTTGAATTGCAATATTAATATTTATTTATTATTCGTATTTCACGTACATTCAGATTTCACGAGAAAAATAAAAAGGATGAAAATATCAAAATTTCGATAAGGGGATTTTATATGAAGTAAGGGTGGCCAAAAATTGGTATTCAATTAAGAACTTTTTAAATTGAATTTTCTCAATTTTTTCAAACGAAACACCCTGTATATTTTTCAACGATGTGATGTAAAAATGAAAAACGAACATTCTTTGTAAGTACTTCCCTATGGCTACTTGCAACCATTTTCGTTTTATTGAGCAATAATTACAACATTCAAAAATAAACTTAAAAAAAGAGGTTTCTTCAAATAACTCAGTAGAGAAAATTATAATAAATGTTCCACATGTTGGCCATTTTGACTGACACATCTTTATGTGCTTTTGAAATGAGGTTCCCACTGTTCCTAAAACTGCCGGTGTGATAGAACTAAAAGCAGTTATTATTCTTTCCTTCATATTTTGTACTGTTGTTGGTGTGTCTCTATAAACAATTTCCTTCACGTATCCCCATAAAAAGAAATCCATTTTTGTAAGATCTGGGGATCTAGCAGGCCATTTAGTGGGTCCATTTTTTCCAATCCATTGATGAGGGTAGGTATTATTTAAGTGGTCTCTAACTGCATTTAAATAATGTGGTGGAGCACCATCTTGCTGAAACCACATCCTATTTCGAATTCTTCCAGGGAGATTTACCAATAAATGTGGCAGATAGTTTTCCAAAAAATGAAGATAAATAGCAATGTACCATCAAAAAAATGTGGCCCTATTACATGTTCTCGAATAATTCCTCCCCAAACGTTTATAGACCATCTGTGTTGGTTATCAACTTGCATAAAAAAGTGAGGATTTTCCGAAGCATAATAATGGAAATTGTGCCTATTAACAAATCCATTTTTATGAAAAGTTGCCTCATCAGTGAATAAAACATTATTGAAGAAGTTGACATCAACTTGCATTTTACCTCTGGCCCAATTACAAAATTGTAGGCGCCTCTGAAAATCGTCATCAGATAATTCCTGGTGCATTTGAATATGATATGCATGCTACTTATTTGTTTTTAAGATTCGACCCACAGACCGTCTACTTATTCCTACTAATGAGGTCACTTCTCTTTGATTAATATGGGGATTCTCAACCGTTGCCAGCGCCACAGGAAACTCATTTTCTTCGTTCACAACACGTTTTATTCTTTCACTTCTTTTATATTCGACATTTCCAGTTCCAGAAATCTATCGAGAACGTTTTGGAAGCTGCTAAGATCAGGAAGCCTTCTTTTCAGGATAACGTTGGTGATAAATTCTATTGGCAAGTAAATAAACAATTTCTGTCTGACTCGCCCAAAACAAAAGTCATGTCTACAAGTTCCGCTTTATTAAAATTCATATTGTAAAATTCCAAATATTTTAAATTCAATACAAATTGTAACTAACGACCGATAAGTGTGATAAATGCTCCTTTGTACACGACAATTTATACCAAACTGAGGTTTTATTGCTTGTCGAATAACGAAAACAGCAAAAAAAATTTACAAAAAAAACATTACAGTAAAGGACTGGTTAAATACTATTTACTCATTTCAATGGAAATGGTCCCACTAAATGGCCTCATTTCAAAATTGCGTAAAGGCGTGCGTCAATCAAAATGGGCAACACGTCGAACACCTATTATAAATTTTTCTAATGAATTATTTGAGGGAACCTCTTTTTTTAAGTTTATTCTTGAATTTGACACTTATTTATTTATAAAACGAAAATGGTTGCAATTAGCCAAAGGGAAGTACGTACAAAAAATATTCGTTTTTCATTTCTACATCACATCGTCGAAAAATATACAGGGTGTTTCATTTGAAAAAAATTGAGAAAATTCAATTTAAAAAGTTCTTAATTGAAAAATAAACACTTATTTATTTACAAAACGAAAACGGTTGCAATTAGCCATAGGGAAGTACTTACAAAAAATGTTCGTTTTTCATATTTACATCACATCGTTGAAAATATACAGGGTGTTCCATTTGAAAAAATTGAGAAAATTCAATTTAAAAAGTTCTTAATTGACTATTAATTTTTGGCCACCCTGTACATTTTTAGGAAATGAAAATGATTCAAAAATATTAATTAGATGTCTCGTAACAGGTGTTCACACAAGTTTTTCTTAAAACCCATAATTGTAACTGTGGTGATTTTTTTTTATCCATCTGCAGATGGCATTATTTCAACAAAAAAATCATTACGTCAAAGTGGTTGGGAGATAGCCAATAATAATATAGGAATGAATAGAGCCTAGAAAAAGGCTTCAAAAAATGTACTGATATATATAGCATTCCATTTAAAAAAAAGGCACTTGGTCCTGTAATTTCGTCTTGGCTCGCCCTGTATGTTCGAAAATAATTTCCAGTTATAGACTTTTTTATCTAGTTTACTTGCAATTTTTTAAAACCCTGTATAGTATATTTTCATCTTCTATTTGCTTGTGGTAAGGTAATTTTGCAATTACTTTGTTTATCATTAATCGTAATATATTTATTCCTAATCAAGGTATGAGAAGGTCGTCTAATATTCAGAAGTTTGTTTCTGATCAAATGTCAGTTGCTAATCTCATTGTTAATGTTTTGGCTTTAACTGAAAATTATATTACTATGCTCTTTTTGGGGTTTGATTTATTTTTATCATGAATAATAAAAACACATGAAATCAAGAGTAAAATAAGAAATTATGTACAAAAATTAATATTATAATGAACATAATAAATTAATCTTCAGTTATTCAAATGAATTGTAACAGCATTACTAACACTAAGTTATGAAATTGTAAAACTGGTTCAGCACTGTTATCATCTTTATTAGTTGTAGTGGAAATTGTATTCGTAGTGGTACTGACAGTAGGGGTAGTTACAATTATAGAAGTACTTGTAGTGATCTCACTATAATCGATATAGTCGGTACTTTGTTTTATCCATTCTAATAGGCTAGTTACTCTAGTGTAAATGAAAGGATAACCAGGAATACAAAACATAACTCCTTGCGAAACGATACCAACTTGAACGTCGTCTACAACCAAGGGTGAACCATAGTCTCCGACACATGGTGAAAGAGTATCGCTTGTTTTCATGCATATATCATAATCCTTTAAGTCATAGTATACCAAACTACATACTTCATTGCTAATAATCATATTTTCTTGTGCTAGTAATATTGACGAATAACTAATATTATTGTAGGGGTCTGTTAGGCCCCAACCACCTACTTTTCCTGTGTTGTTGACATAGGTGTTATTAGTAGTAGGTAGTTTGATAGTTTGGATTACCTCATTTAATGTAACCGACTCTGGTAGATAAATCACAGCAATGTCGTACTGATATACAAATGCTGCTACATCCATTTTGAAATCTGGATGGATTGTAATATTACTACTTTCTAAATATACTTGTGTGGATTCTCTTTCACTGATATTATGAGCTCCCAATATAATTTCTACTGAACTGGCCCTACAAGAGAGATTGTTAGTTTGTAAAATTTGTATATAGATATTTAATTTTAAAGTGTAATTTCAAATCAACTATTTTCCTCTTGAGTATATGCATTGAAGCTACACCATTATTCAGAGAGAAACATTTTGTACTGAGAAATTAGGGAAACGTTTTATTAATTTTTAATTAATTTTATTTTCTCTGTACGTACTGGGTTACTGATTAACCAAAAGTTCTTGATTTTTATAAATTTTAGAAGAGGAATTTTTGTGATTCGAAGCTCTAATAATGAAAAAAAGTTATGCATAAAATTGTCTTACCTAAAGCAACAACGACCGGCGGTTAGCACATAAGTTGTGGTAATGAGGGATCCTCCGCATAACCACGTGTTACTGTCTCCAGTAAAATTAAGAAAAACTTGGTATGGAATAGAATGTGGATATACTATGTTTCCATCAATAATACGTTGTGTAGGAATACCCCTTGGCTGCTGCGGCTCCAGATTCTAAAAAAAATGTAATCCCTAGTTTTCTGATTGAAGTTACAAAATAAATCGGTATAAACTAATAAGACAATGATGAAATGGTCTTTCTATTATGAAATTGATTTATTAATGATAGCCATCATGAAATGCAACTATGTAATGCAACTATGTATATACATGTATTATGCTATAATGTTTTTAGACATACAAAAATATACAACCTAATTCTTAAATAAATAAAATTACTACCTGCATTGAAAGGTTGATCAAATACCAAATATAAGTTAAAATATATTTAATATCCATATTAAAATATAACTAAAGCATAATTAAAAACATTTGCCTTGTAAATTTAATCTTATAAGATAATTCATATAAATTTAAATTAGCAGTCGAGTATATCTTATCATCAATCTTCATGTATTTCCAAAATATAAATAAATTTACTTGCGTTGGTGTGTTCAGAATTAATGATATGAAATTGGTTTATCCTTTCAATTAAAATAATATACTTACATCACAGTGATGCCGGAACTAACTTATTTGGAACCACATGGTTTTATATTTTTGTAGAGCAAACAAAAAAAGCTTTATAAAGTTTATCTAATTCGGAGCCTAGGCCTAGCCTAAGCTAAACTGTTTATAGTTTTGCATATTGTAAAGTAAGAAGTAATTAAGTGTACTTAAAAAAAAACAGTATTTAAATGTGCAGTTACTAACCTCACATAAATGTGAAGTATTTGTAGGATTTCAATTTTCCCTTCGTACTTCGACGGCCTCTTCCTTTCTTCTTTGAGGATCATGTGGGAAAACTTTCATTTTAAAACCTTTTTTTTGTCATTCTTAGTACAATACACAGCACTACAGCTCGGTATTTTTAAAGAGTAACACCGCGCACTATCTAATATTATACAACTAAAACTATGCGATTGTACTGTTATCTATTAAAATCTACACTGACCGACTTTAAACACTAATTATTGTTAATGTTAACAATTTCCCATATTTTCAAAATAAGCATCAACCTTCCATTGCAAATTAAAATACACAGAAACTAAATGTAAACAAACAAATGCGTGAAACTACTGCGCGACTACTGGAAAACAACATATCTACCTATTTTTTATGGTGATTGTATATTTCTTTATATAACTTAAACTAATTTTTCAGCTGAAATATTTTATTTACATTAAGATGTTTTAGATGTTAACGTATTATTTCAGCTTTACGTTTTCTTAAACATACGTTAAGTTGGTTCAATTTTTTTTTTCGTTAGATACCACTTTTTCCTTTTTGGCAAAATTTCAACTTCCTGCTCCAAGTGGAAGAGGTGCTCAATCATCGGTAAAATCCGTATATGAATATATTGCGCAATAACATGTTAGTACAGTATTTATTAAAGGTAATTTGTTGAAGGTAAAATATAAACAATCAAATGTGTAGTTCTTGTAAATAATGATATAAAGTTGAAAATTAATATACCATTAATTATTCTTCCACTTTTTCGGCACGAATAATAATTCTTCTAAACTTCTATAGTACATTACTGGAAAAGAATTTCCTGCATTCGTAAATAATATAAATCAAAGCAATAGTATAATACTAGTTATAATAATTATTTATGCAACAAGAAGTAAAAGTGGTACTTTTTATCACTAGGCGTAAAAATTGTCCATCGTGGTGCAATGTGATAAAAAGATGCTTACCTCGTATTTCATACAAGAATTTTTCTAATCGTCTTGCAAAATATAACCAAAATAAGATTTTGAGATTTAATTTATTTGATCTTTAATATTATTAATTATAATCCATTGTTAAAACAACCTGTATTAATAACAACCAAATCTCAACTTCTGATACAGTTATTCCTGTTCGACTTTTAAGTATGTTTCTGAGGAAAAAAATGAGTGACTCTGTAGACTCCGACATTGAAAACGATGCCAATGCAGCTCTTCAACATTATTATATAAATACTACCACCACAAAAATTAGACAACCACCGAATTCAAAGCCGAAGCTGAACAGGCGAGGGTTACATATGAAATTTAAAAAAAACATTGTGTGTAAATATTTAGAATAAAAAAACTGTCCACTATTTTTAACTTACTTTACAATGAGTTACATCGTTTTACTACTAGTGAGGAAAAGTGAAACTCGTTCTATAACTAGTTATAAAAAGAAAGAATTTTCAAAACTAAAATGGCATCAAAAGGTTGTCATTTTGCAATAGGATTAGAAGAAAATGTTCCTTAATGTTTTGGAAACGGAAACTGTTTTCTGTATTAAAGGTATTATAGCTTTTACGAAATACGTGTAGAGTTAAACTGGACACTTATCTTATGTGTTTATATGTGCAGGGTTGGCAATTTCGATGTTTGTATAGGGTAACTAGGTAACTGTAGGAGATACAAAAAAATGGAAGATACATTCTCGAACTGTTTTTTTGAGACATATTCACTGAAGAAAACAAAAATTTGCTTTCGAGTTATAAACAAAAGTTCAATTTTTTGACTTTTAGACATATGTCAATATCTTGGTTGTTTGTAACGTTATGAAAAAACAACTTTTACACTTTTTACTGTATAATACAGTGGTGTCGAGAAAATTAAAAAAAAAGGTGCAATTCGAGTTATGACAAAGTTTTATTTTTTTAAATGGGAATCAGTGTTGGTTATGGTTTATTTAAAAAGGAAATTTTTTCCTTTTCAAACTATATATCATATGTGCGGTCGCTTTTGATGTGTAAGTATATATATATGATATGCGAGAATGCTTTATTCAAAGTAATAACAATTGTGATATTGCATCCGAAATATATTTCAATCGATATCCAGAAAGAAGACAACCTAATAAAGCTATTTTTAACAGGTTAAAAGAAAATCTCATTAATTGTGGGTCCTTCAACAAACCAAGTCCAAAAAATTAGATATTTGTATCTAATTTTATAATACTGTTACGCCACTGGACTGGGTAGACTGGTTAGATGAGACTGGAATTGTACGGTAACGGCCGGGAATATTCTGGACTGCTCTAGATCGTGTGAATGGATGTATAAATAAGACACACGGTGGGCCGACTCGCAATCTTAAGTTGAACGTGAACGAGTAAAAAAAAAATAAGAAAGACTTATAAGTGTACAAGTGCGATTATAGTTAAGACAGTAATTAATCTATTGTTGTTAATTGTTAATTAGTAAATAAAGTAGTGAGTAAGTGTTACCTTATCTTTCAATCAATGAATCTACGAGTAGAGGTGTTTGTGGGGATAGCAAACACGTAACAATACATTACAATTACAAAATAAAAATAAAAATTAAAGAAAATGTTCAAACTGATATTCATTATGTTCGATACATAAATTACACCTCTTCATAACACTCCGAACTGCATTATAAATATGGAGACTTGAAATGGAATTCACAGAGTTTATGAAATTTTGTCTGAGTTCATTTATGTCGGTACTAGTTTTCTTGTATAATTTGCCTTTAACGTGGCCCCAAAAGCGAAAATCGAGTAGCGTTAAGTCAGATGATCGTGGTGGCCACCTCACTGGTCTGTTACTTCCCATCCAGTTATTTCCAAAATTGGTATTTAATAATTCTGAAACGGTCCTGATATTATGAGGTGGTGCACCATCTTGTTGGAAGAACTGATTTCTTGCCTCAATTAAGGGTAGATTGTCCATAAATTCCTCAATAATTTTCTGGTTTAAGATTTCGTAGTACCGTTGGCCAATAAGATTTTCTTGATATATGTGATATGTTATAAAACACGATTGACACATAGAGCATACCAAACACTAAAACCAAAGCGTTCCCCAGATCGCACGTCTACGGTACGGTGAGGGTTCATATCAGACCAATAGTGCTCGTTATGCCTATTGAAATTTTCTGCACTACTAATGTAGGCTTCTTCTGTCCAAACTACATTTCTAGAGAAGAATGGATCTTGTTGACTTTTTTGAAGATATCATGCAAAATTCCAATCGTCGCTGAAGATCAGTTGGTTGAAGGTGATGTTGTTCCCTTATTGTATAAGGCCTAGATTTGTGTGTCTTCAAAATACCCAAAGCTCGACGTCTTGAAATCGCAGAATCAGCTTCAGTTTAACGAATTGAAATTGAAGGATTTGCAACCGCCATTCCAATTACGGTTATAGAAGTTTCTTCAGCATCTTCAATGTTGTAATTTTTTGGTTTTTGCTTGTTGAAGGACCCACAATTAATGAGATTTTCTTTCAACCTCTTAAAAATAGTTTTATTAGGTTGTATATATTATTTCTGGATAACGATTAAAATATATTTCGGATGTAATATCACAATTGTTATTACTTTGAATAAAGCATTCTAGCATATCATATTTCTCGTAATTTTCGTAAGACATCTTCACTTTTACGATTAAATGGGGTGTAATTATGACGAAAACAAAATTATTAATATACAGTTTACTAAAAAATGAATAAACACTGTCATAGATGACACACGCCTATTTGGAATAAATATAAAAAAGCAAAAAGTAATCTACTAAACGATTATTTTCGCTATTAAATATTTACACAACAAAAGCGACCCCACATATGGTATATAGTTTGAAAGAGAAAAAAATTTCCTTTTTAACTAAACCATAGCCAACTATGATTCCCATTTAAAAAAATACAACATTAAGCCATTCGAAATTGCACCTTTTTTTAATTTTCACCACGCCACTGTATTATACAGAAAAAAGTGTCTGAAGAATGTAAAAGGTGTTATTTTATAACTTTACAAACAACCAAGATATTGACATGTGTCTAAAACTCGAAAAATCGAACTTTTATTTATAACTCGAAAAGAAAAGACGATAGTAAATTTTTGTTTCGCCAGGAATTTGTCTCAAAAAAAGAGATCGAGAATGTGTCTTCCATTTTTTTTAACTCTTACAGTTACCGAGTTACCCTATACCAACATCGAAATTTGTACACCCTGTACAAGGGAGAAATGGCATCATTAGCATCATTAACGATATGTTAAAAAATAATTAATCTCTGATTTCAATTATCAATTTTTAATGACAATAATTTATTACTGAGCTTTTAGAGACCACTATGTATTTTAACAATAATATTATAGCTGCTTACGTATAAATATCATTTACTGTAAATCCAATATACTTATATCATTATTGTCGATTTTAATTATTGCCTAGATAAAACGTGAATAGTAACTTCTAGTTACTAATTATTTATATAATACTTTTATTATTTATGGTTTAAAAGTGCGTAATCTTTACATATTAAGGTATTAAGTAAGTCAAAATTTATTATTGATTAGATAATTTTCAATATTGAAGAAAAATTGTTTAATCCCAATGTTATCTTTACTGATTTACCAATTTAGTGATTTATCATTTCTAATATGACAGACGTAATACAATGGTAAACTAATATGTATGTTAGGTTATAAATATTTTTAAACAAAAATAATGATTACACGTGTTATTTTTTTGATCATTTATTAGTCGGTTTATTTTAGTTATTTAGGCTTTTCATATCATTGACTCCAGGAGATAAGTTCATTATTGCTTGTGTGAATACGGAAACTACAGTTCGGCCATCCGTAATATATGTACACTCGAAAGGAATGCAAAGAAAACTCTTACTGTGATGCCATAGTTAAGTTTTAGAAATTTGGAGTATTGAAAACTATCAGAAATCGAACTGACATAACTAAAAGTGCGTTAAAACAATAAATATGATTATAACATGCTTGTCTAATTTTCTCTTCATACGGATTTCTTTGAAATCCTTTCGAGTGTCTATTACGGATGGGCGAATGGTACTAACCTGGATATTTTGCAAAACCTCCACGTTGTTGTGGAATATGAATTTTTACGTATCGTAGATACATGGAACCCACAGTTTTCTATACATATTTTTCGAAAGATGGCGACGAAAGAAGATCCGCTCATTCACTACACCTTATCGACTAGCTCCGCCTTGGATTTGAACTTGGATGGTTTGGGTGTGACGATTCACAATTATTGTACTTCACACCACCTTTTTTGTGCATCTTGCAACTTTTGGGTAGTATTATAAAGAAGAATTATTATATTTTAATACAAGAATTACGGCCATTCTAAAATTATATACGGCAGTTCCATCAAAAATTAGCAACACAAAAAAATTTATTTAAATATCGAAAGTGAGATCATTTTTGTCCAGGGTGAACATTTTAGTGCCTCACTCAGTTTAATTTCTTTATTTTTTACCTGTGAAAAAAATTCAAACTCCAACTGTACTTACGTATTTTTTTTTCTGTGGAATCCAAATTTGAAAAGAAAAAACAATTAAACATCAAATAAAAAAGTTATAGCTGAAAACTAAAAAACACAAAAATTAACACATATTTCAGTGATTATAAATACGTATCACATTTTCACTTCCGGTTTAACAGAAAATTACTTCAACGCACGCGCCCACACCCATCCAGATCTCGAGGATTAAGGGTGGGTGGAGCGAATGAAAAGCAGCATTTTTGACGTTTACACTGAAAATCGTAGACAAATCAAGACAATAAACTGCCGCCGTTTTGTTCATACAAAATATATATATAACTTTTCGTTACACGTAAGCCGACTAGGTGAAGGAATTTTCTTACGCATCTTAAAAAATTCATATATTTTTCGTTGCGGGAAAATAAGGAACGAAAATATCGCTACCCACTGAAAAATTATTTATATTTTCCTATTTCGCAAACGCGCACCCTCAGAAGATAGCGCGATAAAAGCCTTTAGACGTCCCGATTTCTCCAAATTTGAACCGTCAGAAATGTCATTTTTCGTTCGCTCCTACCGCCCTTAATCCTCGAGATCCGGGTTGGTGCGGCCCACGAAGCTCCTTCCCAACTTTAATACTTCGATCTGCACACAGAAACCGATCCCAAAATTTCCATTTCGAGAGATTCCTGCAGTCAACATTTCCCGTCGAAATTTTTGAAATTAATATTTCTACCTGTATTAGTGTTATGCACACAGGTAAACGCAACCTCTCCCGCCAGCCAGACAGTTGGCATGTCTACCGAGATAGTGAAAGTGAAGGGATATAAAAAAATAGCCTGCCTACCTGAAATTCTCGTTTTGGCGATGTTGCTAGCTCTCATACTATTAATTCAGAAAGAAATGTTCTTTAAATTGAGCTGAATATACAGGGTGTTCACATATAGCAAAAAGTTGCAATAATTTCCGGTTAAACCGGAAGTGAAAAATGTAAACTTGATACGCATTTATGATTAATATTATATATTAATTTTAGCATTAATACACTGGGTGTCAATTTTTGTACTTTTCAGAGTTTCAGCAATAACTTTTTTATTTGACGTTCAATTGTTTTTTCTTCTCGAATTTGGATTCCACAGAAAAAAAATACATAAGTACAGTTTTTGATTTTTTTTGCTAGGTGAAAAATAAAGCAATGATATCGAGTGAGGCACTTAAAATGATCACCCTATACTTAAATATATAAAAGAATAATAATAAACACAAATCCAAAATCAAATATAAGCTGAGTTTCACAGTAGCAAGTGAATATAATTATTATTGATATAAACCACTTAAAATTTAAGTAGACCACCTTTAAAATTACGGCAATTTCAAATATTGATATCTACTTCAAATCTGGATCGATTTTATTGTACTTCATATCAGTGGATGGCAAATTTCATTGCTTTAAAGGTCAACCTATCCAAATTTGTTTGTAGGCAGATAGAATAATATTATCCGTATGTAAATATTAGTTCATAAATAGTCGATACGATCGAATAATAAATAAAAGACGGTTATTTTCACTTGTCGATGTTTCGATAAATTTTTTAATCTTCTTCAGGACTAAAAATAAAATTTAAACTTATAATACTGCATGGTTACAAAATTATTGGATATAATGAATATAGGATTTTATATAATTTTAACAAAATATATACACACATTTATTATGAATTAACTCTTGATTAAAATGTAAGACAATTAATAAAGAATTCTTACAAAAAAATTTCAAAATTTTTTAAAAATCTAAAGAATTACTTGAACATTGAAAATAAAAATAAGTAATCTCCTTACCTTAAGTGAAACAAATCTAAAATATTCACATCACAGATGAAAATTTTTCAATTTTTTTGGACACCCCGTATATATTTTTTCACACATTGCTTATTATAACTGTTGTTTTTATCATTAGACATTATTATCTGTGATATGTGATTATTTGAGGTTTGTTTCAGTTAAGATAAGGAGATTACTTATTTTTATTTTCAATGTTCAAGACATTTTCTAGATCTTTAAAAATTGTTGAAATTTTTTGTAAGTTATTTGTTTTTTAATTGTTTTCCGTTCTAATTAAGAGTTAAATTAAAATAAATGTGGGTATATATTTTGTTAAAATTATGTAAAATCCTATGTCCATTATATCCAATAATTTTTTAATCATACAGTAACGTATGTTTAAATTTTATTTTTAGTCCTGAAGAAGATTAAAAAATGAATCGAAACGTTGACAAATGAAAATAACCGCCTTTTATTTATTATCTGTACATACCGACTATTTATGGACCAAATTTGTTTGGTTTGCCAAGAATAAGATACACAAAGTGTTGAACGAAAGAATGACATTAACATAAAACTATAGGGATGTACCTGTAGGGGGTATAATTTTTTTTATTTCCATTGTTATGCTATTTCCAATAAATTTACTTTATTTTGCCGAAACCGTTTTGAAATTATCCAATTTCTTTCTTGACGGAGATATGTTTTTTTAAATCGTAAGTGCATTTTTCGCAATACTGAACTTATGGCTATCATACCAATTTAACCAATAATTTGAAAACAGTTTCAAAAAATAAAATGAGTATTTGAAGAGGGTGTTCAATATTATCCATTTTTTATGAAAATGAGAAAGAAGTCCAGTGATTTTTTTTGTTTTGTTATCATTTCTCAATATGTGTCTACTTTAACACCCTTTAGAGGTTAGGTTTAGATTCTTGTGAGTGGGCCCTTATTGGACCCTCCACTGCAGCCATTAATAGGCTTATTGTGGCTCACCACTACTTATCTTTTACCCAATAAGTTCAGTCTCTTAATGAAACTGTTAACTTTATTGGGTGAGAATATGTCCAGATTCTCTGACATCAATTGCCCTTTGCCAAATATTTATAATCGGATCTTCTCCACAGCGAGACAGGTGCACAAGACGGAGACGTGGTCTGGTTTCTCCATTATCCTCCAGGCATAGGCGGCACTCGGCGTTTTCGGCCACGCCGAGTTTATGTAGATGATAGTTTAGTCGGCGGTGCCCAGTATATAGACCTGTTAGGGTTTTTAGGTTTGCCCTAAAATTTTCTTAGTTCTTGATTTTTAAGGGTATTTTATAAAAACGTTCGAATGAACTAATTCTGGTAACTCTTGCTAATGTTAGAAGGGATTTCCAACACCCTGTAGAAGTCAAACAGTATTTTGGAACTAAAAATCACTTGAATTATTTACTCATGGACGCAACGGCTAGGTACAACATATTAAAATGCAAATAATTCCAACAAAAGAAAAATAAGGTAGGTTAACTGAAATTAGCTTTAAGATGGAAATAAAAAATGTAAACTGGTGGTAGTGGTATTTACCCAAAATGTTATGCTAATGTCATACTTTCGTTCAGCATCCTAAGTATAATTACGGACTAATATAGTAATAATAAGAAAATTATGATAAAACATATAACAAAAAAACTACCGACGACGCCCTCTACGATATGTATATGTTTATGTTGCCATAATGTACAGACTTCCCTAAAGTATGAACTAATAGCTTGATCGGTTGTTCGGTTTCTGAAACAAAAAATATGCATTTCTTTTTGGATACCCTTTATACGATGGCTACAAAAAAATTAATTAGAATGAAACGCAATGATGATAATAATTATACAAGATGATTTATTCTGTCATATTATTTTATTAGTTTCGAGTTTCAAATTTAAGTTTTATTGGAAGTTATTTGATGCAGTAATATTGAAATATATGTATTACTCCTCCTAATTTTAATTTATATTAAAACTAAAACTAATGAAGTTAAAATATTAGATCAGTATGTAGTTCAATCCAGTCCAAGAAACTATCAGTTCTGGTAGAGACAGATGGATAACCTCTTAAACATCCTCGGACACCATATGATATAAGTCCTATTTGTTCATTACCAACAACAAGAGGACCGCCAGAATCCCCATTACATGTTGCTCCTCCTTGAGCTCCTGAAATGCATACTTGGTGATCTTGTACGATCCCGAAATAATTGTTGCAAACGCGGTTACTAATAACCGTGCTATTTACTGCCAGTAGGACTGGAGAGGTATCTCCTTCTTCAACAAACACTCCCCAACCGCTAACTCTTCCCAGTAAACCTGAAAATAACAATAAGATTATATTTATTTGTGGCTACCCGCCTATCCGAAAATTCTATATTTTAATAAAAGTGGATATATTTTAAAAACGAAGAAATAAATAGTCTTATTGAAATAAAGAAATATATTAATTTAAATTTGTTTCTAAATTTACTTGAAACATACAGATGTGGTTAAACAAATTAAATTGTATGACACACCGGTTGGCCACACATCACACTGGAACTTGGCCCTTAATGCATATATCTATAAAGGCAACATTTTGGTTGAACATAGCGTAGAATTTTATTTTACTTCTCCCTTGAAGGAAATATTAAAGATTTTTCAGTAACTAATTTACACACACAGAACATGTTTGATTATGTACAATGTTCAACAAATTAGAAAAATTGATTATTGATTTAATAAATTAATATTAAAAACGGATCAAATTGCGCATGTCAATTAGTTTGTGCCATAAGTTGTTGACACGATTCATACATAACCTTTTTCTGGTTATAAAATTAATTTTATGGTGTTTGGATTGTTGAAATATAACATCCTACAGGTAATTAAGAAAATTTTTAGCCTCACTGGTTTTTTGATTTAAAATGATTTCTAGTTCACTGTTTTTATCGGTACATCAATATATCTATAAAATAAAATAAAAAAAACCGGTTGTATGAGTGACATATTTCACTTCTGCAAAGAAAATCAAATTATATGTAAGGGAGAAAAATCTTTTTTTAATTTGGCATCCTTTGGAAAATTAAACATTTTACATCCACTTTCGTTAATATGATCACACCTGGAGAAAATCATGAACCCATAGTTCAAAATAAACACAAAAAATCTTTTTTTTAAATCGATAACACAACACTTAAACTTGAATATACGAAAGTTAGGTTATAAATCGTGACAAACAAGTTGAAGGGATGATGAAGTTAGCAGCTATTAACTTTTGGCTTTACTCCTGTTGGAGGATATTTCATCCGTTTTTAATATTAATTAATTATATAAATAATAAAAGTTTGTGTAATGTGTTATAATTGTATATATTTTCAAATGCTCTGGTAAATGGTAACTGAAAGTTTTTAAATATTTTTTACAAGGGAAAAATAAAGTCAAATTCCACGTTGTGTTTAACTCGCAAAAACGTCGCATTAAGGGTGAAATTTCAGTGTAATGTTTAGGCAACCGGTGTGTCACGACAGTATTATGTAGTTTGCAAAATTATGTGAAGTGACACTAAAAGAGTCTATTGACAGATTTCATATAAAAAAATAATTCATATGAAGAGCTCTTTCGCTTATATTCAAAACACATTTTTTTCTTGATTTGAGAATACTTTCTCGCTGTGTAATAGAATCCAACGGGACACCATATGGGATAAAACATAACTAGCAAATACTATCTATTACTATTTTCTTCTTGACACAAGATTATATGAAATAGAGTCGAACGGCATTTTAATTTAATGACCATGCCACTTAAAAACTAATTTTAGGCAAAGCTGAAGATCTTTCACCAGAGTTTTCCGGAATATACCATTCGTTTACTTACCCACGTAATAATCAACTTCACCATTACGACTTGGAAGAGAAACAACGTTGATATGTTCACCTAGTTCAACTGGTTCAATGAATTCAATTAATCCAATATCGTTTGTAATAGATGATCCTTCGTACTCTTCATGAGCAATTAGATGAGAAGTGGTAATTACCAAACGGTTGGGTTCGTCGTCCTCACTGATGTCGTGGGCACCAAGATATACTGTTGCACTAGAAGCTCTAGAAAATAGAAATAATTAAGCAATCTTAGCGGGAAATAATGTTGTATGAATTATAATATTTTAATGGAGTATTTCTTTAGTGTCACCGGTTTTTCTGTAATAGTTTGCTAATTGCATATGAATTATGCATACAAAAGGGAATCTTGCCATCTTTTTCTCTGTTTTGTTTACTTTTCCTGGTGGAGTATATATGTGTTGACTGCACATCGAGGCTAAAAATTTGACCATTGGGCATGAAAACTTGACACCTTATGGTTAGTTACTCCTGATATACTCCATTCCATATCTCACATTTCAAGCTACGGTGCACTGATAGGGAAAAGTAATTCCGAAACACTTGGGGTATAAATGCACTATTCCCTTTTAATTGATCCTTGAATCCCACAAACCCTTTCTTCATTTGATCATATTCGAGTTTGAAAACGAAGAGTACTTTAGGATGTGAGCGAGATGTTTATTTTTTAATTCCCAACATAACGGGGGGCAGTTACACCACACCGTCAGCTACAATGAAAAACCTCTTGGATTTACCCCATCTTCATATACATTTGGAGAGCGAGGCCAGGTGGGCAAGGTATAGACTGCAACAAGCGGCTATCAGTATGCCGCAGACTAGTATCATGGAGCGGAACAGGCTACTGGAAGACATAAAAAGTCACAGCGTCCTGGGAATGCCCTCTCATATTTTGCCTCCCATGGCCAACTACGAGCTGACCTTTAATATCTTTTTCAGGAAAGCGTTGAGTGAGATTGGAATAAAGCCGACCTACTAAAGGCAGTCAGTTGCTGGTTTATAGACGGCTCCAAAACTCCTGAGGGAACAGAAGCCGGTGTACATAGGTACAAAACAAGGGTGAGGATATCCTCAAGCTTAGATCCTAATGCAACTATATTTCAGTCAGAGTTTTCTGTCATTGATCTGTATAACCGAAGGCTGGACTTTATGCTTTCGGCACACATACCTACTGGTGTATATCTAAAACGGTATAGAACTGTCAGAAGATTCTATGTTATTTGAGCAGAAACAATAAAGTGACTCTGGTCTGGATACCTGGCCACTTTGGTTAAGAATGTAATGAAATAGCCGACTCCTTGGCCAGAGAAGGAGCAGAATCACGAATCCTCGGACTTGAACCGATACTTGGCATATCCTCAAATACTACCAATATGACTGATTTAACCTGGGCGAAAAGGAAAACTCTCCAGTATTGGCAAGAGTTACCAGGAAGGCGTTTATAAAATAACCTTTAAAATCAAGAACTAAGAAACTTTTAGAGTTAAACCTGAAAACTCTAACAGACCTATACACTGGGCCATGTACAGCCACAGCTGGAGTGCTCAAGCGGCGAATCAGCTATTAAAGGCTT
The DNA here is from genome assembly GCA_029963845.1 of Rhamnusium bicolor. Lineage (NCBI taxonomy): Eukaryota > Metazoa > Arthropoda > Insecta > Coleoptera > Cerambycidae > Rhamnusium > Rhamnusium bicolor. The sequence goes on from JANEYF010005793.1 coordinate 1,965,934, forward strand.
ACATGGCCCATGCCATGGCGTACTATGACAGCCAAAATTTAAAAAATAACAAAATATTGACACCCATTTCGGTTAGGGAGGCCCAAATTCCTACAAAAGAGAGCGTTAAGTATTTAGTGGTTTAGATAAACGATTGACCTTTTCGACACAAATAAATCAGTCGGTACGAAAGGTCTATGCTTTGTCAAGGAACGTTTACCCGTTACTTGCAAGTAGCAGTAGACTGAGTAGGTTGAATAAGAAATTAATATGCACGTGTATATTGACGCCGGCCCTAACATACGCGGCGCTGGCGTGGTGCAGCGCGTCGGCGACGACGTTAAAGACTTCTTTCCGTTTTGGAAAATAAGTACTTACGCTTCATCTCAAATTCAGATAGGTACACCTCCTTAGGAGACTTATACGAACTTTGTAACGACATAACCCCACCAGCGGACTACATCAAAGAAATTTCTCAAAAATTCTATCAATTCAAACTAGGTGATAGTCCGCTAACAACCAACATTACATAAATTAGAGAACATAATGTGCCTTTTCGCATTAAACACAATTTACGATGATATCAGGCGTTACCCATTTTTACACAACCAGTTTAGACCCGGTTAGCAAAATTCAAAATTATTCTAAATTAATTTTTCTTTTTCATCTTTCCTGTTTGTTATTTTTTGTCGATCCAAAATTCTTTCTTCAAAATCTTTATAGTTAATAATAAACATTATATTTTTAATATCATGACAACTTAATAATTATAATTTTTTTTGAAGTAAAAATTAAGCGGAGCTGACAATCCCACTATAATTTTTTGAACTGTTTTAGCGGTTTTTTTACGGTAAGTGTTTCTCCCGTTGCAACAATCAAAATTCAAAATTTTTTAATATACAAATTTTTTATACATTTTCATTTTAATTATTTATATACCGTTTACACTTCTTTTAAGAGCGTAATTTATTATGTTTGTTTTATTTATATACATATTTGTTTTTATAGAAATAGGAGATATATTTTATTGTTCAATGTATTAATCTGAACCGGCCCCATCCCCGCCCAGCCCCTCAATTGCCACAGCGCCTAGGTGACGTAGATGTTCGGCTGGTCACGGGCATGAGTGTCCGGCAAGGACACTGTTGTATTTTTTAATGTTAATAAATTGTTTGAATTGAATTGAATTGAATTGAATTGGGCACTGCCAACTAAACCATCATCTGCTAAACTCGGTCTGGCAGAACGCCGAGTGTCTCTTATACCTGGAGGATGATGAGAAGGCAGACCACCGATTACTCAATATTTGGAAAAGGGCAATTGCTGCCAGGATCTGGACACACTGTCACCCAATAAAATTATCAGTTTCATTAAGAGACTTAACTTATTGGGTGAAATATAAATAGTGGTGAGCCACAATAGGTCTGTTGATGTCTGTGTCCTAATATAATACATCTTACAGATAGATTTATTGAAAACTGAAAAATTTTGACTCCAACTTCAACCATGAGAAAGAATGGAGAGATTTTCCAGTTTCAAGATGTACACAAAAATTTTTATTCAAAAAGCATTAATAATTAAAACTGATTGTCGTCTTCAGCTGACTTTGATTATAAACGATTCTTTTACATTCAGTGCAATTGAAGGGTTCCATGCAAAAAAGTCCCTAAATGGGTTTCTAACATTTTGTTATATTTTCATTTAATAATTTAGAGCATATACTTAAACTAGGTGAATGGTTATAAAAAAATATTTCTTAATATTTTGATATTTAATCGCGTTTTTGCAATGTAATTTTGACTGATTTTCTGGATGGTAGCAGATAGCGGCCTTAGTTCAAAAACCAACCAAAGTCACCTAGGGACTTTTTGCATGGAGCCCTTCAATTGCTTCAATTTAAATGACGCAATTTATCGTTAAATAGGAAAGTTTTTTATTAACAACAGTTTTTCATATGGTCATGGAAACTGTCATGTGATTCCCTCAACATAAATATTTAATAACTCCGTCATAAACGTGAAATTAGCTATTTCTAATAGAAATCAAAGAAGTGAATTGGTTTTACAAAATGAGCTGAATTTACCTGATTGTCAGAATATTAAAAATAATGTAAATAGGGATTAGGAATTACTCACCCGATGAGACAATGTGCGACGGTAAGAACATATCTTGGAGAGATTAATGAACCACTGCATAACAATGTGGTCGTTCCTGACAGAATAATGTAGGCTTGATATGGAATTGAATTTGGAGCAACTTCCTGGCCGTTTATTATCCTGGGTAAAATATTTTCTGGAACAGGCTCGATTGGATCAACATACAATCTTTTAAATTGCGGTTCTTCTGAGCCCTAAAATAAAATTCATCATAGAATTTAAAACTAGGATAGATAATATGTCAGCGGATATAACAAAACCTTTGCTTATAAATTCACTAACCATAAAAGCTAATATCAAAGTGGAAATTTTTAAAAAAATATGTGTAATTAATTATTAATTTGAAATAATGGATCAACTGTACATTACCTTTGGGAACGCCAAAGCTGCGCTGAGAAAAACAATAAAAAAGACTGTGCTCTTCATGGTGCAAAGTACTAACTGACTACAACTTGAAGACAACTTTATCTTTATCTTCTTAATCTTATTTTATTGTTTATTATTATATTATCATATCGGCTTAAAGTAAATCTAAGGTAGACAAAATATTATATATTATAGCTGACATATTTATTAGCTTGTAGTAACCTGTGTGGTCATTTTTTGGTATAATTGAACATTTATTTTGCATTTACGCTCGCTAATCATGGTAGTTCTTTGAATTTATCTTGGATCGAAGAAAATTAATATAGAAGAGTAATTAAAGAGTTTTTAATATTTTGAGGATGCAAGAATTTAAAGCTTAATGTCTACCTTCGGGATGTCTAGGCGGTTGATCTCGAAAAATTATTTTCTTTTTGACAACTCTAAAGTACTGAAATCTCTTCTTAATATAGAATTTCTGTATTTGTAAATCTTACATCATAATCTAAATGATCTTAACGAAGATAAAAAATCAGTCTCGGCTAGGTGTTCCTGAAGTGTAGGAACTTCTCATCATCATATTGAATTTGAAATGAAAGAAACAATTTATTTTAAATAACAATAAAACAAAAATAAGTAGAAGAAATAAGAACCATAGAATAAATAAGACAACTGAGATACGCAAGAGAAACAATATAAAGAAGATAAAATGTATAAACGAGATAAAGGACAAAATAAGTCAAATGAGACAAATTAGATAAATGAGATAAATCAGATGAATAATAAAAATAAAATAAATGAGATAAAGAAGCCAAACGAGATAAATGAAAGAACGACACAAACGAGATAAACGAAACAAATGAAACAAACGAAATAAACGAAACAAACGAAACAAACCAAACAAAGGGAACAAACGAAAGAAATTAAATAAAATAAATAAAATAATTTATTTCTCACCCATTTCAAATGGGATGTGATGTAAACCGTTTTTCTCAGTAATGGTTAATCTAACGTGATATTTTTTAAGAATTCTTTTCGGTGCATCTCATTTTGAAAAAAAAAATATATTTAAAAATGTTTTAATTCGATACAATTCTTTTTGGGTCCTCTTGAGACGTGCCCTTCCTCTCAATTTCACTAAAATTTAGTAGGAATCTTCCTTGGACCACGCAAATGTTATGCGTAAAGTTTCAGATTTTCTCGTTGAGATGTGTTTAAGAAAATCGTATCAAAACAATGACCGCGACACACACACACGCACACATACAAACACCCAGATATATAGGCAACAAATGGCCTGCCGGTTCAGATTTATTTTTTTTATTGTCAGGTTTTCAAACTTCCATTTTCATCATTATATGGAATTGAATTTTTTTTACTGAGCCAATACTATCTCTATTTATAAATAGATGAGAATGTAAAAACCACAGATTCCAAAACAGTATATTTTACTAGAAAATGAAACAAACACACTGAAGGAAATCGGACATATAAAGTATATAAAATTAATTAAGTCTTGACAATTCCGTCATTATTATTTTAGGGAAAACAAAGGACATTTTTATTCGGTATAAATTAAGAGAAATATAGAAAATATCTTAATGTATAGTCGTAGTGATATCCTACCTATAAATTTGTATGTTGTGTAAAGCGTGTTGTTTGTGTAAAGCCTGTTGTTTTTTACAAAATTCTTAAGGAATTTTTTCTAATTTTCTCTATTTTTCTTCTAATTTTATTTAATATTCTTAAAAATTAACAGAACTTGCAGAGGGTGGGATAAAATCATTTTAAGATAAGTTAGAAACTGAAATTCAATTATTCTTTCAATTTTTTTTAACATCACAGATAAATATAAATATGGTTATAGTCTCATTACTATAACTGGACAGTGTGCCTCAGTGTTGATTTTTTGATGCGATAAAAACTTTTTTTGGAACAAAATTTAATTTACAATTAGATTTTAGAGAAAAATAAACCCAGCCTCCTTGATTTTTTCACAGGATACAGGTGCATTGGTTTTCAATGAGAAATAGTTGGCCATGACTTCAAAGAAATGCTTATAAATTTCTAGTCATTGGTTCCACAATGATATAAGAATTTTTTCTAAGAAAAAACATTGAAAACAAATGTGTCTCTTGTAGAGAAATACCAAAGAGGCTGGGAACACTTTTCTCACTAAAATCCAATTCTACGTTAAACTTATTCCAAACAAAATTTTTCCTCATCAAAAACCTCCACTATTAAAAAAGCAGCGCCACTTGAAGAAAAAGTGTAAAAAATTAATTTTGACGGAGAGCGCGATAACGAGAAGATATACCAAAATGAGACCTTCACAATTGGAATTCTCTCAAAAAACGAGGTAAAGAATGTACAATCCACTTCGCTCCATCTGTTCAAGAAATAGGCAAAACCTCCTTATTACACGCAATTTGGAACACACTGCACTTTACTTACAAATATTCAGTACATGACAATAGAATTATCAGGATTTAATGTTTAGAAATTACGTTTTTTCCTATTACAATTACTCTTGAGTCCGTTTTTCAATGGCGGATATTCCAATAATGGACTTAACTAAGATAATATCAACAAGTATCTATGATTAAATTAAGAATGAGGACATAAATAAATATAGAAGGAAGGAAATGCAATTAGAGAAAGTACATGTAAAATTATTAAATAGTTAATTGTACGATGTATGAAAAAAGATGGCCAACATAAGTTATTTACTTAACAAGACTGGAAAGTGATTTCTTGATGGGGAGCTGGTAATTTCCAGGGCGATCCCACTAAAGATACTTTCTGAGTGTGTTGCAAAAAATATTTTTTTCTGCAACCGTTCTTGCTAGTTTCAAGAATCTTTTTAACTTGAATCCTTTGCAAACAAAATTCGTAATATTCAATTGACATATATCAGACGCTTATTTTCAAATAAGACAGGATTAATCATTTTAAATTGTTATCAGATACTGTTGTCAAACAAAAGGGATCAGTAAAGACATTAAAGATCCTTTATACCGCTTTACCAGGCGTAACCAGTAACTATGTATTTTCCACTCAAAAAATTGAGGAAAAACCGTTAACTTTCCAGACAGTTGCGGAAAAATTCTATAATAATCTATAATAATATTGATGATATGATAGACAAAAACAAAAACCTTTTAGTAGATGAAACTACAAGCAAAAATAATGTCCATTAGTCCATAGACATTAGTTTTGCCTATAATTTCAACTAGTAAATCTGCATATGAAATGTAATAGTGGTTTTCGTGATTAGAACAAGTTTGAGAGCGATTTATAAATTTACATTGACATTTGGTGAATGAAAATATCGCCTTAAGTCTATAAATAGGTTAGAATTTTTAATTGGGAAAAATGTTGTGACGAAAAGGCTAGGAAGAAAATATATTTGAGATGATCTAATGAGTGGAAAAGGAATAAATATTGTAATTTTTAATAGCAATGGTTTCGAAATAAAAATTTTGGGCTTACTAAAATATTTCTTAAGCAGGAGTACTAAAAATAAATTTATTATTAATCTAAATTTTAATGTATATAGAATTAAAAAATAATTACAAAAAACTTAAAATATCAGCTCATATGGACTTCTAGCCAGTCTAAATAATATTCAACTCTGGTAAAACCAGACGGATAACCTCTTAAGCACCCTTGGGCACCAAAAGATGCAATTCCTATTAGGCGATTACCAGACATAAGAGGACCACCGGAATCTCCATTACATGTTCCACTTCCTTGAGCTCCTGAAATGCATATGTGTTGATCCTGAACGATGCCAAAATAACTATCACAAATTGGGTTGCTAATGACAGAACTGTTAACTGCCAACAGAACTGGAGAAGTATCCTCGTCTCCCCCCAGTGAGTCCCCAACCACTCACCCTTGCATTTTCACCTGAAAATAATAATACCTAATATACTAGCATATAGTTGTATATACAGCGATTGCTGTTTCAACTCGAACAGGCATTAAAAGGAAAACATAATGACGTGTATGGACTGTGCCAGCCTCACCTGTAGTGAGAACCGTCATCAATACTCCACATAAGAAAACTACACGTACATCACTTGCTTTCCTTTAACTCATGTTCGAATAGAATCAACTCTCGCTGTATAATTAAACATAATAAATGAAAAGTTACTCTTTCATCCATATGTCATTAATTTATGCCATTCTGTCCTGCCATTCACAATTTGCAGTCCTGCGCTGAATCTAAATTGACATCATATTCTGTACTTTGTTATTTGGATCTTTGCGCGTACGTCACAATCACAAGCTGTTGAAGTAAACAAATTGAAGGTTACTTTTGAGCAGTGGTGTGTATTAGAGAACAATATTTTTATATATTCCACCATTGAGGTAGAGCAGACCTTAAATGTCACCCATTGGCTGCATGACTATAAGCCCAAAGCTATAAAAAAAAATATCACCTGCTGCCACTGAGTACTTGTCAACGGTCAAAAGGTAATTTTCAAGTTATGTGATTCATACAGCTACAAATATAATGTCAACAATATAATTACAAAAATATTACGACGCCAATGAATCAAGCTGTTCAATGAAGCTGAGACATAGGTTCATAAAGATAAAAACAACAAAGTATATACTAACTCATTCTGCCATAGTTACTCTCGAACTCCCTGTCATCCATAACTTACCGTCCTGTACAGAGTTTTATTCAAAAAGTGGAAACTCCCTCTATTAGCGTTGTTTTATTTTGTTTGTATCTCTCTTGTTACTAATGTCTACCAAATACCTAATCTATCTTTTCTATCTCTTCCACTGACTTCTCTCTCTGTACTACCACACCATCAGGGTTCAACTCTATAAAATTTGTTCTTTTCTGCGCAGTCAAAGCCTCGCTTATTGATGGCACTGCATAAGTTTTATCTGGTAACCTTTGTGGGCTGATTGTAATGGTTAACTACTTAGTCATTTGCTGCATGCAACATATATTGCACGTTTTCTAATTTTTGTAGAATGAACTTAACAAAATCATTAAATATTTGTGTAAAATTATGAGTTATATTTTAGGTTAATTAGGCCCGTGGCCAGTACCTTGTCTTTACTGTAACTATTTAGCCTCTATCACCTAGCTATTGCACAAAAGTAGCTTTCTCGTTTTCTATAACAGTGTGTCAAAATTACAATGCCTCCATCTGAAGTAGGCAAATGGTCTCAGTATCAGGGTTGGTTAAAATTTTTGAAAGAAACTTTGGATATCGATAACATATCAATATATATATAACCTTTGCCTTGAAAGAACACCGTTTCTACGTTAAAGGTTTTTAAAAATTAATATTTTTATGTATTTATTTCAAATATCTCTCAAACGAGTGAAAGTATTAAAAACGCAGTCTATATGGTAAAGTATCTCCTCGAGCACTTCCCTATTATAAAATTTTCTAAATATATCCAATAGCACCAATTTATTCATAATATGTAAAAATTTGTTTAACACACCTTCTACAAGTAGGTTTCTACAAGTGTGTTCCAGGATATTCGCTGCATTTACTTACCGACATAATCATCGATATTACCAGTATGGCTTGGAAGAGATACAGTGTTGATATAATCCGTCAGTTCAATTGGTCCAGGAAATTCAATTAATCCAATATCGTTAATGATTGATGTACCGTCGAAATTTTCATGAGGTATTAGATTATAACTGACGGTTATCAATCTGGTAGATTCGTAGTCCAAATTGACGTTATGGGCGCCAAGGTATACTATTGCACTAGCACCTCTAAAAGATATAAATAAGTTTAAATAAATCATGTTTATCCAGTCATTTATACAAGACCAAAGTCAGTGGCGAATATCTTAGATAAATTAAAAATAACTGCCATTTCTAGCTTGGAACCAATATCATTCTTATTTTTCGTATATCAATGCAAAATTTATTTAATTCGTTGATGGCACTACTTTAAAAAAAGAATTATGTAAGTCATGATGTCATGAATTGTAGAGGTTATCCAAAGAATGATTCAACGCAAACAAATTGTTTCTAAACTCTGTAGAGTCAGGAACTATTCCTTTGAGGCATGTTTCTAGAAAGGATCTGAACTCCAGATATTTTGTGTTACTTCATTCGCTCAGATGCCACACAGCATCGACGCCCTACAACCTACACTAATTGAAAATCTTTGGAATGGGTATTATGGGGATCCAAAGAATCACATAACTTTTTAGAAAATAACTGAATTTGATAGAATGTTAAAAATAGTGTAAATATCACTCACCCAATTAGACAGTGTGCTGCTGTAAGAACGAATCTTATTGAAATTAATGATCCACCGCACAGCCAATTGCTTACTCCAGTTATAATAATGTAGGCCTGATACGGAATTGAATTTGGAGCTACTTCCTGTCCATTTACTATTCTGGGTATTATGTTTCCTAGATTTGCTTCAATTGGGTTAACATACAGTCTTTTAAATTGTAATTCTTCTGTCCCCTAAAATAAATAATTGTCATTGAATAGATTTGGGAAAAGTCTGGATTAGATGTGGTAATAGAAATTATAGGAACGTAGGTACAAACTCACAAAATATAAACAGTAATATCAAACTAAAAAGTTTTAGAATTTTATCGTGAACATTTATATTACTCAGACAGAATATTTATACTTAAAATAAGTATAGCTTCCTTAAAAGTATTTCTTATTCTCTCTAAACAAATTTTGAGGATATTTTCTAAATATATTTAAATGTTACCAATATTACCTTGGGAAACCCCCAAGTTGCGCCGACAAAAACAATAAAAAGGACTGTAGTTTTCATGTTGTAAAGCACTAATCGATAATTGATAAAAGTTGAAAACAATTTGCTGTTTATATAGTAGTAAGTCTTGATATTCACTTTAATCATATTTATCTGCTCATTTTTATATATATCAAATTAAAATAAATTTTAAGTATACAGGATATTATCTATAAATGATTCTGATTGCTGAGATATCTATCTATCAATTATTGGTAGTGCGTTCGATTAATGAATGTGACTTTCAAGTCCGTATTCTATATAGACAATCGAATGTGTTGTATGTATATAACGAGGATTCCATTGAACATATGGAAAAACTTTTATTGGAGATTTTAAAATTTGGAAGCTTATGTTTATGACTTGATTTCATGATTTGTGGGTGAGATGGGGTTCCAAAGAGGCTATTTAGTAGGATCTACTGTTAGTGGAACAAAGTTTCTGCTACTGACGACTGTTATGTAATGGAAACGGTTCTATCAAGCAATTACCAAAATGGGGACTAGTTATTACGTAGCAATTACTATTCCGGAACTTTCCCTGTTACGTGTTAACAACTAGGTTATTACGTAAGCGGAACGTAAACAAGTAGTAGAAATGACCAACATTTGGAAGAGCTCTGATAGTGGTATGAGAGCAAACTATATTTCGATATAGCAAAATATAATGTATTGCAATCGGATTTACTGATTGTGAGTTTGAAGTCATATGTCCAAGTAAAATCGATTGAATCAAATATATGTAGGTAATAAACCATGATGTTTTGCATTCACTCTGAGTGTCGGAATTAAAACGACTACTTGTTTTCTGTAAAATGTTATCATGATACATTGATAAAAAAACGCGTTCTTTAGAAAATTGTTTTTTTCGAAAAAAAAAAAATTGTTCAAAAATTATGTGTACAATCGAGAATGCACAATATTTGATGGAAAATATTTGTGTGTTTTATGTATTACAAAGTAAATTACAAAATATTTGCAAATGACCATATGTAATAAAACAATGGTTTTCAGAATTATATTACTTCCTCACCCCTCAAAGTCAGAAAGATATGTATTCGTGAAAAAAATTTTTGAAAATTATTGCATTTCTGGACGAATCTCGACGAATTATGACGATACACAAAATTTCAGACAAAAAAAATTTCTGTCTGTCTGTCGCGATAGCAGCTACAGTTTTTGAGATAAAGCTTTCAAATTTGGTACACACATTCTAGAGGTCAAGAAAGAGATTGGGTTCGTTGATGAGGAAAATCGGTTCTTAAAATTTGAAATGTTAAAAAAATATTAGTGACATTTTTGAAACGTCAATTTGAAATGCAAAATTTTTTTTGACATTTTAAATTTTATAATATTAGTGACATTCCACCAATGTGACTTTCTTGAAACGTCACACATCGAGTTTTCTTGGGACGTCAAAATATGACTTTTTTTGAAGCGAAAAAAAATGTGACTTTTTTCAAACGTCAAAAATTACTTTTATTATAAACTCCACCACACGTCGAGTTTTACTATGGTGAGGAAGTTCTGGTTCCCAATTAATTGGCAGCGGCTTTTTATCTATGTTAATATGGCGTCATAATTCAATAATAAAAAAATAACCAATTTAGTTGAAGTAACTTTATAGCGGTATATACGTCACTTAGTGGGTGACAAAAGTCTAAAATTATTGCCCTTTATTTTTACCATAAAGTAGCAGATGTGACTAACGATATAGTTGTTGCTACTTAAAAAATGGTGACGAAAACTACAACAAATTCACCAAATTATGTTCACCAAAAGCAGCAAATGCGACGAAATATGTCATTTTCTTGATAGGTTTAAACTGTCTTAAACGCTGCTACGAAAAGGTTACTGTAAATGTCCCACGTATTTTATGACCTTCATTTTTACATTGTTAGAGCTGGCTGATCCGAGTTTATAGATACAGATAATTTCATTGTTTGGGATTCACAACACGTTAATGACTGATTGATTAAACATCAACAAGTGGAAGTGTTATTATTAACGAAAATCAAACAAATGATGATTAACGTGGGGATGTATTTTGATTATCAACAAAATTCATTGTAGTGAAAATCTGTCTCAAAAAATAAGTATAGGTTCCGCATAAATCAAATAATTTGTTAAATTGTTAACTTCACTTATCTGTAACATAACTTTTTTATAAAAAGGTCGATGAATGCCGGAAATTTTTTATTGTTGTCTTATTGCTTTTCGACGGTATGTTCAATTAGTTTCGTTAAGAAAGTGTTGACTTAAAAGTTAATATCACTTTATAGTAGGTTTTCAAGGTCCGATTCTCCGTTGAAGATAATCAGTTACTATCCCTGAATTATGGGGAGGAGCGCCACCTTGTTGGAAATATATTCCCTGTCGTAAATTAAAAGGTAATTCAGCTAAATTGTTCTCAATTTCATTTTGCAGAAATCCCACGTATCTGGCACCAGTCAGAGGTCCTTCAAATATTATTGGACCAATGAATCTACTACCGATTATTCCAAGCCAAACATTGAAACCGACCTGCACTTGAAAGTTACCCTCCCTTAATAAATTTTGATTTTCTTGTGACCAATATTTTGTATTTTGTCGGTTAAATAATCCCAAATTTGTAAACCTAGACTCGTCCGAATATAAAATTATTCCCAAAAAATCATTGTTTGGCTGCACGTTATTCTGCAAAATCCAATTGCAATATTCCATCCTACAGTCGTAATCATTTTCGTACAAGTGCTGGTGCAATTGATATTTAAAAGATGTATAGTGGTATTTGTGCAAAATTCGGCTTACTGTTTGGTGACTGATTTTCAATTCAAACTCAATTTGCCTTAAAGAAACAGTTTTATCAACTTCTACTCGAGCCAAAACATTAATTTCCGTTCCGTCGTCAAGAATGAAATTTTCTTCGGGATCATTGTTGGGCTCACTTCGGAAATGATTTTCAAGACGATTAAAATAATTTCTCGCTGGACGTTGTCTATCAGAATATCATTTAACAAGAATTTTAAAGAATTTTTAAAGACACAATAAAAACACCGGTAAACCAACAAATGTTTGACAAGCTAAATATTTCATTGTTTTCAAAGCCACCTTAGTTAGTTACTTCTTAACATTTAATTAGAACAAAATTGTATTTTCTTATTTTCTTTTAGCTACAATTTTGTTTGTATTTATCGCACATTTTAATACGACATATGAATAAATTCCTTACTAATAGTACTAATATTTGAGTTTTGCTCCAAAAACCATTTTGATGAACTTTATTAGCTCATAAATCACGTAATTTAGTATTTTTGACGGGATTTCAATTTGTCTACCATTTCACGGGTCATTTAGAGAGGCACACTTAAATAGAAAACTAAAAATTATATTATAGAAAATAATGACGTTTGAAATGTCACTTATTTGGTATCGATGGATTCAGAAAATTATGCAGAATTCAAAAATGCAATAATATACAGGGTGTACCATTTAAAAATCGAAAGTTAGTGTCACTTCCAGCGAAACCGGAAGTGAAAAAAAAAATCACTTGTATGTCAAAAATTTTTTTTCATGTTTTAATCTGTACACATATATAGTACATATGTATGACATGCTACGAATAATTTTATATGATGTAGTCAAAAAATGATTTTGATTTTTAATTTTTTGAATTTTGAATAACTTAATAAAACTCTGAGGTAACTTTTTGACTTACTCAGTATATGTAATATATTGGGTATTTGAATTTCTCTGAAATTTCTCATATCGTACAGTTTCTTTTCTTCTAACCTATGTGGATTGAGGAATTTGAGATAAGGCATGTGTTTCCTTTTTCAGAAATAAAAATTTTAGACTTCGAAATAAATTTCTAAAAAGAGGCTTTTTTCTAGAAATGGTCGATATTACCACTGAGAACACCGTCAGTACTAAATTAGGTACTAAAATTTGAGCAAATTATACCTATTATAATGTAATTAAAAAATATAACAAATAAATTATAAGTTTTCTTTATGAAAATATTTTTTTTTAGTACATTTTTTGTTATTGCTGTTTTAAGATCCCTCCATATACACGAGAGAAAAAACGAAAAATTGTTTAACTGATAATAATAAATAAAAAAAGTCGAACTAATAAATATTTTAATCAGCAGTGCTTGTCTACAGTGTCTGAATGTCGATTGTTTAAGTATTCATTTATATTTATGTGCAAACATGTTTTTTAAGTACATATTTTATGTTCTTTTTTTGGAAATGTTGTCAAGCCTTAATTTTAATTTATTTTGCTTAATCTAAAGTAGGAATTTATTTGCATATACTTAATTATTTTTAGGTAAGGTTCCTAATTGTAGCCCTGAAAATGATACGTGTTTTTTGTTGAAACATCGACAACAATTTAATTTAATAAATCAGTATCAAGACCGACAACTCAAAATTTGTTTCACCCTTGGATGAAATTTTCTAAAATAGTTTAAAAATTATGAAAATAAGAGAAGAAAATTTACTTAAGGCATAAAGTAGTCCTTTTCTGTTACTTAATACAGACAATTTTTTTTGAAAAACTTTTGCTATCTCTCCCAGACTTGCTCTATTTGTATCGTGACTATACTTCTAGCGCATTCATATAAGAATGTCAGTATAAAATATAAAAAACTGAAGGTATTTATTATTGTTATCATGTTAGGTTTGGAAGGATGCTTATGTAATACCCAATACTTATTTCATCATTTTTTTTCTACTTATACTACTAAAATAATATTAAATTAATGAATAGTTGAACGAATTTAGTTATTTAAACTTGGTAGGTATTAAAATAAAATGTACTATTAATTATTATTTTTAATAAACATAAAATTATTGTAGTCACAGATTTTAAAATGAGAGGTCAGTATGTAGTTCAATCCAGTCCAAGAAGCTAGCAATTCTGGTATAAGCTGATGGGTAACCTGACGGACAACCTGAAGCACCGTAAGATACAAGGCCTATTTGTTCGTTTCCAACAACAAGAGGTCCTCCAGAATCACCATTGCATGTTCCCTTTCCACCAGAACCTGAGGTGCAAACTTGGGAATCTCTTACGATACTGTAATAACTGTGACAGAGGGTGTTGCTGATAACAGTGCTATTTGTTTCCAAGAGAACCGAAGATGTCTTACCATTTCCTGAAGTAAGTCCCCAGCCACTTAATTGTGCATCATCACCTAAAAATGTTATAATTTTAGACGTAAATTTAGATATACAAATGTCATAAATGTATATCATAAATTTAATGGCAGAATCTGTGCAGTAAATATGACGATATGACCCAATTATTTATTTCTATTCAAAAATTCTTTCTTTTAAAGAAGTTTAAAATAATAAAGGTTACTTTATTATGATCAGTTTATCTCAAATTGAAATATTAGAATTGGGTATCATGTGACACTTTGAGCTTCTCATGATTTTATTCATACTACTATGGCAACTAAATTAAACTAGTTGAAATGAAAATTTTTTTAAAAGTTTTATTTATCCTTACTTTTTTCTACGTGCATTTAGTTTTCAAAAAAAATTCAGTGTTTTCGGAATGTGTAATAAAAATAATTGCAACATAATAAATGTTTTTGTTTTGCATTTGTTTCAAATTTAATTTCTTCTCACATTCTATGGGTATTAAACCTTTGAGCTACAAATTATTTAAAAAAAATTGTTACATAAATCTCAGCGCCAAAAGAATTAATCAGAGGTTGGTTTTTGAAAAAAATATTTTTGCCAATCCAAAAATGCTTCGCACCTAAAAAATTAAACTTAAATGTCAAATATTTTAAATGATTAAAATTTGACGTTTCGGAATATTCTCTAATTCCTCTCAAAATTAGAGGAAAATTTTTTTAAAAAATTTCATTCACCTGTCAAATTTTAATGTTTGACCAAATATGCATCTCTGTTTTGAATTTACCTACCAATCAATGTCGAATTACAGCGATAATTTTGGCCTAGTGCAAATTATTAAAAATTACCACTGTCACTGAGCTCTTCGAGGAGAAACTAATGGCCTGAAAAAATATGAGATGTTCCATTTAAAAAAATGTACAGATAGCTCTGGGGGTGAGGAGGTGAAACTAATCCTACATCTATTTATAAGAAAATGTGTCCCCTTCTTTACTATTTTTGACGTGTTTTTTTGTGTTTTTGGCAAAAATCAATATATCCAAATTTATTTAGAGTAGGTAGTTTTCATTGAAATGCACTGTATAAAAACATTTGTCTATTCTTCAGAAGATTTTTGAAATTGAAGTGCTTCTGGCAAAAACAAGTGAAATAAATATCGGGAACATGTTCTTTTTTTGGCAAAACAGAGTATATATTCTATGCTCATATTTCGGCATTTATGCTATTTTTGATGAAATTTGAAATTGAAAACATTGATGTTACCTTCATAACTACCGGCACCAGGGCTTGGGAGAGAAATAACGTCGATATTTTCATTGAGTGTAACTGCTTGAGGTAACTGAATTAACCCAATATCATTGCTGATATTGTCTTCATTGTAATTTTCATGACGTCTGGTACTGGTACTAGTGATTACAATTCGGGTGGATTCTGTTGCTTGCACGTTATGAGCACCAAGGTAAACGTCTACACTTATAGCTCTAAAAAAGATAGAATAATGTAAATAAGTGCAATGAATAATAATAAGGCATGTGTTTAAGATAATGGTTGCAAGACTGTGTCCATATCGTGTCGTATCGAATACCTACAAATAGAGTATTTCTAAAAAAAAATAATCTCAACGTAGAACTAATATCCGCAAAAAGTCTAAAGATTGATTTGGTTTCTGTATATTATATCAAAGTATAAAATAATAAAACTATGTAGTTACAAATTCATGCATATAAAATTAGAATAGCTACTTCTGGAATCACAAAATATAATAAATATAATATACATCTGGAAACAAAGATTCATAATTATTTATTCCTCTTCGTTCATAATATTCCTGTTTTCTGTATTTTCGCAGCCTTGTTGTAACTTACTAAAACTGCGGTCAAGCAATTCTTGTTTATTTTTTTTAACGCAGAGAAAACCTAAATCCAAACTGTTTGTAGACAATTTACTTCTGTCTGAATTCGGCTAATCTAACTTTTCCGCTCATTAAAAAATCAAATTTTTTCAAGTTAAGATATTCTGCTATAAATATCTGCAACAATTTTCCCAAAAATTATCATATTGCATCATCCCACCTTGTTAAAAACGTTTATATCCAAACCGATCTTCTAATTTCTTTTGTAAGTTCTAGCACCATAAGAATTACTATTCTCTATATCTTCTCGACTAGCTTATGGACTGATACTCAAGATATTGACATAAATCTACTGCATCTACTTTGCTGAAACTGAGTTTATCTTTTCATATTAACGCTTTGGATTCTGCGTCTATTAAGTCAATGATAAAGGCAATATCATGCCTAAATTTGCTGATCACAAATATTTCCTAGTATTATAAATAACTATCTGTGAAAATAAATTCCTTACACCGGTAAAAGGAGTGGAATTTTGTTTACTTTATATCAGATCGCTTTTAATTTTGGTAGAATTAGGTAGGCGCATTGATTGAACAATTCATGGACTTGGTCTTGCTGCAGCCTATTGGCATTGAGCAATGCCTGTTGCGTCTTTTCTCTGTAAGTGTAGCTCAGTTAGTTGTGCTTAGCAAGATATTCTAAGCACAAAAACAATTTTCACCATTGGTTTAAAAAAAAAAACGTTTAAATTAGTACATCACTACCATCTATAACACGAAACAAATTTTACATCGTACATGTTATATCTGCATCGAGTACTATGCAAGAACTAACCTCTTAGCACACAGATCAAGCCTTGGTTGTATAGGTGGTAGTTAGAACCAGATTTGGTGATCCAGTGAAGAAGCGTATACCATACAAACCCTCTCCAATGCTGGGAAGGATGCAAAACCTTGCCTGCCTAGTGTTTACAGGCGCAATAAGAGAGGGTAACATCTACAGTTGCCCTAGAAGTCCTTCTATGTTGCAGACTATTTTAGAATATAAGATTGAGAACTAGAAGCAATCGCTGAACTTGAGGAGAAGAAAATTCCTATCTCTTTCTTCCGAGTGTTGGAAGAAAAATACTAATTGAAGTCAGAGAGAACGTATAATCTCACGCTTCCAAACAGAGAAGAGTACTCAGAAAATAAAGTAAATCTCGACGAAGCGTCCAAGGGGGCAGGTATTTACCTGGAAGGCAGAAGAGTGTAAGAAAGCTATGCTCTACGATTCTACACGATCGCCTTTTAGGTAGGATGTTTGCCATTCTAGTGGCATATAAAGAAGAAATAATAGCATTGAGCAAATAATTTGTTTTGGGAATCAGGCGATTCTGAAAGCAATATGCTCTCCAAGGATGAGATTGTATCTAGTTCTGGAGTGTGGTGGCGTTTTCGAAAAGCATGCCTGCCACAAAGAAGTAAGATCTGTGTTCCAGGGAACGAAAAGGCAAATGAACTGGCTAGACTTGGAACCTAGGAGCCTTGTCTCAAATGCGAACCTATTTTGAGTATCACAAGGTGGCAGGTTACTACGTTGTATAAGTATATTGTGAAAGTGATAAACATAATTAAATATATGTATACATTTTTAGGTAAGATTAAATCTATTGCTACATTCTAGTCTTTTTTCCATGGTATTGTTGCTCAATGTAAATAAAATTTAAATGTTTGAAATAGAAAAGTAGTCTTTTAGCAGCTAATTTTTTTCAAGCTAAAATTGGTTTTACGACTACGTAGATATTTACTTTTTTTGTTGTTTTCGGTCGTTGATATATATAAATTAAAAACTCTCCAAGTTTAAACTGTATTGTATAAGCATATCTTCATAATATTATGAATCTCTAATATGTTGACTGGAACAATATTACCTTAATTTAAAGAAAACTGCATTTCGTTTTTTTCCGACCCATCCATACTATTTAAATTTTGGTGGGAATCCAATACTTTCCTATACTAAAACTGAATGGCGGGTTGCAGTAGGCTGTGCACACTGCTATGGCCTTCATGAAAAGATTACACTTTTGTTTATATCTTACAATGACGCAACACATATTCAATCAAATTAATATAAATATTTTTTTGCTGAGTAATTAATGCTTTTTTTTAACATTGAGAAAGATACAACAAGAAAATATTTTCATAAAAAATTTTTCACTTAATTTCGTCACTAATATTAACCTCTTTTTTTTTTCATAATTTTTTAGTTTCTAAGAATACAATAGTTTATGAATGATGGAAGGTCTCATATTAGCGATTCATTATATCAGCAACGATAATATTAACACACACAATATGTCCCACACCCTTCCAGGATGCCACAATTGGATGTGTAATATTAAAAACCAAACATAAAAGTATTATGCAATACTCACCCGTCTACACAATGTGCAGCAGTAAGGACATAACGTCTCGAAATTAAAGAGCCTCCGCATAGCCATCTACCTTCGCGATCTGTTATAATAAGGTAAGCTTGGAAAGGAATTGAATGTGGAACAGCTTCGTGACCATTTATTATCCTTGATATTATGTTTTCTGGTGGTATAAGGGGATCGACGTACAATCTTTTGAATTGCAGTTCTTCAGTGCCCTTGAATATTAATAAATTCATAATCAATTAAATTTTGAAAAAAAAAATTTATCTTATATGGTTGTTACTTGCAGCAATTTTCTGTACATAAATATAATATAATCACTTGGGTGTCTAAGCCCAACTTACTGAAAAAATGGAAAATTTATAAAAGTTGGAAAAATCTGTCAGAATATTTACACTAGAGTTTCAAAATGTTTGAAACTGATGTAGTCTATTTATTTTACAGGTTACTTTAGTATATAGTTTAAAAAAACTAGTGATTTGATCCGAAAATTTAATAAAATTACAAAATATTATATAAATATTATAAAATTTGACTAATTAGATTTTTTTATATTTAAATTTTAGAGAATTTGAATAATGAAATGAGCATGAAACCGCAAGGTCGCCCTAGGCAGCTAAAAGAGCCGTAGATGAATTTGAACTCGCATTCGATTCCAAACGAGGAGGCCAGAGTACTGATGTAATCAGTTCACTGAGCTCAGCCAAATCACCTGGAAGCCTCAATTAAGATTGCATTTTCACGAAGCATCCAGCATGCAGCTGTAAATTTCAAATCTCTCTTAAAATGTTTCTATCAATTGTAACAAAAAACGACAACAATGGTCCCATTTTAAACAATATGCAGATTTAGCAAATCAAATTACAGAGGAATGTGATGATTATATTGTCAATTTATTTTTCAAATGGAATGAATTGATCGATGTATTTTTCATTGCCTCTTTATCCCATTTCCAATATTATAACACACGAAACTACTTGAAATAGAAAAAATCTAGAATATTTTATGATTAAATAAAATTTTCAGTGAAATAAATTAGAATTTAATTTAGTCATTTGATGGATTAAGGAAAGAATTGAACCAAATGTTCAAAATGATCACTGCAAAGCAACATTCAGATCTGTGCTTTTTGAAAATAAAATTTGATAATATGCTTATTTCGTCAGTGTCGTCAATTTAAGTCGATTTTTCGTTGGGCTTTAATAGTTGCATGTAATATGAGTATATTTTGGGAAAATAAAAGACGCTTTCAAAATAAGACATAGAAAATATACAATTCCAATTGAAAAAATAGTTGACATCATTTCCGGTCAAACAGTCACATTTTGTAACTAAGGGATACATTCAATAATTAATACTAACTAATAGTAAGTCCATATTTTGTAAATCAACAGTTCCTTTACATAAACAACTTGCATGTCGGTTAACGAAATCGACTATTTTTATTCTCAAAATATTATAAATATGTAGTTATATCAACGGCATTTTTGTTCTTAATTTTCAAGCATGTGTTTTACTCCATACTACACATTACAAAATTTTTTTTAATTAAGTTATTTGAGTTGACTCAATAAAAAGTTGATGCAATGTAAAACAAATAAATATAAGAAATTGCGTAAAGTACATTACCTGGGGGAAGGCCCATGCTGCGCTGAAGAGAGCAAGAAAGAAGATTGCAGTTTTCATGGTAGTGGTGCACTAGTAAACTGATATTTACGAATAATTTTCTCTTTATATACTAGCATCTTTTGATAATTATATTAATGCTAATCATTTTATTGCGATTAATTTTTTATTATCTAAATATTTTCAATATAATCAGCCATTGCAACAATCTCGATGATTTTTGTGACTGATTTCTATCAGTTTCTATTCATCTGTAAGAGTGGTAATAATTGATTGATTGATATTCGCATCCTTTATTTTTTTTTTTGAAAATCATCTACACGAGCACATTTAACAACATTGTTTACAGAGCCGAATTCTAGCCGAACACAAGAAACAATCCTTGGATCAGAAATATGCAGTGGTCCAGTCAAGTCTACAATTATTGTGATAACAGTTAAAATGTTAATAATAATGTATCTATATAAGTCTTTGAACATAAAGAAGAAGAACTAAACGAAAATTTCGTATTATTTTTTTTATTTGTAATTATATTCGGTATATGTTTTTTACGTCTTGAGTAAACGACCCTTGTATTTTTTTTTGTTTTTTTTGTGCCATGTTTGGGATTGTGAAAAATATCAAATTTACATATAATCAACTAATAATTAAAGAAAATAAAATACAATTTAAATAAATAGTACAAAATTGTGTTCTGTCATAAAAATTATAAGAAGCAATGATATACAACGGACTTAAACCAGTGATGTTTTAAAAAAATTCATATATCATATATGAGTTAAGCCAAAATGTTCAAATTTTGATTAATACTGGTAATTTATTTATTTATTTAAGTTACAGCAACCCAAACAGATAAAAATCCAATTTCTGAGTAATACAAGTAACAATTTGGCATGTGAACATACTAAAGTTAAATTAAATATAGACAGTCGATTAAAATCATTATGTGTAAACCTTCTTATAAGATTCCTATCTATTAAAACTTTTAAAATGATTCTTAAAAACAAGAATAATTACACTACAGGAAATTGCCAAAAACTGTATAAATATGTATTTTCCAACGTGTCCAATATACCGAGTGTCATTGAGATACAGTTCATCTCCTTTTGTAAATGCTATTATATACAGTTCATACACATATAAAAAGACAAAAAAAATTATTTATCATTTCCGGTTTCAACGGAAATGATAGCAACTTTCTAATTTTGTTCATGAGCCCCTAAATATATGTCTTTACAGTTTTGGATAGAGTATTAAATTCTGAGTTCGGCAATATAAGATTCTTGAGTGTGACTTTTATTTTTGGTCATTATTAACAAATGCAAAATTCAAAAACATAGGCTTATAAAAATTTTAAATACTCGTTTCAAATCAAGTTCTATTGTCTCTTTAATGACTAAGTATATTAATTGAAATTAATTATTTTCACTCTTTCTATGAAATAACTTTTTTTAAGGATTTTGCAATTTAAAATTACAAATAATTCTGATATTCCCTGCATAAACCTAGGTTTGATTTTACGTATTACATTGAGATTTGAACTCTTTATCAAATGACTTCAAGGATTTTAAAACTTTTTAAATAATTTCCCACATTTTTGATTATTTCTTGAACAAATGAAAAGCCAAACACTCAATTATGTTACATTGCCGAATTCAGAATTTAATGTTCTATCCAAAACTGTAAAAATATACAGGGTGTCTCACCAGGAACTGCATCAATCGATATAGGGAAAAGTACGCACCAGAAAATTTTAAAAATTTAGAGAGCTACTAACAGCAGTGTGGCCAATCCAATTAAAATAATTACAAGCATCTGCACTTCCGGTTATACCGGAAGTCGATACCAACTTATATTTAGGGTTTTCAAAAACAGCATAAAATTCTGAGTCAAAAACATGTAAGATATCCTATGACTAAACCCAGCCGTTCCAGAAATATTTGACATTTTAGAAACATTTTGACAGGTGTAATGGTTTACAATAACCTTTATAACTTTCTTCGTGTAAAAGATACTCATTTGCTCTTTGGCATGCAGAAAGACATCTAGATATGTATAATTAAATTCCTTTTTTTTATATAAGCATTGTGGGGGGGTTTAAGTTACCACTTTAAATTACAACTTTATGAAATATTTGCGATTTTCTTAGAAATCAAGAATTTTTAGTAACAATTTTATCAAATTAGCCATGATTAGAAACAATCAGTAATGTCAGTCATTCTCTTATGTCAAAAAATGCCACCTCGTTTATATTACAACCACAAAGACTTTTTGAATTTGTTTATTAGTTATGGAGAATGTGATAAAGTAATATCAAGGACTTGTAGTACATTTGCTAACTTGATATCCACAAAAACGGAAACCGTCACCAAACACTGTAAAACGCATACTAGATAATTTTAAAAACGATGGCTCTGTCAAGGCAAGAATTCAAAAGTGGAAGCCTACTGTTAATGACGAAAACGTAGAAATAGCAATTCTAGGATATGTTCATGCATTTCAAATGATGTCATTAAGACAAACTGCTCTGAAATCGGGATTATGCAAGAATTCAGTTCACAGAATCTTAATTAAACATAAATTTCACCCGTTTTCGTTCCAAAGAAACAGATTTCCTAAGAAGAGAAAATTTTTGTGAATTTATGAATGTAAGTGGTTTAAGTACAACTTTGTTATTATATAAAAAAATAATTCACTGAACTGATTCTGCGGTTGGCTCCTTGTGAAACATCATTAAATATTTTAAATATATGAAAGAAATTTGCTTTTTAATGTTTCAAAAATATTTTATTAGAAACTCTACACGTGTTTCGGCTTTTTAGGCCTTTGTAAAAAGCCGAAACACGTGTAGAGTTTCTAATAAAATATTTTTGAAACATTAAAAAGCAAATTTCTTTCATATATTTAAAAAAAAAAAATAAAAAAAAATAAAAAATAATTATTGTGTTTTATAAATTGCAGTGAGCCTTGAGAATGAAAAAATAAATTTTTCGAAACGTCGGCATTAAATTCAATAAGTGTTGTTGATTTTTCCATTCGACCTATAATCCCACAAAAACTCGAAGATCAGAATAATGTTTAATATCCAAACACAACTTCCACCATGACGTTCTTCTAACCCAAGCTTCATAAGTTTTTGTTTATGTATTCACACACTATAATTACTATAATTTCAAATTGCTAAGTGCCACTAGTTAATGTTATAAAATTTTAGTCATCAAGGATTTAATTTCCGCCCATATTCTATAAGATAGAAATTATTTAGTAACTGCTACATGACTTGAAATATGAAGAGTGATAGTATACATAAATTTACTGGATAAATTTTCGTTCAGTCTGGGTATTGACCGGTGCTTATCGTGTCCGTGGTGTTAATAATGGTTTCACTTTAAGTTGCACTGGCATTCACTTTTCTTCAGTATCAAGTTTCGTTTATATTTGGGATATGTTGAAGGAAAAAATGTAATAAATGACCAATTTGCATCAGATTGCCATACAACACAGTACGAGGGCTATGGTTTGAACACGTATATTGTGGCCATTACTTTCATACAGTAAGGGGACTCTGAGTAATGAGCACTAAATCAGTACTCCGGAAACTAGGAGTACCATCTTTCAAGCATATGAAAGAAAAACTCTCTCCACAATTCATTATTTTTTGCAATCCTGTGTCAACACAAGACAGCTTCAGCATACTTAGAGAGAATATGGTTATCTTTTAGAATATGCCTCCAAAGTCATATGTTGCATCTTGATGAGCCGACGTAATCCTAATTCGACATTTAATGCAATAATTCAAGTGAAATGAAGATTTAGAAATGGATTACGATTTTTTAAGAAATCTAATTCATTTTAAAGGTCAACAACTTCAGACAGCACTAATCGATGCTACAAGTTCCTCGATTAATTGATATTTTGTTCTCGATAACTTATTTGTCATTCTATGATCAGATAAATAACTTACGTGTGTAAGATTCGATGATTTCACAAAACTAATTGAATTTGTAGAAATATTCGTTTAACAGCAATAGTATTGTGCAAATTGAGGAAATTCTCTTATGTGTAAAAATACGATATCATAATATAGTACAGGGTGTGATAGAACGATATCGACACAAATTCGGAGGGTAACACTACGTGACAAAGAAATCTCATATATAAACGTTCTATATAAACAAACATATGACCTTCGGATCAGGGCATTAAAATTTTACTTTTCTTATCTTAAAAATGATTAGATATTGAATTGGAATTTGGAGAGTAGTTATCACCTGAAGAGATCTATTATTAAAATTTTTGTCTTTTTAAATCAACCAGAGACGTAGTCAGAGAAGATTTGGGTTACATTTTCCACAAAGTAAGAGGTATTCCTCTAGTAGTCAAGAAACATTTTAGATATATCAGTTAAGCATATGTCCAGAATCGCTTCCTAAGGTAATTAGGACCCCACGAAGATGGTATCAAAAAACAGTATTTAATTATTTCAGTAACCCGGTTTACAGCCAGTTTCACAACCTTAGGTCATTTTTTTTGGTTCAATAATCTCCACCTGAAAGTGTTGGTAAATCGAGAATTGCATTTCACAGAATTTTTTTTTTAATTTTATTTGATTTGTACGAGAGAAACTATATTCGTACAAGATTTGCAAGAGCTAATTGGTAAAGCTTAGCCCAAGGGTAGACTGGGTATTCTAGAAGAATCCAAGTAACCAAAAGAAGCCTCTATCTAGGTAGAATCCGGTAGAATCTGGTAGAATCCTGTAGAACCCTGAAATACCATATCGTGGGTATGTATACTGCAAAAAGTGACCAAGTCAAAAACAATAGTTTCCTTTAAATTGCAGTTAAAGAATCCATTATCTTTATTAAACCATATGTATGCAATTTTGAGATTTTAATTATTCAAATATTTTTTAAATTAACTTTATGCTTAAGAAGAGGAAATTTATTGAAAAATTTTTAGCAGAATTCAATATATTAAAAAAAAAAGTTGACTTAGTCACAGCTGTTGTTAGAAAAAAATGTAAACAATGACTTGGTCACATATATTTATTTATTAAACTTAAGGAGTCAGATTCTGAGAGAGTGGGTTCTGGCGCTACATTTTTCTTTTTTTTGTCCACAGGTAGAGACTTGTACCAGTCGTGATATTCGATTGGAATGTCGTTACTTGCTATTAATTTCAAGAGACTAGTTTTCTTTTTCTCTGTAATAGGTAAAAGTCCTTTGTATAAAGGTGTTAACTTTTTAGGCATATCTGCTGGCCTTCCACGACCAAATACGTAAAGAGTGCGGTATTCAGAGGCACTGTAATTATATTTAAAAAAGATCCGTCCAGGTTTAGCTTTCTCATAATGCATGACTTTTATTTTTAACCATTGCACTTGATTTCCGTCATCGTCTTTTGTTTTATTTTTATTTAAGGAATTTGCCAGTGCTTTAAAATCAAAGAAATCTCCATACCTCAACTCTGTGACTTTATAGGGACCACTACGTTTGTTTTTTAATCGCTTAGATCTAGCTAACTTAAAAATATTTAATAAGTCGTTCATGGTGTAAATGGCCACATTTTTTTTTGCTCTCTCAATGGCGCTATGCATTGAATCGACTTCCATATATGAGTGACCTTTTTCCAAGAAATTGTGCTGAATAACATCCAAATGGAAATTTTGAGCAACATATAAAAAGAGAGCTGCAATATATTGGTTCCGGTTCTGACCACCGCAAGTATCAGAGAATAAGCTAATTTCTTTAACACTTTTTGGAATTTCTCTTTTCCAATTCAACAGTGCGGTGCCTACTTCGCAGCTACCTCTTTGACCATTTAATTCACTCCAGGCAAAGCAATATGCATCGTTTGGTGGTGCTGCTCCGTAAATTGTTAAATTATAAGCACACAATTTCATCGCATAATACATCTGGGATACATCTGAAGACGGAATGTGAAGAACACTTTGCAAATCAAAAGTTGCACTTAAAAATGTCTTATCCGCAATAACTCTTTCTTTGTCATTTTTTTTTGCAGCGTTTGCTTCATCACGGCGCCTTAAATGTTGTTGATATTCTTCATTTGTAACAAGATTACGTGTATACTTTTCACAAACTGCACATTGGTCTTTTTTAGGTTTAAGGAATGCTAAGTTGTAATTCGTGCCAAATATTCGTCTATAGGTTATTTTTGAAACGTACTTTTCATTGTTTTCGGAGCCTTGATTAACATAGAGCTCGTACATTTTGGCTATTGATAGAGATGAATCTAGATATTGACGTTTCGTTGACTTACGGCAGTAGTGTGATTCCATTGTTGGAAAACTTTCAATATGCCTTTTTATTCGTACTACTAAATCGTCAGGTGTTTTATTTGCTGGAACGTTGTGACCTCTTTTATCAGGGTTACTAAATATTCCAACCTCATTCAAGCCTTGTAATGCTTTGTCTACCGGACCATGGCTTATATGAAGAGTTCTCAGAAAAAACGTTTTACATACCTGCAGCTTGACATCGTTCGTTTTAAAAAAAAAATTCGGCCGAGTGACTTCTTAGGTCCTGTTCCTGTTCGAATTCTTCGGCACTTAGGTAATGCAGTCTCAACACAGTTTAAAGTAAAGTCTTTTTGTCGCATATAATTCATCTGCCAATAATTCGAACAGATCAAGTTACGGTCACCCTCAGAAAATTTCGTGGAGCATTTGAACTGACAATTTTGGCAATTTATTGGCCGCGAAGTTTTCGGAGACTTTTCAACTTTCCTACTCATATAAGCTTTGCCAAGAGATCTTCGCTTTTTGTTTAAGTTCTTTTTCCAATTTTCCTGATGTGACCTTTTCCAACGACAATTTTTCATTTCCTTATTTTCCTTATCATCGTCACTACTAGAAGTACCATCTGGAAAATACTCGTCACTGCTACCACATTCCATACTGCTTGGTGAAGATCTGTTCATATTTTCTTCATTCATTCCTATCTGCAGCTTAGTTTCATTGAATAGTTTATCTCGTTTTTTTACTTAACGGTTCATCGTCACTGTCAATATAAGTCGTTCCTGAAGAAGACGCTAAAACAAACAAAAAGACAATATTTATTAAAAATTACCTAAAAAAAACAAAAAAGACACGATAAAAGCAATGGATATTTGATATTATAAATATTATTAAATTGGCTCCTTATGAGAAAGTGCTCCTCTGACTTCTTAACTAATTGAAATCGGACACGTTTCGCCTGTCACATTTTTATGGTGAGCTAATAAAAATCACCCTGTATTGTATTAGGTACGATAACAATTTTTTCTATTAATATTTCTTTAATAACAACTAACGTTCATCTTGGCGCAACCCGTCTGGTATATTTGGCGGTTCTTTGGATGTTCCTGCTTTGCTATTATTTCCATTGTGGATATCTACAGTAGTTGTTCCTACAAACAAAAAATTAAATAATAATTAAGACATTTAATTAATATAAATTAAATCAGTATTTAATAATTTAGATTAGAAACAGAACTGTTCCTTTTAAAAATTACATTCCTAACCCAAAAAGTAGTTTTTATTAATTCACTTAAACATACCTTCAGCATCCACGTGTACATTATTCCTAGTGCATAAGGACACAATGTACTTAGCTCTAGAGGACATTATCACTTTTTTTTAAATAAAACTCCTTATATAAAACCATAAAACGCCTACAAAATAACACAACCTAACTGCTATATCAGTATGACTAGGTGAATGTTTACATTATACTGGTACGAGAATCTACCACTGAAAGTGACCAAGTCAAGATAGTCATTTTCTCCTGTTTGAGGGTAAGTACTGAAATTGAACAAGTCAACATGGTCACTTTAAATTGAAGTCTATTTGGACTGTTTCGACTTAGTCATATTCGATATGTTTAACATAACCTACAAAATATTTAAATTTGACTTGGTCAATTTTTCTTGATAGAGATATGGTCTTTAGAAGTCACTTGGTACCAATAACTTAAAATGAAGAAAACATGACTTGGTCACTTTTTGCAGTATACCCACGATATGTCCATTAAAAATACGAAACATCATTAACCTGATGAAATGATTTAATTATTTAAGGGTATTTACCTTCAAGAGATGGTCCTGTGTCGACCTTGATGACTCGTCGAAAACGGCACTGTCGTCCAGTGGTTAGATTAGTAGGCATCTTAGCTTGACGGCAACTGCAAGTTATGGGAAGTTAATACTATGCATGATTACAAAACTAGTGTGTACTTACATTTTCTTCCAAGGTGACGCTAATGCGCCAAACTACTTGAAATTCTTCCAAAACGAAAATATATTAATGCTCCACAAATTCAAAACCAGTACACCAACAAACAACGAGCACTAATAATGATTAACCTGGTAAAATTTACTATAACCTCGCAGGGGAAATTTGTAATATTTTACTTAAACACTACCAGACGTAGTTGAACGTTAAGCAATCGCCATTTTATCAAAACTATCTCTCTCTGTAGGAATGCGCGCGACACCTATCTGTTATTACTAAAGCTGCAAATCGTTTCTGTGTATCATGGTCGTAGAGTACAGATGTACTTACTGTCGCCGGCATTCACCTTGATCGCGAAACTCTTTCTCCAGTCCAGTCTATTATTACCTTTCGAGTTGTGTACACGTCACTTGGGCGTATTGCATATTATTTTTGTGTTTTTGTTTTATTTGTTGTACTGTATTGTTGATATTAATTTAATAATAAAGCATGGCAGACCTTCGCAGAGGTAGAGAATGGCCATTTGCTGACAAAGTGAATAAATTCATAGGTGAATTCCCGGATTTATTCTATGATGGTGCCAAAATAATTTGTAAAGTGTGCGAGAAAGATTTGATGTGCTGGGATAAGCGTGATTGTGGACTTCACGTAAATAGTGTACACCATACAAATTTAAAAAATGGCGTACCTTCGACAACACAGTTTATGTTTGATTTACTATTAATGCTGACTGCCTATGATATTCCGCTGCACATACTCGATAAACAACCATTTCGAGAGTTCTGGAATAAATACAATGCCCAGGTGAAGTTACCAAGTCGCACAACGTTATGTAACTATCTACCAACTGTACACGTAGATACGGTAAATAATATGAAATGGGAATTATAAAATACATGGCTGTGGTTATCTGTTGATGAGACAACAGATTGTAAAAAAAAAATTATTTTAAATGTTATAGTACGAGTACTGGACCCTCTTAAACCGACAGTTCCACTGTTACTAGCTAGCAAAAGACTAAGTCAGTGTACTAGCGAAACAATTACCAGGGTGGTGCTTGAGACGTTAGAAAAATTTGAACTGTCAAAAAGTCAAGTGCTGATGTTTGTGACTGATGGCGCCGTGACAATGCGTTCGGTAGGTCATTCTTTACAAGAACAAGATTGTACGTTTATACATGTTACGTGTAAAGTGCATGCTTTACATCTTGTGGCAGAAACTATTCGAAAAGATTTTCCAGAGGTGAATGCATTAATAGCAAGTACAAAAAAAGTGTTTCCAAAATCTCCTAAACGTCTCCATGCATTTCATAGCAAGTGTCCTGGTATTCCTGAACCACCACAGCCGATCCTTACACGTTGGGGAACATGGTTGCAGGCAGCTTTTTATTATGCTGAATAATTCCAGCAAATAAAAGCTGTGATACTACAATTCAATCCAGATGAGGCTGCAGCTATTAAGGAAAGCCAGGCAAAATTGGAAGATATTTCTGTTGAAACAGCTTTAAAAAATATTGCGAAGAACTATAAACCATTACACGAAAGCATAAAAAAATTAGAAAACAGTGCGTTGTCGTTAGCGGAGTTACCGCAAATAGTGGACGAAGTAAATCTACTGCTACACGCTATAGGTGACGCAACAAATGAGCGCATTAAAGAAAAGGTCACAAGTGTTAAATAAAGACAGCGGTTTGACCAAATTAAGACAAATATGTGATGGTGCAGCCCCAGATCCGTTAAGTGCGTACAAAGTCTAATTTACGTATGCGTGTATTACATCAGTAGATGTCGAACGGTCGTTTTCAAAATATAAGAATATATTTTCACCAAAGCTCATGGAGACAACTATAGAAACATACCTGATGCTGCAAAATGGTTACACATCTTCTCCAGTTTGCGATGCGCAAGCTAGTTAAGAGGGTAGTTTTACATACATTGTTATAAATTGTAATAGTTTATTGTTTCTCGTATTAGTTAATTTCGCGTACGCCACTGTCCCACGGAACATTTTTGACAGCCCTAGATAACTTATTACCTGTCTGTATCCTATTTTGTAGGCCTGTACTACACACTACGTACACAGTTTTACAACGTAACAACTTTTAGACACACCTTTTTCCACTTCTAAGCCTATGGTGTTTAATTTTGGATCTTCTGAAAGTCTTTCCAAAATCTCTTCTTATATATCAATAACCACATCATTTAACTTTGGAGTGTATAGAAACTCTTTTATAAAAAACTGTCAGCTTGAATTTAGTATTGAAGAAATTTTGCTCTAAGGGGCAAAGGAAATCAAATTAAATTTTTTTTATTTGAACCATGTTAGCAGCCATTTTGACAATGCCGAGGGTTGTCAGACAAGTGAAATATTCACATACAAATAAAATTTGTCGTCCCATCGTTCTCTACTATAAATTATATATAATGAGGGATAAATACTGTAGCTGACATTAAGAGTAAGATGATTTTTTGGAAGAATATTCAGTACATTACTCTTCTTTTGAATTAATAGCCAAAAAGAGACGTATATTCTCATTACTCAATGATTCTCAAAGATTCAAGTATTGTTACAAAGCATTAAACACATTGAAATTTATACAATATTACCGAAATTAATGTAGCAGAAATATCCTTAAAGACTCATTACATATTTCCGTAAAAAAATCACAAGTTTCTAAGGAAAAGTAAAAAACTAACTTCAGGAGTAGTGGAGCATTAAGAACGGATTTAAGAAGCACACTAAAAACGAAATTTGTGCCTGAAAACGACATTCCAATGTATTATAAATATGAATTAAGGAGACACAAAAACCTTATAAAGGATTTGTCGCATATCATTAACCATAATAATCTTAATTTACGATTATGCTTTTGCTATTAAAAAGTTTACTTGACTTTTTGGGCTCTGGTGACTCCAGTTTGTATTCAAAATAAGGAATAAAACACAACCTAAATGTAATAAAAGTAATAAAAGAGAATATCTGTTGGGTACACACTTGTATCAAAGTTACTGACATTTCTTTTGGCTCGCCACATGATATCTTAGTATTTCTTTTAAGATTTAAATTTTATTTACGCTGACAAAAAAGCCGCTGGGGATGAAAATATATTAAAGTCTAACCTACATGTTGAAATAACGTCATATTTATAAATAGAGGAGAAATATGTGTCTAGGTAGAGGGAAAAAATTCAGTATTTATTGTTGAGAAAAGTGAGAGAATATTTATTACTTGTTTACCGTCAACTGTTTGCAGCTCCCATATTGGGAGTTTTTGAACATAAATAACTTTCATTGGTAAAGAGAACCTGTCTTAAAATTTTATAAAGCAAAATTTCCTTCTCTGTTCACAGTATTTAGGAAAATTATAAATTATGTTGTTATTTATAAGATGCGAAATTACAAAACATAATTTCCTACCTACATGGACAAGATCTGAGGCCACCCATCAGTTGTTTTATGTTACGAGGCGTGACTACCGCCAATACAAGGAACTAATACGTTTTTATTTCGTTTTATTATTAGTTTGATTATTTTGATGACGGAATATTAGTGTTACAAAACCTTATTTCTATGTACTTAATGTAGTGATATAAAAAAAGAGTCTAGTAGCTCGACCGACAATCTTTTATTCATACCATTTTTGAGGTGTGAGATCTTATTATTGCCTATAGAAAAAAAAGTTTTAAATAAAAGTTGTGTGGTTATGCCTGAATTTTGTTAAAATGCTATCAAAAGTACATTATCGTGCAGATTTCAGAGGATACAAAAAATAATATATTTTTTTTAAATAGGATACCCTGTACATTATTAACTTTTTGGAATGATTTTCTGTTCCTGATTTCAAAAATATACTATATGTTACCCATACCGTATACCGTTTTTGTGTTATTAAACGTCGGATATCTTAGTTAAATTAGTTACTGTAAATATGGAAAAGTTAACATTATTAAAGTGAGCTATGAAAATGACAAATATTATACTTGATAAGTGACACTTCTTTATTGAAATAATCAAAATGGTTTACAGTGAGGAAGAAAAAACCAAATATTTATACAAAATAGATAACAAAGATTTATTTAGGAAATTTAAATATAAATAAATGATAACTCATAAAAGATGTTCGATGTGTCTACCATTATTGTCAATGCACAATTGATAACATCTTATATTTATAATTGCACCGGAAATGGCTTCATTATTTACATTCAGATTGTTTATTTCAAGTCGAATCCTGTCTTTAATGACTTGAATACTATTATTATTATTATTATTATTATTATTGACAATGTTTTTTAGAAATCCCCAAAAAAATGAATCCATAAGGGTCAAATCCAGACTGTTAGGTAGCCATTTAATAGGTCCATTATTCCCTATCCATATTGGGAATACATTATTCGAATGATCTCAAACGGGTAGGACACTATGCGGAGTTGCCGCATCCTGCATCCAAATCAAGTTCGGCTTCCGGGAAATTCTGCAAAAGACTATTTAGCAGCTGTAGATAATTCTATAGTAACTAAATCCATTTTGCTTGATCTCACAAAAGCATTTGATTGTATAAATCATAAAATGCTTTTAGCAAAGTTGCACTACTTCGGCTTAACATCAAATACTATAGCATGGTGTCGTAGCTATCTGTCACACAGAATGCAAACAGTTAAAATATAAAGAGGTCATTTGCAAATGTCTCTTAGTTCAGTGGTCAATTTGGGGGTACCACAAAGCTCAATACTCTGACCAGTTTAGTTTACTTTATACTTGACAGACTTACCGAAAGTTATAAAATATTGTAGTTAGTTGAACTGAACTTCTGTGCCATATAGTTAAACGGGAAACGAAAATACCCGACGGTCATTATTTATTGTTAACATAAAGATGGGATTCTAACGCCTCGATCTGTGGAAAGAGTCCCACTTCAATCTAAGTTGAATTCGTACTAATGAAATCCTAACACATCGATCTCTGGAAGGGATTTTATCAGATATACGCGAAGTGACACAAGTGAGGTTTTAACGTTTCGATCTGTAGAAGGAATTTCACGAACAGCCCCGAGCTGTAATGTACGAGTGTTTCCGTCCACCACATTTAGTCAAGAAATCCTAATAAGGGACATAAGGAGCTAATCTAAATATATAGCACACTCGCGATAAGAAAGTCATATATGCCGCTTGTCCCTGGACTGACATCCCGCATCATGCTCATACTCAAAAACTACTTACCACTGGATATACCTGTTGCAGCGACCGTCTTAAGCATTAGTGACTATAGAGTCATTAACCGCTTGCTATAGATATTGATAGTAGTAGTTTCCATAACTTGACTTTACTTGAGATACCTACCGCACAGACCGCTTGCTGTAATACCGCCTTAAATATTAGTGGCTATAAAGTCATTAACCGCTTGCTATAGATACCTGTAGTAGTGGGTAGTTTCAGTAACTTAGCTTTATTTGAAATTATAAATTTTTGCTTTTGTAAATGCTTGAAATAAATATTTGAATATTGTCTGATTATCGTAATACCGTAGTAGTAGTATCCGTAATTTAGCTGTACTTGATATAAGTGATTACCGTTCTTGCATTGACATAACCTCTTGCTTGGTTCCTTGGTTGCTTACTTGTAATATAGGTTAGTATTTACGTTGCCTAATAACGTAACTGCTTTATATTTATTTTGTTTTATTCTCCTGTAAAGAAGTCTTAAATGAAATAGAGTAAGTGAAGTTGAAATTCTGCCTTTTAATTAAGGCAAAGTTATAAGTAATAAATCTGGTCATAAACCAAGAATCATTTTCGGCAGGTAAAGTTGTCCATTTCTATGAAAGCGATAACCATACGCACAGACCCCTGGACATACTGTATCTTTACTGAGTTATCTCATAGACAACTCTCTGATAGAATAAAGTGGTGTTCTTACACTTTAAAACATGAACTGGCGCACAAGTCCATACTGTAATAAAAGTTCAACGTACTGCTGTATTCTAAACAATGCCAAAGTGACACTTCCCCTCTTGTACAGGTAGGCAAGAGCAAGAAGAAGGAAGTGACGTCATAATATTTGCAGTTAAATGGCCTATACATTAGCAAGTAAGATAAGTTGTTTTTTATATAAGATAAGATATAGATTTGTTTACTAAAAATAATTTGTTTGTTTATCGAGAATTTTTTAATTCCACATACTTTCTAGACGTACTGTACATTAAGAGTGAAAAGTTTTTCCAAACTGAATTTCCTACCGAAATAGGCCTGTTAGGTTTTAAAACCATTTTTAATTAGTTTAAACATTTAATAAATGAAAACAAACATTTCAATTTCAATTATTTGTATTAGTCGGTTCATTTTTCATTATTTTGATAAATATGCCATAAAAAACTTAATTGAAAACTTAACTTTGCTGTTATTCCCGCCACAAAAGGAAGTGCAAATTTACACTCAAAATGTGTTTATCACCAAGTTCAAAGCTGGCATAACAGAACTTTGCGTTCTGAAGATTGGGGTGAGATTGGAAAAATAATGGTTTAACACCTCCACCCTTGGAAGGTACCAATAACAGACGACGTTCTAAATATCATTACTAGCAAGTACTCAAAGGGTTGAAGAACAACCAAAGGTTGCAGAAATGCTGGCCTGCGATACTCTCTGAATATGTACTGGCAACTGTTAAAATAGCTTCAGCCTTAATGAACCTGATGATCTACAAGACTTAGATGTAATCGAAGATTTAGAAAGTAATATTGATAATTTTGTTAAATATGAATCGCAAGTTACAGAAGATGATAATGAAAGTTCTGAAGATGATAATGGACATTTCGAAGATGTGATGAACATTATACCGAGTCCAAACAACAATTCGGAATAAAAATGCATAATAACAATTATGTATTTGAAACGCATATTAATATTAAATAGTTATTTTTTACATTGTCTTTTTTCCGTTTTTTCTATATAATTAATTAATGATTCCTCTTTATGTTTCCATTAGAAATCGACGTTAAATATCTATTTGACTTTATTAGATAAACGACGATATTGGTACATTTTCAATTATTCAATAAATAAAAATATAAATATTTATTACAAAACATTATATACAATGAATAAAACAGAAATTTCTTGACTTTCTATTCATTGACTTTTGAAAAATATGTTTTTATTTACTGAATTTGTCAATTAACTAAAAATAATTTTAAAAGCTATTTCGATAGGAAATTCAATTTAGAAACATGTTTTTTTCATAAAAGTGATATAGACAACGAATTGTTAATGGTCTTTTAAAGAAAATTTCCCTCTTTACCATTGAAAATGGTGGTGTAGGGAGGGGGAGCATAAGGCATTTTTCTCGGGATGTTTTTGGATATCAACTTGACATAAAATAATACCTACCGTAGAGAAAAATACTCCGGGTAAACATTCTATGCTTTTTTCTATTTCTCTACCAATTCCAATAATTAGAACATTGTTAAAATAAATATATACAGATGGGCAAAACTAAAAATTAAACATAATAATTCATTTAATATATACAAATAAAAGTCTAATATAACTAGGCATGACTGTGAAAACATGTACAGATAACACGTTTATAGCAAACTCGGCTGCGAGGCAGCGTAGTCTCTTAGACAAAGTTGGGGACTATTTTACGCCGTGCCATAGCTACTACTAGTGTTTCGTATCAACTTGTTTTATTAGAAGAAGGCAAGTTAAAGTTTTATTTACAGAAATTGTTGTATTTCCCCTCCAACGTTGAGCTATATAAAATTCTCATACAATTTAAAAGTTTCATTTATGTGTAAAACACGTGTTTGATGATGTTCAACTTCAGCGAATTTTTATTTAATCTCTCAACAACACCTGTCCTTTTGAAGTATGTAGGAAGCGCATATTTGTTGTTTTCTTTTTTGTAAAATTATTTTCTACTCGTACCTGCTAAGAAGTTAGGTATGTTATTCTTTTGTACTGTGGAAGTTGAAAAGGAACCTGAATTAACACAAGATATATTCTTTTTGGCACATGAGAGTTGCTAGAATTATGTAAAAAAATATTTCAGATTAATACTACCATCTATCATGTTATTAGTATTAATATATTTATTTTTTTAGGACCGAGTCACTGTTTCTAAGCATTTAAAATAAATTATAAATTGATTGTAAAGTGATATTTTTGAGGGTTCAATTTTCCATGACTGTGTTGATTCTTTATCCAAATTAAATAGTAAAGATATCCATATTTTGGCAAACTGGACGCGGCAAACAAGTTATAAACAATTGCATTGTTTCAAATGAGAACGGTCAAAGTAGAGACCTAGTTGCAACGGCAAATTTGAAAACGTGAGCGACAGCGACTACTTAAACACTCCCCATGTTAGCTTAAAGCCGTATTTTCCAATAATCACCCATCAGTGATGCGCGACACGAATAGCAGAAGAAAACTTGGGTGGTTAGTAGTTTTAGAAAACCTAATGTTTCTACAATGTGTCATTCAGTGTTCACTTTCACAAGATAAATGTAATAACAGCACAAAACCTAAATTCATTCGTTCATCTGTTGCGATTTTGCACTATTGCGTTATGTTTGCTGCTCATCCATGATTAAGTGATTCTTAGAAAATACACCTTAAAATTTATTCGTTCAACTGCTGCGACTTCGTTTTAATGAGCTATGTTTGTCGCATACTCACGGATGCGTGATTCTTAGAAAAGTTAAGCAAATGCTCGAATTGCTGTATGTAGTGCTATCTATACAGTTCTAAAGGCCGTGTGAGCATACTATATCTGACACTGCGAGATTTATTAACAAAGTGCTCTCTATGGACTCAAAAATAAGGGCTTTTCACAGAGGTATATTAAGGGAAAACTGTTGTGGTAGCTACTTCTGTTCACCATGACCAGGATGATGTCCAGAAAAAAAAAACGGAATTGTGTAGTACACAAGCACACTTCACTATAGTATCCACAACATCAGAGTTAAGAAGCATATCGGTGGGAAACATCCTCCATTTATTTGCTAGTATGCCAAACGTACATTCAATAAATGGTCTTAACTCTAGCCAGTCTTTAGATGAATATACATTTCTTAACCGAAATGGTCTTATAACACTAGTATTCATGGTGAACGCCTTGTCAGCAACAATAATATGGGACATCGGTCGTTGACTCTCGCCGCGTCGTCTGGTAGTGGTTTATTTTCAGGTAAATCCAAAGATTGACCAATCAATTTTTACTAAATAATAAATCTCCTGGAAATGTTGTAGTCGGACGATCGACCGCAGCTTTCAACATCAATAACGATAAAACAGTAGTTTGCGCCGAGTAATCCCAGCAAAGCGTCATAACAAAGATGTTTGTTTCGTGTTTTTGTATAGAATATGGAACCAGACATTTCACGCTAGACCACTCGTATGTGTTTGCTGCCTGACGCTCATATACGATTCGGGAAATCGACCCTTTCCTCTAATGCCTTTACAATCCTCTCCCAATCTATTTTTCTTGGGTCCAGTATATATTCATCTCTCATGGAATCCCAAATTTACTTGCACGTTTCTTTGAAAATGTCTAATATTGTGCTTCTGCCCATTCTGAACTCATAGGATAATAACGTGTATGTATTTCCTATTTCCAGATACCTACAAATATATGCAAATAATTTTAGACGCTTTCTTATAAGTACACAATTCATATTCAGGTACACCCTTTTGGTTCAGTGAAAGAACTTCAAAAGAAATGGAAGTCTATTCGAGATGCTTTCACTCGAGAAGTGAGATTTTAGAAATGTGCCAGTGAATATGGGGTGAAGAAGAGGAAACACTACGTATATTTTGATCAATTGCTCTTCCTCTTAGACACGTTGAGAGAAAGAGAGAAAGAATAAATCATTCAAAGGATCAACAATTAGAAAACAAATAAAACATCCCTTCTGATGTTTCGTAATATGAGATCAGGCGAAACTGTGGTCTCAAGTAGAGATTACAGAGGTTATGTCACAAGAACTAGGCTTACAATCTACTGTTGCCATATCAGCAATACTCTCACCCGCCACCTCCTCCTTGCCCCTCTATTACTTACCTGCTAACGAGCAGCCTACTTTATGAACATTTCGGATTTCAATACAATCCTATGCAACAAACATTTGAGCAGCAACATCATGGCCTAAGCTCAATACCAACTTACAGCTAGAGTAGTGATTTCTGTGTTTTAATTTAACTGATTTTTGTTATTGATAATTTTAAATACACATTAAACATTACTTTTTTTCATTATTTACAGTATCAATATGTTAATTGTTTACCTCAAAGTTACTGACAGATTTTCTTCAACAGAAATCGCATTAATCAGTGGAGTTCCTCCTTCTCAATAATTTATCTTACGTTTAAACACAGAAAATCAAAGCTCCATACACATGTTTTGTGATATTCAAAAAATCTATGTGGAAAATCACGTAGTTTGTTGAACAAAGAATAAAATTTTCCAGAGGAATGCCTGTAGTTGTTTATAGGGTGCACACTATATTTTCAAATTTTCATTTTCAGACATTTTCGCAACAACTGATCAACGTATCCGCGTTTGCTTTGCCAACGTGATATCAGTCGGAGACAAATCGCAAATCGAATTGCAACGCGGTGTCCAGGTCACAGAAACTCCAACCTGTCTACGGCTTAATTCTGCTGTTATTGGTCCAAATTTAAAAACTGGTACAATTTTATTGGTTAATATCTTTTGAGGGAAATAGTCATGATAATTTAGATAATAGATAATGAGGGATATATTTGTGTCCTTGAGAAATGTTTGTTGACGGGAAGTTCGGCGAAATAGGAAAAATGAAACTACTTACTTCGGTTCATTCGCTAACATTTCGACTATAATTTAGTCTTCTTCAGAGCTTCTTCAGATTCTAAACAACCATCGTTGTGAGGTGTTTACGAAAATAATAACAGATTATGAATATTTCCCTTTGTCTATAATAAATGCTAATTACAGATGCCCCAAGCTATGTTTTTCATTTAAATTATTTTTTTCAAAGCTCTGAAGAAGACTGAATTATAGTAGAAACCTCAGTAAATTAACTACAGTAGTTTCTTTTTGTTCTATCCTGGCGAAATTCCAATCAATAATAGATAATTATTGGTGCAAGTTTGATAAGATTGGTTAAACATTTTCAAGTAAAGTATATCATTGGTATATTTAACACAGTATTACATAACCAGCTTTATTTCTTGTTATAGACCCGGGAATTAGCAACCTAATGCAACCTAATCCATAAGGTACAAAAGATTTGACTTAATCTACGAAAATCTATCTACATAACGATACTTTAACCTCCCGTTTGCTGAGGCTAAGTGGCAGCGATATTGCGGGGTCGCCAGGCTGCGCGAATAAACCACATAAAATGGACCTAATCTGGGCTATAAGGTACAAGAAAATGAACTACACCATTGGATAGAGAAAATTTTACAGAACTCTATGATCTCATCGATAGCTTTGACTTCGGCAGACTCAACTGAATGTGTCAAAAAATTGGCTTTACCCGAACTAAAAGGTACAATAAAAATCAGTACACCAATCGATTTGCTTATCCATACATTTTTCAAATTTGCCATGTTAGACGAGAAATGCACACACAAAAAACACAATGTCCAATTTAGTTTTTAGATGCTGGAAAAAAAAAATCCTCTATTTTGTGGTCATTTTACTTATTTAATTTGCTGGATTCTGTTTTTTGTTAGAGAAATCTAGTATGATGTCTATAACAAAATATAAAATCAACGGTTTTAAGAGAACCAAATATCGTAAAATAACGTAACAGTCTTTGTATTAAAATACAAAAAGTTGATTTAAAAATATGTAAATATCAAGAGAAAAACAAAAGTTGATTTTCAATTTAATTTAGACATCTAGAAAACCAGACAAAATAATTAGCTCTGGTATTTAATAAAGAAATACTAAATCTATCATAGATTTAACCGACATAACATACTTATTTAAGAAGACAATTAGGGGGAAGGGTTAATAGTAGAACTCAATGAAATTATGTAAGTTTTAATAAAATTTTTAATACATAAATTACGTTGATGCACTTAAGCACAAATTAAATTCTGTATAAATATTAGGGGACGATTACGATTACAATGAAAAAGAACAGATCGATTTATTAAATTCAGCTCTCTTGATAACTAAAAAAAGCTAGCTCATTGGTGAAATAACAGAAAGAAATTCAAGCAATAAGTGAAAGTGTTATCACCTCTGGAGTATTATTGAAACATCAGCGTATACTGTTCGAGCTCAGGAATTACAACCATTGTAGTTCACATGCTTTAACTGCTACGCAAAATAAAAGACGAATATTTCTGCTTGAGATGTTACCAGCGTATGATTGCCTATATGCTGATGTTACTTTAAGATTGTTAGCATTACTTAGCTTAATTGAACATAGTGAACCAAGGCACAAATCGTGCAAATACCTCACACGGAGAATAAAACCACATTGTTGTATAACATATAATGCAAATGCACAAAGAGAAAAAACAACTCAATGTCTCATTTTTCTATGGTACATATTCCGTTAATCATGGCATATTAAATAATTTATAAATTTATAGATAAATTATTTTACTTTATCGATAAAAATCAATCAAAACTATTTAAATGTAACAGGTATTTTTGCAAAACCGTAATTTATATCCAAAATATCCCCTCAACGCCGTTTAATACTAATATTGAAAAATAGTCATCAAAATTGTTCAAAACTCACTGACAAAAATGCCCATTCTACGTGGATAGTCGACTTGGCAGAATTGGCAAATTTCATTTTTTTTTTTTAAATAAAACAAAACAAGTGATTATTTTATTTAAAACAGTTTTTTTTAAGTTATTTTGTGTCTTTAAAACAAATTTTAAAGGTTCTACTAGAATTGAATGGTGCTACTATTTTTACTACTTAGGTACAATTTTGATTTGCATTGTAACAGGAGTGCCTGATTTTAAATTTGCTACCTCGGTCTTATCTATTTATTTTTGGGATAATTCATTTGTAGATGTTAGGGTTATTGTGGGCTAGCAATTAATAAATTTTTACAAATCTAATTAGTTACTTTCTTTTCAATTTATTAATTTATGTGATACACGGAGAACAGACTATTAATACAAGTTGTTTGATATATTTTAATATAACGAAATTTATTTTATTAGTAAAATTACTGAAACGTTGCGCATCGGCAAGTTAATTGAATAGTTTTCTTTCAGCAAGGATCTCAAGACCAAAAAATCCTATCCTATATTTAAGTTATATTGTTTCGATCATCTCTATAGTAATTAATAATTTAACAAAGGTATCGGGCAATTCGTTTTGATTTATTTATGAATGAGGGTCCATCGGCTTAAGAAAGGTTTAATAATTACTTGGAGATGCCTTTGTTGAGGCTTTAAACGCCTATAATTGAACATGTGGGAGCGAGCAGCATATATAATTTATAAATTCTGATGATAAATCATCTGCCATACGGAATATTAGATGCTTAGTTAACGGATAATGACCATATTTTTATACAATGACATTTTAAAAGGTGTGTGAGTACTCGTATATGATTTAATCTTACATTTTTTGATGACTTCATTAATATCTATTAGTTCGGGAAGACAAAACACAAAACCTGTAATTTTTTGTTTGCATTGTTTAATTAATAATTATATGGCTACCGGAACCGGACAAGGCTTACTTATTTATTAACCCGTCCTGAAAAAAAAAAAAAACAAAAATATCTCTTTTAGGGTCAGGCCTGAAACTATAAAAGTAAAAATAAATTAAACTAAAATTTACCATTTCTTTTTCACACAATTCTGGATCTACACTTGACAACAAATTAATTCGATGTAATCAAACTCAGCAATATATCAAAAAGTTTGGTTCACCTGTAATAGGTTATCAAAGTTGCTTTAAAAAAAAACAAATGAATTTGAATCAAAATAAATTTGGTTTAAAAAATTTGTCCGTAGAAATGTCCCTTTTTGTTTTTATCAACTTTATTAGAATGCCGGAAGATCTTCTGTTTTTTCCCACAAGGATACACATATTTGATATGTTTTTTTTGTCTTGTATAAAATTTTAGTATCTGCCATAGTTTTGCTGGAAAATTTATTTCTCAGTCCGAAATCCATTCACGAATTAACTTTGTACAGACTATTCCGAAATTAATAGAACAGCATCCCAGTAAGTAAAAATGAACCGATTAAGCCCCACATGCACTAGTTGATAACAGTATAGTAGTTAGGTGGTTAGGGGCCTCAATGTAAAATATTTTGCTTTCCAACCTCAATTAAATATTTTTTTTATCAAACTTAAATTTAAAACGAAAAGTCCCTGTAACCACCTAGAGACTATCCTGTATGCTGCTGAAAACACCTGATTGGATTTGTGCAAAACCACCACAGGTTGAAGATTCATCATCACAGCTATTAATCGTCTATGGCAGGCATCACTGCTTGTAAAGAATGATTTGCAGTTTGGAATTTATATCTTTGGAGAAACCGGTGATTTATATCCTGCGAGATCAACATATGACTGCCATTCAAGTAAGGAATGAACTGCAAGAAGTACGCCAGGTAAACGTCAGCGATATAACTGTTAGGAGAAGGCTAATTGAAGTAAATTCATCTACTATAAGACCAGCAACAGACCCCGAGCTTCATCTGAATCATCGCGTGGCCAGGCTCAATTTCGGACGCGAACATCTCAATTGGAGTATCGGGTAGTGGTGCAAAGTTCTTTTCTCTGATGAGTCCCGATTTGCCTTAAATCTCCAGATCGACGAGAGAGAGTGAAGAAGTCGAAGAGAAAGATACCGCTCAATGCAACTTTAGTCAGAGGGTGAGCTTCAGTGGTGGGTCTGTATTGGTGTGGGTTGGCATATCTTACGCAGCTGGCACAGAGCTTGTGTTTGTAGATGAAGGTGCTTCAACGGCTAAAAGATACATTAATGGAGATTTTGGAAGAGCATGTGGTGGTTTTACGGGGTTTATTGGTGAATAATTTCTTTTATTATAATGCTCGTCCGCACGTGATCAGAATTGTTAGATACTCCCTCTATAACGTCGGTATTGAAGCTGTAGGCTCGCCAGCAGGTAGTCCTGGCCTAAATTCTATAGAACACGTATGCTGGGAAGTCGGATCAAAGAACGTCGTGGACTAGTTGTAAACACTGCAGCATCTTAGGGATGCACTACAGGAAGAGTGAGATAACATTCCTCAAGAGACCATCCAACACGTAATTGAAGGTATGCAATGGAGACTTCAGAGTGTTATCAGAGTGGGGGGAGGTAATACTCGTTATTAAATAAAGAAATTTCATTTTACAATCTCCTGTTCATGTCATGTACCCAAATTCTCGTCGGGCACTGCTTATCC
This sequence comes from Rhamnusium bicolor, assembly GCA_029963845.1. Taxonomy (NCBI): domain Eukaryota; kingdom Metazoa; phylum Arthropoda; class Insecta; order Coleoptera; family Cerambycidae; genus Rhamnusium; species Rhamnusium bicolor. The sequence goes on from JANEYF010005793.1 coordinate 2,009,855, forward strand.
TAAAAATTGTAGTTATACTTCTAAAATAAATATATTTTTAGATGAGCAAGTTTAGAAAAGACACCAGGAAACAATTTTAGACGTTTTGTTTACACTGAGAAAAAATTTTATTTAAAATATACCAATTTTTCTTGCTATCCCACTTTTTGTGCCGGTAAGTGTATTTAGACATTTATATGTTAATAACCTCCTGTCAGGATATCCATAATTTATTTGTTATGGACATTTATAGAATTTACATTATATGGATACTTACAGGATATTGATATCTTGTCACGTTTACCATTGGAAGTCCCATGAATATATTTAAAGGATAATCCCAAATCACGATTAACGGTACTATAATGGAATATTCTGAGGAATAATTTAAATATTTTTAATTATTGTTAATATGTTGTGATTTTTAATATCTATTTATATGTATATGTACGTGTTTTGTGTATGTTTGTAGGTGCATATATCCATTTATTTATTTAATAACTTTTTTTATTGTTTGTACCACATGTTATATTATATACACTTTTTTTATTTACATTTTTTACAAGTGTTACACTTCATAATTTTATATCTTACAGTGCCCTGAAGATGGTAATAAAAATTACCGAAACATCGGCAAGTTAAAAAAGTAGTTTTTCTCAAAATAAGGACCCTTACCCAAAAAAATTTTCCAACAATTCTGAGGATAGTTTGTGGTGTCTAAGGTATGGGTTTGACGTGTTTATTTGTGTTTCTTCGTGTGGCTGTCGAGATTGATTTGAACAGAAACTTAGTGATACTTGTTTTGACTAAAGGACTAAGATAAAATTAACTGAATTGCCTTTAAATGATTCGTGCACGTTAGCACGTTGAGTTATTACTCATTCTCATATCAGCTTGCAAGAAATCAAAATTTGGACCTCAGTTCAACAATAATTAAAAATGAAAAACCGCGTTCATCGGAGCCTCCGAGCTATGGCGTCCTGGTGCACTACACTTGCCTTATGATAGCAACGTTCTTAGTAATCTAGTTACACCTACTCAGCTTGATATTTGGATTCAACTTTTTCGTTCACTTTATGGAGTTTTTGAACAGCTTATATCGGTCAAATTTCGCATGTGACCAGTAGCCGCTGTGGGCTACAACAATATTTAATTTAAACACAACAACTTTGTTCTAAAGGTGAGTTTAAAGGAATTATTCTAACACAACTTTTCTTCATATTATTGATCAATTTGAAAATTGCCATATGACAGAAAATTTAAAAACAAAGTTTTTTTTGATCTCTTTAATAATAAAACTGTCTAAAATTAATTTTGAAAGTTATTTGCGATCAAGTGTGTTCCAGATATAGATAAAATTTTTGCTGCCACCAAAAATAGAATACCGATAAATTGTTATTTGTTAACATTATTATTTATTTAAAAATTACGGAAGATAATCACAGAGATTTTTTATATTAACTGTGAAGGGCTATAACTTTGCAGGAACTCATTTCCGGGCCCAAGTTCATAGGCCATTTTTCTTTAAAATCTTCCAAGGAATCACCTTCTGAAGTTCTCGACATTACTTAGGAAGCACCCTGTATATAATTATATTTATAAGTGTACATATAAATAAAAAAATATATATGTATAGCAGGTGCACTAACCACAAAGGACGAAAAGATCAGAAACACAATTTAAACAATAAGAGTAATTTTTAACGCTGACGTTACGTATACCGTTGAATAAAATAAAATGGATAAGTATAAAGGAGTCATTTGGGTTCACAGCAGTCCTTAATGACATTCTCATTGTTATTTAGATCAGAGAAGTCTTGCCACGTTCTGAATAAAGTCGCCATAAAAATAAACTTCATTTGTTATTTCTTGGGTGCAGATGACAATCGACAATGACGGATTTCGGCCACACAACCCATTTGATTAACTGTTTTCATTGTTGATGTTTATATTTGATTGTGATATAAAAGTGGGATGAAATAAATTTGATTTTAAGATTATCTGTATCTGAAGGCAGTAAAAATAAGTGTATATTAAACAGGCTAAGTAAACAGTTTTAGTAACACTGCCGGACAAAAAAAATTGCACGATGGAAAATGCAAAAATTGCAAATGGCAGAAAGATGCAAACCGTGGACACGTGTTTCTGACTAATTGGTCTTTATCAGCACGGTGTAGTTGAATTAAATTGGTGGACAAAACTCAAAAAGACACTAAAGGAAAACCACTGACTGGCTCCCTAGTCGCACCTTTATGGCTTCCACTTGGATGGCTCTGTATTAGAGCGTCGTCCAAGCATCGCACACGCGGGCAACTATAGCAACCTGCGTGGGATTCCGGACCCAGGAGAATAAATAAGTACAGAGAAGGAATTTGACGCGGGTTTAATTACATTACAGTAAAAAACAATATGAATTAACGGGTACGCCCCCATTAAGAAAAAAATTGCACGATGGAAAATGCAATTAATTCTTGGTCAACCAGAGGCGCTAAAACTATTGTTGGTGAGAAAAGGCCTTATATTTATTTCTACTTTTTTTTTATTGGGAAACAAGCCATATAAAAAGTGAATATGTACAGAGTAATCTGCTAAAAATTCTACATTTTGAACCCATTTCATTTTCTTAAAAATATAGCTAGGAAAAAATATATAAAAAATGGATCGGTGGCATATTCCATCAAGTTTTCGCATCTGCTATGAATTTGTGCCTTGACGAATAAACCCCATAAAATTAAATTTTTTTTAAATGATAGATATATGGATAGCCCTTTTCCTTCCCAGTATAAATATATGATTGTTACACATTTCTTTTCAAATAAGTTAGTTATTAATTTAAATAATAATCTTAATAGTTTGGGATACAAATAATTGTAAATTGTTTTCTGCATAGATGGCCATGCATAAAACAATAAATGATATAAAATACCAATTTTTGAGCAGTCAATTTAATTTCTAACAGTCGCTTTTGATTACCACCTGCTGTTTACTTATTAAAGTGTATGTTTTCTTTCAAATGGAAGTAACTAAAGCCAAGCATTTATACCAAAAAAGAAAATATCTCCATGTAAGATGCTCACATAAAATGTATTTTGATTACCTCGTTAAAAATTTTTGAAATTACGAACACCAAAAGAAACAATAATGTAAATGACGAAAAACCACTAAGTGTTGTATTGTATTTACCAAACAACCCTCAAAATCTATTAGGGATAGAGTACAAGATCTTGAGATGTCCTACGGATGTTTTCAAAATGCACTCAAGAAAAATAAATCTAAACCCTATAAATTTATTGGGGTCCAAAGATTGAGTGTTGACGATTACGGAAAACGTATGTATTTTTGCAATGAATGGAACAAGATAATAATTGCATTCCAAACATATTTTTCACGGGCAAATTTTATTTTATCTGAATTATTTAATATGTAGAATAAATAATGAACAGTATTAGATTTCTGAAAATGCCCTTCAAATAAATAAGATTCAGCGACAAGGTCGTCAGTCTATAGGGTTTTGGTGTGAAATATTAATAAAGTTTTTGAGCCGATTTTTTATGAAAGCGGTTTAAATTGAAGAAGATACAAATAATATCCGGAATATGAAGTAGTGGACTTTATAGATGATTTTCCTTTAAATAGTTCTAAACAGATATTATGGCAGCAAGACGGAGTACTATATCTCTCAACTAGTATCGCGGGTAACTGAATTTTTAAATAATAAATGTCAAACGTGGATAGGCAGAAGTGGCATTATACTATGGTTTCCACGAAGCCCAGTTTTAACACCCATCGATTTTTATGAGGTATACTTAAAAATAAATTATATATAGATCTAAAGTCTTTGTTTGGAAAATAATGGTGGAATTTTTGAAAATATAACACTATAATGTTTGCTTGTTTCTTTGTATGTTTTAATACACATTTAAATTGAATCAGTCATTTCAAAAACAGCACGAGTTCATATTTGTCAAAAGTGAGTCTTTGTTACCAATCGATACTTCTAGTGTAGACGTACATTATAAGTAAAAACGACACCAGTCCCACAATTCGTTACTAAGTTATCAGACCAAAAAAATTACGATCTATGCTAAAACAGCTGCAGTCCTGGACTCATGATGTTTTTGCTCGGAGCCTACAATTTGTCGCCATATAGATGGGGATGAGATATAATGACATAACCCTGCTTGCTTACTTATTTAGTTCTCAACAGTTGTTACTGTTATTTATCTGCGTTAAGGTGTTTGTCGGAAATGTCTAGTTCGAACGAAAGTGGAAATGATGTTTTTCTAAAAAAAAAGAGAAGACGAGACAATGAGACTTAAGAGAAATGTGACACGAAATGCACAAATGAAAGGTATTGAGCACTTCAACTATAAGGGAAATATCGTCCCAGAAAGGAGTACAGGATCTAACTGCAAGTAAGTTTTGTTGGCTTATAAGTAGTCTCTTTTTCTTATTCACAGTCTTATAAATAGTTTTTTTGCAGTTGTGAAAACGCATGCTTTGATAATTTTTCCCAAGAAGATCTTACTTTTTGTATTAATAAAATAAATGGGTTCCTCACTAAAACTGAACAGGATATCTTTTTGCAACCACTCGTGGAGAAAATCGCTGTCAAAAGGCCTAGACCTCGTAAAGATGGGGCAAACTTGAAAGATTTCACTTTCAAGTATTTTATTGACTTCTGAAAAGAAGCGGAAAGTGTGCAAAAGAGCTTTTACGTCAATATATGGGATATCAGATGGTCGTGCCAGGTGAATTTCAAGTTAATTACGACATTTGCTCACTCCCCATAACAAGCGTGGTCAGCATCCTAAAACCAACACTAAACCATCTGTCATTTTGAAAAAAATTCACATACTCTGATTTTCTAGGAAACAAATCCATTATTCAGGAAAAAGTCTTCACTATCTGGATGCGCGACTGGATGTAAAAACCATGTATAACCTTTTTAAAACTAAGTATCCTGATCTCGACGTTAAATGTCAGTATTATTTGAGGTATTTTAAAGAAAATTTTTCTCTGCGGCTTGGAAGGTCTTAAGTTGACACATGCCTCACCTGTGAAGAAGTGACAGTGAAAATAAAGAATCCAAGCCTATGTCAGAATGCTGTAATAAGTGCAGTGGCCGAATTAGTGGTTCATAAGAGACGAGCAAAAAGTTCCATAATAAAATATCTTCTATTGTAGTCTTTTGCAACACCGTGATGCCCTAACCTTTGATTTCATGCCCTTGCCATAAATTCCGATTCAAGACATATTCTACTTAAGGCAACTCTGTGTAAATTGCTTTGGAATAAAAAATATGACAACTAATCAATCTGTATTTTATGTTTATCATGAGGGTCAAGCGAAAAAGGTGCTAGTGAAGTTTGTTCGATGTTACTTCATTCCACAGAAACCTTCCTAGATGATAATACGAAGGAACTGTTTTTGTTCTCCGACAACTGTTCTGGGCAGAACAAAAATCATACTTCAATCCGATTCTTACTTGCTCTGACAGATACTAAGTGATTTTATAAAGTGACGCACTATTTTCTGGTTAGGGGATATTCATTCTTACCAAACAACAGAGACTTTGGACTAATAAAGTCTAAGATCAAGAAGCATGATCGTGTCTATGCACCTGAACAATACCAAGCTATGATAGCGCAGGCAAATCCAAATTTCTCCGTTTTCTTGCTACAGAATAACCAAATTTTAGATTTTAATAAGTGGTGGCCGCAGTATTACAAGAAAACCTGTTTATCGGATGAAAGCTTTGGTAGAAGAGTACCCAAAGAGCAAAAAATTACATTTGCACCATCTGCAAAGTATAATGCAAATTATAGAGGAGTGGTTGTTACACCAGATTTTATAGATGGCCTTGAATCCCATACTTTTCACCTTTCGAAAAATGTTGGAGCTGTATCTCTACCCTCTGAGAGGGTTTATCCCAATAATATGGTGTCAATATATAGTAAGAAAATTGCTACCATCAAGAAAGCATTCTTGAAGAGTATAAGGTTTTCTATGATCAAATATTGGAATGGCCAACAGGACAACCAGATGATGTTGACGAAGTTGAATCCGACAATGAATTTGATTATGTTCTATAACTTGCATATCATTTCCTCATATTTTAAATAAAAACTTTTTGCATAATATACTAGCAGTTTGCATTCTTTCAAGGCTGGGAACATTAAAAACTTTAAGGAACAAATACATTCCGTGCAGAAACTACATGAGTCCAGAAGACAAATTATTCTTTTTATGAAAACTTTAGTACTTTTGATGTGTGTACATACTGAAAAAGTATGCCTAAATGTATTCAGATTCTGTACCAAAATTGTATTTCCAAGTAATATAGCAGTTTTTTCTTTATTCAGTTTTTTTGCTTCTCCTGTAAAATGTGATTGATGTGACTCGGGCTGTTTTTTGAAAGTAGCGATTCAATTGTTATTCTTTTTAAAAAATCAGTTAAAGTAAGCTTGTTTTTACGTTTATAGGTGTATTTATTTGAATAACTCAGTTATCTGAACATCAAATGTATAACAATCAGATATTTATAATGGGGAGGAAAAGAGCTATCCAAACATGCCAGGGTGTGTCATTAAAAAACGTGATTCCCTCAATATTTATTAAGATAGACACAAACTCACAGCACATACGCAAACTTGGTGAAATACGCTACCGATTTGTGTTTTACATTCTCTCCTTGCTATGACTGTAAGAATAAGAAATTTAAAAAATAGAATTTTCAGGTGGTCACCTTGTACAAAACAAAAAAGGGATCAAATAGATATCAAAAAAACATTAAAAATAAAAACAGTCAACTCTTAACGTATGTACATTGTTGAAAAAAAAATCGATCATATTTTCAGCATTTGCAACAATCCTTGTATGACGCTCTAGACGGCCCAGTCCGCCCCTTTGGAATCGGATTCAGGAAGCCTGGAATAACTTACCTTAACATCAGCCAGTTAATCATAGCGTGGCTACTCGTTTATTTTGAAAAACTTTTTTTTGTTTCTTTGATTTATATATTATCGTTTTTATTTTCTTACCTCATCGAAAAATAGGCATTTTCAGTGTTGCAATTTTTCAATTTAGAATTTATATTGTACATTTGGAGACTAATTGATAACAAAAAAAAATATATTAATGAAAGATTACTTATTGATATTCTATAAAAAAACATTTTCAAGTAGCAGTACTCATAAATTATTTATAACTATGAATTTATAATCCCCTGTAATTTCTTAAGTACCTATATCTGAGGCAATATATACACTTATATATAAAATTCGTAGGTTTACTTATTTTATGGATTATCGCTAAGGTAGGACAGGAAGTTAAACCGCTACTTTTCAGATAGAACACTTATATTGGGTCAATATTGGTTTTAAATTGTAGAAACGTTGGCTCATTCACTTACCATGATAATTCATAGAATAGCCATGTTTCAGAGATCTTTTACATACAATGCTGTAAAATTATATAACTGTATTAGAAATATAGTAATGTGTCCATTGAGTTGCGTAAAATTTAGATTAAAGGAACCTTTTCTAGCTCTTCAATAATTAATTATCCTAATTAAAATGTTTTATTTAATTTTTTCATTCTTTCTCTCTAGCAAATAGTTGCATTATTGGTACCAAATAGTAGTAGATATAATAAGTAATTAGCTAAATAATGATAATTAAGATATAAAGATTGTAATAGTGTAAGAATGGCCATATGCTAAACTTCGCATTTTGACGGTCTTTTTTTTTAGGAGTATCCGATGCCGGACAGTCCTCGCGTGGCCTCCAACGCCTCACAGGAGTCGCGCCGGCGCAATAACTACAGCTACTCCCCACATCCCGTAGGGTTAGTGACTGCAGATACCAGAATCATGTGCCCTAAGCAGACGGAGAGAACCCAGAATGACCGCCTTCTGCATTTGGCCTGCCAGCCACTCGGCTTATTTCTGGCAGGCCGGTATGATCCTCAGTTCCGAGAGCAGCGTAGGCTATATCCCTCCGAGTACACCGATTATTAGGACGACCATTTTTACCGACTGAAACCCCGAAAAAATTTTCACCCAGCAAATATGTTACATGTACCAAATATTAGATCAATATCACAATAAATATTGGTGATACAAAAAATAAACCAAAAATAAATTGAAACTGGGAGACTTCTGAATGACCAACATAAAACTCATTAAGAAAATTTTACTTTTGTTTCGCAGATATTAAATATTTAATATCTGCGATATTGAATATGCGTGCGTACGTGTACGTGTGTGTGCGTGTGTGTGCGCGAGTGTGAGCGCGCAGTCGGACGTGCATGCGTGCGTGCGCGTGCGTGTGCGTGCGTGCGTGTACGTGCGTGTGCGTGTGCGTGTGCGTGTGCGTGTGCGTGTGTGTGTGTGTGTGTGTGTGTGTGTGTGTGTGTGTATGTATGGTATTTGCTGTGGCATATTGTGCGTGCACAATCCTGTACTCTTACCTCTGTTCTACTTGTGACATCTTACACTCCGATGTCACAGCAAAATACGCTCCAAAATGGTAATTGTATGACGATATTCCGCCAGATTGAAATTGCCACCCTTTAACTTGGCAATTGAAAATTGTATATGACTAAGACCCTCACCAACGTTTATTTTACTTAAATAACGAAAATGTGTAAAAATGCAACAATTACTGATGTGGCACATGGGCATTACAAGAGCTTGTGGCATCGTAGATTTGGTCTGGTCAAGTGCGCCCTCTAGGATACACACTTTTCACTAATTTACACAATTTCACTATTATAACAAGTTTCGATTGACGAGGCGAGCGCGCTGTTCTCTTAAGGATTAGCGTAAGTATGTAGATTGGGACTTTTTCAAGATTATTTTTTATTTCCCTTTGTGATGACAATATTATTTATAATTACGAGGACATGTATTATTACATTAATTATTGCATTAATTATATAAATTTGAATATTAAACAAATATTCATAGCTCGAAAAATATAATTGATACGGCAAAAATACAAGGCAGCAAATTTGTAGAGCATGTAAGAATAGGGGGTAAACCTGAAAATCGTGCTTTAAGGGGAGGGGGGAGTGACATTATTTTAACTTATTATATAATTACCCATTTCCTTTGTTAAACTTTTTAGGTTTTAGAACGTTTTGAGTAGTTCCGTCAGGATTTACGTTTGTATTATAAATTAGAAATTACAAGCAGTAGCGTCCTCAAAAATAGTATTTTATCGAGTTAATGTAATTTTGTTGCAATATTTGCATACGGAAAATTATTAAGGTATGGAAAAAAATACAAGAGAGGATATTTGTAGGTCATAAAAAATGCAGAAATAGATATACTCAAAAGGTAATTATATCAACCATAGTCGTGCTGAAAGGAAGGAAAAAGTGAAATGTTTTAGACCATTGTAAAAATTTCCTATTACTTAAAAATCTTGTTTAGGTGGTTTAAAGAAATACGTAAAATTAATAATTTAAAAAAAGAGTATTCAGTAGCGTGCGTTCAATTTTTATTGCTTATCTATTTATAGTGATATAGTGATATAGTATTGGCGTTATTTTAAAACTGTCACAATAATCATATAATTTTTATTTTCATCTTATATTGTTAGGACTCAGTAGTTATTTTGTAAATTGTGATAATCCGGCATTTATTTATTTTATTAGGTTAAACAGAGAGATCCAGAATCACTGAACGTGCCGCTATAGTTATTTATTTCTGGCATCCTATAAGGTTTCTTCTCACCTTCTTTGTGTATTAAGTTACTATTACTCGATGAAATATATGTCATGTTTGGCATTGCTAAAAGGATAACCTTTTATCAAAGAAATATTCCTCTAATTCTGAAAACGGAATCAGAGAGTATATCGAAACTACAATTTTAAATAATTTAAAATATTTGACATTTAAGTTTCATTTTCAGGCTATATTTTTTTCAGTGTGACATTTTTGATAGGCAAAATATTTTTTTTGAAAACCAACCTGTGATATCGTTTTGGTGCAGAGGTATATTTAACAAATTTGTTTAAATAATGTATAGGACAATAGCTTAATACCCAAAGAAGATAAAAATAAGTAAAAGTATATTGTTATTAAATATGATTTGAACGAAACAACTACTCAGCGGGCAAATACCCCAACCTGCAGTGGATTATATCCTCAAATCATGATAGATTGATAGCCAATATCATTTGTCAATTCCTAACCAGACATAGACCGATTTCGAACTTACTAGTTCTCCTCAGTATGCCATAGGTTATGAAACAGACAAATGATAGTGGCCAACCTGCTAGTGATAGACTGACTAAGGTAAATTGAGTAGTGGTGAGAGGTATGTGAAACTTCTCATATGGTCCAAATGCCACTATTCGACCGACATCATAGATATCTCTTTGGCGGATAGAGACTTGCGAAGCAAGTACCAAGAGCGGCGACCTCTTGCCCAGGTGAACTAAACTACTGTTATTAAATATGATTTGCACGAAACAACTACTCAGTGGGCAAGTACGCCGACCTGCATTGGATTATACCTTCAAATCATGATAGATCGGTAGCCAATATCATTTGTCAATTCCTAACCAGACATAGACCGGTTTCGAACTTATTAGTTCTCCTCAGTATGCCATAGGTTATGAAGCAGACAAATGATAGTGGCCAAACTGCTAGTCATATACTGACTAAGGTAAATTGAGTAGTGGTGAGAGGTATGTGAAACTTCTCATATGGTCCAAATGCTACAATCTGACCGACATCATAGATGTCTCTTTGGCGGATAGCGACTTGCGAAGCAAGTACCAAGAGCGGCGACCTCTAGCCCAGGTGGACTAAACTACTGTTATTAAATATGATTTGAACGAAACAACTACTCAGCGGGCAAATACTCCGACCTGCATTGGATTATACCTTCAAATCATGATAGATCGGTAGCCAATATCATTTGTCAATTCCTAACCAGACATAGACCGGTTTCGAACTTATTAGTTCTCCTCAGTATGCCATAGGTTGTGAAACAGACAAATGGTAGTGGCCAACCTGCTAGTCATATACTGACTAAGGTAAATTGAGTCATGATTTGAAGGTGTAATCCAATGCAGGTGGGGGTATTAGCCCACTGAGTAGTTGTTTCGTTCAAATCATATTTACTAACAGTAGTTTGCTAGCATTTGGACCATATGAGAAGTTTCACATACCTCTCACCACTACTCTAAAAGTATATTACCAATATTAATGCACCCATTAAAATGGTTGCTACCTTCCAGCTGCAAGTATTCGTACTATCAACCACGCCCATCCAGACGTGCCTATTTGTCATTTAGTTCAGATTTTTTTTTGTTTGCTATATACATCTCTAATAAATATTTTTTTTCTTAGCGTCGTTTCCGATGGCACCTGATATACACTTTTGCAAAAATTGAACGAGACATTTTAAAAAAGTTAATCTCCGTTGTCTTTAATTTGTACTGTTTACGTATCTACACAATAATTATTTGTTGTGACATCTTTCAAATACACGAATAGGTAATATTTTGCTGATATTCTAGTACTCGCCTCTTATTGTGACATTTTTATACACAAACTAATAACTACTATTTGTTGTGACATCTTTAGTAAATAATATATAACAGTACAGATAATACTTTGCTGTGACATTCTAGCATACTCACATATTTATTGCAACATCTTTATGCACACAAGCTAATAACTATTTGTTGTGAGATCTTTAGTACACATGAGTATAGGTAATACTTTGCCACAATAAATAGTTACTAGCATGTGTGCAGCAATAAATATTAAGTACCAATCCTAGTGGCATAAAATATTTCTGAAATATGTATAATATAGAATGTTTCCACAATATTGCAAAGATTTAAGAAATATTTTAGAAGTATGTAATAAAAACAATTAAAAATATAAGGATATTTAAGAAATAATTTACAATAAATATACAATAGGACATATTTAAAAAATATTTAGTGATAAATATATAATGCAAGCTATAACAGCAATATTTAGGACGTAATCAAAAACAAATGTATTAAACGGTTTATTCCAAAAATTTTTAAGTAAAACTTAAAAATAGATTTATAATTCGAAATATATCAAAAAGTATTTCATATATAAAAAAAACCGTCGCAAATATTGTACAACACTAAGAAAACTTATTGTAGAAATGTTTGGTGTTATCAGCAAAGTATCATTATATCTACTCATGTGTATCAATAAAGATGTCAAAACAAATAGTTATTATTACATTTTTTATACACACAAGGTAATAACTATTAGTTGTGGCAACTTTAGTATACATAGACGTGTTAAAAATACTACGTATTTAGAGTGTCTTCCAATGACTTTGACGTCATTGGTGCATTCATTTTCAACATGGGGAGTTGGACATAAACACGCGATCCGCCTATATCTATAAATTGTTGTTAGACACTTTACAATAACGAACCCCGTCGGTAAGTGTAAGCAACTGTTTTTGTAGCTGCAAGCCGTCCAATAGGGGCCCCTTGCACTCGATATATACTTATATACTTCATACATTAATAATTTACATCAAGTTTAATTCAATAATTTTACTAATTCAAGTATTTTGGATTATTATAAATAAATACCAAGTGTACTGCTTTAATTAATTTTCTATTTATTGAATTATAAATTGTGTACTTCTCGGTCTAGTTGCATGATTGCTTTTATTATTTTTCTGTCAAGCAGCGATTTTTTTAAAATTCATATAAATAGGAATTACGTACTAAATTTCATCAATCCATCATCTAAAGAAAAATGTCTTCTTTGCGTACATACCTTTAAAGGGCTCTAAAGGCATTCTGGGTATAAGTCAGGTTCAGCGGACTTATTTTGGTTCGTAAATGTTATGCAGAGGGTGCATCAATATTTGTTGTGGTATCTTTATTACACATGAATAGATGTAACTTTGCCAACACTTTATTTCTCACATGCTTATTGAAACTTTATTTCTCACATGCTTATTGAAACTTAACATCCATTATACGCACAAGCTACTATTTGTTGTCGCATCTTTGGTACACATGACTAGATAATACTCGGCTGTGACATCCTAGTACTAACACCTTTATACACACTAGCTAATAATTATTTGTTGTGACATCTTTCATATACACGAATAGGTAATATTTTGCTGATATTCTAGTACTCACCTCTTATTGTAACATTTTTATACACAAACTAATAACTATTTGTTGTGACATCTTTAGTAAATAAAATATAACAGTATAGATAATACTTTGCTGTGACATCCTAGCATACTCACATATTTATTGCAACATCTTTATGCACACAAGCTAATAACTATTTGTTGTGAGATCTTTAGTACACATGAGTATAGGTAATACTTTGCCACAATAAATAGTTACTAGCTTGTGTGCAGCAATAAATATTAGGTACCAATCCTAGTAGCATAAAATATTTCTGAAATATGTATAATATAGAATGTTTCCACAATATTGCAAAGATTTAAGAAATATTTTAGAAGTATGTAATAAAAACAATTAAAAACATAAGGATATTTAAGAAATAATTTACAATAAATATACAATAGGACATATTTAAAAAATATTTAGTGATAAATATATAATGTAAGCTATAACAGCAATATTTAGGACGTAATTAAAAACAAATATATTAAATGGTTTATTCCAAAAATTTTTAAATTAAACTTAAAAATAGATTTATAATTCGAAATATATCAAAAATATATCAAAAAGTATTTCATATAAAAAAAACCGTAGCAAATATTGTACAACATTAAGAAAACTTATTGTAGAAATTTTTGGTGTTATCAGCAAAGTATCATTATATCTACTCGTGTGTATCAATAAAGATGTCGAAACAAATAGTTATTATTACATTTTTTATACACACAAGGTAATAACTATTTGTTGTGGCAACTTTAGTATACATAAGTAGACACCACTTTGCTGTGATATTCTAGAACATACATATTATTGCAACATCATTATACACACGAGCTAATTACTAGACGCTTAAAGCAATGCCAAGAACGTAAACGTAGCGAATGACTGCTAAGACGCAGTCATATCAAGCCGAGCATGTCTTTGGAAACACCATATTAGAGCCGAACAACTGTCAAATTTATCTTAACTTAATCTCTTGAAAATTGTTTGGTCGGTTTTATTTGAGATGTTTATTTTAGTTTTTAATTAGTGATTTTCAAATATGGAACCGACGTAACCGATTAATAAAAAAACGCACATTTTGTTTATTCTATTTCAAATAAATTATCCAAATTAAATCGGCTGTAAAGAGTCTCCTATATCCTAAATTTTCATCATTATGAAAAACATATAAGACCACTGCGTCATCCACATTATCATCGCTATCGTCATTCAAAACTGCCAAGGTCACATTTTCTTCCATAATATATTACGCACCACTTTATTTTCTAAAAACCATTTATTTCATAGTTGGCAGTCGTACTTCGCTACTGGATCAAGTGGGCACATTTTCATACACAGTAGCTAATATTATTTGTTATGGCATCTTTAGTATACATGAGTAGATAATACTTTGCTTTGGCATCCTAGTAATCACATATTTATTGCAACATCTTTATACACACGAGTTATTAATATTTATTTGTTGTGGCATGCTTGAGCACATGAATAGATTATACTTTGCTGTGACGTGTTAACGCTTACACATTTAAGTATTGTAACATTTTTATACACAGGAGCTAAATATGCACTTAAAACAACGCCAAGAACGTAAACGTATCGAATGAGAGCTACGCATGCGTAGTGGCAAATTTTTTGTTCATTTATACTTACGTCTCACTTAACTTTGTGTAAACGTATGTATAGCAAAGACGTAGTCGTATGCAGCCGAGCGTGTCTTTGGAAACACACGATTAGAGTCGAGCAACTGTCAAATTTATAGTAACTTAATCTGTCTTGGAAGTTGTTTGGTCCCTGATTATCCAAAATTAAATTGGCTATAAGGGGGCTCTATGGACTACTTTTCATCATCATGATGAACATGTAAGACCACTACTTCATCCACATTATCATCACTATCGTCATTCAAAGCTACTAAGATCACAATTTCTTCCATAATATAAGCGCACCTTTTTATTTTCTAAATAATATTCTAGTACATATCCGGAAATAGTGACGTTAAGTTAAACGATCATCCCGTATATTTAACCATGTTTTAACTAAAATTTTTTCAACAAGCAAGGACCGGGGGAGGTCTGCCAAAACGATCACACTATCCGTGCTTGCGGACAGAGTTGCAACTGGAGCAGGCCCGCCCCTTACGAGGTTGGTCCAGACCTACAACGATGTGATAGGTGTAATGAGGGATAGTACTCCTCGACTCCTGTTATCAAAAGTCATATCTCAGTATTAGAGAATGGAACCCAAACAATACTTTAGTGTATAACTATCAAGACTAAATGAAAAAGTTTCTCAGAGAAAAAATTACGATTGAAATTTGCGAAAAAAGTTGCAAAAATTGTGCAATTCCCAAGTTATTTTTAGATAATTTGTAAAATATTTGCTAAACATTTTTTTCTGGATCAGATGGAAAATATGACGCCATATTTCGAATTTCATCAAAAAATGTTGCTTTCTTATAAAGTTACACCGTTTTGAAATTTTATTTTAGATTCGTTTCTCACTGCAAATTTCAAAAAGGTGTTAACTTTATAAAAAAGTAATAATTTTTTATGAAATTTGTAACCTGGAGACATACTTTCCACCTGATTCTCAAAAAAAATATTTTACAAATTATCTAAAAAATAACCTGGAGGTTGCACAAATTTCAATTTTGGACGAATAGATACTGCAAAAATAATTGATGAATTTACCAAAGAGGAATAAAGATACAAATTCATATAGAAAACCTTTTTTAAGCACTCAGGTAACTTAATTTTTGTTAAATTTTTTAGATAAATTTCTTGTTTTTCTTGAAACGTTGAGTTTTATTATTAGCTATATATTGCTGGTTTAAGCAACTCAATTAAAAGTCTGATACTTAAATTTTTCCGAAAAAAATCATCACTTATACTATTTTTTTTTATTATTATTTTGGAGCTTGCGTCTAAGAGCCTCGAAATTTTTACCGCTAGAGGCCTTCAATCAGCTTAATCTATACATGAGGTAGATAATACTTTGCTGACATTTTAATAGGCAGGTCTCATGATTTTTGTTGCAGTGATAATTCGATACAATATGTACTCAAGATTATCGTATCACTCATTAAAAAAATTAGAAAAAAAAATAACCCTTATAATACGCAATACAAATTTGTTGTGCGAGCGAGGCTAGAAAACGTACCTTTCAGCGAGGCTAGCGTCTGTGACGTCACCTACTTGCTCGGCGGTTCAGCGTAATGCTAGCCTGTATGCGCACTTAGTGGTTTGCGAGAGCAAAAGAATATTTACGTTTAAAAACGAACTTTTAAACGTAAATATTCTTTGGCGAGAGTTTCTTGCGATAAGTCATTCAAACATGCCTGCCCGTAAGTGGTGCTTTGTACCAAAGTGTAAAAATACAACGTACAAAACACCGGATAAGACATTTATAACAGTCCCAAGAGATGCAAAAAGAAGAGAAAAGTGGTTTGCGGCAGCACGACGCGACATCAAGAAAGTTTCCGAGAAATCTACATTATATTGTTGTGAAGACCACTTTAAGGTAAAATTTTGTACATATGACTGTGTTCAAATAAAATGTTACTTAAATATTATAGCTAGAAGAGGACATGGAAATATACGTGGAGTATAAATTAAGTAAAGTAAGCGCAAGATTAAAACCAAACGTAGTTCCTCATTTATTCGCGTGCCAGCCAGACAAGAGTTCTTCGAAAAAAAGGGTTCGTGAAAGCAGTGAGAAACGATCAAGGAAAAAATTGATAGTAGATCTCATGAAACAATCTGTACAGAAAATGGAAACGGAAATAACTGAAGAATCTATACCGGAGGAAACAAGTCAACTTGTACAAAATCTTCCGTCAACATCTGGAATTGTACAACGGCGCGAAGTGACATGTCAAACGAAAAAGTTTCATTTTAGAAGTACAGGGATATAAGTACATTGGAAAATGAAAGATGCAGTGACTTCGCCCTTGAAAACTGTAGTATCGGATTTGAGGAAACCTACAGTAAAAAGAGTTTTGCAGTTTAATAAAGGACCCGTGGAACCTAAACTGACAAGGCAACTTGTAGACACTTCTGATTCATCTGATATTTACCAACCTACAGAAAGTACAGGTAGTGATGAGACAATTAAAATCACCGACCGAAGAAAAACAAATTGCAAAACTCTTTACGAATATAATCGAAGCAAAGTTAAGTATGTATACTGGACTTCCGATCAATTATGTGGCATTTATTGAAAGACTGGAATGTAACTCAAATTTGAAAAAGAGAGATCTTAGTACTATTTAAAATCAAGTCAAACGACTCATTTGCTAAAATTGGTGATTTATTCGGAATATCAAAAGCAAGCAGTAGTCGGATATTTTCTCAGGGTGTGATTACAATGGCAGAATATATGAAGAAACTAATATTTTGGCCCCTGAAATCGTCAATTCAAAGAAATTTACCCATTCCCTTCAGAATGTTATTTTCCAGAGTTCAATCTATCGTAGATTGCCTAGAGATGAAATTCAAAAACCCACCTCAGCGTTACATCAGGCATTAACCTGGTATGACTACAAGAAATGTAACACTGTAAAATATTTAATTTCTGCCACACCCGATGGTTTCATCCATTTTATATCTTGCGGATACGGAGGACGCGTTAGCGATGTTGTACAGCTTTTATTCCAGAGAAATTAGTTGCGGCCATAAAATCACACAACATTTGAACGTCTACATTCGGTAGATTGTGCGAATCGGCTTTTTGAAACCCTGGTTCCATTATCAAATCATAGGTATAAACCACAACACCGAACAGTAAACATGCACTGACTGACTGCCTTGAATATTCATAAGGCAAGCGAGGTGAGCGGAGCGTCAAAGCAAGTAGTTGACGTCAAGCGAATCAGAAATCGTTTTCTCCCGCGCCGCAATTATTCGAACTTATTTGCGCTATTTAGAGATTAATTATTGTTTGTTTACAATTATTTTTGCACCACTAGGTTTCTCAAAGGTTTAGTTCTGATTTTAAAGTGTGAAATGGGTATGTTACATTTTTTGAGACCTCCCTATTCTCACAAGATTTTTATATACACACAAGCTAATAACTATTTGTTCTCGCATCTTCGGTACACATGACTAGATAATTCTTGGCTGTGACATCTTCCTACTAATGTATTTATTGCAACATCTGTATACACACTATCTAATAATTATATGTTGTGACATCTTTAGTACTCATGGAATAGATAATATTTTGCTGGTATCTTAACATGTTCACGTATTTATTGCAAAATTTGTTGTGAGATATTTTAATACACACGAGTAATACTTTGCTACAACAAATAGTTATTAGATTGTGTGTAGCAATAAATATTGATTACCAAGATGTCAGCAAAGTATTATATCTACCGTATGTATTAAAGATGTCAAAACAGATATTCATTATTAAAAATACAACATTTTTATACACACAGGGTAGTAAATATTTGTTGTGGCAACTTTAGTACATATATAAGTAGATAATACTTTGTTGTGACATTCTAGTACTTACATATTTATTGCACCATCTTTATATACACGAACTAATTAATAGACACTTAAAGCACCGCCAAGAAAGTAAACATAGCAAATGACAGTTACGCAGGAGTAGTGTCAACTTTGTCGTATGTTTATACTTACATCTTACATAACCACAATATAGTAAAATTACTGTACTGTGACATAGTTTGCTTGTACGTACGTGTAGCAAAGACGCAGTCGTATAAAGCCGGGCGTGACTTTAGTATTCGAATATTCGAATATTCGAATATATTCGAGTATACGAATATTTCGAATATTCGAATAATTTCCCATTAGAATAATTCATATTCGAATACTCGAATATTAGAATACTCGAATCATTCGTATTCTATTCCCAGCCTTAGTACCTACTCAATGTTTGCGTTCAGGTAGGCCCTAGCGATGAAAAATCGATTACTACCGATAACTCGGATCGGATTAGTGTACCGTAATGTCCGCTAGCAATAACTGATCATATGATTAGCCCTTCTGCATGTATGACAGCTTATAAGTCATTAACTGTCAGATTTGTTTTTCTAATCTACAAACGAATGTATGATAAACCGAAAGTGTTAGATCAGTTTATATTAAGGATTGGAATTTTCCAGATTTTAGTATTCGAATATTCGTTGGAAAAAATATTCGAATATTCAAACTATTCGGATAATCGAATTATTCGAGTAATCGGATATTCAAGTAATTAGAATTATTCGAATATCTATTCGAATAATTAGAATATTTGAATACTCGAATAATCCAAATTATTCGAATAGGTATCCGAATAATCCGGATCCTCGAATATTCATTATTAATAGGTATAGCACTGAATACTAGTGAATAGTGAATACTCTATTTGAGTATTTGGTTGGATAGACCACAATAATAGTCGTGACGTAATCCACTAAGCAGGCAATTTGATTTGCTTTCCATGCCCACAATATGGTATGTTTCCTGTACATGTGCTTTAAGGGTCAGAATTATTGTTCACATTTAACTATTGAGGCTTAAATAAAACGAAAACAGAGCTAGTTTATTATACTTCTGTCATAACTATTTTTCCTTAAAAAAAAAAAAAAAGTGCTCTAAAATTAGAATGTTTTTAAAAAAGACGCAGATTGTGAAGGTAAAACAAATACATGAAAAGTCAATAGTTAAATATTTACAGGTTTTCTAAAATTTAAAATTTAATTTTAGCCCCTGCCTTAGTACAGTAACAATAAGGTCGAGGCGAGAAAGAGATGGAATAGTATGACTGGGAGTAAAACGTGCCACTAATGTGGTCAATTTATATATTTGGATTTTAGAATAGATACCTACCTATACCTACTATCTACCTACTTTGGTTGGATGCATACTGCATACCTATTCGTACATAATTTAATAAAATATGTTAATATTCAAATTTACTCAGATATAATCGAATATTCGAATACTCGAATATATTCGAGTATTCGAATATTTGAGTATTCGAATATTCTAGTATTCGAATATTCGAATATATTCGAGTACTCGAATATTTCGAATATTCGAATAATTTTCCATTAAAATAATCCGTATTCGAATATTCGAACACTCGAATACTCGAATTATTCGTATTCTATTCTCAGCCTTAGTTTATATAGTATTGGTTACTAAAGTGGGTCAATTAATATAATATTACTTACTAAAGATTAAGGAATAAGTATTGCAATAAAGTACTTTTTTTAATCAATTTATGGAATGATAAAATTAATACTTATAAAAAATAGAAACAAATTTCAAAGATTTTGTTCTTTCTAAATTTCAACGCAGTATCCAGGGGGGCCTTGGGTAAATAACCCATCACAGAATTAAAATCTATTCAAATAATTTTTGCCAAAATTAAAAATTACTTCCTATTTAGGTTTTTCGAATTTTCAACATTAATTTTGCATTATTAATTTCTTGTAATAATTTATTTTACATTTGGGTATAATTCACTTAAGTGTAGAATATGTTTCTATTGTTTATTCAACTATATAAGCCGACTGCCTGTCCGTTGTCCGATATCCAATTATCGCTGCTACATAGAAGTCACGAGTGCATACGTCCTAATAAATTGTCTGTCTAATAGGTGCTAACCACTTATATCCGTGGTCCTGAAAGGTTTTGACCACTTCATCCCATGGACATGTTTTCTTTTTTGATTCTTGAAGCATGGAATCTATTATACCATATGTCTAGCGCCAAGTGTGGCCAATTAGAAAAGGAATACGAGCGATGGCTGCGAACTAGGATGAAATGAGATGGAATGAGATATACCCAACGAACATAGGGACAGGCTTGGTCCATGCCCCACCAGCCAGCTACAATACATTCACACTGTTACGTTCATCTCACTTCTTCAATCGGTCTTTGTTAATAGTTGGCCACATTAGTCGTTTTACACAGGGTATACATATAAAACTAACCAGTAGTAATGTGCCTTCCATGTCCCTATAAAGCCTTTCCGTTTTCTATTAACATTTAAAATTAGATTAGTTTAAAAATTGTATAAAGTTTTATTTATATTTACTTAACAATTACTGTTAAATAATGTGCCCATATTTTTGATCTATTTATATACAACTACGTCTATTTTAAGTGACCGGGGGGCACCGATATCCATGTATACTTTCAGAGCAAGCTTATTGTTGAAGCAGGTTAACTCAAAGAATATTATAGTGATAGATAATTTTAATATCATTGAGTTATCCTGTTTTAATAATAAGTTTGATCCCGCATCACCACAAATAACGCATGGATACCAGTGCATTCGATTTTTTATTATAAACTTAACTGCACGATGCATTAAAACATTCTGTGGTAATAACTATTGTGTCGATAAAATAAAATAGAATAGAATAATTATTTTATTGTGTTATATACATATACATAATATACAGCATAACATATACATAATATACAACACAAAGGGTGATGTTGGTACAAACGCTCTTCCACGTCACCAGGAAAGATATAAATAGATATATAAGTACACTAAATACATTAATAATAATAATAATATACAATACCTATACATACAAACAGTTTGATTCTATTGGCAATTTTGTAGAGTTATTAAGTGATTTTTAATTTTTTTTCTAAAAGAGTCTATTGAAACACACTGTATCATTTTATAATACTCAGAATCATTTAACATATCAACGGATAAATATGCATAGCAACACTGAAATTTTGCTGTTTTATGAGGGCGAATATCAAACTTATTCATATCTCTAAGGTTCTTCTTGTGTATTAACCGCCTAGGGTTTAGATATTCTTTTAAATATTCTGGTTTTCCACATTTATAAACTTCCATTAAAACGATACCAAAGAAATACTTAAAACGATAATCAATTTTTAAATATAGATATTCCTTGTAAATAGGAGTAATACGATCATACTTCATAATCGGGTGTACAAAACGCACACATGCATTTTGTGCCGTTTGCAAATTTTTAAATTCGAAGTGTTTGGAATTAATTAATTAATGTGTTTACTACATTACATTAATTTTGTACGTTAGAAAAATTTACAGTAAAAGTATCAGTTAAACATTTTATCTGATGTTTTCGCTTACCAACATTTTCAGTTGCGTGCGCATTTTGCCTACCGTGATGAGTAGTACTGATTTTTAATACATATTTTGCATTTAGATATTTTTTCGTGCTTAAATTATACACAGAAGAATATTATTTGTTATGGCATCTTTAGTACACATGAGTAGATAATACTTTGCTTTGGCATCCTAGTAATCACATATTTATTGCAACATCTTATACACACGAGTTAATATTTATTTGTTGTGGCATGCTTAGAACACATGAGTAGATAATACTTTGCTATGACATCCTAGTACCCACGAATTTATTAGAACATCTTCATACACACAAGCTAAGAACTACTTGCTGTGGCCTCGATGTCACAAGAGAGGTTAATGCCTACAGCTATAACTCTTTTCATAGCGTGTGTAAACAAACCAGACCCAATGCACATTGTTGCCAATAATTTTCTCTATTTCGCAGTATGCCCACCTTCACTGAGGCCACAAGTCAACTTATTTCACGGATGCGACAATTATGTATGTACCCGTATAGGTGTGTGTGTGGCTACGATAACAAAAAAATACTAATGGGAGGCTTCCCAAATTTGGCAGTTAAGATTTTCATCAACATTTTAGATGACACATTAAATTTTATGGTTGTGGTACCATCATAAGAGCCATAATGAATGAAAGAATAAAAAAGGTACAATTTCGGGAAAAAAAAATTAAAAAAATTGTATTGCATTTCTGGACGAATCTCGACGAATTATAATGAAAAAACATAACTTTATGGAAAAAAAATTTCTGCAAGTCCGTTGTCTCGCGACAGCAGCCACAGTTTTTGAGATAAAGCTTTCAAATTTGGAACACATGTTCTAAAGGCCAAAGACAATGATAAATTCTGTGATGAGCATAATTCGCAAGCTGAAAGGAGGTCTACGGGACCCAAACTTATTTGTGACTGTCTTTACAAAAAAATATATTCTTGATAAAAATTATAAATCATATCTACTATATCAAGCCAATAAAATAAATTTTCTAAGTAATAAAGCTGATGTAAACTGAAATTTTGTATAGAATTGACCTCATAAAATGGGGTTTGGGTAAACTTAGCAGTTTAATATTTAAAATGTCTAGTTTAGTTACAAAAATGTTAATGTTAATATGAAGAAATTATTAAAATATATGACATGAATTATTATTGACAGTATCAAATGACGCTGAAAATTAATTATTTAAAAATTATAATGAAACATGTCAAGATACACTATTAAAATTTAATTAAAGTAAGTGAAGAATTAAATAAAATGATTTTTTTAGATCAGGATAATGTATACTGGTATTATAAGAAAGTTATGTGCTCGCCACATCAGATATTTATGGTATTCTATCAGGTTTGAAAAGATGCTTATGTAATACTCAAATAATTAATTAAAATTTTCTAAAATATTTTTATAATTTTGCCAGTACTCTAGTTACCGTACAGTTTTGTAGATATGGCTTTGAGGATTGTGGTCACTAATAATTTGTGTGGTAGAATAATACTTCAAGTTCTTCAAAGCACATAATTCTCCGACAATGTTACTAACAAAGGTATTTAATTTAGTAGTCAAATAATTGTAATTTCATAAATTTTCCACGAATATTTTATTTCAATATATTTGTTGATATCCCCGACCGAAAAACTATTAAAAGGAAACTTTGATGTAGAATGTTACCGTAAAGAACTTCCCCCTACCTCGTTTATATTCTATCCGCCTATTTATATGAAATATTATTTTTTCATATTTATGTGAAACATTTCTCACAGAATAAAGTTTTTTCTCCAAATATACTACTAATTTAGATTTAAAAGTATAGTCTAGAAATTTATAACTTGGGTAAATTATTTTTGTTCTGTTCAATCTGGAAATTTATACTGCTGTATAAACCTCTTTAAATAAGAAAAGTGTACTGGCATAATTCGGTAATTCGGGCCGATAAAGCAGGTGTTATATATTGCGTATAATGCTACCATAAATTTTAAGTACTCCAGAAATGGGAGTGCTTTATCTTGGAAATACGAAGGAATTGAAACCATGTATTATTTTTATCATTTAAAGTGACTAATGTTTTCACTGCACCCAGCATGTTCAGTGTATATTATTTCACTTTATTTATGAACAGAACAATGTAAGCAATTAAGAAAACTACGAAATGCAAAAATATTAATAAGTTAAACCCTAGAAACTCATCAGACCTATACATATGCAAATACTTAACGACTCATATAAGTCAAAATCGATTTAGATAAAACTTTTCACTTGATGCATTATAACATATAATATGTAATGATTTGAGTTCGGAAATCGGCGAGTCATTCCAGTGCCATTTCAGGAATCTTGACAAGAATTGTAAGTTTATGTCATGTGAATTGGTTTTGATTGGATACATTTTTATATAACCATATAAAAACTAATATGTTTATGCATTTTCATTGATCGCGTAATTTAAAAAACCTTACATAGTGTGTCCGTAAAATGTATAATAAATTCATTATTTCAAAAATATTTAGAAGAAATCCTCAGACATGTTGATTTTTAATTTCAGTTGCGCACCTTATCCGCCTTTCCGTTATGACATTATTGATATATCTTTTAAATGAAATACCCTGTATGTTTCTCTATTTTTGGATTCTGAATCAACAGCTGATTCAAAAAATGTATCACATTTAGGGTCTAAAATTGATAAGTTAGTAAATGTTCAAACTGTATTCCTTGCTGTAGCTGACAGTACCCTAAACGATGAATAAAGTGTTGCTGTACCTTGTTTATAGTTTCCTGAGAAATGTTGTTTATTTCTGTTCTAATTCTCTCTTTTAATTCAACAATATTTTCCGGTTTGGTTTTATAAACTAAGTTTTTTAGAAAATAATCTAATGGATTAAAGTCCGGTGACCTTGGTGGCCATTTGATGGGTCCACATCTATCAATCCACCTGTTCAGAAATATTTGACCAAGATATCTTCGAACGTCTGCTGCATAATGGGGAGCCGCACCCTCCTGTTGATACCACAGGCTTTCGTCAACATTTTCAGGATTAATTCTATTGGGGAATAAATTTAATAACATTGGGATGAGATAGCGCCCATTAAGAATTGAAGATATTCCGGTCTGTTTACAGTTCCATTGAAAAAATAGGGTCCAATGATTCTATTTCTTACAGTTCCCGCCCACATATTTACCTTTTATGGATACTGTGCGTGCTGCTTCCGCATCTATCGAGGGTTTTCCCTTGCCCAGTATCTACAATTCTGACAATTCTGATAATTCACTTCACCACTTAATTTGAAATTTATTCATTGGAGAAAATAATATTTTTTATCAAAAGAGAGTCACCATTCCACATATTCATCACTGTTTCACAAAATTGTATCCTCCGATCGGGATAGTCATTACTTGGTTCATGCACAAGCTGAATCTTAAAGGGATACCATTTTTCTAATTTTTAAACTGTATGCAGACGTTTTAGTAACATTATAATCGCGACTAACCTGGCGAACGCTGGTATGTGGATTTTCTTCAACAGCCAGTAAAATGTTTAATTTTGTATCCTCGTCAACACCTGGGTGACCTGTATCAGTCTCTCTAATTTTTTTTTGGGTCTTTCTGGATATTTAGTATTAAATAAATAACAAACTTCTTGTTGAGTTCGCATCCTATCACCATACCCAATCATCGTAAGAATTTCAATTCTCTGCTTTACAGATACACTCATGTTATGAATTAAAATAAATCGACAACAGTTATTGAGAAACCATTACTGCGGTAAAGTACTATTAATTCACTGTCAAAGACGATAATGATAAAACAAAAAACAACAAACACTAGCCTATTTCAAAAATTAATAAAAAACGTGTTTATTTTACTTTTTTTACTTTCTTTTTTAATAGCCGTATCTTCTATCTTATCAATTTTAGACCCTATGATACATATTTGTAATCAGCTGCTGAAGCAGAATCCAAAAATGAGGAAATATAATATAGGGAAGAAATAATAATTTATTCCATACTTTACGGACATGCAGTATGCAATCTAAAATCTAAAAGAATTAGTTCGATTATAAGTCAAATTTCGTTTAATATAAAACTTTTTGCGAATTATGTAGTTGCATAGACATTCGAATATCCTATAAAAAATCATATACCTACCTAATGCAAATGAATTTGCATTTGCATGTCGCAGCCAGAATGTTATGCAATACTTTCCTGCAGGTGCTGTTCTTCATACTTATGTATGTGATTTTTTTCGCGAATTTATACCTCCATAGCTTACAACAGTAATATATTTAATGATGATTTTTCATTATAATCCACTTAAGGGATTGCGTATTAATCCTGTAATTACGTATATAGGTACAAGGAGGCCGGTTTCTTGGAAATTTGTGCTGTAAAGAGAAGATTTTAAATCAATATCTCCAGGGAGGCGAATAACCGTTATTGACGAGAACGTCAAAAATGTTGTTATTCACGGAAAAATGAATTTCCAACATTGATCAGCAAAATAAGCTCTAGGAAGTTCTGCGAGAGGAATTTTTTGTTGGGAAAAGCATAACAAAAACTCAGTTCTTATCGACAAAAATTAAATAATTTGTTGGAGATTTGCCTACCTAAGATGAATTCAAAAATTCCTTGAGGGAGGAAAAAATATTAATTATCTGGTTGAAACGAGGGATATATTATGACGAAAGTATGGCAAAGTGGCAAAGATGTATAGACCACATAATAAGAGAAGAGAAGAGGTAAAAATTTGAGAGCTTGACAATCTTATTGACTGAACTATAGATCCTATCAATATTACTATAGAAGTCGAAGATAGTTGGGAAGAAGTTTAAAACAGTTTTTGGCGTTTTACGTGTTTATACAACTTTGTGTATTGTATTTTTTATATTTTATTATAGACTGTTCAATTCTTCACTTAATTTTTTAAATAATTAACTTAGATAACAAGTGAATTGCCATTCTGTGTGCCAATATTAAAAATAATGCAAAATAAATTATGAAATAGCTATTTGTATGACAAGGGAGAAAAGTGCATAATTTCCTCCCGCGGTTAGTTTGATCATCAATATCCAAGGGAGGAAACGGCACTTTGCTCCTGTGTAATACATATGATTTTTTCTACGACCATTTACAGTGTTTTACATTGGTTTTACATATATTTTATTATATTTTCTTATGCATGACAATCAAAAAACCAAATATGTCATAATGTCATAATAGGTATTTAGATAAATATTGTTAAAAATCAAAGTACATGGAACGTTGCTAAGGTTGCTTCTTGTTTTCAAAATAAACAAACTTCCAAAAAAGTTTATAATAATGTATTCCGAATGTGAAGATGAAGTTGCTCAAGATATTCTGGAAGAAGCAAACGTGGTTTCGTTAAATCTATTACCGTTAAAGTCTCGTGAAAAATATGAAAAAGAGTACCAGCTATTTAATTGTTGGATGGAGACTAGGCAAATAAGAAAAATATGTGAAGAAGTGGTCCTATTTTACTTTTCCAAAAAATGCGCCGATTTGAAGCCTTCAACATTATGGAGCAAATACAGCATGTTGCGATCTACACTCCAAATTAAAGACAATATCGATATTAAGTTTCCTAAATTAGTAGCTTTTTTAAAAAGGAAATCTGCTGGATATAAAGCCAAGAAAGCCAATACTTTTTCAAGGAAGGATATCAACAAGTTTATTGCAGAAGCTCCAGATGAAACTTACTTACATATGAAGGTAAGATTGATCGTAATTGTTGAATAATAAATAAAAACATAACGCAGAATTTTTTTATTAGAAAGTATAATATATATATATATATATATATATATATATATATATATATATATATATATATATATATATATATATATATATATATATATATATATATATATATATATATATAACAATTAAGTGACATTTAAGGCAGTTATCATAAGTGTATTTTCATTTTTCACGTTGTGCTTATATTTGGAATTGCTGGGGCATGCCGTAGCGATGAATTAGTTAAAATGGTACTTGAGGATATCAGTGTTAAAGGCGATATTTTGGTGGTGCAAATACCTGACTCAAAAACTAATATCAAAAGGACATTTACTATAACAAATGAGATTTTAAACGGAGTATCTGTCTTGGATATGTATAGAAAATATCTGGACTGTAGGTCCCCTAAAACATGTCATTCTAGATTTTTTGAACTTATGCTAAAGTGAAATGTACAAACCAGGTAATTGGCAAAAACACAATTGCCAAAAGTCCATACAGAATAGCAATATTTTTAAATTTGGATGATTCGAAAGGCTATACTGGACACAGTTTCCGCCGTACTTCAGCTACGTTATTAGTCAATGCTGGAAGTGACATTCTCACTCTAAAAAAGACATGGGGGATGGCGAACAAACGCAGTAGCAGAAGGGTACTTAGATGATTATATTTCTAAAAAAAATGTGAGGTAGCCAGCCAAATAATTAAGGGAGAAAGTACTATTTCAAGTACCAAAAAACGTTGTCTTGTTTTTGAAAATTTTGTTTCTACAAGCACTACATCAGTGACCAAGACTTTGGAAAACCACAAACAGGAACTGATCTCCACCAGCAGAGCCAATATTTCTTCAGGGGCTATCTCCATTAGTAATTTAACTAATTGTACCATAAATTTTAACAATATTTAGTTACTGATGTTAATTTAAACCTCGATTTAAACTGTTTTCAAATAAAAATAAGTAATAAAAAATCTGTTTCAAAGAAAAGCAATCATTTTCAGGAAGTTTGTGTATCAATAAAAGAAGTCTATACACTACTATTACAGCTATTTGAAGTTCTTACTTGTTTGTATTTTCCTCCCTAGGGAAGCAAAGTATTTTCCTCCCGAGGGAGGAAAAAGTAGTACTTTGCTCCCTGAAATGAGGGAGCAAAATAGTATTTTCTATGTAGGGAGTAGAAAAAAACTTTTTGTTGATTCGTCATTTTTATTAATCTCAATTGTTGTCATAATTAACACCATACCTAATAATGGTGTCAAACATAACACTAAAATGTCGCTCATATTTTCACAAAATAAACATCTTTGCAATAATGAAAAAAAAATCCTTTTCATGATATATTGTGGACTGAGAACATTCAAAATAAATCTGTTTTATATGACATAATCGTCTATTGTTTAATTTATCAAATTATTTCCAGTTCTTATTCTTGCCCTCAATGGCTATTTCATTAAACTACGAAAACCCCATAACAAGGCTATGGTTTTATAGGCCGGCTTGAACAAGGGATGCGCTGGTAAATGAAAGAAATCAAAGTTACAGTTCAGATTGGCAGAGACAAGGACAGTTCGCCTCGTACCGGGTTTTTATGACCCCAAACAGGTAGTAATGTACCCAAGAATTGTCGTAGTGCGGGTATTTCGAGTAAACTTTCTCTAAAAACAGAGATAACCTATATAAAATACAGTGAAGTATTTAAAATTACTTATAAGCACCGTGACCAAGTTTTTGGAGGATTTACATCTATAATGAGCTTTTATTTCTGTCTGCCTTTTCCGGAGTATGAGTCTGCTTTATGAGATTATAAATTGTGAAAGATATTTGTGGAATTTGACTCAATTAAACATCGTACTATACAGAAACAGAGGTCTGGACTCCCCGGGTTAGTTGGCTTGGCTTTAAATCTCAATAAACTGCAAACTTTTCTTTTGGCAATATTTGTCGCAACTGAATAATTTTTAAAATAATTGTCCTAATGGACCATTCATAGGCGTACGCCTATGAATTCTATTAATTCGCGCTTAAAATAAATATACTTTACTATGTTCTGATTAAAATAGCTTTTCAATATTTGATTATTTTAAAGTTGCAGATTTAGATAAAATGATACCTTTAATACAATCAAAAGTCAATACATTTTGTATTAAAATATTTTATCAATTGTTATTATGGGCTTAATTCTACTACAAAGAAATTTTTCAACATTCAATTACATCAGCGTTTCAAACTTTTATTATTAACTATTACAAGTAAAAAAAATCTTTGAAATAAATTATGGGCACTAACAATATAATAATACTACTCTGATTTTACAATTCTTAACATGATTAACGAATACAATGGTTTGACTTTGCCTCGTCAAAATGAATAGTTTCCCAAGGCGCCACATATATATGTACATAGATAAATTTACTCAGCCATTACTCCACCAACGTACCATAAACAATATTCATTGTTCAATTGCTTATTTGGACAATAAAACTAAAAGCCAGTCAACAAGTAACAAATATAATGATAAACGACAATCGAAAACAACACAACTTATGAACTAATATATCGACTTATTGGCGTGGTATATAATTTTAATAAATATCGAATATGCCCCGTACTTAGGCAATCTCGATATTGTGCTGTCAACCTACACGGCCCTGACTGTCATGTTAAAGTGGAACAACATCCTCTAGAACCGGGAATTGTCAGTATTTCCTTGTGGTTAAGCAATGCTGCGTAGGATCGTCGCACCATCTATCACCCGCTGTTGAGCACCGGGTCCACAGACACTCAACATTGATTGATTGATTCATTTCTCTAAATAAATTTGCATTCATGGGCGTCCGATGTGGTGAGACTGTATGCACTTCTACCACGCCCGTTATTCAATAATCAGTAAATGCATATGGCTTCATTTGTTAATACAGGATGTCCCAATATTCCGTGTACATGGAGTTACCACAGATTTTCTGCAGACAAAATAAGTCGATTTAACTAAATTTACCTCTACTCTAAGTTGCCTCGTTTAGCCGCTAGAGGGCATTAAAGTTGACAATTTTTTTTTTGTTTTTTTCAGATAACATTGAATCGCTCGGTACGATTTTATTGAAATTTCACGTCACGTTATGACATTTTAACCGAAGTCTTAGCAGAAGCAAAAATAAAAATGCTATATTTATATTAAAAATATGTTTGTATTTTGTATTAAACACCGAATGAAACATTCCCAAACAGATAGCCCATTAACGCTTTTGTTTGTATGCTCTGTGTTTTTAATATTAATCTCCTATTGAATATTTTCAAAACTTCTTTTTTTCGTACAAAGGGCTTGAGACTTTTATACATGGTAGTAGGCTGCCAAAGTTGACTTACGGTGTGTGAGTATTTCTTCATTTATTTTTTCGTATATATATATATATATATATATATATATATATATATATATATATATATATATATATATATATATATATATATATATATATATATATATATATATATATATATATATATATATATATATATATATATATATATATATATATATATATATATATATATCTTCTCGAATTATAATAACTTTTTGGTTTTATCAGTTTATGCTTTACCTATTTAACATCTATTCGACCTTTTAAAGATTTTTCAAAATTTTTCATTGCCAATCAGCCAGTTCGAGAACTTTTACCTACTGATCCTGCAGCTGGTGTACTAGATTATTCTACAATACAGAGGCTGGCGATATAAACTTCCACAAGAAAATTATTTTTACGAACGAATCATGTTTTACAAAACCTGGTGCCCAATTAACACATTAAATGGGTATATTCAAGGAATCTAAAAAAGACTTCGGTAAAAAAAAATTCAGTAATTCCATTAAGCTAATCTGGTTTGCTTTAAATGACACTTAAGAGAGATAATAAGTTACCATTGCTACATATTCTACAAGAAAATGTGAGTCATATTACATAAAATATGAAATTACAACTTTTGTAGTTATTTCCGATTGATTTTTTTTTAAATGCACCTTTTTTAGTACTTAAAAGTTTTATAAACATTTTACAAACTAAATATTTTTGAGGACGCTCATGTCAGAAATGAATAATATTATAGTATATAAATATACCTCTGTTTCCCACTGACTTGTTTAGGCATCATTATTGAAGTCTTAGAGAGTCAATAATTCAAAGCATTTTGTATTTCGTAGCAGTTATTAAGAGGAGAACCTTTCAATATATCCGATCATTAATTATGTGAAAATGTTATTACGGTAAAATATTTGACGTAAATGTATAAACAACTTTGACTAATGTGCTTTAATTTAATAAAAATCTATCACTGTGTCGATGATCTTTTCTCATAAATTATTACTTTTTTCTAGTAGGAAGTTTGGTGGATGATATTAAACTAAATAGATTTTCCTGTCAAAGAACGAAAAATGGCCATTATTTGAAAAAGTCAATAAGTATATTATTTGAACAGGAGAGAAACGGTTTCTAAGCATCGGAAAAAAATACACTGAAATTTGTTTCACAACACTTTAATTCAATAAAAATTATTATTTCTTTTAAGCAATGTATTTTTTGGTAGATTTAAAATATTAAGTTTTAATTTGCAAATATGTAAAATGGCTCTGTAGAATTCTCAATATTGAAATGGAGCATTAACTACTGACGTCAAAATATTTCTGTAACAGCTGACCAGTGGAAAACTAAACTAGTCAGAGAATAATGTGGACAGATATGTCCCATTTACATATACAGTCATTTAGCGTACGTTCATGATCGGCAGCCCGATTTAATAACTCTACCTGAGACACCGTTGGTGTTTTTTGTATAAACATTGAAGTATGGTGGGTTAGATCATCACCTAGAAAACTGTAAAAGCCAAAGTGCATCTTTAGATCATTTAATAGAAAATTGTGTCATCTGCTTTGACATAAAACGTAAACAGCAAATTGACATTAATACTAATCATTTTATTTATGGCATAAGTTGCCTAGTTTACTTAGAAAAAAATTGAAAATTAAAAGAAAATTATCAAACCGCTTCCTTTTTTTAGGTTAGCTCCTAGAAAAGATAGTTTTGATGTTATGATAAATAAAGTAAATCTTAATCAAAGTTATGGAGAGGATTCATACAGTTTAAAGTAAAATAAACTGTCATTTTAATGCTAGATCTATCATAAATAAATTTAATGATATTAAATCATTTTTGAGACAAAACCCTTATTTAGCTGTTGGCATTAGTGCAAATTGGTCTTCTGCAGATATAAAGGATATATTCCAAATATCTGATTATACTCTAATAAATAGTGACCGCCCGTCAAGAGATGGGGGTGTTGCTCTTTATTTGAAATCTTGCATTTCTAAATCTTGCTCAGTGTTATCTATACCAGTGGAGGGGGTCTACGATATTGAATATTAATTATTAAACTTACCATAGAAAATAAACCATGTGCCTTAGGAGTTTTATACAAGCCTCCAAATTCTCATTCTACCAATATTTGTATATTGACTGATATAATAAATTATTTATTAGACAATAGTATATTTATGTTTATTTTAATGGGTGATCTAAATATTAATGTTTTAATTAACAGTCCTACCACTGTCTACCTAAATAATTTGTTACTGATCATTGCTATTAATTGGAAAGCTATATATAATATTAACTTAATAGAAAAACTCTTTAACGAACTACATACGTATATCGTTTTATTCAGCATGTTCCGTTAAAAACAGCTAAGTACTATTAAATCTAACAAGCGCCAAAAACCATAGTTTACAGAGACGTTCTATGAAACAAAAAAAAAAATTAAAAGAAAGGCTTGGTTAAGATATAATCAAACTAGGAGTGCTACTCATAGGCAATATTATTACGCAATTCGTAATTATTATAATAATGTCGTAATTAAAAAAAAAACTGCATTCTATTCTTTTCATATCAGCAATACAAAAAATAATCTAAAACAGATGTGGGCTAATTTTTAAAGTCATTGATTACAAAAACTCTTCTGAAGATCTTTGTAATGCTGATAATATCAATAACTGTTTTATGGATTCCATATCAAATTTAAAATTGATCGAATGATCAAATCACTCTCAAACCTGTTGCTGTTAAAAAAAATTTAAAACAACATAAATAATCAAAAATCTCACTCCTTAGGCCCGGATGGAATATCAGCTAAAATGTTACAGATAGCTTTACAGTGGATATCGGCCCCAGTGACACATATTTTTAATATGTCATTAGAACTAGGTGATTTACCTCCATAATGGAAAATATCATGTATTAAACTAATACCCAAGAAAAAAAAACTGAACAATTTAAAGATCTGTACCCTTTTAGCTTTTTTCGATACCTCTTAAAATCACAGAATCAACTATATATGAACAACATTCTGAATATGTCCTAAACTCAATAATTCCTACTAATCAGTCTGGATTCCGTCACAGTACTTCATCATTACTAAGTAATCTAACTGATGCAATTTTGCAAGCTATTGACAACACTCAACACTTTTTGACATTACTTGATGTGACCAAATCCTTTGTATCTTTAGATATTAATTGATAGTTTCAAAACTATCTCAATGGCAAACAGCAGTTTACTAGTGTGAATATAGGAAACTCAAAACAAACATCACAATATAGATCAGTTGAATCCGGTGTTCCACAAGGATCTATTTTGGGACCACTTCTCTTTAATATGCAGACATTGAGACTTCAGCTGCATTCAAAGCAATGTATGTTGATGATATTCAGCTTACATATAGTTTTCTCCTGCGGAATTTCAAATTGCTGAACTTCACATAAATAATGATTTAAGTATCATATATGACTGGGCAATCCAAAATACTCTTAAATTAAATGCTAACAAAAGTCAAAATATTGTTTGTGGAATTCCTCAGCGGTTATTGAATCTCAACGAACTTAATGTTCTAGTAAATAATGAAGTCATTGTATCGGCGAATAGCGTAAAAAAATTTTGGAGTCCATTCTGATTTTTTACTAAGCTTTTCAAATCACTTAAACACTATTTGCAAAAAAACTTTTTAGTTTAAAACATTTACATTCATTTAAAAAAATATCTTGACACAAATACTAAAATATTGCCTTCTGAATCTATGGTTCTATGGTACTTAAACTACGCAGATATTGTATACAGTCCCTGTCTTTAACAGGATGACAAATACCGAATACAAAAAATTGAAGACTGCTGTGTACGATATTCTTTAACTGTGCACCAATATGGACATATTACCCCGCACTTACATGCCTTAAGTATATTGAATATGTGTGAAAAGAGATTTATAGATATTGTGGGATTTGTTTTAACTGTATTGAGAACAGAAAAATCAAATTATTTGTTTAATAAAATACAAAGGTGCACTCTATATCACAATAGAGATCTTAAACAAATTGAAAATAAAGTTTGTATTCCCCTCATACAAAAATTCATCTTTTCGATCTTCCTCTTCATTCATAGCAGCATATATTATTAATAATTTGCCAATCCAATATCACAACTTGTCGGTGCCAACGATTAAATCTAAATTAAGAGAAAACATAATTTTATCTAGATTAGAAAATTTTAATGTACTAATGTTCTAAATTAAAAAGGATTTTTTTTTATTTGTTTTCGTTTCATGCTGATATATTACAGTGCTGTAAAGTAACACCGTTGATACACTTTCTTTTAGTACTTTTACTTGTACTGCTTGTTTTTCTTTCAATACACGTATGGTACTGTATTGTATATAATATCAACCCCTCATAAAGCTCCTTGTAAAGCACATACTCACCAAAATTTCTAACAGTTTACAGAAGTGCAAAAAAATATAGTGAGGTTTCAGTAATGCTTAATATCTTAATTACGAATTTTTCTCTTAGCTCTAGGACTATAAATTTTCTTACGCTGTATTAACTTAGTTATTTTAACAGTAATATTATACGACAAAATATTTACACAGGCTTAGAATCACGTTGTCGAAAACTGGCATACTAATAGGATATATAATAGCCTTTTATAACATTATGTACAGCGTGGGTAGAAATTTTAATTCTTACAGACAGCTATTTAAATATCAATATAAATTTAATAAAGAAAAACAAAACTTAATAACGTATATCAAGATATAAATGAAATCAAATTGACATAATTTGGGTAGACCTCATACATAATTAATGTATTAAGAACCCAAAAAGACTGCTTGATGGGTAGGTCTCGACTAAAGCAATCTTTATTATATGTTCAATGTAAATAAATACAAAAGTGGATATGTAGATGGATTTTTTAAGTCATAGTTTATAAGAAATATTATATTGATTAAATTATTTTCAAAAATAAATAAATACACTGCTACATGAAATAACGCACCAGTTGAAAAAGTTCGTTTTATAAAAAAAAAATCACAATACTCCCGTCTGACACTTGTTGATCCTGCCATTCTACTTGACATCTTGACCACATCTTTTTTGAATGTTTTGAATACCTTATAAATACACAACAAAACAACTAACTATACCAGGACATTAAATGTAATATTCAGACCCCATTTAACCCCCTCTCCCTACTATCATTAAATATCTGAAAAAACTTCAACATCGTGATCTCATTTCTGGAAGCAACTAAAACTAAATTTTAAATTAGGATTTCGTATCCTATGTTCTTTGTATTCTTCTAATATTTTTCTTCCTTTCCATAATCTTACCGAGTATGTATCAATTAACAAAGTCCTGAAAGACTCCTGGCGTAGTGTTTTACATTAGAAAGGAGATCAAAACTTCATCTTCTTGCAACTAAATAGAATAGAATAGAATATTTATTGACCATTTAAGATACAAGGTATATATGGTAAGTCAAAATTTACAAAATAAAAAATAGTAGAGGAAAAATAAAATTTTCTGCTCATAATACCTACATGTGTACATACACATACGTATGTACATGTCATCATACAATTAATATATAAATATATTAAAATCATACATAAAAGAATAAGTCTAGACAGTTAACATAATATATTCACATATACATGGCAAGTCATTTAGAAACATATTGACAAACAAACAACTAATAATGGACACGTTAAACAAAATTCATCAATAACATAAAATATAAAAACGTAAAAACACAACACATAATATTATCCAGATACGAATTCCTCCACACTATAAAATGCATTTTCTAAAAGAAATTTTTTAATTTTAATTTTAAATAATTTAGGGCAGTTTATTTCACGTAAGTTAGTAGGTAATGCATTATATAAATTGACACAATTATACATTGGGGAGTGCTTGAATGTTGTGGTTTTATGTGGCGGTATTCTCAATAGTTTGCAATGCCTTGTTTTATATGAATGTGTGTCAGATACTTGGCTAAACGTATCGATATTTTGTTTAGTATATATTAAGCACTTCAATATATATACACACGGTACAGTTAAAATATGTTTTTGTTTATAAGTTATTCTACATGTTTCATTAAAATTCAAGTTAAAAATCAAACGCATTATTCTTTTTTGTAGAACGAATCATCTACCATTGTCTATTTCACATCTCCAACTGATAATGTTCAAGGAAATGTGCGAGTAGGCTAGGGCATAATAAACACTCAGTAAACCAGTTTCATCTAAAGTATCTTTCATTTGTAATATTCCAAAGTAAGCACTGTTCAACTTTTTACAAATGTTATCAATATGAATATCCCTTGATAATGCTGGATCAAGATAATTACTGAGAAATTTTGTTTAAGTAGATACTTTAGTGTTAAAAATTTCAAAATTTAATGGTAAAGACTTTCTAATATGAAAATTCATAAAAACAGTCTTAATATAGTTAAGTTTAATTTCATGAACAGTTGATATGTAATCTAACTGATGGTAAGAAGCAGTCTTAATAGATTTACCGAACCTAAAACCATGTTGTGATGAAGATAAAATATTATTTTCTTCCAAATAATTAAAAAGACGAACATAAAAAAGCTTTCTCTATTACTTTTGACAAACTGCTTAGTAAAGATATTTGTCTGTAATTATCAATATCTTCTGGACAGCCTTTTTTAAATAGAGGAATAACTTGCGCCATTTTAAAGATATCTGGGAAGCAGCCCTGGCAAAAGGACTGATTTATTAGGTATACTAGTGGAAAACTAATGTTCTCACTAATACCCTTAAGAGTTGAATTAGACAAATCATCAACACCAGAAGAATGTTTATTTTCTAGCTGATTTATTATTTGTGTGATTTCCTGTACAGATACAGGTTCAATAAAAAATTCAAAATCTTTATTATCTGACATGGTGAACGGTAATGATAGATTTTGTCCAAAGTATTTTGAAATCGTACATTCTGCTATGGTAGAGAAATGAGATGCAAATAATTCACTAACTTCTGAAGAATCAGATATATAAGTGGTATCATATTTCAGAATTATATTTTTATTTAGTTCTTTACATCTACCCAGTCTCTTATTAATAATGTTCCATGTTTCCCGGATCCTATTTGAAGAGTTATTTATTTGGTTGTTAAAATATTGTTGTTTGGCCAATTTTAAATTGTTTCTATATTGTCTTTTCATTGCTTGATATGCCAATTTAATTTCTCGACTATTTAAGTTATTTGAGAGCCAAAACATATTTTTTAGTTCCATACCCTCATCTATTAATTTCTTATTTATCCAGTTTTTTTTTGTTTTTGTTATTTGAGTTTATTTTATTGATAAGAATATGTTCCTTTGGGCAGTATAGATTAAAGAAATGTGCAATTGTGCTGACTAAAAAATTATTAATTTTCAACTTATTAATGAAATCATTGGAATTAATTGCAGAGAAACTAGATGGTGCGATGGGTAAACTTTTGAATTCCTCTATTAACTATTTTGATAGGTGGTAAGTCGGCGATCCAATTGCCGAAACAATATGACGCACCGACTTTCTTGGTTTATGTATCATAGACAAGCAGTACAATCTAGGTACACTTGGATTAGATACATTTGTTACTTCAGTAAACATTTTTGGTAATGGATTTCTATAAAGAAAGGTATTGAATTGAACTTTCAGTACTTGCAACAATGATTTTGTACAATGGTGAGAACTTTTTGAGGAACACTCTTGAATATGGTTAGTCATTTGTGTGTGTGGGGGGGGGCAGATTGATGTTCGCCTCTTTATATTATCACCCCTATAGATATGCTAGTTTTAAAAATAGTTGTAGTTGTATTTGCTCTGGGCTGTTTGTGCCAGAGAAAAATCAGTGTGAAATATTGCATTATTATATTAATAGGAGGGACTAGGGTCAAAATGCCCCCGTTCGAAATGACTAGCCATTAACAATCATTCGAAATAATATAATAATAATAATAATAACACCACATGAAATTACAACCTCCTTTATCCTGAAGGTCTGGAATGACCTTGTGTGGGAGAGGGCTACACATTTAGAGACAATGGACACACACCCAATATCCGAGTATACTACGATTAATCTCTCTCACAGAAAAATCCCAGTTCCTCGACAGGGAATCGAACCCGGGACCCCGAAGTTTCGAGGCAAGTACGTTACCTCTAGACCACGGAGCCATGCTATTATACACTATGTTAGTTTTATTTCCTTTATTTATTTAGAGAATAGATAAATAGAACCACGTATACGAATTTTTACTGTTTTTCACTTCATATAATAGGTACTCTTTAAAAAGTAATAATTTAGGCGTCTCGTTATGGAGGATTTGCTGTAAGTTATACATTTTTTGTGAATAGATAAGACAACTTATTTCATATACGGAAATATGTATGTTTCAATTTATCCGATGACTAATCCAAAAAGCTACATTTTACCAACGCAGTTATCCAGGTTTGCATAATAAAAAATATTAAAACAATAAGTCAGAGCTACCAAACTATAACTCTGGACATTTGCATATGACGGCCCGCCTTGCCTATGTATACCCATCTCGCTGGCCATGCACACCCACGGCATACGATGATTTATAACATTCGTTAACAGATTTTCTATATTAAATTGGCCGGGCATGCACATAAACCATGCTTTTTGTTAAGTACAACAAAAATATCTTGTGTGGAAAATGAGCAAAAAGAAGACGGTTAAAAATTTACATGCAAAGAGATTCAGTTTGTACTAGGTGGAATACTGTATAAATTGCTAGACTGGGATTTATCTATTAATATGAATGGAATAAGTAATTCAGTTGTTTTATAGCTAGTTTTTTAATTTTATATTTTTAAAGTTTTATGTTGTCTATGTTATCTTTAATTCTGCCATAGATTTGTACTCATTCAGATCAGAATTATCCTATTCTTTCATGGATAAGATTTAGTGTTCTTTTAGTGCACAAAAACAGAGTTTCATTTGCATTAAATTTCTCAGAATGTTAGTTTAATTTTGTTAATTTTGTTACTAAAGATTATTAATATTAAAGCATATTTTATACGTTTATGCGGTGTAATCTTGATTTGTATTATCATATACTGAGTGTAACATAATCATGGTACACCCCCTTTTTCCTTTAGTGTTAAAGATAAACGATTAAAATTTGGAAAATTCTATATACTTAATAAACGTTACTTTTTGGCATATAAATTATTTTTTCCACTTCCGCTTCAAATGGAACACCCTGTATATTATTGAACTTTTGAACTCTGCATAATTTTCTGAATCCAATACCACATAAGTGACATTTCAAACGTCAATTTTTGTTTTTAATATTCAGTTTTCCATTTAAGTTTGTCGTGACTGTTCCGATTTATTCTAATTGACCCGTATAATGCTACAGATATCGAAATCTCATCGAAAATACTAAATTATGTGATTTATGAGCAAATAAAGTTCATCAAAATGGTTTTTGGGACGAAACACATTTTTTTCAAATGGAACCATATTGGTACCTGGTACCATTTATTAGTAATATTAATAAGGAATTTATTCATATGCATTATTAAAATGTGCGACAAATACAATTAAAATTGCAGTTAAGAGAAAATAAGAAAATACAATTTTGTTGTAATTAAATGATAAGAAGTAACTAAGGTGGCTTTGAAAATAAAGAAATATTTAGTTCGTCAAACATTTGCTGGTTTATCGGTGTTTTTATTGTGTGTTTAAAAATTGTTTAAAATTCTTGTTAATGTTGTTCAAAATGTCGTAAATTTCTACAAGAGATGAAAAATTGGACATGTTAATTATTTATGGGTAATATAGAATAAATATTGTTGCAGCTTGAACCCTTTATGCCGAACCATATCCTGATAGACAGTGTCCTTCGAGAAATTATTTTAATCGTGTTGAAGAACAATTCCAAAGAGAGCCCAAATTAATGTTTTGGCTCGAAGCGAGGATCGAACAGAAGTTCATAAGACTGTATCTTTAAGGGAAACTGCGTTTGAATTAGAAATCAGTCACCAAACAGTAAGCCGATTTTGCATAAATACAACTACAAATCTTTTAAATACCAACTGTACCTTCACTTGTACGAAAATAATCACCAATGTAGGATGGACTGTTGCAATTGTATTTTACAGAATATTGTGCAGCTAAACAATGATTTTTTGGGAAGGATTTTATTTTTGGACGAATCTAGGTTCACAAATTAGGGGTTATTTAAGTAAGTGTACTTTTTAAGAGCGATTCGGTTTCAATGTTTGGCTTGGAATAATCGGTAGGACAACCTTTATAGAAATAATAAAAGGACTCAAACAATATATCTACGTAAACAAAAATAATATTAACAAATTACAGTTATACTTGAAATTGCACAAATCTACCCCTTACATGGGGCAGTTTTGAGCAGGTTAGGGTTAGCTTTGAACAAGGGATAAAATAACGATTTAGGATATGTTAAAACAACTAAAATCAGTATTAAATGACATTAATACCATGGTTCTTGATGTTCCTTCGCAACTTAATAGTTTGAGTATCTTTAAAACTATGTCTTGTAGGTTGAAATCAATTGTTTCAACCGATTCAGAAAAACAGGATTTGAATGATTCTTCCTTTTTGATAAATATTCGCTTCAAATATTTTACCTGGTATTCACTTCCTGTTTCATCAATTTTCTTCTCTATTTGGCCTACAAAATGTTTTACTGTTTTATTAGAGTGGAATTTTATCAAGAGAAAATCACTGTCACTTGGGATCTCTGTGAGTTTCCTTCTGTTTCTTCATAGGAATTGAAGTCCTCAAATTCAAAGTTACTTGACAAGTTCTGAACAGAATAATCGGTCTCGCTGTCAGAATATTTAATCTCTTTTGTTTTTTGGTGTTTTTCTGTGTTTCTGTTCTTCTGTTTTTGTTGTACTATTTTTTACATACTTCTGTCCAATTCAAGAATGGTTTTCTTTTCTTCGCTAATCGAATTAATGTCTCGGCATCAATGGTATTTTCTCCGGAGTTTCTGTTAAAATTCTTGACTTCTTTTTCTTGTATCTTCTAGGTTTTTCAAATTTAGATCCAGCTTTCGGAAATGGTCGCACCATTTCTAACGTGAGTGTCAGATCTAAATTATTATTTGATGTTGTATGAGAGGGTCCTGGTTTCTCAGAAGATGTGGAATTATTAATTTGAGAGGCTTTGGAAGGCTCATTTAGATCATATTCATATAAAGGAACCCACTTCAGAGACTGGATAGGTTCATCAGAAATATGCTCAGCTTTCGGAAGGCTCTTGAAGTATCCTATCAGTTACAAATGCAGCATCATCGGTGAAGGCATTTCTTGAAAATGGCTATATATTAGGTTTGCAAAATCCAGAAGTTATATTTTTAATCGAAAATGAACTGGAATAAGCAGTATTGGCTACATCTGCTAAATTATAGATTGTTAAGGTCTTTCCTGGATTACTATTTAACCAATCTATCTGAGCCACAGCCAGTATTGTTTTGAACGGACCCATAACTGCAACGTCTAAAGACTGTAATCTGTGTGTGCAATGTGGCGGAAATGTTACCAAAGTAATGCCATGATCTCTAGCCAAAATTGCTGCCTCCAATGTGCAATGACATTCATGATTATCCAGCAGAATGACAATACGATCCTGTTTTGAACACTTAGTATGTTTTTGAACATGCTCCAGTACTTTTGAAAATAAGGAACCCGTCATCCATCCACTTGTTGGGCTATTTGTAAGACCAAAGCTG
This sequence comes from Rhamnusium bicolor, assembly GCA_029963845.1. Taxonomy (NCBI): domain Eukaryota; kingdom Metazoa; phylum Arthropoda; class Insecta; order Coleoptera; family Cerambycidae; genus Rhamnusium; species Rhamnusium bicolor. Next base: position 2,053,018 of record JANEYF010005793.1, read on the forward strand.
GTGCTACCATTAGCATGTTATCATGAAATCTAGCTCTAGGAAATACAAATACAGGTGGTATTGTTTATCCACATGTATTTACAATGGTACACATTGTAACTAACTGTCCCATTTCAGCAGAAACTTCCTCTCCCACTTGGTTTGTTCCTTATTTAGCGACTACATTTAGGGCTTGGACGACTATTGATATGGCGGTCTCGTCTAAGTTAAATATTTTTTTAGTAATAAGAGTATAGGTTTGCAACGACAATCGTAATTATCTTGGAACACAGTGATATTTGTTTTGTTAAAACTGGTTGCTAAGCTTGTATTTTCTAGTTTTCTAAGTGAGAGATTGTTATTCTGTCCATATAGTTTTTAGGCCAATCTATCCCAGCCATATTAGCATTATCCCAATTTTTTGGGTAAGGACACTTAAGTAGCTTAGCATAGCTAAAAGCTAATTTTCTTATTTTTATGTAGGTAATCCCATAACTAATTTTCGAACATCTTAGAATGTAGTCATCTAACCTTTTCTCCAGCTGGAATATGAAAACTTAATGTGCGGTGTATTTTGATGATTATTTTCTCTCTTTTTCTTCTGCATTACCTTTTTTCAGTTTATAAAATAAAGCAGTATGGGTCAAACCATAAACTGACGCTGCCTTTCTAATGGACATGTTTTCTTGCTTTATGGCTTTATGCTCTCATGTCTTCCTCTATAATTTCCGACTTTGTACGTTTTTTCTTGTACGTCCGGACCATGATTGAATCTGTGAAACAAAAATATTAAACATTTTTAATTTTCAAAATTCTAATTCTTTTACGTGGGGCATTTTTGAACATAAACTGTGACACATTTTAACAGTATTCAAATGCCTCCACATCAATGTTCAAAACTGCCCCAATTGACATGGGAATATTATTCTGGTTGAATTTTATTTTAGGTCATATCTGTCAAATTCTTTGGCACACCAAATAATACTACTATAATAATCAATCTAACTTTATGACACATAGAAGTAATAATAATACTACTAAAGAGCTCTAAATAATATTCTTACAAGAATTTCAACCAAAAATTACAAATTAGCATTTAAAATGCAACTTACCCTAGCAACATAAACGGATGAAGCGCAACTAGGGATGTTCCGATACTACTGATACGATACCAGTATCGATATTTTCTTTCGATACCGAGTAAATTTAGTATCGATACCAACCTTTCGATACTTTACTTTTATCAGTATCGGTGTATCAATATCGTATCGAAACAAAATGCAGTTAACACAAAACTTCAACTTCTTGTTTTATTTCCGGTGTTAAGAACACAGAAGAAGAATTTTGATATTCTAAAATTTCTAATACATTATTTTCCTATGTTGGCAATAATTTTCAAACTCAGGCGCCATCTATCGATATTTATCAAATTCTGTTTTATAGCATATTTTTAAATTAAATGGTAGATGGCAGTAGTGTTGTAGTGTTTCAAGTTTCAATGCCAAGGATTTTATATTGTTAGTGTTAGTGTTAGTATAGGTTTGTTTTGGTTCCGTTTATTACTGTTCTAGAACTGTTCTTGTCAGGTTTGGGACGACATGAAGACAGTTTCCATAACTTATACAAAATTGCCCAAAAGTATTTAACAATAGTGGCAACATCAGTCCCTTCAGTGCGTCTATTCTCAAAAGCGGGAGCTACTGTATGTAGGGACAGAAATAGGCTTCTGGGCAAACGACTAAGTAAATTATTGTTTCTCGGTGCTTGTAATGAAGAAGACTGGAGTTTGTAAATTAATGTCTTTTATTCAAAATATTTGTTACTCTTTTATAAAATATATCCATTTTCCTTGAAATCCATGTATCTTTCCTATTGATATTTGTAAATGTCGATTGATATTTGGAAGTATCGATTGATATTTAAAAGTATAGAGTGACATTTGAAAGTATTGATTGATATTTTGAAATATCGATACTTCATGTTTAATTTTTTATAATATCGATACTTTACGTTCGAAAGTATCGATACTCAGGTATCGATATTTTGATAGTATCGCACATCCCTAAGCGCAACAAATAAACTCTTTATTGCCATGTGTAAAGGTATCTAACGACATTTCATAATCAAAACCCGAACTACATCGTCCTCATAATAGCGGGAAAATTGAATCCATTTAAATGTAAACTGTATTCAAAGGTACCCACCCTCTCCCCTATTATAGTTCCGTTGGGTTATTAATTAAATCACCTAGAATGTAAGCTAATATGTATGTATATCTATTAAAACTATCACATTTCGATTAAGCCCACTGAGTCCAAATCATTTAAACTGTAACAAAACTTTGACAATGAATATATTACTGAGATCTGTGTGCATATTTGCCTGAATTGATGATTTTAAAAGAAAAGAACATATGGTTGTGATGTTTTGTGCACTTAGCAAGGCGTGACCAAAATGATTTACTAACGATGAAACTTGAAAAGTCTAATTTTGTACAAAATAGTCCAAACAAAACAGAAGACAAAGAGGACGGTTTAATAACAAATTTTCATAGGAAAAACTATAAATATTGTAGTTCCCCAAGAATCGGTGATGGGTCCCTTACTTTTTAGTATTTATCAGTGAACTTGCTTTAAATGTAGAAGTGACTAACTTCATGTGATTTGCTGACTACAAAATTTTCTCAACAATTAATTGCTGTTGTAAATGGAGGTACTCTTAAACAATCGTTCAAATTTGAATCTAACTAAAACACAAATAACGCTTCTCTCATTAGGTTTCCGCGGATGTTAAATGATGTGTTGTATGGCTAGGAAATTGAATTTTTTACCCAATGAGCTTCATGTACCTATGTGAAATGAGTACAGAAACACGACTTTATTTTTTAACAGAATTTAGTTGATAATATTATGTTGTGTAACATACTGTATTTATTTTTACTATTTCACAATCTTTTGTCCATCTCTTTATATGTTTAGTGCGTATGACTGACAGGAAATTAACCAAATTTCATGAGATCAGAAACCGAAATAAAAACTGGTTAAAAATCTTATTTTAACTTAAGTTCAACCAAAATGCCCAATTGCATCATTAATATTTTTACTTTTTGATAAATGTTTATATGATCTTTTAATAAATTACAATAAGATATTAATTTTGAAAGAATTATTTTCTTTAATATTAAAAGTTTCCTAGAAGAAACTTTCAAAATGTTTTACATAATTTTTGACATGAGAAATAGTCTCCTAAGCATTTACCATGAGAATAATCTGAAATACTAAAAACTTATTAAGTGTGTTTTAGTAATTAAGTTAAAATAAGATTTTTAACCAGTTTTTATTTAGTTTCTGATCTCAACTGTATATTTACCAATATAAAATAATGCAACATCGCAATATAAATATATTACGCAAAACGAGCGTATTTAAGAAACATTCTATTACAGCCACATTGAAATTTTCACATCATAAATCTGTTTAAAATAATTTAAGTTACAATATTTTGTATTTACATAAAATTTAATGAAACTCAAATTGTTGTTTGAATGTTTATTTTGCATTTGCCTATGTCTATTTATAATATAATGGTATTTAGTTAAAATAAATAGATATTTATATAGAAATTTCAGGGTTACAATTTTGTAGATATTGAAATCTACAATAAATTTTTGGTGCCGGTCTATACAGTGTGTAGCAAGTGCATGGACCAGCCTTTGTGGATTCCAAAGTAAAATGACTGAAAGTACAAAATATGGAGGGTATAAATTAGACACATTTATACATAATATTATGATGCTGTCTTGAAATTTGTATCATCGTTATCTCAAAAGATATGGGTTCATAATCATTGTTCTTTAATGTCAAAGGAGTAGTTTCATTAGTAACCTCGTTTGTGAAGTTAAGATTTTCATAATAATTTTACTTTATTCTGTGGACAGAGGTTAAACTTACGACCAGCCACTTTTCATTTGATTTAAATTATTTGTTTAAAATTAAGATTTACAATAACTATTTTGTAACGTAGGTAGGTTGATCCCATATGAGTAATTATTCATGATAAATCAAATAGAAAAATTCTCATAAAATTCCTTTATTAATGTGACCGGTTTCGTGAACAAATTAATTACTTCACATCATCAGACACAGGAATTTTTATAAATAAAAAAATTTGACGACCCTGGTTTTTTATTTATAAAAAATTCCTGTGTCTGATGATGTGAAGTAATTAATTTGTTCACGAAACCGGTCACATTAATAAAGGAATTTTATGAGAATTTTTCTATTTGATTTATCATGAATAACTATTTTGTCACAATTTTTTTTCATATGACCCCCACACAGTTATGATACACTTTTAGAGGCACTTTCAGAAAATATCAAAAACTACCTCTATTTCCATTAAAACTAGGTTTTCTGCTTTTATTTACAAATGTGTAATTAGTTTTGGCAAATGGTTATTGTATGGTATTGCCAAAATCTGTCAAATCTTTATAAAGGTTAGAATGTTGTTTTTTATGTGAATATGTACTCTAATCTTGTATCAAACATATTTCCTGTTTGACTTGTATACAGAGGTAGGATTTACCAATCGTATGTAATGTAAAACCAGGTTTGGCTTTAGGTGGTTATGTGTCAGATTTGCATGCATATATGAAACGATATCTTACCTTGAAATTTTTTTAGCTAATTCCGTATGATCCAAAGTTGATAAAGTCAATTTATTATAAACACTCACTCAAAGAGAACTGGAGGTATAGGGGGATTTACTTAACACTAAACTACACCCACACACAAGTATTTTCCACTACCGGTTACAAGAATAAAAGTATATTATTAATACCTCTTCTAAATGTTTTGTGGTTAAACTTCGACGCCTTTCGTTGAAAATCCATTTATATTGCGAGAACGACCGCTCAACGTTGACAGATGTAATTGGAGCATACTTAAAATATGTAATATGCGAAGTCACCACATTCACGCCCGGTGTAGCAAAGTCTACGTCTTTGCCACTTAAAAGGTCTATTACACCTGTCATCGTAACAAATCCGGTTTTTTTTAACAGTTTTGAATTTTGTTTGTACCCTCGCAGTAATTTCTCCCTGTAACTGAAAAATATATTGTCGAAGATCAAACACAACGTTTATTGCATCAACTGTAGTAAATTCTGATGTTGGCTGATACTGAAGATTCCGTATGGCTAGAGGAATTCGTGAAAAACTTCCGTCTATGGTTTCCAGATTTTCTTGAATAGTTGGATCCATAAATGTCTGTTGCATCTGTGAAATAGGAACTACGCCATTCGGATGTAATTGCTGTATTAGGGATTTCACATTTTCACTAATAGTACTATGTTGCCTCTAGCCAAGTTCCCCATCGTGTTAAAATGGGCTGTAGAGGTAATGAAGTATTTCATGAAATAACCGTACACGATTTGGTGCTTTAAGAAAAACTTTCTTTACACTGGATATTAAATTATCAACATTAGGGTAGCACCCCCTAATAGCATCAGCAATCCTATGAAGCCCATGTGCTAAACACGTTACATGAAGTATATTTTGACATGTTTCCTTCAAAATTCTTCTAGCAGCTTTCATATAATTCACTCAATCGGTATAAAATAATAAGAGCTTGTCTTTATTTTCTGCATATTTGTTACCCCAAAATTATTGTAGACTTGAATTCACTATCTCCGCTATAATGCGAGAATTTGTAGCTTGTAGAACTTTGGAGGCAATCAAGTGCCCGCTCATTACACAGTTTTCCTCCAATGCACCCAATAAAACATTCGCTACCTTAAACCCGCAAGTATTAGTGGTTTTGTCCACGCTAAGCCAGATGTACTTTCCATTAAGCTCAGAAGAAATTTTCTGTCTAATATGTTCACATTCCGTTGATAAATATATTTTCTTAGTGTAGACTCCAAAAGCCCGTTAACTTTGCTATATTTGCCACTAATACATTTTTCCAAAAAAATGGTCTAAAAAGTGGATTGTCTAGATTCGACCACAGTATGTTACATTCTATCATAAATTCCACTAAATCTAAGTTAAAATTACGTTGAATGTCGCTGTAAGTAAAGCCTCCTACGTTACGTTTATAGTTTTTGAGGAAATATGTCTATTAATATTTGACCACGAAATTGCTTTGTTACATCTAGTGTAATACAATTGTCTACCATCAAATTGTAAATTCGTATCACGAATCTAAGAATTTACTGTATCTTCCGTCGGTTTAGTACGTTGTGACATTTTAACTGCGCATTCTTAGTACCTACGTCCGAATGACCCACGTTATGCACTGCTTGATCGTGTTAAATGTTTTCTCCCCCTCCACGCTAGAGCCGGCCGTTGGCCTTCAATAATGTAAATTACCAATATACTGTAATTTAAAAGAATCTATTTCCCATTAGTTTTTAATTTAATGTAGTGCATTCCCTGACAAAACTTAGTTACCATGAATATTGTAAAATTAAATAAAATGCACTTAATATGTTTTTGTAGCTTGGGAATGTTTCAGTAGGTGCTTGCAATATATTATATTATATCTGTAAAGCCATCCCTGAAAACCGATCGGTAAATCCCACGTATGCTTATATATATAATAATAATAATAATAACACCACATGAAATTACAACCCCCTTTATCCCTGAAGGTCTGAAATGACTTTGTGTGGGAGAGGGCTACACATTTAGAGACAATGGACACACACCCAATATCCGAGTATACTACGATTAATCTCTCTCACAGAAAAAATCCCAGTTCCTCGACCGGGAATCGAACCCGGGACCCCGAGGTTTCGAGGCAAGTACGTTACCTCTAGACCACAGAGCCATGCTGCGTTATATACTATGCAATCTCTATACGCCACATTTTTTTGTAAATGCCAGTAGTTCCTTTTACATTGAACAAAAGTCTGCCTATATTTCTGTTGGAACTAAATGAAATATTTATATTGAATTTTAAAAAAATGGAATTAGAAACGCTGATGGAATTAGAAAAGTGGCCTGCATATAGTATTGAAATACATTTATTGTCTTAACACTGACGTAGTTTTCCATGAAACACCAAAACACCATATACTGCACTCGACGCGCATTTCGTCAACCAAGTTGGCATCACCAGAAGATGATTAAAACAGTTTTTATCATCTCCAAGTTGGCATCCAACTTGGTTGGCAAAGCACGCGTCGAGTGCACCATACTGTGTTTTAGTGTTTCGTGGAAAACTACGTTAGTGTTATCATCACATCCAAGGTTTCAACCCACTTTAGGAATATTTTGTCTTTTTCAGGTTATTATCGTTTAAGAGGACATTCTTTGCCTTTTATAAATTATTTAATTTGTTGTATTTTGAGAGTACCTGTTATGTAAGTTTTATTGCATCCCTTTTTTTAATCTATTTCAAATAAAATAGTCGGGAATCAGAAGCCACAAATTCGATCATAGAGTGTGAAGTCGAAATACAGTTTTGAAATACATTATCTGGAATGACCTTGTCGATCTAAATGTGGAGAGCGCCATTCTGTCAACATTTTTTTCCGAAAATTTTTGTATTACTGAAAATTGATTAATTTTATGTTTACACCACATTTACAGGTTTATTTTTTAATGTTTCTTGATGATGGTCATTGTAGATAACATATTTTTTCTAACACCATATCTTCGAGTCGTGGGTTCGACCTTTTAGGAAGGTCTTTTGAGAAGCTAGATTCCAGACTAAAGAGGATGCCAAAATCTCGAAGTACCATTGATTTATATGCAGCTATATACAGCTGCAGACTGATTGGGTCTGAAGCTACTGTGAAAGAATATATCTAAAGCCAGCAGTTGGAATTGATCGCGTGTAGACGTGATTAATCGCGCAAATCACAGTTCTCGCGTACACGATTCCACTGTGAGTTAAGCCTAGGAGAGGGGGTTATTAGAATTAATAGAAATAGTGGCGTCACTGTACGTTGATATGCGGGGTAAATATTGTGGGAAAAAATGTGGCTTGCTTTCTTATGGTTGCCAAGAAAACTTAATGATTTATTTTAATTTCCTGTTTCTGATGTAAAAGTTATATTATTATGTATGTCGTTCATAAAATTTGTTGTTTTAACTATCTGTCTGTCCCTTTAAAACCTGTTTGGATATCTGTACCAAAAGATAATATTTTTTTGTTATGGAAGAATTTAATAAAGAACTTAAACGATTTTCCATAAATATATTGAATTATAGGAGACAAAATGGAGAACCCATACAAATGTCAATGTATACATCATATAAATCGGCTTCTCAATTTATATGTAAAGAAAAATTTTGTATATTCTGTTACTTGAAAATGTCCGAATATGATGAAACTAGTTGTAAAACTAACAAAACGTAGTGGAAATTAGATAACTGAAAAAATAGTGTTTTGTAATTATTAGTTATTTGCTTGCTTTTGAAAATAAATAAATCTCCCGTAATAGATTGTAAAAAGTTTAGCTTAGTGCGGTCCTGCACATTTGCTTTTCAAAAAACTTCGCCCTCGTCTCACATTCTCACCTATATTCGCCTTTTAATAAAATAAAAACGAACAGATTATGAAGTAATTTTTATAGCATATTAACCCAGCGAAGCACATTAGTCATAAAACCGGTTTTTAACAATTTAAGTTATCCATAATTCGGATGCATGACTTTACATGAAATATTTAATGTTGCCCATAAAAGTGACTTATTTTTGCAATATTTTTACATACGTTGTGTGGGTGTCTCAGTTTTGAATTGCTTTGTAATATATGCCTTCACACAATGAGTCGTTTTATATTATTAAAGATATAAATCGTGGGGATACTTAGTGTCTATTTATTTCACAATTTGCATTACTGGTTTTATCATCCACTTTTCCCAGAAAACTAAAATATAAGAAGCATATTGAAAAAGGATGTCTACTAATAGTTACAGGTTTTTTGTTCCAACATTTATTTATCACTTTTAGAAGACATGAATATTTCCAAATACATCATTAATTATTCTGGAAGGAACTATTAGCATTTATTGACAGTCATAATTTGTTTTAAAAACGATTACTAAATAAATGTAACAGTTACACATTAGTTTTAAACGTTGAAGGTTTCTTTTACAAAATAAGTAATATTTCATTTAAGAACATTATTATAAACACATTTTTTAATAACCCAAGCTACTTTTTTTGTATACTCTGGTTCTTAAGTGGGTTGGAAACTTTGATGTGAGATAATACTGAGGTAGTTTTCCACGAAAGACCAAAACACCATACTACACTCGACGTACGTTTCGTCAACCAAGTTGGCATCATCTGGAGATGATAAAAACTTATAATCATCTCCAATTGAAGGGATAACATTCCTCAGGAGGCCATCCAACATGTAATTGAAAGCATGTAACGTAGACTTTAAAATGTAATCAGAGATAGGAGAGGTAATACTCGTTATTAAATAAAAAATTTCATTTTATAATGGCCTATTTGCTGTTCATATCATGTATCCAAATTCTCATCAGACACTTTTATCCTAAAAATTGAAGTTATGCTTCTAAAATGTTTTTAACCGAAGAGGTGTAGAAAAGACACCAAGAAACAATTTTGAACATTTTGTTTACAGTAAGAAAAATTTTAATCAAAAACTTACAATTTTTTTTGCTGTCCCACTTGTTGTGCCAGTCAATGTAAATGTTAAATATACATGTTTTATGTACTTTTGATTATACAATAATAGGTTCACAATGTGCACTTTTCGACTCTCCTTATTTTACGCCTCTCAGAATGGCTAGTCCGGGGTCGGTTATCGAGTCGAGGATCCTCAGAGAAGTAAGTTAGGTCCACTAAATGTCGATGCTGTTTGTGCTAAGACCAAACGCATGCGCTATCTCTGTCATTCCTTAGGCCATATTCAAAAGTAGCTGTTACAACGTGTAGTTAATATATCTTGGTAGAAGCACTTTTATAAGTATTTTTTTAAAAATTTTAAAAAGCCTTTTAAGGTAATTTAAGCCTTGCTAAATAAACTTGAAAGCTAGGGCTTTTGTCGATAAAGGACTAATCTCTATTTCGTCTTTTATCTTCTCGAATTTTGAGACGACATCGATAGGAAACCATGTTCTAAATCGAGACTGAGATGATACTAATCTTGATCGAGACCGAGAGTTTCTAGGGTCTCGGTTATGGAGTTTTAAAAATATTTAATTTAAACAAAATTTAGAATTTGACATTTACCTATATGATATATATTTTAAAAGCTTAGCACTACATCAGCAGTTGTCAGCTGAATACACCGAATGTTCAATAATTATTTTGCGTATTGCTATTTTAGTTTATTGCATTTTTATTGTAAAGTACGTGATGGTAGACAAACAGCTGACATTAAGAACAGTCTTTCTATTGCATTCAGGTTACGAATTCACTAGATACACGACTAGCAGTATGCGCAGTTTACAGTTGTATGAATATGAACTCGAATACATGTTAACGACCACGTCAGGGCGCTTGCTGGGAGGAGCATATGAAACAGTAGATTTCAGTATCTCTGAAGGTGTGGTGTTGTTCGCTCATTTAAAGAAATCTTTGCGTATTAACATATTTACTTAAATTATTTGAGTATTTCACAATTTCAGTGTTACTTCCGAAACGCCACAGATAGTAAAACACTAAAATTATGAAAAATATCAGAACAGCACACAATCAAATATTGTTTTTTTTAAACAAAGAGTAATTCTAAAAACATAAATTAATATTCTCACAAATAATAAAACAAATAAAACCATTTCTAAAAAAATAAAATAATACGTAAATAAACAAATAAATAATTCAAATTCGAAACTCAAAAATCCTCCTTCAAGTCAAGTCAATATACTAACGTACTGTAAAAGCTCCTTCTGACATTTGCACTACGATCGCCCCATCGTTCTGGCAACATACGGGTGACTGTAAACTGCGCATACTACTTGTCGTGTATCTAGTGGTGTGGTACGATTCATATAATTTTATTGGCAAAATCTGTTTAGATTTGATTTAATTTGGTTCTAAAATTTATTTCGAATGCAAAAACAGTAGCAGATTTTTAAAATGTAGTTTTTCTAATAAAACAATGTTTAGTTATTATTAATTCAGAAGTTTAATGAAAATTTGCTTTAAACCTAACCGACATGCGATACTTGTAAAGTAAATAACTTTAAAGTATTAATTTAGAAACATATCTCTATTATTATTTATCTAAACAACTAACGAAATTGTCTTAGATAATATTTGCATAATTAAATTAACTTTAGGATGATAAAAAAATATATCATATTAGCATTTTATTTGCTTAACGACTAAAAGCCAATATGCTAAACATTATAAATACTTATTATCCCTCTAATTTGTAACGTTGACAACGATTTCTGATTTCGCCCAATTATCAGGACTATTTGAGAGTCCCTCGAGAGTCTCACACACCCTAACGAAGAGAAACTTCATATCTCCAATCTAAGATTATGCCAGAGCTCAAGGCTTACTAACAGTTTTGGTAGCGCAATTTGTCGATTTGTTCATGGCTTCCTTCTTCCAGCACGTAATGTTATGCAAATAAAATGGATAATCCTCGCTATGCAGTGAGTTTTATTTTCAGATCCATTCCGTTTCCAATCTATCTGTTTCTGAAGTATTTTCTGAAACTAACTCTTCTTTGGATATTTAATTGTTTTATATTAAAGGACATTTTTTAAGAAAAATTAAACATGTACTTTGGAAATATAAAATGAAATGCTTGCTACTTGCCATATTTATTAAAAAGGGCTCAAGCAAAGAGGCTTCCCAACACATCCAATCTGGATTTTCCAAAAATTTGATTTTACTGTTTTGAATTTTAATCCTTAATGATTGGTTTGATCAGTATACTTAGTTCTAATTGAACAACGAAATATATTTTTCAAAACATATTTTACCCGTTACCATTAGTCAATTATTTTAATGGTAAAATAATTCAAATAATCATCATCAAATAAATTATTTAGTTACAAACAGTTTGAAACCTAAATCGTGAAAATCTGTTTAGAAATATGCTGTGGTGTGCTGTGAGAGATAAACCCAATGTAGAATAAGATTCATGTCACGTCAATAATGGCGTTCGTTTTTGTGTGTACACGGTGTTAAATTTAAAACACCCCCTCTTCGAACGTTATTTTAAGCTTTTTTAAAATTAAATACTAAAATTTTTTAATATGCCTGCGTGTATGATTTTTTTGTAGATTTCAGATATCCATATGAAGAAATTGTTGAATTTAATTTAATAAATAATTAATAATGGGCAGTAAACGCAACTTTAACCTTTTTTTGAAGGAACACCCTATATGTTTTTACATATTCGGAAAGATCTTGAAAGCCTCATTTCAAAGATACTTTGCGTTACATATATCATATCAATAGTTATGGAGATTCTAAAAAATGTGTGTCATTTCATTTAATATCTATAAACTCATATTATATTAAATATATCACTGCACATGTATGTCTTATACAATTTTTGACGTTATTTTCTCCAAAACGACCGAGATGCGAGATAAGTAACATAGTATCTTTGAAAAGAAACTTTGTGACGTACCAAATGGTATTTGTTCACATTATTACAACACCGGCACTTTGAACTTTTGTTGCAGTTCGGTCTCAAGCGCCAGTTCCTGTTTTAAATTGTAGGAATACCATTTTATTCTATCAGAGGTATGATAGAAGCTAGAATAACTCGTTGAAGAAACGGAAAGTCCAGAGATCGGGTGTATGGTTGTCGGTTTCGTAGCAATTTCACTTTTACCCGCCGAAATTGATTCTATACAACCAGATTTGTTACTTTGCTTATTCTATTTTATTTAAGATTGGTTTCAAAGTAGAATAATAATAATAAAAAAATAAAATACAAAACAAAAGAAATGTATATATTTATACAACGTAAATAGTAACCTATTATACAGATAAGAAACCAAGAAACCATGCAAGAGGTTATGATAATGGAAGCACGGTGATCAAGTATATCAAGTACAGTAAGGTTACGGAAACTACTGCTACTAGATATTTACTAGCAAGCCATTATTCAAACGTTTATCGTAAGCAGGTACACAAGCAAATAAGCGGTGATTCAAAACAAGCTAAGTTACAGGATCTATTACTACTGGTATCTATACTGCCCTCCTAAGCGCAGAGGCGGTAACTGGCTTCACTACTGTTTTGAGATATTTACGATTTTAGTCATTTGGCTTTGCCATGTGTATTAGGGGTTGTAACCAAATATGCTTAGATAGTTTACTATATGTGTTGATGCATATTTTTATATTAAAATTTACAGAAAAACATATATTTGCAATATAAAATGTTGATACGGACTTTTGGCTTAATATTTATATTAGAATTACTAAGGGTTTTGGGCGGTTTTGGCACTGCTAATAATTTTTATCATAACTAGAAATTATAATATAACCCATAATCCTGAAAATTTTATTAATAAAAACAATAAATTGTAAAAGGTAGGTAACTCTAAAACAATTTCACAGTATCTGCTGTATTTACTGTTTAATTACCTTAGAAATTGTTATTTACCACTAAATACCTTAGTTCTTTAAACAACAATTGTAGATACGGCCCGTAAAAATTCCTAATATTTTATATTTACAAATGAGTTATGCATTTAAAACCTTATTATTAAGTACATTAAATGCCTATTGTATATGAAGGAGCCATTATTACAATTTTCAGAAAAATATCTGTTACCGCCTCTGCGCTTAGTAAGGCAGCATAGCAAGCAGTTAGCGACTTTATAGTGACTAGTGCCTAAGGCGGTGTTATGGCATTTGGTCGGTGCAGCAATGTCCAGGTACAAGTGGTTACGGTGTACAAGCGTGACACTACAGTAGGATGTCAACCCAGGGACAGGTCGTTGATGATACGTACTAGTCGCGGGTGTACTATATCTTTAGATTTACCACCTTTGTCCTCTCCTAGGGCCGGTTGGATCTCATCTTAAATTGAACCCGGGACACTTCTTCAGTTTCCACTCATATATGCTAGACATTGGAATCTCACTTGTACCTTTTACGTTTTCCTGGGGAAGTCCCTCTCCAAATACTAGGGATCGGGGCTTCGCTATGACACTACGATCGGACTCTACTCAAATATGCTCGATACTAGAATCCCATCGGTGCATAATATATAACCATCAAATAATGATAACTGAATATTTCCGAGATGTATCTACCTATATAGCACGCTGATTAAGTTTTATTAACTTTGGATTGAAATGTAAACTGTTTCTGAAATTGAATGTCAGAGATATGCGTGATTATGTATGAAGTTAACAAACGGTAGCTAAATACAAGTGACAGTTAGTTATAGGTTATCACCTCAATGTTGAGCTTACTTTATTACAAATTATTTTTAATAAAAGTGAGTGTGGAATGGAGCGAAAAATGCATTACATCTCGGGACACTTTGTCAGATTCCATTCAGATATGCTAGATACTGGAGTCTCACTTGTGTCTCTTCGCGTGTTCCTCGTAAGGTCATATTCCACTCAAATATGCTAGACACTGGAATCTCACTCGTTTTTTTCTGTTTTCCTGGTGAAGTCCTTCTCCAAATACAATATCAAGGGGCTCAACTATGATACTGAGATCGGATTCCACTTAAATATGCTAGAAACTAGAATCTCATCGGTGCATAATATGTAATCATCAAATATTAACAACTGAGTATTCCCGATACTCATTTCTGAATAAATAACCTGTGGTTTACTTATTGAGTCTCGAATATTCCCGAATATCTCTAGCCGATCGGATTAGCAAACATTTGGATACAAACGACAATTTACGGAAATAATGGTCAAGAGGTAAACGAATCAAAATACAGTTAATCGGTTATTATAATAATAATAATTCTTACCACTTGTCTTTGGTGAACCTGGAGCTGTTACTGCTTGCTGGTGGCTTATTAAATATTATTAAAAATTTATGAACAGGCGAATTTTTGAAGATGCAGTTTTATGGGGAATTACTGATAATATATCATGCCTTGTTTTATAATTGTGAAATTATCCAATACTTTTAAACTCAGACTTATGACCAAAAGCATACAAAACGCATTTCCACAAGAATATAGAAGGGGCAGTAAGAACCTTTTTTGATTTGAAAATGTCTTTGTAAGTACTCATTGGTGGGATATTAAAGATCAGTCTTAAAATACGTTTTTGACCAATTAATACTCTATTTAAGTTGCTTCCAACTCACCAAGAAACAATATTGTTTGCCATATAACTGTGGGCTAATTCATAATAAACGCCAATTAGCCCATTTGTTTGTAGACATGGTTTCATTTGTAACAAAGCAAAAAAGTTGAATTGAGCTTATTACATACATGATCAATATGCATATTCCAACTTAGCTTACTATTCACGTAGGTTCCTAAAAATTTAACAGATTTGGATAATGTGATATTATATAAAAAATTAAAATTATGCGGTAATGGTCTCCGTAAATTAAAGTTTAAAAACACCGTTTTTTTATCACTTAGGATTAGTTTATTACGCTGACATCATGCCTCAAGTTCATCACTCACACACTGCATTTTACTATAGAGTTCTAGCGGATTTGGAGCAGAAATAGTTACAGTGGTATGTGAGCAAACATGGTAACTATGCCGTTTGATATATAAGATGGCAGATCATTCACATAAATCGTAAACAGCAAAGGACCCAAGACTGAGCCCTGTGGAACGCCCGTCTCTATATTTTTTACTTCAGATTTTACATTTTCATATTTAACTAACATTTTTCTATTTGACATATATGATCATATCCACTGTAAGAAACTTCCTCTTATACCCATAGCATATAGTTTTTTGAGTTAAATAATCAGTATCCACTTTGTCAAATGCCCGCGCAAGATCAAACATCATTGATAATACATAGTTATTGCTAGCCAGTTCACTGTATATAAAATTCAGAAACTGATATTTCGCAGTTTCTACTGACAAATTTTGCCTAAAACCGTGCTGGCTTGATGATATTAATTTATATTTATTAAGAAAATTCATTATTATATTATGAACTATCCTCTCAAAACGCTTTGACAAAACGCTTAACAATGATATTTGCCGATAGTTTTCAAGGCTAAGTGGATCATCTTTTTTATGAAGTGGGATAACGGCTGCAACTTTTAAAATATCTGGAAAAATTCCAGAAGCTAGTGAAAGATTCATTAGATAAGCCAAGATTGGACATATAATATCACCAATAGATTTTAATAACTTAATAGTAACTTCATCAAGCCCAGCAGAGTTCTTATTTTGCACTCTGTTTAATTCTTCCCAAACATCACTTGCATCACTTGCATCAATATAAGGAATGCATATGGAATTTGCAAACATGTTCATTGTTGTACATGGCAAGGACAGATTTTGGTCAACACTTTGCTGTAGACTCGTTATTGCAATACGACTAAAATAATTTACAAAAGTATTAGCAACAGAAATTGTCTCTTGAATTAAATGGTTATTTTCTTTCAACATAATTTTCTTATTTACTTTTTTGTTCCTACCTAATCTATCATTTACAATTTTCCAAGTTTCGCGCGTTTTGTTTTGTTTACTTTTTATTTTATAAATCTCCTTAGACCTATCACAATTTAAAGATTTTACTTTCCAATGCAATTCTTTTAATTTATCTCTTTCCAACACTAACTCCCTATGGTCTGACATAAGCATTACCACTGATCATACTATGTGCCACACTGTTTTTAGTAAAATATATTGTTTCTCTAACTCTTCCAGTCTTCCATTTCTCAACGAGGTAGTATGTAACCAAAGAATTCCAAATGCAATAAAAAGAGGAAACCTCTTATACTTCAGGTATAGAGAATAATCATCTAACACAAGTTGAATTTTAATGTTTTGTGCCCAATAACGTATAACATACAGTATATATAGTATTGATATTACTAGGATTTATGACATTGATTTTTCCAACTACTATGACATAAATCCTAGCCAGGAAGTTCGAACCTTAACATAATTGCTCAAACACAAACAATGTGACCTGCAACCCTTGTGATATCTTGTGAAACTGCTTTTGGTCATTTTCCTCGATAACGATGCACATTGTCGAAATACAACAAGAGCACCTCTTTTGCATCTTTCAGATGAGGGTTTTATAAACTGAATTATTTTGAAAAATATTTCACAAATATTTTATTTCAGTACAATTACCCGATTCGCTCCCTGTTTCTAGGCCACTATGCGAAGGTAAAAACTGAATGGATAGCTGTAACTCCATTCCAAATTTCACACATATCTGTTTACAAATTCTTATGTTGAATTACACATTCGACAACTTGTCTCTCGAAAACGAAGCATTTTATTCAGTTTTTAATGTTCCTGGAATAAAAATAAGCTCCTAATTTACAATCATTTTTACCTTTTGAATAAAAAAAATAAATAAATATAAGTTTATATAGAAGTGGAGAACGTTGTTGCTCTGTAAATTCCTAAAAGCATTCCTGCATGTACCTAAAACTTAACAGAGTATTCTGTGACAATGTTGACAAGTTTGTATCTCTTCCTGTTCTTGTTTTATTATTTAATTAAAATGATTAAATTGAAACCAGGATATGCGAAAGACATCACGGAAAATTTAACCAGAGAGAGAGTTGATATATAAATGGTTATTGACTTTTTCGTTTGTGATGTTATGGCTGTTTAAAATGATACCAATATTTTGTGATTAATTATGCTTTATACAATAAAAATTCTTAGGGTAACCCTGATATTACATTAATATTATTTACAGCAATATCTGCTGTAATGTAGGATGATAAGAGAATAAACAACTAACTGTCATAGACTCATTATGAGAAAATTTTCTAACTGCCTAACAAGAATTACAGCAAGTCAAAAACAATTGTTGCGTTTTCTCGAAATTAAAAGCTGTGTCCTTTCACCGTGATTGTTAAAGATTTGGGAAAATTGCTTTTAATGAAAACATGATTGGATAATGAATTTCATAACTCTCCTGATCGTATTAAAAAGAGATTCGGTAAATTGACGGTCGAGAAAGGGATTTTGAGTTCTACCTAGTAAAAAGGATATTAAAAGGTTCTAGTGGTTTTGGAGACGCAAGAATCTAAAATGTACGGTGAAGTTCGATTGGAAGATCCTTTTTGTAAATATAACTTCAAACTAATAGACGTATTTGACTTTACATAGCAATGGTAGCACCCGTGTGGTAAATTAGCACAGAAGTCAAGTTTCTCGTTGCTCTTGATTTTTGCAAAATTAGTGCTGTTCCTGTCAAAAAATAGCGAAAATGGTCAATCTGAGTAGATATCCAAGGATTCCTGTAGATAAATAGAATAAACATAATTTATCGTTCAAGGTACAATTCTTGTTAAAAAAAGGTATAGAAATACAAACAGTAGTTTTAGCGAAATAGGAATAGGCAATTAAAGAGCATGTGCCTGGAAGATGCTATAACAATTTTCCTTATATTTAGTGAAGTGAAAATTATTTCAGCATTTAGGAAAATAGAAAATCAAAATACTATGAAAACATAAAAATCTAAATATACCAAAAATACATGCTACAATGAAGAAAAACCAGTAGACGATAAGATCAATTCTTTGCAGATAATTTTTGACAAGGCCTGACAATCATAATATCCCTATTTGAGCAAGAAGTCTCAGTGTCACAAAAAATATATAAATAACCTTATCTCTCTAGATCTATGATTTATTCAGATTTTTTTTGGGATTAGTCAGCGTTTTTTCTGTTGTTTAAACAAATGTCATGTATTTTAAATTATAAAACAAATTTAACAATGCCAACAGAAAATTACCCGCTTTTTTGTATATGAAGTTAAAGTATCTATTAGAGCATTTGTCTGTCATAAATATTGTAATAAATACTTCATATAAATACATAAAAGTAGGTAATTTTCAGTGGGTACTGCTTGAGCTTGTTTCTTAAAATATATTTATACAGGGTCATTCATTAATCTCGAAACTGGAGATTCTAGAGACCAAAACATGACGACTGAATCCAATATATATTTTACAAATGTTGCTGGTGGTACATCTTTTAGAAGCTCATTTAAATTTTGTTGACCTTGAAAATAGTTTAAATATAGGGGACCGTTTAGATTGGGTAGAAGTTCAAAGGGAGCAATAAAAATATCCGATATCACAACATACCAAATGTTTATCCTAAACTCGTGCTGGAAATGTCTTTTTCTTATGGCATTTGGATTCCCAAAATTCCACAAATGACTGTTCTTATCGTTGAAAACTCCACGTCTAGGAAACGTAGCCTCATCGGTGAACAGAATCTTGTCAAACAAGTTTCGGTCTTCGTTTTGTTTATTTTGTAACAATTGAGCAAATCGTAGGCGAGCAGAAATATCTTGCAGTAATAAATTTTGTACAGGAGTAAAATATGATATGGATGGAGTTTTTCTTTATGCAAAATTCTCCAGATAAACGGTTGATTGAACTCATATATAAGTTTTCTGAAATACGAACTAAAACCTCCCTCTTCTTCTTAGTAGTTTCTGTAGCACCATTAAGTTGTTCAGGACAAAGATACCTTGTTTCGCCTAAGGGGTTGTAAAGATTTCTAAAAAGTTTGCGACTGGGTTACTTTCGATTTGGGTATAATTGTAAATATCTCCGGGCTGCAGCGAGACCATTAAAATTTGATTGAGCAAAAACACGAACCATATTTCGCATTTCACTGTTGATTATGCCGTGGCATTTTCTGCTTAATACTTATTTTACTACAAATAAAGCAGAAAAAGTTATTCTTAATTAACACTTATTGACAAAAGCTTACAAAAGCAAGCAAAAATATTGACAGCAGTCAAAGAATAAGCCAACTTTGTGTTTTAAGAATTAAAATTTGTATAAAAAATAAAATGCATTGAAACTTTTAACAGCAAATATCTTAAAAAAGGATGGATATATCGAAATGAAACAAGAGTCACTTTTTTATGTAAGATTTTCGATTCATTTTGTCCATGATTCTATAGACAAAAATATGCCTCGATTTATCAAATCGGTAGAGTATAATTAGCGCAACGTTAAAATTAGTTGAATATTCTTATTTGTTATGCCAAAAAACGTAAAGCTGCCAATTTTTAAGTTGATACTATGACAATTTCAAGATTATTGAGAAATTCAAAATAAACTTCTAACTTTGAACACCCTGTATCTCTTAATCCAATAAATTTTGTAAAAAGCATGTTGGACTCATTCGTCATATTTTGGTCTCTAGTTTGTCCAGTTTTTAGATGTCACGTTCTTAACGAATGACGCTGTATATGTGAAAGATTTATGGTAACAAATCTATTAAAAGTCTATAAAAAATTAAACTAAATGCACTAAATATATACCGATTATCCACAAATTCAAGATATAATAACAAAGGACTTAATACTGGGAAATTAGTTCCTTCGAGTGTACTCAATAACATTTAATTAAAAACAAGAGGATTCCTAACTGTAATTTTTCCAATACTCTAAAATGAGACGACGCTACGAGAATTTGGTTTGTCATTGTTTCTATTTATCTTAAGCCTACATTCTCTCCTGACATCAAAGCACGCCGCCGCCGCGAATTGCCCCACGCAGTAATTTGGTCTTTTTGGACTTGCTAGGGGAATACCTAATGAGAGTGGTGATAGTTACAGGCTTTGAAATCGAAGAGATTTTAGGGCTGTTACGCACTAGCTTAAGAAAATTCGAATGTTTTGTAGATAAATCTTATAAGAGCGATAACGTAAAATCAGAAAATTGCAGGAAACATTTTGAATTTAAATAGATGGCAATTATACAGCAGGAATTTCGTTTTCAAATTGATGTTCTTTAATGAAAACTTGAATATAATTATTTAAATAAATTATGTAAGGAATAATTTTAAACTTTTTTAGCGCCTGATGTTTCATTGGGAATATTTACATAATTTTACAAAAGTATTTTATGGAGACATACAATTAATTGCGTAAAAGTTTTTCATAATAAAACTTATGATTGAAGAGAGTTTAAATTCACTTAAATATGGAAGTAGACTTTTAATTATTACTGAGACTAGCTCAAGACTTGTTAAGACACTGGATATATTTTTTTCAATTAAAAGCGTCCTAAGTGTCCTGTTATTATAACTTAGTGCGAACAGAAAGACTACTTTTTAATTTAGTCGATGCGCGACGATTATTTATATTTAATAGCATCCTCAGGACTACTTAAATTGAGTTTTTCTTGTTCATAATCAGTAACAAATTTAACAAACAAAAACTGCTACGAGACATTGTTACATCACAGATTTTAATTATAACAGAAACTAATAACTAAAATTTTATATTAATATAGTCGTTAATTTCAATGTCCTAAAATTATTTTAAATATCATACATACAGTGTTTCAGTGGCGTGTTCTCCATGGAAGCTAGGGAAACACAGCTTCCCTTACAAGAATCAAAAAATAATAAAATGTATTATTTATTTTCTTATTGCTTTCAATCTTTTTTTTAGACGACGGTTATGAACTCGATATGTGTCAAAACAAATGTTTTAAAATGCGTTACAAAGTTTCAATGCGCTAATACCGCTCGACTGACTCCGAAGTGAGTTATTCAAGAGTAAGCTGTTTTCTCACAGCGTACTTAAACAACGGTAAATGTGTAATGTTTTGTGAGTAAACGCAAGCGTGTATTGGGATGTACAATCGAGACGTATAGTTTATTTATTTCAAAGTGTTTTTGGTGGTTGCTCCGCATTGTTAGTGTTTATATTGAATTTTTATATTGAAATTATTTATTGTTTAAAATATAGTGTAATTATAATCACGGGAAACATTAAAAACAAACTTACAAATAGTGCGGATGTAAGCTATAGACTAGACAGCTTACATGCTAGGAGGGGAATTGCAGCTTATAATTTTGAAGGTATAAAACTAATTATTTTAAAAGGTAGGCCAACTCCAGCTTTAAGAAAGGTAACCAAAAAAAAAATCGATTATATGTCAGACATGTCCAAACAGAAAATTACGAAAAATGTGAATGACTTACTGGTTGCAAGTCGCTTTTATTTTGCTGGCCATATCTTCATTTTTTAAATGAAAAGAATTTGTGGAACAAAAAATAGATTTTCCGATTTAAATAATTTGCATAAATTAATAAAAAGATATTCGTCGTCTATAACATATATTCAGTCCATTATTAAAGAAAAACTTTTCGGTAAAACAATAGTACAGCATGCTTTGGACTATCAGTTGAGAATAAGCCGTGAACAACATAATCAGGAAGTACGAACAAATCGCGAAATCCTTAAAAGATTTATCGGTGTGTTTCCTAGGTAAACAAGAGCTTGGTGTTCGGAGTCACGATGAAACGGAAAATTCTACAAATCAGAGGAATTGTGTGGATTTTATTAATTTGCTGGCAAAAATATGATGAAACATTGCAATTCCATTTGGCAAATTCGACAGCATTTAAAGGCACTTTCAATCATATACAAAATGATTTAATTTCGTGAGTAGAAGAAGTTGTATTAAAGAAACTACGGGGCGAAATAGAGAAACTTCGTTTATTGCAATTATACTAGATGAAACTACTGCCGTTAGAAATATTTGGCAGTTATCGAAGGTTGTACGTTATGTTACAAAAAAATGACATTAAAGAACGCCTTGTAGGATTTTTAGATGTTTCTACGCAAAGAACAGCAAATACTCTTTATAACGTTGTATAATCTATAGTTGGTGAACTTAATTGTGCTTCAAATTAGTCACACAAAGTTGCGACAGAGCGGCAGTAATGGCAGGTGAATTAGGGGAACAACAGGCTAATGTAAGACAAACTTATCCAAATGCACTTTTTATTTACTGTATGGCACATCGATTAAATTTAGTGTTATAACAATCTGTTAGCAGTATCAAAAAATGCAAGGTGTTTTTTCTATTTTAATCAGCATCGCATCATTTTTTTTTCAAAATCGTCAAAACGGACGAATGCTTCCGAAGTTCATAAAAGAATGTCCAAAGTAGCTCTAACTCGATGGCATTATAATGGTAGATTGTTGCAAATTGTGTTTGAATATCGCCAGCCAATGATCGATTAATTTGAAAAAGTATTAGCCCACCATCAGGAGGAATGGGATCACGAAACAGTAGTTTGCTCTAGAGGTTATTTAGAGGTGCGAAAAACAGACACTAACTTTAAATTTGTACTTCTCATTTTCTCTGAAACATTTCCGGTTTGCGATAATGTATTTGTAGTTTTACAAAATAAATCGAGTGATACAAATTTCTGCATAGAAAAGATCCAGGAATTCACTTCAATTGTTTTCTCTAAGAGATAACAATTTGATCGTCTATGGAAAAACTTGAGTAATTGAAGACAGTAACTCAACCACCAAGAAAAAGGATACGTATTGATATCGTAGGAGACCAAAACATGTGTTATTGGAGATTATTTTCAGAAATAATTGACAATATTTCTACACACATAGAAACCAGATTAAAAGATTTTAACAACATAAAAGTTTTAGAGTTAACAATTTTTAATGGCCATACATACTCACTACAATTGATGATGAAAAGGCAGACCACATCTTATGCATCTGTCCCGCTATGGAGAGGATCCGATTCTCAATATTTGGCAAAGGGCAACTGCTGCCAGAGGATCTGGATACATTCTTACCCAATAAAGTTACCAATTTCATTAAGAGACTAAACTTATTAGGTGAAATATAAAAAATACAACATTTGAAGCTGTAACGAAATTGCAAGCCATTTCATTCCAGTTTGTTGTGTTCCACGACGAATTAAGTTTTAGCCAGTCTAGTTTAGATTGCGCCACTGATTTCTACTGGAACAGTTGGTTTTGCAGATTTTTGCACTAAATATCTATCTATTTTTATTGCTCATACTCTACTCTGAAATGTCTGTCTCTTTCCAAACTATAACCGAGTTTAGGTGGGAGAACAGAACGGAGCTTCTTTCTTCTTACTAGTGTAGCGTTCTGATGGAAACCATCCCTAGTTCAACGGTCTGGTAAAATTTATATGTTTTCTGGTATTATTATTTGATTTTATAATCATCATTATTTAAAAAGTTGCTATATTGATTTAAAGTACCTTTGAGGTAGTTTTCATAATAATATTGTACCGTAATTATCTTAATTTACGCCTTGGGCGAATTTGCTTTTCGGTGATCAGTTCACCTTGGTTGTTCTTTGAAACAGCCATCATTAATATTGATTAGTATCAATTTATCGTGCCTTGCTGACAATTTATCTAATATCCCTTTGATATTGTAATTTATTTCGTGTATTAATTTAAACTAACTTTCGGTTATTGTAAATTTTAGATTTACTCGGCAACGTATGTCGCCATTTTGTATCGTAGTTAGTTGTTTTCTGTCTTTGTCTCTTGATGTTTTAGGTCACTTAGCTACGTTGATAGCGCTCTCTAAACAGTGGCGACTGGTGACATTTGGAGATTGGTACACCTGGTTGGACCAAACCTATTTGTTTATAACCTTTGTGAAAATTATCTAATTTGGTGCATTTGTTTTGTGGTGGATTATTTTATACCAGTGCATATAATTTTCAACCAGACCTCAGTAACGTAAGGTTTTTCTAAATTTAAAATATCGAATGCTTACTTGAACGTTTAATCAGGAACGCTGCTCTAGTGGAGCCTTGTCTAGTTCTCTGGCAAAGATACCCGCCTAGTTATCTGGCAATTGATTAACTTTTGATTATCTACAGTAAACATATAGTCAAGTTTTATATCTTTATTTAACTTTATCTGCAATTCATTAGAACCTCTCTCCGAGGAACTAATAAATGATTTAATTTAACCCCTTTAAGTTGAACACTCTCATATTGTTTTATATTTAGCAAATATTTATTTACGTTATCTTTCTAGTTGTCTGTCTGTATACAGACATTCTAAATTCTATTTTCTTGAAGATTAACTTCTTTTAGTACAAAAATTTCTTAACATTTAGTGAATACCTATTTCACTTGTTTATTATCGTAGCTACACCTAGTTTATTTGTTGGACTAGTATTTTGTCTATTTAACGTAACTTTTATTGATACTTAAGTTAGTTGAAGTCTTCAACTTCCTAAAATATTGTAGGACACCGATCTTAGTTTGTTTAGTTTGCAATTTACTGTGTAAATTTGTGTTAACTCATATTTTGTCTACGTAGCTGGACAATTCAAACGTCACAGCTTTTAACTTTGTTTTGCGTATAATACTGATCTCATAAATCTCTCCCCCTTTTTATGTACCTGGACCAAGAGGAGAGGATAACTGGTGGATCGAACTGTCATTATATACAGGGTGGAGCAGGAAAACGATATTTTACACAACTGGCATTTTTTCTCAAGGGTAATTGCAGTACTGACAGTGGTGAGTCAAATTGACACCGAACCCATTAAGAGCTTAACCGTTGGTGGATTCTTCGCTGGACTAACCCCTTGGAAGTTACGTAAGATCTTCATCCCCAGTGAAAGTTTTTATTTGGTCAGAAGAAATTTGTAAGAGATCAGTCATTGTATTTTTTTTTGTATTCTCACAATAACGTCATATTTTATTTTTCATTTTCTTTCTCTTTTACTAATATCATTTTTCTGTGTGGATAGTTGTTGGTCTTCAACCACAAGTATTTTTTTTTGACTTGTATATTGTAATATTGTACATATACTAGTCTTGATTATACTTTTTATAAAATAATATCTTTTTATTCAACTTCCTTACCAACCGAATTCAAGTTTTAACGTTATCCTTACCTTTTAAAGTAAAATTTTAATTATTTGGTACTTGCAAAAGTCCTGGCGCCCAGCCTAGATTTTGATGATAAATCAATCTAAGCCCTTATTCACGACCTGCTCACTGAGCTACCGGTTAATAAGTACAACCCTCAGCTTATTGTGTTATGCCAACAATCGGACGGGGGGTGTTGCAAAGCTCATTCGGGGATCTCAATATTTTTTTCCCTTCCCCGACGTGACATTTTTTCTGCAAATGCTAAGAACTCTATGGTATATATCACCTTGGTCTGATAGTATAGGAGGAAATATTCACGATATAATTTTACAAGCAGTCGAAGCTTACTTTATTGTCATATTTACATTATTGTATTAAATTATGCATATTTATATCATAAAAAAACCTTGTAATTGCAAATTTAATTCTCTTTTCAAAAAAAGTTCTACTTTACAAAAAGAGCAGTAAGGATATACATTTACATATTATTTACATAAAATATTTATAAATATCTGACAACATTTTAAATGAGCATGTTCAGAGAATCATTGTGGTTGCATATTTATTTCTTTGACGTTAAAAATGCCATTAACAAAATATCTGTGCCCATGTTATGTGTCATGCATAGATTTTATGTTACTCTCATATGCATATTCATTCTCCGCATGGTATCGACGAGCGTAACTGTTGTTATAATGTTTTACATAAGAATTTTATATACATTTTTCGTAGTACAGTTGATGTGCTAATATAATGATTTAAGTTTAAGTGATATAGGTGTTACCATATGTAAATAATTTATTACTAAAAATTTCCGTTTACGTAACACAAATATAACAGGTAAGTCTCAATGCAATATAAAAACACAAATTGGCATTTTAATGCCTTATATAAGACAATTTTAGAAGTTAACAAGACATATGCGACTTGTATAATGTAAAGTACCCAAATCAACAATTGACAATTAATAAGATCGAGAGTAGAGAAACTCGACATATAAAGCTGGGTTCCCAATCAGACTTTTTGCGTCTTTCGTTTCGCGTTTCAACATTTGATTGGTGAATCTGAATAAATTTATTTAGATTCATCAATCAAATGTTGAAACGAAAAACAAAAAATTCTGAATGGGAGCCAAGCTTTAGACGTCGTCCAAAAACTGGTTGTCAGAAAATTAGTGTAGAAGCGAAAATCGACATTTTAGTAAACCTGAAAACTTTTTTTTAAAAATAGGTTTTCATATGTTTTTGTCTGGAGGCTATTAAATGTACCCTATCGTTGCATGTGCATCTCTCAATTTTTAATTCCATTTGCAATATTTACTCATCATACATGCGTGAGTTGTGCTTTAAATACATCTAAAAATATTGCTTGACAAGATCTCTCACAAAAGAAATGAGTACATTCACCGCTGAAGCGGAAGCTGTTCGGATGGCACTGATACATATTTAGGCTTATAACAACCATCATAATTATATAATTCTCTCCGAATCCAAGTCTGTTCTAGATGCATTTAAAAATAAAAATCCTAAAAGCTTAAATAACAAAACTATCTGTGAAACTTTGCAGCAATATACACAAGTAACTTCACAAAACAAAAGAATTGACTTTGTTTAGATACATGCAGATAATGGAATTGCAGGTAATGCGACAGTGGAATGACTAGCAAAACTTGCCTCAAGAGGAAAACCAACTCGCTACGAAACTATTAACCATGCAGATCTCATCCCTGTTTACAAAACGACGATGCAAGAAACCTGGTAAACGCATTGGTCATTGCTTCTAAAACATCTCTTTGGGTAATATACTTTCACACGTGGGCAATATACTATTAATAAAAGAAATGAAATCCGATCACCTAGGCCAATGTTTATTCATCTCATTCAATTATTATTTAACCATGATAATTTTAGAGCATACATGTATAAAATTAATTTAGCTGATAATTCGTAATGCGATTGTGATAATATCTCACAATGTGATTTTGAACACATCTTGTTGGACAATTGTTGGACAATTGTACTCCCTCTCAGCAGCCGGTTCAGTTGTGCTCAATTAAATTATTAGTGTTCTAAATGAAAGGTCATAAACTTTAAAATAAATTAATTTATTACTGTCAAAGATCAATAGGTAAGGCAATCAGCAAATTTCAAAATTTTTATCCTAACTTATTGTTCGAGACTTTAATTCGTTGCTTTGCAAAGGTCAACTTTTCTATTAATTTGTCTTATGTCACTAGCTTGGGTTATGTTCTATTCTTTAATTAATAACACTTGCACAGTTTAATATTTCTTTCCATAATAAACGTTAGTTTTAAGAAAATCGATTATGTCTAATATGTACTAGATTATCCTTTGATGACATGAAGCATTTAATTAGATGTTTATGTTAAGTACCATCAGAACTATTTATTTATTTATTAAAGTAATAGCTAACCTTGATCAGATATTTCAATATTTTCCTTTTGACAAATTATTTTCAAATGTCACTTGATAATTTCTACTGCTTTTTCAAATTATATGACTATTCCTTTTCTTCATTATATATTAACATTATTTCCAACTGATAAGCTTTTTATTTCTTTTTCTCTAAGAATTTCAATCCAAATATTGATGTTATCTCCTTTTTTTCATCTATTTTAGCAACGTCCTCAATGACTGCTTGAGATCGACCCCTCTCTCTTGATTTACTTTTCTCTCTGACATCCCTTCACTTTTTTTAACTTGATTTAATAAATTTCTATATTATTTTCTTCTTATTGAATTTTAACGAATATTACTTATCTATGATATATTTAAATTATTTCATTCAATTCTCTGTTTTTTCACCTCTCTTTCCGTATGCAATTTTCTTCCTTTCGTTTCACTAAACTTATACTTGATCTTTTCAGTTACATCAAGAAATTTTTCACTTTAAAACTAAACAATACATGTTAATTACTATTTCATTCTTTACTATAAATGATGTACCTTCCCTTTTCCTACTTTTAATAACATAAACATATCTTTAATTAATAACTTATTCAGAATACAATTTCATATATATATATATATATATATATATATATATATATATATATATATATATATATATATATATATATAATATATATATATATATAT
Organism: Rhamnusium bicolor; assembly: GCA_029963845.1. NCBI lineage: Eukaryota > Metazoa > Arthropoda > Insecta > Coleoptera > Cerambycidae > Rhamnusium > Rhamnusium bicolor. The sequence goes on from JANEYF010005793.1 coordinate 2,081,895, forward strand.
ATATATATATATATATATATATATATATATATATATATATATATATATATATATATATATATATATATATATATATATATATATATATATATTTACGCGAAAGAGCATTTTCTTTACATACCTTAATCAAAAATAAATAAACGTCAGAATAAATTAAATACTGAACCCGATTTGAGGCTTTATCTGTGTCAAATTGAGCCAAACTTTCAAAGTCTTTGTTGCTCAAAGTAAGCTTGTTGATTTTTCGTTGACTGGTTGACTATTATTAAGCTTACTTAAATTTAAATTTTGTATTGCCTAGCAACAATCTGTGCATACAGTTTTATTTAGAAAAAAAATGTTTATTTAAAAAATTCAAAGGGTTACTTCGTAATTTTCAAGGGGTACGTGAACACCAAAAAGTTGAAAACCGCTGTTCTAGAAAATAAATAAAAGGCAATCATTTTCATTCTCAACATGAGCATTATCTACCGTATTTTACAATATACTGCCTGTTCTGAAATGTGTTTTAAATGTGTTATAATGTTTCTATTAAATTGTAAATCTGTTGTTTTAGCTGCATTGCATTATGCACTATATCCTCTTTGGTTGTTAAGTCCTTTAATGGAAATGTTGAACAATGTATATAATCTAAAATATAATCAATATGTTTTTTTTTTAGTTTAAATCAAATTCTGTTAAATTGTATATTTTTGTCTGCATTTATAAACGAATTAATAAAAAAATAAAATATACGGCATGTTTTTTATTTGTAAAATATTTTCTTATAATTATTTCTAAATTTGAATATAATTTGATTCGTTTAAATATATCTGCATATTTCGAATAAATTTAAAAGTACAAATTTCTTCGTTTCAAGTGAGAATTTTCTTGTCATGATAAAAGTTTTTTTCTAATACATTAGCGTTTTATTACTATTCCTTGTTATTTCGTTTTTAAAATATATTCACTTCCATTAAAATGTAGAATATTTCTTCCTGTACTAATTGCCAATGAGCATTTTTTTAACAACTAATTACAATAAAGTAATTAACGATTACTTTGTGACTAAATTGTCTTACAAGTCGTTGTGTTAATGCAGTCCTAAGATGATACGTCCGGGATTCTCCCGGAGAGTGGCCAGTGGCCACACAGCAGTCTGTGGATTATGGATCAAATTGAATCCGAGTTTTGGATACACAATGTTGCCACCTGAGTATAATAAATCGTATAACAAACTATCCCACGCACAGGCATAAAATATCCCATATTTTCTTTAAAAAATTCCGCCAAGTTTAAATTATATTCCAATTAGCTTAAATTAAGTAGACAAGCTTTTAACAAAATTATAAAACAGTGAAACATTTTACTAAAAAATATATAGAATGATGAAAATTTAAAATAAAAAAAGGCAACTTTCATTATATTCCATTATAATATTTGTTAAAAACGGCACAAATTTACACAAACAAAAATACACACTATAAAGTACAGCAGCATATTAAAGAAGGTGAAAATCGCCCGAAGCCTATTTATAACCTCGGATAACGTCAATTTTCCGGGGAAGAACGTAACCTATGTGGCTCCCGACTGCACAGTATTTGTTGATTCTCTTTATGACCACAAGATGGTGGGGATCAATAAAATAAAACAGAAACAGCGACCGACAACAAAAGAAATATTGCTAAATTGATTTAACGCACAGTTTTAAAAAATTCTTCAAAATTACGTCAATAACTTTTTGTCTCTTGCGGACCTCAAAAATCTTTCGAATCGAGATATATCAACACTGATATGGAGACTCCTCGACTGAGTAGATCTTCCCATCCCAGGCGTTTTGCCAATCTCGTCTAGCATTTGTAATAATTTCAAATTACAGGAATGCCCCAGTCCTTAATTCTTCAGTAAACTTCAATAAAAAGTGTATGTCACGAGAGGATTCCCGTCGTATAGTTTAAGAAAAGTCGCCCGTAGCTCTATCTGTCCTTGTCTATATTAAAGATTGTCTGTAACCAAAACTGATATATTTGCTCTTTCAGTAACGGACAATCTATAATATGTACATAGGTACAGAAAAAGAAGCTCTATCGCGGGATTATATACATTACAGTATAAAATAATTTAATTTAACGAGTACACCCGCATAAAGAATGCACGGTGAAAGAATGCAGAAAATTTCAAATGGCAGAAGAATGCAAACCGTAGACACGTGTTTCTGACTAATTAGTCGTCCTCGGCACGGTGTAGCTAAGTTAAATGATGGACATAACTTAAAAAATAAGACACAAAAGGAAATCGTTGACAGGAATCCAATCGGACCTTTGTGGCTTCCTCTTGGATAATTGTATATTAGGACATCAACCAGGCATCGCACATGCGGGCAACTATAACAACCTTCGTGGTATTTCCAACCCAGGAGAATATATAGGTACAGAGAAAGAAGCTGTATCGCGGGATTATATACATTACAGTATAAAATAATTTGATTTAACGGGTACACCCACATAATGAATGCAGAAAATTGCAAATGACAGAAGAAAGCAAACCATGGACACGTGTTTCTAGCTAATTGGTCGTCTTCAGCACGGTGTAGCTAAATTAAATGATGGACATAACTTAAAAAATTCAGTGCTTTCCTTTTGTGTCTTCTTTTTTAAATTATGTCCATCATTTAACATATATATATATATATATATATATATATATATATATATATATATATATATATATATATATATATATATATATATATATATATATATATATATATATATATATATATATATATATATATATATATATATATATATATATATATATATGTATATATATATTGTTTTTAGCTGGAATAAGATCTTTTTTATGTCTGGTATTATATACATGTTGCAAAATTATTTTTGTCTTTGAATATTGCATCAGTGATAATCTTAATTCTGTTTTGAGTTAGCTCCAGTTTATTTAAATATACATTCAAAACACCCCCCAACCTATTACACCATATCTAATATGTGGTTCTACAAGTATATTTCTTACAGGGCCATGTCGGTCCTACTGGACCGGCGATACAATATTGCTTTCAATTCCTTGTACAGTGCTGCTGATTTCTTATACATTTAATTTCCGGGCACTTATGGACATAGAACATTTTGCACTATCAAATTTTGTCGTGTGATAATTCTATAGGTTTTTACATAGATTTCAGATATTAAAAAAACGGTTGTAAATGTAAATCAAACCTCTATCGGGTAAGATTAAAAAATATACACAGTGCCATTTAAAATAAAAAAAGTTACTAGTACGTCCGATTAAACAGGAAGTGTATTTTTGTCTGGTTAGGTCAGAAAATATATTTTTATGCCGAATATCCTGTATTCTAATTTAAAATATTTATCTTGAAAAATAAGGAAAAAAATGAAGGGGGTGGATACCTGGTCTCGTGGGCACCCAGCATTTACTGAAAAACGTCCAATGGATGCTTATAGCATGTACATTTTTCATCTTTTGTTGTATAGGCTAAAACTTATTTTTTTTTTAATATATTTTTTTTTCATTTAAAATATTTTTTTATTTGTTTATGAATTTATTTATTTACTTTTTAACCGATTAAGCACCATTTTATCACACTGGACAAAATATATGCCTACTGTGATCGGCAGCAAACACGGATTTTCTTGGAAATCATATTATTAGCGTTAAGGGATGAGAAAAGTTATTTGAAATATTGATCAGAATTGCAAGACTAGTCCTAATTTAGAAACAATAAATGCATTTCATATTCGAATTACTAAGAAACTAATAAACTAATGTGAATGTGATTACAAATCTATTGTTCTCTGTTCAAAAATAAAACTTTCAAGTTCTAAGAGACATTTGTGCTTTCGTTTAATTTCGCTAATGTACCCGTATACGTATAATGTCTAATAATTTCATTGCATTAAACTTTGCCTGCTACTGTTGATTTCAAGGGTTCTTCCCCTCGCACGTGTTTCAGTTCCTAGGAGGATTACACTGTTGAGAGGAAGGTGTTTAGGTAAAGATTTCGCGTGCCTCGTGCAGGAAACTTGATAATTCAATAAATGTTGTGCGTGTTAGATGTGTAGGTCGATTTCTGACAACAGCTTACCACAAAAATTATGCTTCGTTATCATATAAATCTGACAAAATAGAAAAAACAACAAAGTCTGAAGAGAAAATGCTGAACGAAAACAGGGAAACTTAGAGTTTAAGAAATGTTTATCATTTTCCATGAAAACTTCTGATTGAATTTTAAATTAAAAGGAAGAAAATCTTACCTAAAAGCCTCAAAAGCAAATAAAAACAAATATTAAAAATTACTGAAATTTCTTTTGCACTTAATGTGAAATAGAAATAAATATAATACCGTTTTACTTTATCATACAGGATGTTCCTGTTAAACGTTCCAAATAATTCATCTCAAAGAGCTCCGTTACAGAATAACTCGAAGAAAATTGTGTATTTTTTTATCAAGAATTTAATGTAAGAGATGTCTGAAAAAACTTTTCATGTCGATTAACCAAAATGCATTTGATGATCCTTTCTGAAATATATAAAAGTGCTTTATTAATACCCCCAAAATATATTTCTATTACACAAAAAGTAAATGAGCCAAATGTTTAGTTTAATAACTTGATAACAGCGATGTTTTGTTAAGATCTTTTTGTATCCATATTGTGTTTTGAGCTAGAACAGTAGTATAGTGTAATGAGGTACAACTTTTAGAGCTATACCTTTTATCGATTATGATTATTTGACAAAAAATTGTGATAAAATAAACTGAACTAATTTAATGTAATATGCAAAAAAGTACTGTTTAGGATGTAATCCAATATCGTAATTTTTGCACCTAAAAGAACCGTTTTGTAACACTGTTTGCACCTTGACTTTTTTACTTGATACGTTATCAAATGAACAAGTTTATCATATTGTGATTGTTCATGAATGTTCTCACTGAGTCAAGAGAGACCAGTTTGGTTGTTTCTTTCTTATACCTAATATCAGGAAGTATAGTAATCGTGATTTTTTTCGACCTCCAGATTTTGATTGATTTATAGAATGGATTCAGGAGGGTTCCAACCCTGCGTGCGTGCGTGCGTGGGTGAGTGCGTGCGTGGGTGCGTGGGTGCGTGCGTGCGTGCGTGCGTGCGTGCGTGCGTGCGTGCGTGCGTGCGTGGATGTGTGTGTGTATATGTGTATCCGCGATAACAAAAAATACTAATGGGAGAGTTCCCAAATTTGGCAGTTAAGATTGTCAATAACATATTAGGTGACACATTAAATTTGGTGAATGTAGTACCAAAGAGACATAATATGAGAGAAGAAAAAGGTACAATTTCCGGAAAAAAAATTAAAAATTTTTATTGCATTAAGTACTGGACAAATCTCGACGAATTGTAATAAAAAAACATAACTTTATAAAAAAGAAATCTGTCCGCATGTCTGTGGTATCGCGATAGCAACCACAGTTTGTGAGATAAAGCTTTCAAATTTGGTACACTTGTTCTAAATGCCAAGGACAATGAAAAATTCTGTGATGAGAAAAATTGGCCAGCTGAAAGGGGGTCCACGGGACCCAAACTTTTTTGTATTTGACTTTAAAAAAAATATATTCGTGATGACAGATTATAAATCATGTCAAGCGAATAAAATATATTTTCCAAGTACTTAAATAAAGTTGATGTAAACTGAAACATTTTACACATTTGGCCTCGTAAAATGGGGTTAGTATAAATTTAACAACTTGACATTTGAAAGGTCTAATTTGGTTACAAACATGTTAATATTAATTATATGATAATTAATTATTTAAAAATTTTAATGAAACATTTCAAGGTACACTATTAAAATTTAATTGAGGTAAGTGAAGAGTTAAATAGAATGTTTTTTTTTTAAATCAGAATGATATATACTGGTATAAGAAAGTTATGTGCTGGCCACTTCAGATATTTTTTTATGAATCTCAAGAAGGCTCTGTGTAAGAGATTAATTGATCTATTTCGCGCCTTTTTAGCTATGGAGCTCCCTGAATTTTGTTCTGCCATATCTAAACACAAGGAATTCAAAGGAAAGTACCACTTCGTATTCCTAATAGGAACTCGGTAAATGTTAATCTTTTGGTCGGCTCTATTTACACCGCCTACATTATGACTATATTTTTTTAATTAAATTAGGTTACTGAAGAAAAATCAGTTTTTTCTCTTTCTGCGAATATTTCGATACATTAATCAAGGGACACACAGAAACATTATATGATCACGACATTGTTATCATTTGATTTACAAATTAGAATGTTTTCACCCATATCCACTGTATGACCAAATGCTTTTTGGGAAGATTTTTCAGTTCAGTTCTTTGCCGGATTGAAGTATGTAGTAATCTATTTTCTCGGGCGGTTCTAGTACCCTTTATTGCTCTCTCTTTTAAAATAAGAGTAAGTCCAAAGACGTTAAGAAATTGTCGAAAAATAAATGGTCATGTACCCGTCTATTGTTGGATTGGAGTATGCCAATGAAATTCAACACAACACTGGCACCTAGACGAAGATCTTTATATCGATCTGATATTTGTGTTGTTGAACCTTTATAATTTTCAAACTATTCAATACATCCTAGTCGCGTGGTGTCTGTCTATAATTTGTAGTTTTATTTTATTAGTTTGCACCTAATAAATTGTTTGAAGCCGTGGCTCCTAAAATAAGATATCACTGACATGAATTTTTAGTTAACATGAATTTTTAGTTAATAATGATTGGATAATAAATAATATTATTTTCACTTGTCGACGTTTCGATTAATTTCTTAATCTTTTTTAGGACTTGTGATGAAACAAACCTCCAATAATCAAATTTCATAGATGAAAGTGTCTTAAGGGGCCTAGTCGGGAAAAAGCTTCGGATAGCTATGTCACAGTCTAGAAAGTTTTTTTACATGCGCCGCGGAATAATTTTGCTCTTGACTATACCTTCACTGGACGTTTTATTCACCGACTTCATTGAGGTGCGATTCCCGATAGAGGTAACACTTCCTTGCTCCATTTGTAGTGACAAAGATACTTATTTAGAAAATTCATTTTAACCAAATAGTACGGAATAAAAGTTTGAAACTTGCTGAGCATAATTATAAAGCTTCATTCTAGAAGACATGTATGAATTTTACTTCGAATTTTACCGATTGATATCATAATTCAGGAGCTAATCACGTTCAAATTTCACTTATATTTACAGTATAGATTTTCCCTACTTAAAGTCAAAATTAATTAAAATAGATATACATGTACCCTCTAGTACACTTTCAACTACTGATCCTCCAAATTTGGTGTAATTTGACCAAACCGTATGGAAGAAATAAATTTTGAAAAATTACCTTACAAACACTGGGTCGATTAGCCCTCTTAATGGTAAAAACAACATAGTTATAATAAATAATAAACAATTTATTGTTCAGTGCCTTTACTAATGGTCTTAACTTGTCATGCAAATTTAGATTAATGTTATCGTTGGAGTGAAAGTTTTGTACTATATAATTAAATCTGTTTCTAGATGTAGCAGCGTGTACCAACTTGTTATCGAAACCAGAATTATTTTCCCAGCAATTATAATCACTAAACAGAGATGCCACAAATTTGGTCTCATCAATAGTTTTGTCTGTATTCCTATTATTTTAAGTTGCATACACATTGATATAATCAATAACTCTTTGTACGAGTTCATTTTCAAAGAAGTTACTAAATCATTATAGCTAGGAAAATTGATTATTTGCTTGATATGAGGAAATGATTTATGACTGAAAGTACTTTGAAAAACTTTGATTGTTACATCTGTACAATACGATTTATTTAACAACCTCCGTATTATACATGGACTCATTAAAATTACAGATATATCATCCGGCATGCTCGCTTGCCAAAAGGCAGTTTTTAGTTCACTTTAGTAATTTTTGTTTAATTATCCTAGGTATGATATGACAGAAAAAGTTCAGGCAGAAAAGGGTATACAAGACAGGCATCAAATTGACGTAGGCATCCTCATCAACTGTTCTAAACTATGCTCACCACCATTAACGATGTCAATGAAAAGAATGTGTTGGAAATTTAAACGAAAAGTTGCCGATCTCATTAACACATACATATAAATGTATAACATGACAGGATGATATTAAAATATATTAAAGCTGTATGTCTATAGATAAGTATAATGAATCACCCCCAACCCCCCTCTTCTGTATTTTTATTTGTTTTGTATTATTTGTATTATTTATCCTTCTTGTTAGGGAAAGACAAACAATACTTTTGGCCATTTACGTGATCGTCTATTTTTCTATAAATTAGGACCCAAATTCCGTTGTGTGTGTAGTAACCTCAAATTGTTATTTCCTCAATTTATGTTCTACCCCGTTTATGGTTTACCCAGGTTCTTTTATACAAAGTTTGATAATACTAGCTATTGGTTACTTTGTGAATTAAATTTAACACTTGATACTTATACCTTTAGAAAACTCCCATAGTTTCCTAGTAATTATTCCATCTTAGGAGGAATCTTTTATTCACTATTGTTTGTGAGACCAAGCCACTATTGCCTTGTTGGGAGAACTGTTTTTATTATTGTAACACATGTAACCCAACTGCTTCGAAGTTTTATTTACTAGAACATCACCCAAATCAGGCGAAGTGCTCTCCACCAATCGGTAGTAATTAAACAGTCAAGAAACAGGCAACCCCAACAATCTAGAGTAATACCTTAATCAATTGATTATACGTAATAACAAGTACAGCGCAGTTATTGAACTGACGGCCGAAATCCTTGTAAATTAAAGTAGCCGGCCCCCCACGGTGTGGCTTGCATCGGTCCAAGTGTGCGTTGACACAAAATGACCACAACAAACAACGCCGAAGGGTGGTCGGGGACGGACTCAAAGTATGGTGTCGATAATAGACAGCTGACCTATTTTAAAGTACAGGTTATTGACCGAATAACCGATTGCACATATTTTATTTAGCAAACCCGACCCAGTGAATTGAAATCCCACAATCACCGCGAGTTAAGTTAAATTGTATAAAATAATTAAAACTGAAAAATGACCCTAATTAACTTTCCTATCTACTAAAATGTTTTCTTGGTACCACAATACGTAAGTTTATTTACCTTTGCCAGAGAACCAAAACATAAAGTCGTATTTAATCTTATAGAACTCTAAATTTCAGAGATTCAACTAAACATATTATTTTACGATATTTAAACTTATGAAAAATTACTTTAATCATTTAGAATTTGGAATAAACTAATATACTAAAACCCTGTTAGATAGCCTAACCTTTACCTAGTGATTCGTTCACATCATCTCCCCCCTATTTCTTCAATCCGTCGCCCCGTGTTGTGCATACCGGAATAGTTGCACTTCATGGACTTTGAAAAATAAATGCACCGTGTCTTCCCTCGTGGTAAACTGTAAAGGATAAATCCTCCAGCTAACTCAAAGAAATTAATCTTGAGCTGATAAAAACCGTAAAGGCTAACTCGGAATTACTTCCAAGCTGGATGATCGACTAGCAATCACCTCGAGTCTTGCCGGGACCCGCGTTTTATACAAATTTTATCCCCTGACGTCACGACCTTTAAAGTCGATTTTCCCTTGAAATGTTGATGCGTTTCTAACAGATTTCCACACACAGGACTGCAGTCACGTATGCGTAGTGCATTGGAATTTCTATGTTTACATTAACATACTGATAACTAACTAAAATTGTGCGTTCAAACGCGCACTTTTGCTCCTAAAATGAAATGTTATTTAACCCTGAAATTTCTAATATAATACGATTTATATTCTGGTTCTTTGTAATGAAATAATAATTAACGTTTAATGATCTTAATTTAGAAATAATAAAGTAATTAATTTTGAGTAATAAATAGGTAAAATTTGATATAGATGAAATGCCCTAGGTACGGTGCATTTCAATAATTACAAGAGAAAAGCACAAACAAAATAAATAAAGTTTACACAAGTTTTATTAATGTTTGTTTTACATCTTCAATTTTAAAAGGTAGGATTGCTTTAACGTTTATATCAAATTGGTCGCATAAAACAATTAATAATGTAGTATTTATTTCGGATATCAATTTGTTAAAGTGTTTGAAAATTATTAGAATAACCTTCTGTTTTAAGGAAGTTATTAGAAAACATAACTTTCTCATTCTGTCTATAAACTTAGATTTACATCTACGACATAAACTATTATTATACTATTCTAAAATATATTGGACAAAAGAGACAATCAAATTTGACTAGCTTTAAAGAACACATAAGTCATCTTAAAACAAAAATCTTGATAAATCTAGCATTGCTCCGTACGCTTTTGACAACATTCACAACACAGATATTTACCAACTAAAGATTAATTAAAAACAGACAGTTAGAGATACTTTTGGAGGTTCAGAAATTATCATACGGAGGTAAATCGTATAATTACTAGTTAGTAATAAAGGATTAATTTTATTGTACTTTTTAGTAAGAGTTTAACAACAACATAAAAGACTATGCCAAGTCACAACTCTAATGGAAGCGAGAAAAAGGGTTTCTACTTACCTTTGCTGCAGATTTTGTAATAATTTCGTCATTTCCAGGGTAATATCTTTTTGCAAATGTTCCAAATCACAACTTCCTAGTTCTACTAGAAGCGCGTTCGACTTTTTTTAATACACACACATATTGTCCTTTTTGGATAAGAAATTACTGAAAAACTGTTGTGCATAATGCATAGTTTACACACAGTTTTCGGATTTTAGTTAATGAAATGCATTTTAATTGAACAAAAACTGTAAATTTTACATATATATTTCCCCTGTCCATGCCTCGCTTATTCACAACGTTTTTCTTATGAAATGTCCAGCCATTAGACATGGGCTAATGGAGCCTGAAAGTAAGTTGGTCATTATTTATAATGTCAGCGGCAAAAATAAAAATAACGACCTATAATTTTGCAATTTAGGCTAATTCGTTTCGTTTGTAGTTTTCTAAATGACTGTTTCAAATTAATTTGCTGGATTCCTAGTCTAATAAAAATGGCAGCAATTAAAGTCTTAATTGCCCATTCAGCTAACATAAATATGTACATTTTTTTATTACGCATACTGATATTTTTGTCTCATCCACGTGTTCGTTTATGTTAAGTTATTTGGTGCAATAATAGCAACAAAGAATAAAATTTAAAATTAATAAAAAATTACTCAAAAAAAAATGTTCTGGCAAAATTGATGGACAGAAAATGCTGTAAAAATTTTTAACACTTCTAAATTTATATTAAAATTTGGATAGTAGTAGTAGTAGTAGCTACTTATTTTATTAGGCAAGTAGGCCACAATGGGCCCTTTTTACCTAGGGACCTACAGTTTAGCGTGGACTCCGAACCACGGTCTTCGACTGACAACTAACCCACCACCTGGGCCTGCCCGCGTAACCCTTTTTTGAAAAAATCCTACATATTACTTTTATTTAGGCAAACAGTATTTTTCTTACAAAAAATTCTTAAATGTCTGTCAATGGTTTAAGCTTTTGTGAAAAAAAGTTAAATTAAATCCGATCACTTCTTACAAAAATATATAAACTGAGGTGATAAGCATTCTGGAAAAGACATAAAAGAAGGCAGACTTAGCTTACATAAAAACACCGTAATTATTAGTGTTAAGGCATTTAGGGATCATCTTACACTTTATCCAACGGTATTCTGGTACCGAGAAGTAGTAAAGGAAAGTGATTATTTTTTATAGTAGGTCGGTCACACTGTGGGCAGGCATCAAAATGGGCCCCAGGACTAAATTTTTAACCAACTAAGTTTCAGAGGTATTTGAATTGAAGGGGTTAGAAGCAAATCCGTACAAGTACACTTTTTTGGGAAAACGAGTTAAGTGCAAATTTGGAATATTAAGATCCAGATTTATTTCGTGGCATAATGGTATAAGTGAATTTCATGATTTTAGTGCCCTCTATTGACGAGTAGAAAAAGTATACAAATGAATGTTACATTTTATTTCGCAGCATAACAGTATAAAATCACTTATACCCTTGTGCCCCTCAACCAGGAGTGCTTGAGCAATTGTTGTGTGAATATTTGCTGTCCAAAGTGAAGCAGATTTATTTTGTATTATTCGATAATATATTTTTAAAATATGTATAGACAACACAGAGAATGTAAAGGTAAGAGTTTATATAGTAATTAATAATTGACATATTCCAGTACATAATGTTATATTGTTAAGCAGTTTAAAGTATGTGATTCTAACCTAAAATTTTTAATTAATGTGAAAAGCGAATTATGTGTTTAATTTAGAATAATATTGAAAAATATTGTAAATACAGCTTTATGAAAAAGAGTTTGTTTACTTGGACTGAGTAAAACATAAAGTATATTTTTTAACAATATTCTGAAATAAGCACCAAACATTTTAATCCCAGTTTAGATGAGGACTTCATTGATTCTGACGACAATGTAGGTGAAAATGTGGCCGACTCAGTGGCTGAAAGTAGCTCTACGTTGCATGGTTTGTAAATGAAAAAAAATTAAATGTTTGAAATTTAATGTTATTATTTTGTATTTTAGTTACCCCTAAGAGAACTAGAAAGAAATGAAGAAGAATGCAAGAATGGAAAAGAGCAGTAAATAAACAAGCTAAAATTCAAGGGGTAGAATATAAAACAACCAAAGGGAAGCTGGTTAAAAAAAGAGAATTAAAGCAGTTTGAACATAATTATAGATATGAATGCAAGAAAATTAGTGACGAAGAAAGACACACTGTATTCGAAAAATTTTATGAACTACTATCATATGATTTGCAAACTACTTTTATTGCCTCATGCATACGAAAAAGTCAACCGGCTAGAAAGAAAACTACAGCTGTTGTCAACAGAAAGTTTGCAACATGCATACATTTAATGAATGTCAGAGTTTGTAAGGCCTTCTTTTCATCCACTCTGGATATATCAAACAGACGATTCACTACAGTATGCAGCAAAATTTCGAAAGAAGGTTTCGTAGAACCTGATCGGCGAGGTAGACATATGAGCCTTCCAATAAAGTAGATGACAACACTAAGAAACATGTCATTGAACATATAAAAATGTTTCCACGCAATAAAAGTCACTATTCAAGATCACAAAATGACTGTACCAGATATTTGCCTCAGGAATTAAATATCAGGAAGATGTATTTCCTCTATCGTGACCATTCTGAAAATAATCAGCAACCAGTAAAAGAAAGCTATTATCGCCACATATTTTGCACTGAATTCAACCTCAAATTTCACAGGTCTCATTCTGACACGTGTAACACATGTGATCGGTTCAACAATACTTTGAAAAATTCTCAAGATGAGGGACAGAGAAATAAAGCAAAGAACGAATTGACATTACACCGAAGAAAAGTTCAAAGCGTTGGAGAATCTACGAAAAGGGATGTTAAATTTGGTTCTGAGAATAAAGATACAACACGCATAGTTTGTTTTGACTTACAAAATACATTACCGACACCTTTAATTACCACAAATAAAGGGTATTACCTTAGACAGCTATGGACATATAATTTATGTGTGCACGATATTGTTTCTGGAAAGTCGTATGTTTATTTAGAATGAAACTATAGCATCTCGTGGATCGCACGAGATTGGATCTTGCTTAATAAAGGTAAAATTTATATTATTTTTTCATCATTCATGTCACTTACTATCCTTTTTTTAGTTCATAAAAGATCTAACCGATGAAGTGGAACACCTTATCTGCTACAGTGACTCTTGTGGAGGGCAAAACAAGAATAAAAATATTTCAAAGTTATTCATGTACATTGTTCAATCCACAAACTTACAGACAATTGAGCACAAGTTTTTTAAACCTAGACACTCCTACATGGAGTGTGACAGATCTTTTGGAATAATTGAAAAAAAATAAAAAACGAATACCCCAAGTTTTCGTATCTGTCCACTGGACATCCGTAATAAAAAGTCTTCACTTTGAAGTTTATGAAATGAGAAAAGAAGATTTTTTTTCATTCTCTTACTTCAATCTCCAAATGAAGGATCCAAAACAAGATGATGAGGGCAATATTATTAAATGGCGAAGTATTGTATGGTTCAAATACCAGAAGCAACATTTGTTCCGTTTTCTATTCAAAATAGTTAGAAATGAGGAGTATCCATTTGAATTGACTGAAAGCTGCTCAACATTGACACCAGGAAAACCTAAATTCAGTTTGAGTACCTTTTCTGAACCACTCCATATTCCCTATTAAAATAAAATACCTTAAGTACTGTAATCTAATAGAGCTTCTTCAGTTCATTCCACCGGTGTACCATGAGTATTACAGGAATATGGCACATGAAAATGCCCCTCCGAAAAAGACAACGAAAAAGAAGATAGGAGAAGAGATGCATGAAAATGCCCCTCTGAAAAAAGGAAAGAAGAAGACGAAAGAAAAGGAGAAAGATAAAGAAGAAGAGATACAATCCCAACTAAGCGAAGAAGGCCAGGACGAAGCTGATGAAAGCAAAAGAATTGAATTATAATCAGATTATGATGATTAAGACGTAAATTAATAAAATATTCTCTGATAGTTTCCTGATTTTTTTAACAAACCTTTACAAATGTTTGGTGGCAAAACAATATAAGTGTGTTTTTCTGAAAAATTCACAATCTCGAAATATAGCATAAGATTCTCAAGAAACATACTTTTTGCACATATATAGTGGCCATTAACTAATTTTGGAATTATAGCTCAGAATTACAGAAAAGTTGTTAATTTTGAATGAGTCTACTGAATAATTTTACTTTAAGCACTTATACCCCTCTGCTTCTAACCCCTTCAATTTTCTTTAACAACGGGTGCTTCACAACATATTTTCAACGATAAATTAGGTTCTGCTCGATGTACTATATATGTTGATGATAATGCAACACCACGCAAGATTCCCAACAAATTTTCAAAAAATGAGGGTATTCCACGTATGCTATAGCCATTCCCCTCTTTTAAGTTAACATCTTCCGAATAAAGATGCAGTTAAAGAGCAAAAGAAATATCAAAATTCCTCACTCAAAGTTCTACAAAATGAATAAGATAAACTTAAGATGTGATAAGAACATTTACCTCTTAACTCTAGATCTCTGGTTTGATTCCCAGACGAGGGCTAGGATTTATTCGGAAGCAGACATAGATATTGCGTATGTGTCATTTATCTGCAAATGTGTGGCTTGCTCCCATACAAGGTTACTTTAGAGATGCAAATGATTGTATTACCTGTGGCGGTGGTGTTTAGCTGTTGAAAGACATTGTCAACAATTGCATTAACAATATTCAACAAAGCAATTACTAACCGTTTTATTATACCATCTTGATTTTGATCTTTTATCATATCTTCAGGAAGATTCTGAGGTAAATGCTTAGAAACGCAACTAAACTAGATACAGTTGAAACAAATTTTACTATCACTAGACATTTTTAAAAGACAAAGGCTTTCCTGCCACTGGGAACACGGTAAAATAAGCCCAAATAAAAAACTGTAAATTAGTGACAAAATGAAAAGGGGATCTTAATAATTGCCAATTTGATAATGAACTAATGATTGTGAAATAAAGTAGTAATAATTTCTGCACAAAACTTTTAAACATTTGCACAGAAAAACCTGTAAATTCTGCCTTCAGGGACATTATTTTCAAAGCATCATCGGCGTCTATTGAGAAATAGAAAAAATGGATCATTGAGTAAAAGGAATATGGCAAAAGACTACAAACATATTAGAACTGGAAGGAAGAATGTTAGAACATCTGGAGGTAGACGAGCAATAAGTACCATTCGAGTCACAGCCACCTGAAAATACTGGTCGGGTAGTGTGGAGGGTAATCAACAGCAGCAACTTCATATTCCTTTATTATGGCAAAAAGTCAGGTAGTATTGTCGGAAGATTTCAAAAAATTAGTTGACTTACCTTAGCCAGTGTCTTCTTCAAAGAGACAAATGCGATCTTTACTTTGTTTCGAAAATAGCCGTAGCAATATTCAAAATTACTGAATATTTATATATGAGTAAAGTGCATTTAGTGTCCATGACTTCAAAAACTGTCAAAATCGGTAGGTAACTCATTCCAGCAAGGTGAATAATTTTTGAGATAACATGTCGAAAGATGGTCTTTAGGGGCATCAGAAATGGCTTGTTGGACTTTTGTTAACTTGCACAACTTCTCAAAAAGAAAAAAATGCCGGAATGGAATTTCAAGAATTAGTGTTTTTAAACATTTTCCTCTCGCTAAAAATTAACTCCTTGCGATATTGATCTGATTTTTTATATTAATGTATTGAAATCATGTATGTAGTAATGGAATCTTAAAATCTCTTCCATTTTTTTTTTCTCAATAAATCCTAATGTCGCAGGAATGAAATTTATGTATTGAAAATTTCGACGTTTAACTCTTAATATAGTCCATATTAAGAGTTAAAATTTTTATATAGTATATATTAGTGAAATGTTGCCCAAAGATCGCAAAGTAAAAAAAATAGATCAGGTCGATCTCTTATACAGTTTTCGAGTTACAGATCTTAATTAGACCGTAATTTACGCTGGCGGAACTCTTGAGGGCATTCGGTTCATTGAAATGCATCAGGATAGTAGGCCAAAATATTTATTGGAATTGTGTTACTGTTTACATGTTTACTATATTACAAAGAACAAAATTATTAATATGTAAAATATAACTCGCCTTTGGCAGAGGACTATGAAGGTGTTGTATAATAAATAATAATAAATCAGTTTTCACAGTGTATTCATTGATAAAACACTATACATGAATTACTAGTCCGAATTACTAATGTATATTAAGAACTACTCCATATTATTTTTACCTTGAGGGCCTTGGTGCAATAATAAGTCATACACCATATGCATAAGTTTTTTCAAAATGTTTACTAAACTACATAGTGCAATTTTTTATTAGTGTAGTATTATTTTTTTCCAGTAGTGGTTTTTTGTCATTATTTGTGGTTTTCTTTTTCGTTTATCTATGACATCCAAAATTTCGGGAGCAGACAAATTAGGAAGAGGATCAGTAGACTGCTTGAACACTAAAATTTGATATAATGCCAATTTTAAAAGCAGTTAGAAAACATCTTCAGTAGGAGGTAGCGAAAGTAAGTTACTCTGGCTAATATAAAATAAATACAGCCTTAACAAATCCAAGGATTAGAATTCACTACTGCTATATAGATTCACGAAAAAGTTACGAGTATCCTTCGATCACACAATCGTCATTTGTATCGCAAATTAGCCAAATTATTTAGTTGCTATGCTTGTTTCAAAGTAACTGTACCTGCTCGTTTCTTTTCTTTCAGAAGATCACCGATGGTGATACAACCAGACAATACATAGCTCCATAAAGTTTTAATAATATTTTTTTTTTCATATTTTTCTTCTTCGGTCTATTTAAAAATCTGTAACTCGAGAACTGTATAAGATATCTGCCTGATCTTTTTTTTTTAACTTTTTCGATCTTTGGACAATATTTCATTCCCATATACTATATAATAATTTTTAACTTTTAATGTAGTTGACCGCACGTTGAAATTTTCAATACACAAATTTCGTTTCTACGACTAGGTTTTATTAAAAAAAAAAAACGGATTCTATTTTAAAATTCCATTACTACAGATAGAGGCGCTCATGATATTATTATACAAATGTTAATTTTTTAGCGAGAGGTAAACGTATAAAAACTTTTTGAGGTTCTCCATGAGCCAACAAAATACCAATAAGCCATTTCTGATTCCCCTAATGCCACTCTTTCAAAATTCGTGCTCAAAAATTATTTACCTTGTTGGAATGGGTCATCTCATTTTTAAGAGCCTTGGACCCACATTAATTTGTGGGGAAAACACGCAGAAACTTTCTAAAAATTATTCCTAGGTCAGTTTAAAATTAAATTATCGGGTATCAATACCAGGATCCAATAATGCGAGTCCTTTGAGCTGCCAAGTAATTTAAACGCAACAAGGTACTTGCAGTTTTTAAAAAAATGATTTACCAGACAAGGTATATTTCTTCGAACCAGAAGTGCTCCTTTTACACTATTAGCATAATGTTGCAAATAAAGCATCAGGAAAGTGGATTGGTCACGGTAGTGAAGCAACGATTATGGCACTCACGAAGTCCTGATCTTACCCTGTTGATTTTTACTATCAAGGTCAAGGAACTCTAAAACAGAAAATCTGTGAAACCTAAGTTCAAAATACTGAGGATTTTTAAGAGTAAAAGCTATGAATAAAACCAACACTATCACTAGAAAAGTTTACAGATTAATATATAATATTTTAAAAGAACCTACGAATGTATTGATGCACAAATAAGTCATTTTGACAATTACCATAATTGATTTAATGTTGCATTATTATTTTGTTATTAATATTATTCATTTATTAGTTAGGAGGTCAGATTGAGTCTACGGCAAAAATGGTTTGTCTTTAGGTTGTACCGCCAACAGCTCTGAATACAATCAACTATAGACCGTCGGCGTAACATCTAAAACGTTGAGTTTTAAAGAGTGACCCAATATTTCAGTATAATTTTATGGAACCTTTACTGATCGATTTGTGGTAAGTTTCTACATCGTAAATAGAAAATGAAGACAATTATTTCTGGTCGAGGCAAAAAGTTATCGTGGAAAAACCGAAAAAAAATACGACTTTGTAAGTGGTGCTTTTGTGGCCTTATATCTCAATAACTATAAAAGATATCAGCTTGAATTTTACACAGTTCGGTAGCACGTTTAATTTACTTTAAAATGGCGTCTTAGAAATTTGCGCGTTTTTATTATTTATAACAATAAAAAAAGATTTTCTACGACGACGGCAATATTTTACGGCATTCCGCCATGTTTAACGCGCTCCACTTCATTACTGGTAAGAGATATTGGAATGAAATGCACGTAGAAAACTTCCAAATTTTATAGGGATTATTTTTGCTCAATTATGTACACCCTTAACTTTAATAATAAAACGTCCACAATCAATTTTCTGTCGCGATGTACCATTAGCGCGCTCGAATTCTCGATCACCCGCCCGCGCCTCGACCGCACCGCAGGTCCCTATACTTCAGGCACGGGTTAGCTTGAGACGGCCGTGGTGTAGGTATTAACGATAATTCCACTTATATTATGTATGTATGTACATATTTGTGGTCTGCATTTTTTTCGATTTCTATTTTTTTAATTGAATTATGTGACTTCAAATGATAACGTGTAAGTATATTGTTTTTTTTTATTTAATTTAATTGTGTTGTAATGTTATAAATTTATTCTGATAATTCTTCATCTTCTACCTGTGCAATGTTTGTATTAGTACAATTCATTTTGCATTTACATTCAGGTATACAAAACATGCCTTCATTTCTACAAACACACTTACTATTGTTACAATTTTTCTCAGTACAAAACAAACTAATTATTGATCTGATATCTCTAGGAATTGGGGCTTTCGTAGCGAATTTCGGGACCAACATGTCATTTTTGCAGATCCACCCATAATTCTTCGGGTTAAGTTTGTCAGGTGTACCGTTATAACTCATTTTCCAGAGGTATACTTGAAAATAACACCTAGAAATTAACGAACGTTACAAAAACATTTATAGGTAGTATATAGTAGGTACCAATACCTTTGCACATATAAGTAAAATGAGTCTTCAGTTGGAGGAAGTTCCTTGGCAGACCTGTTTGTACCCTGTGTTAACTTTATTCTGATTTGGTTCAGGTCCTTGCATTTGTTCTCGCGGTAAAGGGAAGAAACCAGCTTCCTCGCAGCAATCAGGCTTTGCTCTAAAGAAGCCTTCCCAAAACATTGTAATCCAAAGTCCTTACTATTTTTAAAATATGTTTGCCATGCTGACTTCTTTTCTATTTTAAAAAATGAACTGGTTGTGTCACATCCAGTTAAAGCATGAAAAGCCAGCAATCCATCACAAACATGTTTTCCTAAAACTTTCGCAATTGAATAGATCGGGACAAACCTGTGCTTATTAGTGGCTATGGTTTTGTGTCTTTTCTCCATAAATATTTCAGTTGAATTTAATTTCTCGTTATTCTAGTAAAAGTGAAGAAGTAAAATCAGGATATCGATATCATCTGCTTTCACAATAATTCGTTTGGAAGTGAATTAAATGAAAAATTAAAGGAGTGTCGGCGAGGCCAACGTAGCTTAGGAACATATGCAATTATTAGTTCAAGAAATGTACCAAATTATAAAACCTTTCTTAAATCTACGGTGAATAAATTGTCTTTAATCAGATTTGTTACACAACATTTAATGGATACATCACGGAAATTGCCTGCTGCCAAAAAAAATTGTCGTCGCTGGTGGACTTCCGGATGGAAATTGTAATATAAAGGTAAATAAAATCATTCGTATTTTCGTACACAGCTTCCTAAACTATGTTTGCAAAAACTTTCAGATTACAAATTCTACGATCGAATAAGAAGAGTTTTTAAAATGCAACCACGAAGAAGCCGACACTCGTTTAATTTTTCATTTAATTCACGAGAATACTTCCAAACGAATTATTGTAAAAGCAGATGATACCGATATCCTGATTTCACTTCTTCACTTTTACTGGAATAACGAGAAATTAAATTCAACTGAAATATTTATGGAGAAAGGACACAAAACGCATGGCAAATACATTTTAAAAATAGTAAGGACTTTGGATTACAATGTTTTGGGAAGGCTTCTTTAGAGGAAAGCCTGATTGCTGCGAGGAAGCTGGTTTCTTCCCTTTACAGCGAGAACAAATGCAAGGACCTGAACCAAATCAGAATAAAGTTAACACAGGGTACAAACAGGTTTGCCAAGGAACTTCCTCCTACTGAAGACTCATTTTACTCACATGTGCAAAGGTATTGGTACCTACTATACAATACCTATAAATGTTTTTGTAACGTTCTAAGTATACCTCTGGAGAATGAGTTATAACGGTACACCTGACAAACTTAACCCGAAGAAGTATGGGTGGATCTGCAAAAATGACATGTTGATCCCGAAATTCGCTACGAAAGCCCCAATTCCTAAAGATATTAGATCAATAATTAGTTTGTTTTGTACTGAGAAAAATTGTAATAGTAAGTGTGTTTGTAGAAATGAAGGCATGTTTTGTATACCTGAATGTAAATGCAAAATGAATTGTACTAATACAAACATTGCACAGGTAGAAGATGAATAATTATCAGAATAAATTTATAACATTATATCACAATTAAATTCAATAAAAAAAAACAATATACTTACACGTTATCATTTGAAGTCACATAATTCAATTAAAAAAATAGAAATCGAGAAAATACAGACCACAAATATGTACATACATACATAATATAAGTGGAATTATCGTTAATACCTACACCACGGCCGTCTCAAGCTAACCCGTGCCTGAAGTATAGGGACCTGCGGTGCGGTCGAGGCGCGGGCGGGTGATCGAGAATTCGAGTGCGCTAATGGTACATCGCGACAGAAAATTGATTGTGGACGTTTTATTATTAAAGTTAAGGGTGTACATAATTGAGCAAAAATAATCCCTATAAAATTTGGAAGTTTTCTACGTGCATTTCATTCCAATATCTCTTACCAGTAATGAAGTGGAGTGCGTTAAACATGGCGGAATGCCGTAGAATATTGCCGTCATCGTAGAAAATCTTTTTTTTGTTGTTATAAATAATAAAAACGCGCAAGTTTCTAAGACGCCATTTTAAGGTAAATTAAATGGGCTACCGAACTGTGCAAGATTCAAATTGATATCTTTTATAGTTATTGAAATATAAGGCCGCAAAAGCACCGCTTAAAAAGTCGCATTTTTTTCGGTTTTTCCACGATAACATTTGTCTCGACCAAAAGTAATTGTCGTCTTTTTCTATTTGCGATCAAGAATCTTACTACAAATCGATCAGTAAAGGTACTATAAAATTATACCGAAATATTGGGTTGATGAAACATTTCGCATCTGCGGCCGCCGGTCTACTAGTCGGAACAATTTTTAAGCTAAACAAAACCAATTTGAGATAAATCAGATGTTAGAAAGGAAAAAACCTGTTGTAAAAATTCATATTTGCTACCCTTCAATCCCCTCAAAAATCGATTAAATTCAAAAAGAAAAATACGGATCTTTACCGTTATTAAATTTTGGTCCTATTTTGATGAAACACCCATTATTTTAATTCAGTGCTTTCTACAGCTAAATTATAATTTTGCTCACTAATGCATTGATTTTATTCAATTAAAACAAATTTTCTATTCTATATTTATGAGTTTTAAAAAATTCCATTTGATTAATTCCGAAGTACTTGCTTTTTCAATTAATCTCAGTGGATTTGTCAATTACTGTATTCTAATATCAATGAAAGGTTAATGGAACTGACATGCATGTGTCAATGGCTGTTAACACAGGCTGAGTAGTTTTGGAGGTTTTTTGTGTGTGGCAATAAATCATATTTTCATATTTTGCATTGTACTTGCATATCTAGAATGGAGGTAATGTTTGAAGTGTTAAAAATAAAGTTTACGTCAATGTTGTACATTTTGCTATCTGACTAATATTAATGAGTGGTGGGCTCTTGTAACAAATTATTTTCACTGAGTGAGGATCATTAATAACCGCTAAATTTTCAAACTGCGTCCTTTAAAAAATCGCACACAGCTCAAGTTTGTTAAAAGTTCACTCTAATTTGTATACTTCTAACTGCTTCATAAATATTATAGTACGTTATCTTAATCTTATAATATAGTTTGACGCATCGTATATAAATTAATGAACAACAATCTGACTAGACTGAACATTTAACGACGAGAATGTATTATACAGAGCAGCGCTGGGAAGTAATCGATTATTTAATAATCACATTACTTTTTTCCAAAAAGTAATGTAATCAGAATAAGAAAGAAATTAAGTAATCGTAATACAGGGTGTCCCGAAATTAGTATGCAACATTTTACCAGCTGCTTCTACGGCCAGAAATAGGAAAAAAAGTTTATATAAACATTGGTCGAAAAATGCCTCCTAAGGGAGCTACAGGCCCCTAAAGGTGAGCCCTGAGAATGGTTTTTATCGAATATCTCCAAAACCACTCAAAGCCAAATATTGAAAATTTACACAGCCGCTACACTTCTTATGCATATTAAGATGAAATGGAAATAATTCGAAAATTTTATCCAAGGCTGTCCCAAACTGGGGGGTTGTGGGGTTAATATAACCCCAACTTTTTGTATGTAACTTTTTTCTATCTTGGATGGTAGAATATGAAATTTTAGAGTTTTATACGTAAAAAAGGTACTCTTGATGAACATCGATAAAATGCACCGGTTTTGAGTAATATCGACTTGAAAATTTTAAAATTTAACTAATTTTGTTTTTTAAATTTTATAACATGGAGCAAAATACATTTTACCAGACGAGTTTTGTCTATTATTTCATGTCCATGTAAAGTACATACTAATATTTTTAATATGTTGCTTGGAAAATAGGTTAAAAATATTTTTTTATGCATAACTCGAGCGAAACTATCATACTCAATATGAACAAAAATCATCCAGTAATCTTTTTATATCAACAAAATTAAATTTGAATTTTACATAGTTTTATTGTAACAGGTATTCAAACAAATTTCCATTTTCTTAGATACACAGTCTCGCTCGACGTTCTAAAGTCTGAAAAGCCCGTAAAGTCTTGAATGCATTTCTTCTAAATTTATTTCCGGCCTGATTTATCCTTTGAAGTAGTTCTTCTCATGTATTTACTTCAGTGGTGTAAATCAAACCCTTCATATAACCCCAAAAGTAAAAACTAATGGGTTTAGATCCGGTCAATGAGGTGGCTAAGCTATAGGACCACCTCGACCTATACACCTGCCTGAAAAATTTTGTTGTAACCAAGTTCGAACATTGCACCCAAAATGGGCAGGCGCGCCGTCATGTTGAAAATGCATATTTTGTCGAACCTCGTGTCGAACATTCAACGGTAATAAATCGATAAGGTCGTTTTGGAGGAAGTTTAAATACTCTTCTGCATTAAGACGATTGGGGAATTCTATTGGGCCAATTACTTGATCCCCAATGATTCCTGCGCATAAATTCACCGAAAATTTATGTTGGAAATTTGCGCGCCGAACAACTCGTGAATTTTCATCCGACCAATGATGCATATTGTGCATATGAAAAGCTCCGTTCCTAGTGAACATTACCTCATCAGTCCATAATATGCTAGGAAGAATATTTCTGTTCGCTAATATCCATTGACAAAACTGGAGTCGTGGTAAAAAATTTGCCTCCGTTAAATGTTGCACGCGTCTAAAATGGTATGGGTGTATTCCTTGCATTACCGTCATTCTTCCTATCTGAAATTATTATTTAAGAGAAATAATTATCTAGGTACTTAAATTTTTTACTAACTATTGAGCGAGGTATGTTGACAATTTCTGAAACTCTTCGAATGCTTATTTGTGGATCATTTTCTAAATGATTCAAAACTATATCCATACGATGATTTCCTTGTGGCCTTCCTGCGCCTCGAGACCTTTTAAAATTCCCATGGTCTGCCAAATTCCGGTGAAGAACTGCAAATATTCGACGCCCAGGTACTCTACGATTGAGAAATCTTGGTCGGTATTCCCTTACTGCGGCTAATGCACTACCATTGCAAAAACCGTATACAAAATGCATATCAGTCATTTCCCTATCTGTAAATCTTGGCATTTTAAATCGACTTAATGAAAATCGTGATTAAAGGCGCACAAATTAAATAAATGATAGAGGAGACAAAACGTTTTTTTTTTCCGATACGCGTTCTTAGGATTTTATATCATACAACTGTTTATACAAATTTATTAACCTTGTTGACAGCTCTAACTTCAAATTATATCATAGCGGCATGAAGCATTTTTTTTATTCATGGCTTACTATTAATAAAAAATTAGTTTAGATTCCCAATACCTATCTCATACTATGTTACAAAATTTTCAAATCGATATTTTCAAAAACGGTGCATTTAATCGATATTCATCAAGATTACCTTTTTTTTACGTATAATACTCTAAATTTTCATATTCTACCGTCAAAAATAGAAAAAAGTTACATACAAAAAAGTTAGGGTTATTTTAACTCCACAACCCCTCCGTTTGGGACAGCCTTGGATAAAATTTTCGAATTATTTCCATTTCATATTATTACACATAAGAAGAGTAGCGGCTGTGTAAATTTTCAATATTTGACTTTGAGTGGTTTTGGAGATATTCGATAAAAACCTTTCTCAGTGGCCTACCTTTAGGGGCCTGTAGCTCTCTTAGGAAGCATTTATCGACCAATGTTTATATGAACTTTTTTTCCTATTTCTGGTCGTCGAAGCAGCTGGTAAAATATTACACACTAATTTCGGGACACCCTGTATAATCGTTACATTTTATGTTGGCTAATCAGTAATGATTACCAATTCTGAGTAATCAACGTACTTTCACAATATTGAAGATTACCTAGTAATCTTGATTGCTGAGTAATCCAGATTACAGAGTAATCAATCATGATTGTTGAGTAATACTCGTAGATAAAAAATTAGGTACCGAATTTGTGAGCAGTGAATTGATAATAATTATAAATAAGATTGAAGTTGTTCTAGAGAATTCAGAAAGCTCTCACACCAACACGCTCTTACCACGCAATATAAGATGTGCAACACATACATTATACTATCGATCTAAATAATGCGTTGAAATCCAATGTAAATTTAAAAACTCGTTACACAAATATTGCACACAAATGTAATATTTTATGGAAACTTGCTGGTCGTTCCAAGAGCTCCAAAATCATAATAAAAGTGTTGGGGCACTCACTAAACTATTCCTGCATAACAAGGTGAAACTCATTTCATGATTCTCCGTCACAGGTTATATATTAAAAAAGAGGAAATGAAGCAAATAATAGAACAACTAACAAGGGGAGGGCACGACCTTGGGAATTTATTTTGGGATGAAACTTCGTGTAATAATTGTACTTCTTTAGGGTGTTCACCCCTTGGAATGGCAACGCGCAACGCTCAATCGATTCGGAGAAAATGACGTTGAAAAATTCAAACTCAGCTTATATAATACTAGTGAGGTTCTTCGAGTTCCCGCGGCGAAATAGGCTAGCCAATAACGTGTCTGCGTACCGCTTGGGCGCTCGGGGTTCGAATCACGTGCACGACTTACTTTTTTTTTAATTATTTATTTAATTGTTTTTACGATTAAATAAATTTATTATTTAATATTATCGATCATTTAAATAACAATAATGTCAATAATGTTATTTTGCTAACGAAAAAGACTTTAAATTTTAAATCATAATTTAATTATAGTAATAATTTAAATTACTACCAAATAAATATACTATAATTTAATAAACTATTATTATTATTATTATTATTATTATTATTATTATATACATTAGTAATAGTGTATTTTAAATAATAGTTTATTAAATTATATTTATTTGGTAGTAATTTAAATTATTACTATAATTAAATTATGATTTAAAATTTAAAGTCTTTGTCGTTAGTAAAATAACATTATTGACATTATTGTTATTTAAATGATCGATAGTATTAAATAATAAATTTATTTAATTGTAAAAACAGTTAAATAAATAATTAAAAAAAAAGTAAGTCGTGCACGTGATTCGAACCCCGAACGCCCAAGCGGTACGCAGACACGTTATCGCCTAGGCTATTTCGCCGCGGGAACTCGAAGAACCTCACTAGTATATAAGCTGAGTTTGAATTTTTAAACGTCATTTTCTCCGAATCGATTGAGCGTTGCGCGTTGCCATTCCAAGGGGTGAACACCCTAAAGAAGTACAATTATTACACGAAGTCTCATCCCAAAATAAATTCCCAAGGTCGTGCCCTCCCCTTGTAAGTATCAGGGAAACATTGTCAGAAGCAGACACGGTCTACTTACAAGAATACTGATTGGTATTAAAGCCAATAGCTGAAATAATAGATTTTCTTTAGGGAGAAATGAACACAAGTATTTATTGCTGAGCTTATTTTACGTATCGAAAATTATTCAAACTTAAAAAACACAGCGCCTATTCTGAAATACATTCTGAAAAAAGTTGTTGGAGAAATTTGATAAATAATTATACAATCACCGCTTTCCCCAGAAGCCGATGTCGCCTGTTATAGCTGCTGTACCATGCCTAAATATTAAAATAATATGCATAATAGAATCAAAGATTTTTCCATTGACACCGTTTATATAAAAGAAATTGTTGCAAATGTTGGAATAACATTAATATCAAATATAATGACTATGAGTCCAATAAATAGAATATGGAAATATATGAAACTAGTAGGTTTTTTGACTTTAGAGATATAGATGAGGCAGGGAAATTTAGCAATGATATTTTGCCATTACAGCCTTAAACTGCAGTTATGAAAAATGACGTCGAACTGGAGCTATTAAAATATTTACAGTTTGAATTGGAAATCAGTCACCAAACAGTAAGCCGAATTTTGCACAAATACCACTATAAATCTTTTAAATACCAATTGCACCAGCACTTGTACGAAGATGATTACGAACGTAGGATGGAATATTGTAATTAGATTTTGCAAAATAACGTGCAGCCAAACAATGATCTTTTGGGAATAATTTTATTTTCGGACGAGTCTAGGTTTACAAATTTGAGATTATTTAACCGACAAAATACAAAATATTGGTCACAAGAAAATAAAATTTTATTACGGGAGGGTAACTTTCAAGTGCGGTTAGGTTTCAGTGTTTGGCTTGGAATAATCGGTAGTAGAATCATTGGTCCAATAATATTTGATGGACCTCTGATTGGTGCCAGATACTTGGGATTTCTGCAAAATGAAATTGAGGACAGTTTAGCTGAATTACCTTTCCATTTACAACAGGGAATGTATTTCCAACAAGATGACGCTCCTCCCATTATTCAAGGATAGTAATTGATTACCTTCAACTTAGAATCGGAGAAAACATAATTTCGACGAATGGTCCTGTGAGGTGACGTCCAAGGTCACCTGATTTAACACCCCTTGATTTCTTTGTTTGGGGTCATTTAAAAAATATTGTCTACGCAACCGCCCGCCGTTACAACCCGTGAAGACCTGGAGCTACGACTAAGTCGCACAATTAATACCATAACGGCCCAGTAATTGGCGAACTTTCTTCGAGAAACAGCTATGCGAGTTCAGTAGTGCATTGACGTTAATGCACAGCATTTTGAACAACTGTTGTAATGTTTCGTGTTCATTTTTTGTATTCCAAAATCACCTTATGTATAACAAGGTAATTAGAACAAAATTATATTTTCTTATTTCCTTTTAACTGTAATTTTGTTTGTATTTATCGCACATTTTAATACAACATATGAATAGATTCCTTATTAATAGTACTAATAAATGGTACCACGGTACTAATATGGTTCCATTTGAGAAAATTGAGTTTCTCCCAAAAAACCGCTTTGATGAACTTTATTTGCTCATAAATCACGTAATATAGTATTTCTGACAGGATTTCGATTTTTCTAGCATTAATCGGGTCATTTAAAATAAATCGGAACCGTCATGGCTCACTTAAATGGAAAACTAAAAATTATATGATAAAAAATATTGACATTTGAAATGTCACTTATTTGATATCGTTGGATTCAGAAAATTATGTAGAAATCAAAAATGAAATAATATACAGGATGTTCTATTTAAAAATCTAAAGTTAGTGTCACTTTCGGCAAAACCGGAAGTGAAAAAAAAATCACTTGTATGTCAAAATGTGCCGCTTATTATGTATATCGGATGTCCCAAATTTCAATCTATTATCTTTAAAACTAAAGGAGATAAGGAGGTGTACCTTGATCCTGTTACAACCGGTATACACGAAAGATACATGCACTTTCAGACACTATGTTTAAAATGTTAGTAGTGTAGAGGGCACCAAAAACTGATTCAATTTTATAATATAGCATATTTCAAACCTATTTGCAACATAAAACCGTCGGCTTCGTTGAGGGCGGTAAACGGATGAAAGAAGCCAATGTTTCTTATTTGGCAAATATGTTTGAAATAAACTGTACATATTCACATATAAATAAATTGATTATATTTTGTATAGAGATGGATACCTACTCAATTACTAGGTATGAATTTATTTGTTTATAACATAAAAAAAGTTTATTTTGTGTTAATGACAACAAAAAGTCTAATTTTATTTTGGTTGTGTAAGCTGTAAACATTTTTATTTTTACTATGTTTTGTTAGATAGATTCCATAATACCTGTACCTGCATAATTATATTATATCATATTTTATCAAACAAATTTTGTTTTTTTTTGTGTACTAGCCGAAATAATCCTTCAGTACGTTAATAAACCTAAAGAGTGCTGACTATAGGTTTGAGGTGAGCATGGCAGTAATCTAATAATTACCGAGTAATCAGTAATGTGATTACTTTTTTATTAGGGTAATCGATTACCTAAGAAACTTAATTACTTTTTACATAAGTAATCGGTAATCAGTAATCGATTACTATTTGGCGGTAATCTCCCCAGCTTCGATACAGAGTGTAGTAAATTCGATGGGATTTATGGTTTTCTCCAAAACTATGAGAGATGTAAGTGTCTTGGACTCCATTTTTGCCAAATAAGCAACAGTAAAAAACGGGGTCATCTGTCTTATTCCACTTCCAACCTGCAGAGGATTTTGACAAATTAGCGTTATTTGGTCCACCGTGTACTAGTTACAAGAAAATAAGCTCATAACAATGTTTTTAAATCTTTTAAATATGCAGTGTACATTTTTCTGTATTTCCTTTGATCAAGATTTCATCGTATAAATTTATGCAATCCAGTGTATAACAAGAGATGTAAAATATTCCCTTAAAAAATAATTCTATAATAATACATCGCATGCTGAATATTAAAAACATCTACAATTCTACAATTTTGCTTTAATATGAAGCTTTTCCTTTCTAAATTAAATGGGCGGCTTAGAAGCAAACACGGATAGAATGTACAATTTCATATTTAACCAAAAAAAATTATAATTGGAACAATTACTACCATTATTATTTAAAGAATTTGTTTCTGTTGCATTTCATTTGTTGATATACTGGTTGTAACGAAACCATACGGCATAAATTCGGGAAGATAGTCCATGACAAAATAAACAAAAATATTTTTATAAACATGTATCATAATATATGCACCGTTTTTGTGATACAGGGCGTTTCGCTGAATTGTTCCTATTTTTTTTAAATCTTAAGAACAAACATTGAGGCAGTGAAGTGAAATTTAAAGAGTACTGTTTAATTGAGGAAGTCTATTATTAAACCGATTTTCGCCTTTATAATTCAACCAGAGGGAACTAAGATTACCATTTTATAAAAAATAATGGTTGAGATCTTGCTTCCTTATTAAATTTACAGTAACAAAGGTTTCTTTTTATGAAAATACAATACTTCATATAAGCAAATATATCTTTTCTTGCTATAAATTGAATGGAGATACTGAAAATGTAAATTTTTCTTCATATTGAGGGACGGGCCTGTTGTACTGAAGGGTGCCAAAGTGACACGTTGCAACAACACGACAAATAAGTATTTTGTTGGGTAGGTACGTCACAATTTCGAGGCTGAGCTCACACAGAGCAGCTGGGGTTCACCAATTATGAAAAAAAAAATTATTGCTTATTATTTTACATTTGTAAATAAATTTACAGTGGCTAGTAGAAATATTAAAACTTTCACTAAAATATTTACGGGCAGAGGCGGACTGTGCTTTGTCGGGTCCCTAGGCTACATGTATTTGAATGCCCCAGCATTCGACACAAGGCGCTATACAACATTTTTTGTTGATTTGTTAATTTCAGTCATTAGATGTTTTAAGGATGCAGTAATTACTTATTATTATAATTGAAATTGTATTGTTGTTATTGTGCTTTGTACTTTAATTTTCTACAGAAAATAATGTAGAATGTACACTAATTTTACGCATGAATGGCTCTTAAGAACTGGGAGTACGTGAACAACGCATGTATTTGTTTTGATGCGGTCTCAGATGAATATATTACGGTCTAGTCGAACCGAGACAGCAGGTTGCACTTTTCTCTAACATGACTGTCGACTGCCCACGTGCTACGCGAGATTTTCCAGAGAAGAAAATAAAGACAGCGTTCGGTGTTGATAATGCTAGTTAGAATTGTAACTGGCGGAAGGAGAACCACACAGAATGCAGTGGTATTGCCGAATGTCCTATTTATTTGTTATTACACTTCATTTATAAGATGTTTAAAATCCATTCTATAACACAATAAATATAGTTTAAAAAAACTAAAAAACACGCTTTTAAAGCACATCAAACTAAAAGTGAAAAATAATTATTAATATAAACTGAAAACAATAATGAACGAAAAATACTAGTATTATTGTGAAAAAAGCGTGGGTTGCTCGATATACGAAAAATATGGCACAAAGCGCCCCACGCTTTTTTCACAATAATACTAGTATTTTTCGTTCATTATTGTTTTCAGTTTATATTAATAATTATTATTCACTTTTTAGTTTGATGTGCTTTAAAAGCGTGTTTTTAGTTTTTTTAAACTATATTTATTTTTCACTTTTTAGTTTGATGTGCTATGAAAGCGTGTTTTGTAGTTTTTTTAAACTATATTTATATTGCTTATTGATGCTGATATTATAACATATTACGATTCAACAGATATTTCTGAAAAAAAAATATGTTTTTTTATTTCAGCCATGGGATTTGAACTCACGCCCGAGGAGTCCGTCGTTTCGCGTCGACTAAGACTTGCCCGCTCAGCCAACGACCGAATTGAGAATCACGGAATATACTTACAATATTAAACCTCTTGCTCTCACGCGGAGGATACGTGAGGAAAGGACTGGCGATCCTGATCAGGATAATGATATAAACTTATCAAATTATTGTATTGTTACCGGTTCTTCGTAAGTGTACAAAGTTTCAATTAAATCTGTCCGTTTAAAATGGGTCAAAATCGAGTCCAAAGAGTCGGTTGCAAACAAACATACAAGTGAAGCTAATAAAAGGGTGTTAAAAAAGCGCAGTGAATGGGATCCCGTTCCGGCCTACAATATTATAGGCCTTCAATTGCGTGGCCCTAGACTGCAGGCGACTTGGAAACATCCCAAACAAGAAACAAGTGTTATTAAGTTTATTCCAATATCCACTCCAGGTTAGTTGTGAATTTGATATTCTGATTTGAATGGTCTAAATGATGTAATACAATTCAAGGTCTTGTAAATTGACCAATAACATTTGGAAATCAAATTAAGAACCGTTTCAAACTCTCCGCTGGAACAAGCTTTTTGGCACAAGTAAATCACAGTATTATACATGAAGACTTATAACATTTATTAATATTCCTTCAAAAACAATATGGAAAACCAATTAGAACCATACCAATTTCATTATCAGCGTGTTTAAGATCTACAGCCAAATAATTACAATACTCGTGTTTCTCATTGGCTTTTAGAAAATCAACAAATAAAAACATTTGTTACTGGTTGCTGGTCAGAATGCAACACACATAGTTCATTTCTTAACAAAATACGGTTAAAAAAGGGATACTGGTTCATTAATTTATCCATTAGACTGTTAGGAAATGATTCAGAAAACATTATAAAATTATTATAATTTAATAAATCGAAACATTGCAAAGTATTTAAATCGGAAAATATTTGTTTGTAATGTATGTCTGTCCTGTCAAAGTTATATGTTGTCTTTCTTTTTTTTAACTGTGATTCATCATCTAATTCTTCAATATTTTTTTTAAAAAAACATTATATAAAGTATTGAAATGTATTTCGTTATTGCGAAATTCTTTTTAATTTAGATATTGTCTATTTTTAGGATATGTTACATCAGTTAATTTATTCCGCAAAATGTGGAATACAACATGTTTGCTCAAAAATCATTTTAAAAACCTTTAGAAAATATATGAAGTTTTTATCCAACAATAATGATTTTAATCCGTAAGCTGCTCTTAAAGTCTGATCGTCATTTAAAAAGTCTTCACTTTCCGAAATTAAATTAAAAATGTCAATAAGTTTTTTCCTGTATGTGTCAACAGTGAAAACAACTCTAGATGAAAAATTTCAACAAGTGGGAGCATTACTCGGAATTCTATATTCCATAATTCTATTTAAAATATCAGATCTTTTACTAGATTTTGAAAAAAAAAGACAAAAAACCAGTAATGTTTGAAAAAAATATTCTGATTTCTTTAATTCTGTTACAGGCTTTACTCAAAACCAAATTTAATTTGTGTGCGTAACAGTGAGTGAAGTAAACTTGAGGAGCAATATCTTTTATTTTAGTTTGGAGTCCATTAAGATGTCCGCAGCGCCATCATAGGTTTGTGCAACTAATTTATTTTTCAAATCAAATTTACCAAGTTCGTCGATTAATAATTTAAATAAACTGTCTGCGTTTCTTCCACTACTCACATCAAAAAAACCAACAAACTTTTCAACAACTTCACCGTGCACTACATATCTAAAAATTACGGAAAGTAGAGATTTACAAGTAATGTCCGTCATTTCATCAATTTGCCACGAGAATAATTCGCTATTATGTAGTTCTTCATAAATTTTGCCTTTAATAATGAAGCTAACACTCTCAATTAGGTCATTTTGAATTGATTTAGACGTCCCGGAAAAAACAGTGGCGTTATACAAAAAGTTCTCTAATTTTGGATCATACATTTTTAAAAAATCTATTAGATCCTTGATATTTCCTTTATTATACGAATTGCGTTTTTCGTCATGTCCTCGAAAAGAATTTTCTTGAGAAGATGCATACATATATAACGGCATTAATTGATATCTTTAATATTTCCCTATTTTCACGGATTATTTCATTAAAATTTTCTATTTGTCTTTTATGCGTAGGATCCAAGAAATTTACAATATTTTGTTTACCCAACATTTCGAATTTAATGCAAGATGAAATATGCTCCCGAGATTTTTCATGCCTGGCCAAACCTTGTGACAAATTTTGCAAATTATTAAACCCGACCCTGCCCCAAATTGAGGATTGATCATTAGTAAATAACAAACATTTCCAATAATATAATTTGTTTTTAACTGTTGATGTCGTTAACCACTGGATTTTTTGATAATTGCTATCACTAAACCCTCTGTTTTGTTTACCACTTGTGAAAACTATGACGGCATTGACGGTCTGGGTTTGATCATTTTTTTAATTCTTACCTTTTGATCATAACTAAGAACTAAATCCATTTAACAACAAATAATCCACCACGTCTGGACGACAAGACATGTCTAGAGCACTCAACCACCTGTTAAATATTTTACATATGTTCTCCCACGAAACCACAAATTGCCACTGTCCTTGTTCTGTAAATGTTATTCTCTTGTGAGAGAGGGGATCAACGTTCAACTGAAGTGTACATGCGCTGGAAAGAGATGGGGTGCTAGAGGCTAGCTGCCCTAACACTAACAGATCCAGAGTGTTTGCTGATACGCGTCAAAAATTCAAGGTCACGAACAATGTATTGAAAAGGGTTTGGCTGGCCGCTAGCCTCAGTTCATCCAAGCAAGCGCTAAAGCGCGATGAGAGACCAGAAAATATGCATACGTGAAATGGACTATACCGATTATAATGTTACATGTTTGTGGAAAGGAAATGCAACATAAACAACATTGAGAATTGAGATATACCTAAGTAGAAATTTCTACTTGTGAAATATATTAGTTTGGAAATATTCTGCTTCTCCCAAAATTGTAGAGGAGGCTCAGCCTCCCCTGCCTCCCTGACCAGCCGCCACTGGGCATCACCAATATTAAAGAGAAATACAGAGGATGTTTTCACCAGTTCCACTACTTCCATTACCTAAAAAAGAACTTAGTGTAATCAACGTTCACATATATCACAAATTTAGTTACTAATGTTAAAATGTAACAAACATTACATAAATTATAAACTCGCTTACTATTTTTCCTTGATTACAATTCTTGTCCACATAAAAAAACATCTACGATTAACAGATAATCGTTTTTATGGTCGGTTATATTAAAATTGATGGGTCATTAAATAATTTCCTACACGGTCCCACTCAGTAATATATCAAAATATCCCTATGGGACCTTAAATACCTGTCGAAATTTTATTACGTAACTTAACATCCTGAGTAATTTGAAGGCACATAAATAAATCAATTATTTAAATAATAAACAAGTGAAGCTAGAAATTGCTCGTGTCTCTGTTACCATTAATTATATTAGTCGGCCATGAAGGATATCCCACTGAGAAGGAAACAACAGGAGGGCTCAAGTGTGGGCCGCGTCAACTGTCACGACCTGCTTTGATACAATATAAAGACAAAAGAGAACACGAATCGATGTTCTACTGTTGATTAAATGACATGAGCACAGAGCTAATCTCTTTGCTTTATTTCTTGACGATCGACAGTGGCGGGTGTGGAATGAAAAGTGAACATTGTTTGTCTTCCTGATGTTTACATAATGTGAGTCGTTAAATTAATGTTTAAAAGTCGTTTTCGGCTGGATGCACTTTGACAATTCTTTCTGATCACCATATCCAGTTTGAAAAAAAGAACGTAAAACAATAAATATAGTTTAAAAAAAACTAAAAAACACGCTTTTAAAGCACATCAACCTAAAAAGTGAAAAATAATTATTAATATAAATTGAAAACAATAATGAACGAAAAATACTAGTATTATTGTGAAAAAAGCGTGGGTTGCTCGATATACGAAAAATATGGTATAAAGCGCCCCACGCTTTTTTCACAATAATACTAGTATTTTTCGTTCATTATTGTTTTCAGTTTATATTAATAATTATTTTTCACTTTTTAGTTTGATGTGCTTTAAAAGCGTGTTTTTTAGTTTTTTTAAACTAGGTATATTTATTTTTCACTTTTTAGTTTGATGTGCTATGAAAGCGTGTTTTTTAGTTTTTTTTTAAACTATATTTATATTGCTTATTGATGCTGATATTATAACATATTACGATCCAACAGATATTTCTGAAAAAAAAAATATTTTTTTATTTCAGCCATGGGATTTGCACTCACGCCCGAGGAGTCTGTCGTTTCGCGTCGACTGCCTTAGCCCGCTCGACCACCGACCTAACTGACAATCATGGAATGTACTACATATTAAGCCTTTGTTCTCACGCAGAGGATACGTGAGGAAAGGACTGGCAATCCTGATCAGGATAATGATATAAACTTATCAAATTATTGTATTGTTACTGGTTCTTTGTAAGTGTACAAAGTTTCAATTAAATCTGTCTGTTTAAAGTGGGTCAAAATCGAGTCCAAAGAGTCGGTTACAAACAAACAAACAAACAAACAAACAAACAAGCAAACAAGCATGCAAGCAAGCAAGCAAACATACAGGTGAAGCTAATAAAAGCGAGTTAAAAAATCATTTCATTTAAGTATACTTATACAGGGTGTTCCAGGAGTAACACGACATCTTCTAACTCATGATTCTTGAGTCGATTTCGCATCTCCAAGTAGAAACATTACAACCTCTTAAGATTTAATCTTCAAGTAATAGGAATACGTAGATATGCATTTTATGTATAGTTTCTGTAATGACGTTGTGACCGCAACCGTTACCATATCTTCATATAAGAAAAACAGTATCTTTTAAACATAAAGAAAAAATAAGAACCCTTCCACATCGACTTCTACGATCAATAGAAGCCAATCCAACCACGAGTGTTACGAAAATTTCTTGAAAAAACAACTTTTCACTAACTCAAGTTCATCGGACAATAAATATGAAAAATTATATACTTATCATCTTCAAAAAGTACAGAATTTGCTAGAAAATGATCATCTTCATCTTATACTATAAAAAACGAAACAATTGATTTCCACAATTCGCATATTTATGCAAAAAACAATCCTTGAGGCATAATTTTGGGACATTTCAACACTTTTTCAGCAGGGGCCGTATTTAATAGGTCCTGATATGTTTCAAATTAATTTAAAGGGACCTAGATACCTAGATTTTATAGAATATCATTTAATTAATTTATTGGATGGTGTTCCATTACATACTAGTAAATAATGCATTTTCAGCACACCATCACACCGCCACATTATCAAGTAAATGTGAGAAATTATTTGAAGCAAATTTATCCTAACCGCTGGATTGGTTGTGGAAGTTCAGTAGCTTGGCCCCACGCTCAGCAGACCCTAAACCCCTTAATTATAATAATATATAAAAGTATTGTTTATGATATGATAACAGGCTGAAAACTCAAGCAAGGGTAGAACTAATAGCTCCAATTATGTAAGCAGAAACTAAAATCAGAAGTAGAGAAATTTATCAGCGAGCCATATTGACTATTCGATATATTTATGTCAACTATCTACTACATATAGTAAGTCGTAAATTAAGGTTATATTTTGGAAAAAATTGAAAACATATTGAACACATATTAATCTTGTAGTAACATTTCGTGACACATCTATATAGTGTCTCTGTATGGTAAAGTTTTGAAAATATTGTACAGGCTTACTGCACATATCGGGCATATTTTAGAAACAATTTTATTTGAAACCATTAATATATCTTTTCATCACCACTCTCAGAATATTTCATACACATTGGTAATTCTATATTGACAATGTGTCTTTAATATGTAGAGATTGGGAGATAGCGATAAATGACGTAAATTCTAGGGTTGACGTTAGGTCATGTGTCACGTAAATATCTTCATTAATATATAGAATTGGCAAAAATGCGCCGCAGGACATAGGTGTACGCTTCATAATAAGTGTAATAAATAAGATTAACTAGTAATAAAAGCAATAAACTGTTACAATTTATAACAATGTATGCACAACTTACCCTCTTAACAAGCTTAGTTATCACAAACTAGAAAAGATCTGTAAAAACTGTGCAGCATCATGTATGCTATGAAATGCGCGAAGACGTTTAGGAGATTTAGGAATCACTTTTTTGTACTTGCCATTAATACAGCTACCTCTGAAAAACCTTGTCGAATAGTTTCTGCCACAAAGTGTAACGCATGCACTTTACACGTAACATGTTTTTGAAGAGAACAAATTTTATTGTTTTGGTTAAAGCAGTTTTTGAAATAAAAAATAAAAACTAAATTTTGTGTGCTATCTTCAAACTGTCGTTGCTCCCTCAGGAACCGTCAAATTTCATTGCTATTCTTGAATCCAAAAATTCTGATATTATTCTCGGATGCCCTGCATAAAAACCACGAAAAGTTCAGGTTACTGCTACGGCTACCATTTTAAAAAATTAGCCTTTTTTTCTACATGTCTAACTGTGCACATTTTAATTAATAATAAGTTAAACATATGATGTAGAAAACAAGAAAGTTTTTGGAAATAGTCATATAGAGATCGGGAGGTAGCGATAAATTCCAGAGACGACTTTTACGTAAATGTAATATCGTATTTAAACACCTAATAAAACATATCCAAACAATATGAAATGATAAAGTATTCTTATATACTATGCAACAAATCTGTTTTCTTTATGAAAATAGGAACAAAGATATACTGAACTAAATCCACGGTTGGCTGCTTGTAAAACATTATTGAAATTATTAAAAATAAAGAAACTTTTTGCTTTTAAATATTTCAAAAATATTTTATTAAAACGCTACACGTATTTCGGCTTTTTAGGCTTTTTAGGTTTTTCTCAAGAGTACAGATAATAATAGATTTTAAATCCTGTTTTTTACTTATATATCACATCTGGGCAGTACAATACAATTATTGTAAAGTATCAAATTATATGACATGAAACGATGAGAATTTCTTTAACTTACATTATTTTGTATAAAATGTCGTGACCGGTAAAAATTATCTGATCATTTGTTATGTTGTTATTAATTTTTAATGCCTTCTTAATTTCTATTATTTCTAATAAATCTAATTTTTTACCTTTATTTTCTGAATGAAACAAGTCGATCTTATCCAAATCTATGAAATGATTATTTCTTATACAGTGTGTTAACATACCGGTGCTATGTATATTATTCAAAATAGACATTTTATGTTCCTCAATCTGTTTGTTTACATTTCGACTAGTTTGTCCAATGTACATAGCATCACAGTCAGTCATTTTAGTTCATCTACTCCAGTTTTTTACAATTTATCTGGTTTACTTTATTATTTGATAGAATCCCTCCAATGTTATTTTTATTTACAGAAATCGTTTTACATCCTAAACTGTTTAACTTATTACTAACTTGATCGCTAAACTTAGGTCTACAATTGATATATTTATAATTTCTCTGGGAGACTTCTGAATGACCAGCATCATTAAGAATTTTTGTTTTCTGCAAATATTAAATCATCAATCAAACTCTCTTGGTCTCCATTATTTTTCGCAATGTTTTTAATTATTTTTACTTCTTTTTCAAAATGTTTTCGGCTTAAAGGAAATATTAATAGGCAGTTAATGAAACTATGGAATGACGAGTGTTTTATTTGTAGTGACTGTTTGGAACTATTGTGAATTACCGTGTCCGTACAAGTGGGTTTGCGATATATATCAAATTCTAAAAATTTATTATTATTTTTTATGTTAACGTTTAAAAAGTTTAAGTCACTTTTATTCTAAATTTCTAACTTAAATTGGATCTTTTAATTAAATGAATTTAATAGAGATTAAAACTGTCCTTTTCTAAATATAAAACACGTCATCTACATAACATGTCCAGAAAAATACATTTTTCACCAGAACATTTTTTTGACTGAAACAGATTATTTTCGAAGTGGGCCATGAAAATTTCAGCTAACAGAGGAGAAATTGGAGAACCTATTGGTAGTTCGTCTAGTAATTTATAAATTTCTTCGTTAAATTTTAAATAATTTTGACTCATGTAATTTTGTATTAATATATTTAGTTGTTTTTTAATATGTATATTAATGTCTGAATTGTTAATAAGTTTATCTATTATTACAAGTAAAGGCTCCAGTGGGATTGAGGAAGGCCTAAAAAGCCGAAACATGTGTAGAGTTGTAATAAAATATTTTTGAAACATTTAAAAGCAAAAAATTCTTTATTTTTAATAATAGGAGCAAAGAATTAAAAGTTTTTATCAGGTGACTGGATGGTTTCCAGTTGTAAGACACAATTACTTACTGACCGTCATCTTGACCGGGAAGTTTTCGTTATTGTCGAGTGTCCAACATCAATGCGAATGCATAGATAGAGATATTTGAATAACACGTAGACACGTCAAGAGTGGGAAATTAAAAACAAGAAAGGTAAATTTTATAAAATGTCTGGTTCAATTCCTTCAGGGGATGAAGTGAACTTGTGGATTAGTGATTTCCCGGAATTACAGTTTAACGGCACATAATTATATTGCACAATCTGTAAAAAAATGCTTTCGTGCAACGTCAAAACAAACATTAAGATACACTTATAATCAGTCATGAAAAGTGTGTGAGTGGTAACATTATTGATAGTGACAGGCAAACAAATTTTGTACTTAGAGAGAAAATGCGATAAATAGTATAAAATGTTATTAATAATTATAAACGACATAAAAGAGAGAATTAAAAATTCTGTTATCTATCTTTCTCCTTCTTTAAAAAATTGCTTGACAGACAATTACTTGGAACTACCTCAGACCAAAGATAATATGTACCCTTTCTCAAGACTTAAAATTTACAGATTATTTACTACAGACAGATTACGAGCTGTAGGTAATGAATTAAAAATAGTGTGGACTCACATACAATAATTGTTTATAATTAATTATGAAAAGCGTCAACTTAAAGCAATGCATAAATAAGTTAATACAGAAAATTTCTATTCCGTACCAATAACCAAAATTAAGTAGTAATAAAAATCACAACAAAACAATAAAAGTTAGATAAAACAGAGTTAATGTGTGCAATAAATTAATAGTATTTTTTTTATTATGTCGAAATGCCGTAAAAGCTTTACGATAGCATCTTTAAATTCCTCAGAACTGGAGCACACGATTATGAATTTTAATTTAAAACTTTGAATAACAACCCAGAGGTTATGAGTTACGTTGGTAATAAACTTTTTATCTGGAAAGGAAGTTCCTTGTTCGTACTGTGCTATATTACAGGGTTTAATTGTTTAAAATTAAAATGATTACGGGCCTTGCAAGAAAAGCACCGGTGAAAAATAAAAGAAATGCAAATTTTTGTCTTATATTTACAACGATAGTATCTTCAATGTATATTTATTATGTA
This sequence comes from Rhamnusium bicolor, assembly GCA_029963845.1. NCBI lineage: Eukaryota > Metazoa > Arthropoda > Insecta > Coleoptera > Cerambycidae > Rhamnusium > Rhamnusium bicolor. The sequence continues at coordinate 2,123,198 of JANEYF010005793.1, forward strand.
AATAACTTGAAAGCGACAGACAAATCGAGATGTAGCGTTAAGTCACTCTTTATCACTGATCTAAATTATTAAAACAATTGGGCAGACGACTCGTCTCATTTTTTTAATACGTAAATAAGTTGTACTTCTATAAAGCTTACCTTCTTTCAAAATAAAAATACTGTTTCATTATTTAGTTGGCAATATTTACTTTGTACCACTAATGCCCAACATTTAATTTGCTAATAATAAAATAACAATTAAACTTAGGGAATTTGGATGCCATGACGTAAATAACAGAAGCAGACTGCAAAATAGGGGCAGACAGTACAGTAAGAGTATTTACCTTGTTAACTTCTTTAGGTAATAGCTTCTCCCTCTTTGTTTGTCTCCTCAAATTAACGTTTGGTGTTTTTTCGACGACACATGTTTCGTCACAGCGGATATAGTAATAAATGGACTGGATTTACGTATGGCAGTATAACGTCCCACACTATACATAATAACATAGAAAACAACACTTTTCTGAATACGCAGACTGCCTCGCCATTTCTACGCCCCCTAACGTACTACACTGAACAGAAAATATTGAATAAAAATGTCTTTATAGTCGCCGCTAATACAACAGATCGCTAGCTAAAGTGTTTTTGAACTGAACAAATTATGAACTGCATAGAGCAAGGATGTAAACTTAATAGAAGGTAGCAGTAGAATATTATTCCAAGAATCAACTAATCAATAAAAAAAAATTATAATTATATACAGGGTGAGCCAAACTCGACGTCCCAGGATTATTGCTCAGAAATGGTTGAGGATATTTAAAAAACACAAAATGTGCTGATTACATACTTACCTATGCTATTTTTTTATTGAAATGAAATATTGTTGAAAATGGTGTTGGAGGCCGCGACGATATTTATAATTTATTTCTCTTTTTCATTTCTACATTTGAAAGATTATTATCGATATCACAAAAGAATGCCGTTACGTCATCGTTATAATTCATATGAACCAAATCAGCACTGCGTTAGTCAAATTCATGCTTGTTGAAATTTACGTCCAGATAATATAAATATACTTTACTTGTTGACAGGTCAAAAAGTAAAAACATGACCTACAATTTGCAAATAGCAACTGCGTCATTTGGATTTAACTGCTGTATAAGGGATTTCACATTGTGAAAATGACAGTAATAGTACGATGCTGCCTATAGCCAAGTTCTCCATCGTGTTATAATGGGCTGTGGAGGTATCGAGTATTTGGTAGAATTTCATGAAATAACCGTACACGACTTGGTGCTTTAAGAAAAACTTTCTTTACACTAGATATCAATTTATGAACATTAGGGTGGCCCCCCTAATAGCTTCAGCAATCCTATGAAGCCCATGTGCTTAACATGTTGCATGAAGTATATTCTGATATGTTTCCTTCAACCTTTTTTCAGCAGCTTTCATATAATTCACTCCATCGGTAAGAAATAATAAAAACTTGTTCTTATTTTCTGCATATTTGTCACACCAAAACTCTTGTAGACTTGAATTCACTACCTCCGCCATAGTGCAATAATTTGTAGCTTCTAAAACTTTAGAGGCAATCAAGTGCCCGCTCATTGAACAATTTTCCTCCAATACACCCAATAAAATATCCGCTACCTTAAACTGACAAGCATTAGTGGTTTCGTCCACGCTAAGCCAGATATACGTCCCATTAAGCTCAGAAGAAATTTTCTGTCTAATATTTTCACACTTCGTTGATAAAAACTTTTTTCTTAGTGTAGACCCCGAGGGCACGTTAACATTGCTATATTTGCCACTAACACATTTTTCCAAAAATTATCCAAAAAGTGGAATGTGTGGTTTCGACGAAGGTATATTACATCCAATCGTTTTTTCCACTAAATCTAAGGTAAAATTACGTTGGATGTCACTGTAAGTAAAGCCACCTACGTACCGTTTATGGTTTTCAGAGGAAATATGTCTATTAATATTTGTGTTGCATAACCACGAAATTGCTTTGTTACATCTAGTGAAATACTATTGTCAACCATCAAATTATAAAGCGGCAATATCGCGAATCCAAGAATTTCCTGCAGCTTCCGTCGGTTTAGTATGTTGTGTCATTTTAACTGCGCATTTTTAGTGCCTACGTCCAAATTAATCCACGTTAAGCAAGATACTGTTTGATGTTTAACCCTTTATCGGCGGATTTTTTTTTAATATGTTATACGTATTCATATTTCTTAGTTATTATGATTAAATTAAGCTCTTTTAACAATTTGACCAATTTTTTTTTGTTTTTTGCAAAAAAAGTGGTAACAGTTAATAGTGTACAAAATAATAGAAATTTAGATGTCTATTGCAAATTGTCAAAAATGTTTATTTAATGTGAAAAATAAAGTTACAATATATATATTTATATATATCAACATTACATTTAAACACATTGTTCGAATGCTTGAGGAACAACCTTCACCAGCACACCGCTTCCTTTTTTTTATCTATAGTTCAAACCAATAAATGACCAACCTGATCATATCGAATATCATCAGACAGAGTTAGGCTGTTTTTGGACGTCGATGGCCTCCCAGGCCCTTTTGGAACTGTTTTGTATTTCTCTAGATAATGCAAAACGATTTGTCTTATGTAAGCCAGCTGACTTATTGGTGGTTTACTTTTGCATTTCCGCCATACAGATCACGCATTTACTGTATCACTGTCCACCAACCAAGTAAAACGTGGCTACCACCACTTTTTTCTTCTAAAGGATATCTTGAAATATTTTCATCCATAAGATCCGTCCCTCCCATAAAGCGGTTGTACTCTGTTATAAGCGATGGATACGATATCTGCATAATTTTTTTTTCCTTCTGAGAGTATTTTTTTACTTTGGAAGTGGGAGTTACTCCATGGCAAGTAGAGTAATTTTAGCATCTGGATGATTTAAAAAGAGAGCGTATTTTGTAGACTGCTCAACGAGTAAGTCAATGATTTCTTGGTCTATGAACTGCTCAAAAATTTCAACATCCGTTAGATTTTTATATCTTGAGTAATCAGGCTCGGGAAATACTTTTTCAGTTTCACATGAAGCATACCTTTTTTTTGGAGATTAACTCTCGTCAGTTCTGAAAGGATTTGTTTTTTATTACAAAAATCAATAAAATAAAGAAAACGGTAACAATCAAACTCAAAAATAGACAAATCCAAATTTAACAGCTTACATGCAGAAACAGGAAACCATGAAACTAGTGACAACGACGCTAGTCAAAAGCGTTCGACCAGACTGATCGATATTCTCGCTTGTTACTGAGACGTATGAAATCAGGTCCTCTTTTTCTCATTCTTCAAGGAACCTAGGTTTTCGTATAACGCATCGACAACGTTAATCTGAGATATTAACAGTCACATATAATGAACTTTTTGACGCTATCTCCCTCGTTTTATTATTTTGTAAAAAAAAGAACGCTTGCACAACGTACGTTATAGATTAGAAATAAATTTGTGCCTTACCGGCATTCTTTCGTGATTTCGATTACACGTTTTTGCAAACAAATAATGTTACTAATTTTGTTTCCATCTTCAGTAGTTTGTAAGTTATAACGTTTTAGTTAGAAAAATTTTTGGTATAGTTGAAAGTATGATATACTATACATTTTATCAAGTTATCAGTAACTTGTCTGCAGAAAAAATGAAAATCAGGATAATTCTTATTGTAGTCATTTATTGTTGTTATTGAGTAAAAGTGGCAAAATTAGCAGCATTTCCATAAAAAAAAGGTTAAGGTTGCATATGACCAAGAATTGAATGATATTAATATACAGTGAAGCTAGGAAAATATTAAGCGGAGCAGTAAGTTTATATGTGGAGCGATATGTGGATCGACATGTTCCAAGTCCCAAAATGTTTGAAAGATTAGAAAATAATCTAAGTAATATTACTCCTCTCAGTAGAGATTTTTGCCCTACAAAAAGTGGGGTAGAAACAATTTTGATGTGGTTTAGGTCACGACACTGATGATAAATCCAAGTTTGCGACCTTGGGGAGGAGGGGAGGCATGAGCCACCATCTTGAAAGGTGCAAAAAAATTTTTGTTTTTTTTTAAATAACTCCGCAACGGTTAATTCAACGACAAAAATAGAATAAATTTAAAGAAGACAAAATTCCTTAATTTTTTTTGTGTAAATTGTTGTTGTACATCTAATACGTAACGAGTTACAAGGGCGGAAACATGAATATTTTTCAAAAAATCGTCAAACTCCATTTTTGTTACCTTTTTTTATTTTTTTCTGGCTATTCATTACATAATTATAATAATTCTGTAAACTCAAAGTAAACTCATTTCCACACCCTCATGAGGTAGTGTAAATGGAGTGTTTTTTTTATTGTGGTATCCCTAGTAGGCCTATCCACAGGTGTTTTGCGATTATATTATTATTTTTTTCTCTTTTTGACAGAGGGTGACTCAGATACAATTACATATGTATGCATAGTTGCGAATACAGATCACTGTAAACTATAAAGCAGATTCAAATTGATGTGAAGTATTTTTCAAATAGATCAGTCGTTAGATTTCAAGTTTCTGTCTCCTTTCAGTCGGATATGTGTGTGGATCGATAGATCGGTAAAACTACAGAAAAATCGGTAAGGTTAACAGCACTGGTCACTGACCCTGTGTGACGCAAGACGATCTATACTTGCTCCAGAAAACATCTGCTACAAAAAAACATAGAATGAAACTTGAAACATCCATACACTAATATTAGTATCCGGTACTAATATCTGCCGACGCGGCAGGCGCGGCGGAGCGGTAAAAAAAATCACTGTAATTTGAAATATATTTCGCTATATAATCTTATTGTGGTGTGGAAAAACGTTAAAAATAATATAGTGTAATTTATTCTTACAAATTTACCAACAGAAATTGAGTTTAATATTTTTTTAGAAAATGTTCATCTTTTCGCCGTTGTAACTCATTACATATTATACTTACAAAAAAAAAATGTAAAGAATTTTGTCTTCTTTAACATTATGAGTTATTTAGAAAAAAACAATTTTTTGCATCTTTCATTCAAAATGGCGACACGCGCCTCACCCTCAAGGTCGAAAGCTTCGATTTTTCATCAGGGTTCCGACTTAAACAACATATAAAAATAATTTTTACCCCACCCTTTGTAAGACAAAGGCCGTTTCTTGGTCTCCACTGACTGAAGTATATGGATGTGTTTGTCAGATAAAATATAATGGTATAAGGAAAAAGGCATCTACTGATGAGAAAGTCACAGAAGTCTTAAATTTCTTCTAATAACAGCCAGAGCTATCTATTACGCAAGTAACAAGGCAACTACGAATGTCGTATGGCATCATTCGTTGAATGTTAGCTGAAATTAATTTCACGAATATAAGCCCCATAATTTATAATTACTAGCAGAATATGATTTTGAGAGGACAAATTTCGTCGCTTAATTTTTGTCTTCTTATGAAGATAGACATGTTGTCCTAAACCACATATTATGGACCGACACACTATTGGTCTGATTAAAATCCTCATTGGAAAGTAGACATTTAAAATCAAATTTATTTTGGTGTCACTGTGTGGTGTGGTATTGTGGGAAGTTATTTAATTGGTAAAATAAAAGGTTTTCATGAGGTTCTTCAAGTAGGCCTGAACGAAGTTGATGGTAATTTATTCTTCGCAGCAGTAGCTACTGGGAAAGAAACGCATGGTTGTTATTCGCTTGTGACATATACCTGCTAGTTCTTCTAATATATTTATCTACATATGAAACGCAATTTTGCATCCTTCAACTAGATTCTGGAAATTGAAAAGGGATTATTTTTTATATACCGATGCAGATAGATTCAATCAAAACTACTACAGGAATCTTCAATATGCCACACAGGATGCCACAATAAATCAAGGTTAATGAATTACATATTGTAGAGAAAGGCCTTGACTTGCGATAAGCTGTAACAATATTCAAGTATTTAGTTGCAGCAAAAGGCATTTACATTTCAAATTTAACACAGAATTCTACCTCTCATATATACAGCAGCAGCCCATCGCTTTTACCATCAAAAGCATCAGGAACCCATAGATTTTGACTGAGGCTGGCAACTTTATCAGAGTAATTTATTACCAATTTCTACTGGTCTAGATCCCACTGCACTTGAGTACTGATTATATCGTACTTGAAAATCTTGATACAAAAAATTGTGAATGCTTAAGACAACACTGAAGTGTTCCGCCTTGGATGGACACTGTAATTATTATCATGTAGTAATTCAGAATAAATAGGTGAGGGGAGACATTGTACATGAAAAAATGCCTATGATTTTATATCACATTTTTGTATAAATTGTGTATTTAATAAAAAATTTTATTTATAATTGCGTTCATTTTAAAAATAATAATGAATGACTTCTATGAGGTTGGAAGGCTGCGGAGGGATTACTCAGCATTTTGTCAACCACAAAAAAAAAAAAAGAAAAAAAAGGATAAAATATGTAGCATTCAAGACTTCATAATGTGAAAACCGTAAGGATTCCGAAACAAATGGAAATGAAAAAAAAAACATCACATAGGACATAGAGCATTTGCTGGTTAATGTTTTATATTCCTGGACCTAAAATGGCCACTGAAAAAGGATAATTTTTTTTCTCACAGGTTATTAATATTTATCATTTTTTTACGTATTTAAAAAATTATGCTGATATAAATAAAATTTTAAGAAGTTGTCCTCAATTATTTTTTTTTCTTCTGTTAACATTTAGCAAGTATACAACAACAATTTCCTTTCTTTAGTTTACATATTTTCAGAAGGTCCTAAATTAAATATTGAAGAAAATACTAAAACAGTAATAACCTAGAATTAGACATGTAAAAACACTCCAATGAGTAAAATGCATTTCATATGTTATTAGATGTTAAATAAACCTTGCGTGATACTGAATACATGTTTTTATGCACATAAAATCTGTCAATCCCTAGATAGTATTTTCTCAACTCCAACAAATATATATATGAGCGACAATATAATTTTATTTCTCATGATAATACTCATAACATTTTGTGAAGTGCAGTGGTGTAACGTGCGGTTTAGTACAAGGCAAAGAGCAATAAAATTTTATGATCAAGCATGTTATGATCAACCTTAAGGTTTCCTTTTGGGTCTTTGACATTAAGATGGCTTCATATAAACTGTAACAATGCGGTAATTAACTAAAGAGTTACTTAGTGTCTGTATTTGATAAAATGAATCTGGAGGGTAAAGTCGTAATTTGCTAATATCGATTTTCTTAAGATAATACAGGTCAAAGGTTAAAAATAGTTCTGTATAGTCCGGTCGAAAGTTGTAGTTTATATTGTGGTTATTAATTACACTGGCCGACACAATTTTTGTAACATGGTTCACACTACCGTTTTTATATTGTTAATACCTCCATATTAACTGAAAAAATATCCAACAAGTCCTAATACGTACCATTTTTGTGTGAACACAACAGACCCTATAATATTGCCCGGTAATAAATTTTATGATGGGTCGGCAATTTAGGAAGAGCAAGTTAAAGTACAGTGGGACATTTTCAGTCTTGTTTTGACCTTTCAAGTGCCCAATTGTGTCTGTTAGAAAGTGTTTCCGTTTGTCTACACAACTCTCTTACAACAAAAATATCCAGTCAAATACGCTGAAGTAGCAAAACCTCGCCTAACAAGATTTGTTACATTTGTGGAGAATTCCTTGTGAAATCACTAGCCAGGTCATTGTCTAAAAATTAAAAAAAAAATGCAGCGAATGGAAGGGAAAAGAAAAAGCATGATTTTGCGGTACTAATAGTATTGCGAGAATCCACCAATCATTTCGATGATTGCTATTTTTGTGTAATAAGAACTAAGGGATATTCCAGAAAAGAAAAACAAAAAATCAAATAATCGAAATTGTCATCAGCCCCAAGACCTGTTTCTCACAATGCATCAGTCTTACCAGTGCCAATTGCGCCTTTAGATTAGCAAAATATTGTTTTGGGAGGTAATAGAAATAGTAACGACTTTTCAGACAGCCCAGACCACTGTGCCGACCCTTTGTATATTCCAAAAAATTTAAAACCATCTATGGTAATTGCCCATTAAGTAACAAAGAAAGAGGATTATGACATTACGATCACAATTTTAAATAAAATTTAAAAGTAATAGCCATTTTAGCAGGGCTTCAAGGAGGCTTTACAAAATATTGCAGTTTTCTTTGTTTGTGGTAAAGTCATGCAGTAGAAGAACATTATGTGAAAAGAATTTGGCCGGAAAGGAAAGAATTTGAACCAGAAACTAATAATGTTAATTATGTGCCCCTTGTAGATTTTAAAAATGTTCTTTTGCCACCTCTTCATATTAAACTTGGACTAATGAAAAATTGTGTGAAGGCTATGACTAAAGAGGGTGAAGGATTCAAATATTTAAGAGAACTTTTTCCCCAATTACGTGACGCCAAACTAAGGAAGGTATTTTTATTGGTCCTCAAATTAGAAAACTGTTTGACGATGCACAGATTTTAAGCAACACTCAACATACAGGAACTCAGAGCTTGGAACTTATTTTTAAGCATAGTCAGGGGATTTTCAGGGAACAAGAAGGATGAAAACTATAAGCAATTAGTAAGCGAACTTTTAGATTCGTACCAAACGCTTGGTTGCCGTATATTTTTTAAAATCACTTTCTGCATTTTTATTTAAATTTTTCCTGAAAATTTGGGTGCAGTAAGCGACAAACAAGGAGAAAGATTTCATCAAGATATCAGTATAATGGAGATTTGTTATCAAGGAGGATGGGACTCAGCCATGATGGGTAATTACTGTTGGTTATTAAAGTGAGGCGATTTGACTCCCCATAAAAGATATAAATGAACTGAGCATATGTTGTTCAAAAATTATTCTCAATCTTTGTAGATATAACTACGTAGATATTTCATATACATCATTAATATATAACAATAATTAGATTAGTAAAATTAACAATAATGTTATTCCTGCCCATAAGGTTTTATTAATGTAACAAGAAAATGTTAGTATTACGACTTTCTGCTTGTGATTTCTGTAATCACAAGGCTTTATATTCCAGTGGGATATGTTATTCAGGTACACGTTACAAAGAAATATATTTCTTTCTCCATATCGATTATGTTCAGTATTTTAACAAGAAATTAAAATTATTTAAACATGTCAAACTGATAACCTTAATATTACTCCTATTTTTTATAATGGTTGATATTAGGTATATCCATGAAATCAAAATAAATTTTTGATTTTCCATGGCCTACTATTTTGTTTTGTTAAGCAATAGTTCACTTTTCTTAAATTAATCCCTTGAAAAACAAATTTCTCTCGGCATGCGATACATCATTTGAAAGCTCTTTTTTAAGGACTATCTGTAAAATGAAAAATCCTATATGGCTGCTATAAGAAAAACAAAAGTTACCTCGGATATCTCAAAAACAAAAGAATATCGAACATTCGTTTCTACGCCAAAATATTAGTCTCCAAAACGTGTCTCAATAATGTTAAGGTCTAAATCCTGTCTGATCAAGGATTACTTGGCTACAGCCAAGAAGAGAAATCAAAACATTTTCGTTTTTTTTTTTTTTGGAAAATCCTAAAAATGGTTTCAATTAGCCGTGATTTTTTAGCGGATTTGGAATCATCATAAAATTTGCTAAAACTAACCCCGTTTAATCGATCTTATAGTTCTTACGTTTTCTGAGATCGCAATGGTGAGCATCGAATTTTGGACACACGGTTACGGTATTCTTAAGAGTAATACATGTTTTATTTTCTTGCGATATTTTAATTTCTTGAAGCAGGCTAATGTAATGAACAAATTTACTTTACTAATTTAGGGGAGACTTTCTGCCAGTCTTGTGTCTTTCCTTTTCTACGTGTGAATTTTCTTTTAGTAAAAGTGCACGTCACTGTCCGAAATAATAATTTTATTTTTGCATGATACTAACATTTGCAATATGAATGAATTAAAGTCTTGTCTGTAGTCAACAGTGTGGCATGCGTGTCGACTATAACTTTGGTATATTTATAGTGGTGATAATCAAGTCCCACACGCTGTCAATGCAATCATACATCGTCGCATTCCACCAGGAGGTCGGGCCTGGCCCGGGGCCACTGCACTGTAAGTCTTAGCATGTTGGCGGGTGCCTACGGTGATAAAAATATTAGGTATTATGTTTTTTTTTCTATTTTTTCTTTCTTCGGATTTTATGGAACATAAAAATATATGTTATTTCTAAGAAAGCGGTCTTGTTTCACATTATAATATTCTTAAATTAATGTTTACATTGTTTTTTCAGAACGAAAAAAATTTTGGATTGAATATATTTATTCTAATATCAACGTGTGTGTATACCTATCGTGTATCCACGTTAAAGTGGGCACAAGCCTATGAAATTTTAATTTTTTGACATGATCCAATGATTTTTACTTTCTTATACCGAAAGTATAGTAATCGTGATATCTTTCGACCTCGAGATTTTGATTGATATATATGTACGTTTTGAACCATCCTGAATTCATTCTGACTATTTTCCGAATGATGTCTGTGTGTGTGTGTAAGTGTGTATCCGCGACAACTCAAAAAATACTAATGGGAGACTTCCCAAATTTGGCAGTTAAGATTATCAACAACATTTTAGGTTACACATTAAATTTGGTGAATGTGGTACATCCAGAAGACACATAACGAATGAAAGAAAAAAAAGGTACAATTTCGGGAAAAAATTAAAAAATTTTATTGCATTTCTGGACGAATCTCGACAAATTATAATGAAAAAACATATCTCAATGAAAAAAAAAAATCTGTCCGCATGTCTGTAGTATCGCGATAGCAACCACAGTTTTTAAGATAAAGCTTTTAAATTTGGTACACTTGTTCTAAAGGCCAAAGAGAATGAAAAATTCAGTGACGAGCAAAATTGGCCAGTTGAAAGGGAGTCCACGGGACCCAAACTATTTTGTATTGAACTTTACAAAAATATATTCTTGATGGAAGATTAATCATGTCTACAATATCAAGGCAATGAAATATATTTTCCAAGTACTTAAAGAAAGTTGATGTAAACTGAAATATTTAACACATTTAGCCTCATAAAATGGGCTTAGGATAAATTTAACAGTTTGACATTTGAAAGGTCTAATTTAGTTACAAAAAGTCAATATCAATAAGAAGAAATTATTAAAATATATGACATGAATTATTATTGATAGTATCAAATCGCGCTGATAATTATTTAAAAATTTTAATAAAACATTTCAAGGTACGCTATTAAAATTTAATTAACTTAAGTGAAGAATTAAATAGAATGATTTTTTTAGATCAGGATGATATACCTACGGGGTATAAGAAAGTTATGTGCTGGCCACATCAGATATTTTTTTGTTGAGGGGCATCAAATATGCATTTTTTGACCATATTGCCATCGCCTAGATACACACGCAAGGCCTGCTATGATTTTTTTATACCCCAAAATTCGGGAAACAACAATACCGATTTTTTTATAAAAAATCTGATACCATAACTTTAATCAAAACCCCTCAAAACACCTTTGTACCAAACTTCATAAACAAATGTCATTAAGGGGCAAAATTGGCAAGAACATCATCAGAATATGTATATAATAAAATAAGCAAAGTAGGTCTTGGAACGAACCAATCGACTATCGAATGGAAAACATATGTCTCGATATTCAAAAAGTCGTGAATTCACTGAATTTATCTGTAAATGCTAATTCGGATTGTTGTGTTGAAAATGTATGAATATTTTTAGAAGATAATTTCAAAATTCAGTGAATTTACGACTTATTATTAATAACAAGAGATTTTCTCTATTCAATAGTTTTTCCAAGGCCTACTAAACTTCTTTTATTTATTACATGTTGACGGCATGGCATCCTTGTCGAATTGGCCTCTTAATAAAATACATAAAATTTGATATTTTTCGATGACATTTGTTACAAACATTTTGAGGGATCTTGATTAATGCTATGGTGTCAAATTTCGGACAAATGAAATGTTAATATGGTTTCTAGAATTTTGTGGGTATAAAAAATCGTAGTAGGCCATACGTGTATAGAGCAACTGGTACAAATATGGGCTAGGCATTTATTATGGGTTATCCGGTATTTCAGTTGTACGAGTCGCCATTTATTATATGTCTGCATGTACCTAGTACTAATTGAATATAAAACGTATGTATGTATGTATAGTTATCGACACTGCTGCATTCCTAAAAACATTAGTGACAATTGAAGTTTCCGGCAGATACAGTTTTGCAGGTATCTAATTACATCAGATTATAACCACATTTACTAAAGATTAGGTTCATGTTCCATAATTAGTTTTATTACCTCTTCATTCAAGAAAAAATTATATTCTCATGAACATTTTTAAGTTATTTTCTAATATGAGCTATTTTAGAGCTATAAATATGTGCTAGGGGAGAACAATGGATTCAGTGCTTTATGTGCTGATTATGGGCTCATGTAGCCTGTTATAGTTAAAGAGTTTTTTTCTGTCTATTTATCTATTTTCTATATTTGCGATTTGTGTTGCTAAGTTTAAGATAAAGAATTTATAATTTTTTTTTTAATTTTAAAGGATTTATTAAATTTCAAATAAATTTATTTCGCATTATTTTGACCTATTTTTGAGTTTTAATCGTCTAGTGCCTTCAATTTATATAGTTTGGGTCAAAATTATATACCAGCCCATATTTGTAGCATAGCTAGTTAAACTAATAAACGTGCATTGATTTAATTATTAGCTGTTAAAAAGGAAATTTTTTCAATACTCGAAAAATCGCTTTAGCATCATGTTACAAAATAAATTAAATGTCAGACGCCAGATTTTTGCAAAGTTTTATCAAAAAAATACGAAGTTCAGAGCTCAAAAATAAAATGGTAGCCCATATTTGTATCAGTTCCTCTATGTAGGGGATGGCAATATTATCAAAAAATTCAGATTTTGATGCTCTTCACAATAAAATAAATTCGAGTATCTCAAAAATACAGATTTCATAGGCTTGTTTTCACCTAATGTGGATAAACTTTAGTTGAACCATGGCTCTAAGTGATTTTTTTTGTATTTCTTATATATTTTTAAACTTTCATCAGCTGTGTTAATAAATATATATATTTTATAGTTGTCATAAGAATTATGAAACAACCACAACCACTTTCTGTAGAAGAACACTTCACCTTTAATTTATCGTCTTCAGAAATAAAAAAAGGATGCGATATCCCGATTAAGCCATAAAACACCCTAAAAAAGGAAAGGTTTTATCAAATAGTATAAAAAAAATTAACATGTTTTAAGAAATCTGACATTTTTTCCTTTTTTAGAATAGAATATGATTTACTTTTACAATACAAATAGTATATTGGAAATTAAAACAATAAATAGTGGTAAATAAACAAAATATTCAACAAAATACCGACAAAGGAATTTGTGCGTGAGTGCAAGAAAAATGAAACAATTTTCCATATAAGAAACATGTACCAAACTAAATAAGTAGTTGGACTGACCACAACTATAAACTGCTTGACTGTCTTCACTGAGGTTACTAACCTTTATTTATTATTAGAATCAGCAGAGCTCTAGTAGGAACAGGCATCAACACAGTTTCCAAAGGTGCCAGTCCAATTAGACAGGAAAATACAAGCCATTTATGTAAATTGTAAATAAACTAGGTCCTAGTACGGTTTCCTGAGGAACCCCATAATCTATATTTGTAAATGTACTGTATACGTCATTTATTATTAGGCATTGTTTCCAACCTGTCAAATAACTTAAAACAGGTTTAAAGTTTCATTTCTAATATCCATATCCTCAAGCGTATTTATGACAAGGTCATGACTTTCATGTCAAAAGCCTTTGCCACGTCAGCAAACACACATAGAGATGGCTTGCCCTCATCAAGAGCACAGTAGATACAATCAGTTAAGCTTACTTCAGCATTCTGAGTGGATCTAATTTGCTGAAACCCTAATTGCATATTATTTGATACTAATTCTTATTTTTGTATGAATGTATTTAGTAACTTTGGTTTTTAAATTATTTCTATAATTTTTGTAAAATTCGTTATTATTGATATAGGCCTATAAGTTTAGTATCTCTCGCCGATAACCATTTTTAAAAATTGATGTTTTAAAAACAGAGGGAAACTAGCTGGTTTCAAAGATTTTGTTAATAATTATCCACACAAAATTCATTATAAAAGGTTTGCTTTGTTAGCTCAACTTGTAAACCACCATGATCCGAAGACTTTTTTTCTTTATAATTGCAGTTTCTATTAATATTTTCGGCCAGATTTATACCAACCTTAGCGATTATTTTCTGGTAATTTGCTTCGCTTCGCTTTCCAGAAAAAATAAATTAATTACTTGCTCACCCCCTCAATGTGAGGAAGTTATGTTATCGTGAAAAAAATTTGAAAATTTTTTATTGCATTTCTGGACGAATCTCGACGAATTATGACGATACGCAAAATTTCAGACAGAAAAAAATTTCTGTCTGTGTGATTCGCGATAGCAGCTACAGTTTTTGAGATAAAACTTTCAAATTTGGTACACATATTCTAGAGGTCAATGAAGAAATTGAGTTCGTTGATTAGCAAAATCGGTCCCAATGTCTAAAAAAAATATTAGTGACATCCCACCAATGCGACTTTTTTGAAACGTCAAAATGTGACTTTTTTGAAACGTCAAAATGTGACTTTTTTGAAACGTCAAAATGTGACTTTTTTGAAACGTCAAAAAATGTGACTTTTTTTAAACGTCAAAAATTACTTTTATTATAAACTCCACCACACGTCGAGTTTTACTACGGTGAGGAAATTCTGATACCCAAGTAACTGGCAGCGACTTTATTTGGATATTACGTAGTCATCCTTTCAAACCTAATATGGCATCAATAAACTACCTGTAGTTTCGTATATTATCCGAAAAGTTTTGATAAACAATAAATAAAATATACTGGAATACAGGAAACTATAGGTACTTTATTCATGTTATGTTTAAAACAAGATACAAGAAGGAGAGAGAAGAATTAAGATAATGCCACATAATAACATTCAGAAAGAAATTGCTATTATAAAATTCATACTCAATTCAAATTCAAATTTATTTTTTACAATTTCATTTAATTTAAATCAATGTAATCGTGTGAGTACATGTTAACATATTGTGGCATATATGTTCCCTCGAAGTACAGCAACTCTGATAAAGGTAATACATATAAAAACATAATTTAACCACATGTACAATTTATCATAATGAATGTGGATGCTGAATGCACATGGAGAGTTGGCTATGAAAAACAAAGCTCTAGGGTTCAGTTCCCAGCTTGAAGTTTATGCAAAACCGAGTCGAGAGTTTTAATCCGCACTGGTTCGTCCTGCTTGAGGCGTTCCTATGATTAATTCACTCGGCTATCGTAAATGACAGAGACTTATTAAGAGCATTCGGTGTACAGATGCAACAACACACGCCAAATAAAATCTTAAAAGCTTCAATTTAATAAGCTTCCAGATTACTCTTACCGTTTTATTTTTAATAGACCATTTAATGGATCCGATATCTCGAGCAGACGAATTAAATTTAAAATTAACGTTTGATACGAGGCTTAAAGCGGATTGGAATATATTTACATCAGTTACCGTAATCTGCATTTATTTTACCTTTATATTCACTGGACATAAGTGTTAAAATATTCTCTAGAAATATTAAAATTATAAAATACTATAAAAAAATGTTTTTGTTATTCCCTTAAAAAAAAAAAAGGATTTCTGGGCCGCATATGCAGGTCGAAAGTACGCAGTTGCTATTCCTTCCGACCGAAAGGAAAAATATTTTTGATACACAGGATAAAAAATTTTTTTTCCCGAGAAATTTTAACCTTATTTTTACAAAAATCAATTTATTAATTATTAATTTAACAATTTATTTCATCTCCTGAAAAGGATTTTGCTTTGTAATCAGCATTTTCACGATAATGTAATTGATGTAAATTTGTCTTTATGGTTGCAAGTTCTAAAATGGAAAGAGTATATTAAGAGAATTTATTATTTATGAATAATGTAATTTCTTAATATACTGTTACGTGTTTGCTATCGACACAAACACCTATACTCGTAGATTCGTTGATAGAAAGTCCAGGTAACACTTACTCACTACTTTATTTACTAGTTAACAATTAACAACAATAGATTAATTATTGTCTTCACTATAATCACACTTGAACACTTATAAGTCTCTTTCTTATTTCTTCTTTACTCGTTCACATTCAACTTAAGACTGAGATTCGGCTCACTGTGCGTTTTATTTATACATTCATTCACACGGTCTAGAATATTCTAGATCATTCCCGGCCGTTCCCGTATAATTCCAGTCCCATCTAACCAGTCAAAACAGTCCAGTGGCGTAACCCTGCTCCCTTCTTAAGCCTGAACGTCGCGATCAGGCAATTCATTGTTATCTACATACTTGATTGGTCTCTCTATATGCTTCACCACCTTCATCTTTGACTTTGGACTTTGCTGAATTCGGTATACGACGTCGTTTATTCTGGTGACGACAGTGAATGGTCCTTCCCAAGGGTGGTGAAGCTTCTAGGACCTGCATCGAGACAAATTAATACTTTTTTATCTGCCAACTGCTAGAACCAACATAATAAAATACTCCCCTCTACTCAATATATGAAATAATTGCAATGAGCTACATAAGTATCTGTTAATATTTTCAGCTGCAATTTAACCACATTAAAAAAATTGTAATCAAATATTTCATTTTTCAGTTTTTGATTTCCTTGTATCATTTTTAATTGTACGCCTACTTTGTTATTGGGTCTTGAGAGTGATGCCTGATCTAGGGATTTCTTTTTTAGATTTAGGTTTTTATTTCACATATTAGATAGGAAATTTAGCGGATCTTTTAAAATTTTAAAGAATTCTGCACTATTCCTCTTTATACATATAAGATCCGCTAAATTTCCTATTAACCCATTTGAAATAAAAGCCTAAATTTATGGAAAAATTCCTTAGATCTGACATCACAAGATCTTGAATCTGTTGAGTAGTGCAAATAAGTAAATAAATAAATAAATAAATAAATAACTAAATGAATAAATACATAAATAAGTAAATAAATAAGCATTGTTCGTTATTTTTGTTTTAATTTCAAAAGTAATATAAATTCATAAATTTATCATTTAATAGGTTAGTTAATTTTTATATTTCAAATGTAAATTCCCGTAATATATTGCAAGTAGTTTATACTTTCTTGGAATATTTTGCTATTTCTGAATCTCTAAGCTGTTAAAATAGATAATTAAATAAAATTAATGATAAATATATAAATAAAGAAATAAATAACAATACAACTATTTTAGTTTTATTAACATTATTTCTCTTAGTCTTGAACAGTAGAATCCCTGATTTTACACAGTTAAAGTAGTTCTAATATACAACATGGTCCAAGAAGTTTAAAATAAAATCGATGTCTTTTTTCTCTAAAAATTTTATATAGGCAAATAATCAACACCAAAATTGTAACAATGCAAACCGTTATAGGATTTCTGGTGGATGTTGTTGAATTGAAAATTGTATATATGTATATATATATATGTATATATATATATATATATATATATATATATATATATATATATGTATATACGTATATATATATATATATATATATATATATATATATATATATATATATATATATATATATATATATATATATATATATATATATATATATATATATATATATATATATATATATATATATATGTATATATATATTTCAATATTTATTTTAGTTCGGGAGCAAATAGCAAAAAAGACGGAATTTGAATTTTTGATAATTGGTCAACCAAATTTTGTATTTGGGCATAACGTAGATATAGAAACAATTTTTTTTTGAATTAAATTTTTAAATATTAAGAGTAGTTTACTCTTTAGCTAATTTCAAATAATTTAATTTTTTTGGCATAAACACCCGTACTAATACAAATTTGTGTAACCAATATTTAAGAATAAGAATAAAATTTTCTAAGAAATCATTAATGAAAAAGTTTTCCATTTGTTTCCTTATGGACCACGCGTTGTATACGAGTAAATATAATTCCAGATGTTCTACAAATGTAAATAAATTATAGGTTGCAAATATTAAGTTAAAATAAATTGCAAGCAATAAAAATTTTATTGACATGATTTTTCACAAGTGCGAACAAGGTCCTTTTCATTTACACGACCATATATTATACCCTTCTTGGTTTAATGTTTTACCCAATAAATCACAACACTGACTGTAATGGTTCTAACAATTCCAAAGTTCGTTATTAAAGTAATGGGTTGGAACTCTTGAATTATTTTTCTTGGGGATATTTAGCGCTACTAGATCCAGGGCTAATCCTTATATGTTTTATACGTTACTTAGAATAACATTGGTCGGAATTAATCTCCCATTGCTATATCGATTTTACAATACGTAATAATTTAAATTCGGCTTTGCGGCAGAAATGGATTTTCTAAAGTAAAATTTCTAAATATGTAGCGGTTGTTCTTTTAAATATTATTTCAATCTAGTTGCAAAGTGCGTTAGTCATTCTGAAGCTACAGAGGGAAAAACTTTGTGTATACAGGTTAATTTATTTCGAATAAATAAATAAATGGTGTAATAAATTACAAATTTTCATGAAATTCTAGAGGTAATTAAATGTTGGTGGTGTGCACTAGAGTTCCTTAAGTAAAGAGTGTAGCCATACAGCATGCAGTGGTTATGATTATCCATTTGTGCATTAGTTAGCATCCAAGAAAATGAAGTGAGAAGTTGAGAGTCAATTAGATAGACTGAAAATATTCTGTAGTTGTTTAGAATTAAAAACTGAGTACAATGATCCAAAGTTTCAAATTTACGAAAGCGTAGAAGGGCCACAAGAAAAAAAAATTTTTTTTTGTTACAATTCTGAGTTGTAACTCAGAATTCTAACTTTAAAGTCAGAATTCTGGCTCAGAATTCCGATTTCAAACTCAGAATTCTGACTATGAACTCAGAATTCTAAGTTAGAACTCAGAATTCTGACTTTAAAATGAGAATTCTGAGTTACAACTCAGAATTGTAAGAACAAATTTTTTTTTCTTGTGGCCCTTATACGCCTTCGTAGATTTGAAACTTTGGCTCATCATACTCAGTTTTTAATTCTAAACAACTACAGAATATTTTCAGTCACTACCTAAATGAGTGTCAACTTCTCACTTCATTTTCTTGGATTGCTAACTAATGCACAAATGGATAATTATA
Source organism: Rhamnusium bicolor (assembly GCA_029963845.1). Lineage (NCBI taxonomy): Eukaryota > Metazoa > Arthropoda > Insecta > Coleoptera > Cerambycidae > Rhamnusium > Rhamnusium bicolor. Next base: position 2,142,531 of record JANEYF010005793.1, read on the forward strand.
GCCACTGCATGCTGTATGGCCACACTCTTTACTTAAGGGACTCTAGTGAATGTCGGCGACAGTAACTACATCTGTACTCTACGACTATGATACACAGAAACGATTTGCAGCTTTATTTATTATGTTTTAGCTATTCCATCACTTAATTTGTTGCCTGAAACTTTGATAAAATAGTCCAGTCCAACTGCAAGAGGTGAACGTGTTAAACTAGAGAATGCAAAGAGATCGTTAAACAAATTTTAAGTCCATTATTGTCTATAGGACATGTGGAAAATATTCCATCCACAAGTAAAGGAAATCCTCAAGAAGGTGCATGTGGAGAATTACTGGGTAATTATAATGTTCTCTTGCTAGATAATGAAGAATTTAAGAAAAAAATCAATGAAGACAAAAACAGCTTCCTTCTGTAAATAAAGGAAAATTCGATTTGCAAAAACTTGTTGGACAATATGAAGGACAATCAAATTCAAGAGTAAAAGAAATGTAGGTAAAAGTATGCCAGACCGCATAGCTGGTGTCAGGATCTTCAATACGTGACTCGGTCTGATAGACCGAGATGGTGATACTGTATAAATATGACACTCAGTCTTATAGACTGAGTTAAGACAGTCAATGTATTAAAGAGATTGATTTCTTTATATATTGATTTTTTATTTGTCTTAATGTAAATTAACTTACTGTTAATAAAATATTTTAAACATGAAGTTTCAATAATCATTTCCGCATAGAAAGAAAGAAATAATAAATAATATGATAATTTCAGTAACCACCAAAGTATGGGTCTTTACTGGGCTTTATTCAGCTAGCATCTCCAATAAAGGCCCGGTAAACAACCAGCGTTTGTTGTTTACTGGAGTATAACTAAAATCATTTAATACACTGAACTGATTCTGCGGTTGGCTCCTTGTGAAACATTATTAAATATTTTAAATATATGAAGGAAATTTGCTTCTTAATGTTTCAAAATATATTTTTTTTTTTTATATATTTTTGAAACATTAAAAAGCAAATTTCCTTCATATATTTAAAAAAATAAAAAATCGTTTATTTAACTGCTAAATAAACTACTTATTACAAGTTGTTACTAGTCAATTAAAGGGGGAATAAGTGTAATATGTTATGGTTAATAATTAAATTAGATTGATTTCTAAATTATTTAGATATTTTATATATTGGTATACAAGTTATTTTGGTAATATTTCCTAAATATTTAATTGGTGAAATAGGATAAGGTCAATTTAGTTTTCCCCTTTCCTTCTTTTACATAATATTTATAAAGGACTATGGGTTATTTACAAAACTAAAATCAGTGCTTGGTTACAGGACAAGGTGACCCTTATAAGTACATCGAGAAAATTCAGGAAATGATTCCTGAACCTGTATATTTTGAGATGTCTATAGTTATTTATTTTTGGCATCTTATAACGTTTAACTCACCCTCTTTAGCTATTAAGCCACTGTCCTTTTTTGAGATGAAAAGCTAAATGAAGTTTTGCCCATAACTGCCTCGTTTGGAGATAGTGTGTTGATTAAAAAAAAAACTCCTGAAATCTCTGAAATGCCTGAAGATTTTTTATCAAACTTGCTGTGCATAATGAGTACTTTTAGAGACTTTTTTGTAAACATTAAGAGCATTTTTTTAAAATCAACTCACTCTATCTCCGAAATAAATTTATTGACAAAACATCATTTGAGTTTTTCGTCTTAATATAGGTTTGGGAATTATTTCCTGAATTTTCTCGATGCATGTACTTAAGGATCACCCTATGTATATTAGCCGTAACATGTGAAAATCTCTGTTTTATCGGAAATCAAAACACCGGCACACAAAAAAAAAGTTGTTTGTACATTTGACGCCACCTACCTCCCGACATGTATTCGACCCGCTGAATCCGAATTTGAAGTCAGTTTGGACCGTACATCCTCAAATATCGAGTAAATTGAAAAACCGTAAAAAATAGCGAAAATTGTGTTTCGGTAATAAAAAAAATGTTGTGGATCTAAACCAAGCCTAATTTTTATGTATTTCGATCCGCTGAATACAAATCTAAAGTATATTTGGACCATAATCCGTTTTAAATCAAAGTAAATTGTAAAAAACCCTCGAAAATTGCTAAAAATGGCAAAAAATTGTGATTATGTTGATGAAAAAAATTTTGTAGACCCGGATCGAAGAGGATTTTTATGTAATTTGATCTGCTGAATCCGAATCTGAAATATATTTGGCCCATTAATCCCTCAAAATCTCAAAAAATCGCAAAAAACCGATAAAATAGCAAAAAATTGCAGTTGAAAAAATTTGAAAAAAAATCTATGAAACACGATTAAATACGTTTCTTGTATTTTTTTTATGCACAAAATACAAGTTTAGAATCTGAAATTGTGAAAAATTGTAAAATCTATAAAAAATGACGTAGGTATAAACAGAATGAAAATTTTTTTTCATCAACATAATCACAATTTTTTGCCATTTTTAGCAATTTTCGAGGGTTTTTTACAATTTACTTAGATTTAAAACGGCTTATGGTCTAAATATACTTTAGATTCGTCTTCAGCGGATCGAAATACATAAAAATTAGGCTTGGTTTAGATCCACATAATCTTTTTTATTACTGAAACACCCAATTTTCGCTATTTTTTACGGTTTTTTCAATTTACTCGATATTTGAGGGTGTATGGTCCAAACTGACTTCAAATTTGGATTCAGCGGGTCGAAATACATGTCGGGAGGTAGGTGGCGTCAAATTTACAAACAACTTTTTTTTTGTGCCGGTGAAATTAATGAACTGGAACATGCCAGAAATATTATAAATTATAACATTTTCAAACTGGTTGGTCGGCATTCTTAAACCACCTTGTACAAATGTTATTTTGTATTTTCGTCTTTGCTTAAAACTGTATGCAAAATTTCATTAAAATCGCTCTGGCCTTTCCAGAGATCAAGTGGGGAGTAAATAATCATCAAATAACAGACAATCAAACATAAGTATTGTGTAAATCATGCCAAAATATTATATGTCGTAACCTGTAAAGATTTGTTAAAGAAAATGGTTAAATTTGGTGATAATTTCTAATCGACAACATAAAATTTAATAAGAATAGTAGTTTCATTTTGATCATACGCAAAACATGTAACACCAAGAAAATAAATGTACGAAAGTTTTTTCAATAATTAGTATTTCTATTCCTCAGTTCTTTTCATTATAAGTCATTTATAGTGTTCTTTGATTATTAAAACATATGTTAAATTAAATCATAAACATAAGTATATAAAATTAACATAGTTTATAAACTTTAAAGTTCTAAACGAAAGCATACCAATGTACGCTATCTCAAATTTGGCATCAGATGACGTATTCTCGACATTAATTCTATTGGTCAAAAGTTAAGAGGTAACCTATTCTTTTACAGACCTCGAACGTCAAGAACCTTTCAATGAACTGCCATAATATGGACTTCTTTGAGCAGTTCAGTATTTATTTGAAATTATATAGAAATTTGGACGCATGTACACTTTTACAAGAAACCTTGTATTCTTTTAATTTCAAATGCTTTCAAATGTTTCGATGCGATAGTAAACTACCATAGAAAAGGGCTTTCAAACCATGTGTCCAGTTTTAGTTTTTTTTTCTATAGGATGTCTATAATATTATATCAAACTTAACGATTTAAAAACCTCAATGACTTTGTTATTTCAAATAGAACATCCTGTATGTTATTTCATATTCGATTAGAGAATTGCAAGAGCTTTCTGACGACCTATCATACTTGATATTTATTTTCAATGGTTTTGAGGATATGATCATTCGTGTCCAAATTTTGAGAAAAAAAAAACAAAAGTTCCCTATTTTTGATACATTTTATGCAACTTTTAAATATCCAATAAATAAAGAGTTTGACTGTTTTAAACTTTCTTTTATAAGATAACTCGTTCATTAATAAATAATAAATTAACAACTTTTTTATACAATACAATAAAAAAATAAATAAAAAATAAGTGTATTGATGTAGTTAGCTATAGATGCCTACTGGTACACGAACATGTCTTAAGACATGTCCGCACGTTCATGGACGCGCGTTCATGTACGTGGTATTCATATAACCTACACATACACTTAATTGCATTCAAGCAGCAACAAAAGATATGTATGTTCAACAGACTTTTAACTCAAATATGTCTACACACTGGCGCACGTAAACATGCTTACATGAAGCTGCTTTCATGTGTTAGGTTAGGTTAGGTTTGTTGTGAGTGGGTCTCAGTAGACCCTCCACTGCGGCCATCAGCAGGCCTATTGTGGCTCACGCCTAATTATATTTCACCCAATAAGTTCAGTCTCTTAATGAAACTGATAACTTTATTGGGTGAGAATGTGTCCAGATCCACTGGCAGCAGTTGCCCTTTGCCAAATATTGAGAATCGGATCCTCTCCACAGCGGGACAGGTACATAAGATGTGGTCTGCCTTCTCATCATCCTCCAGGCATAGACGGCACTCGGCGTTTTCCGCTAGGCCGAGTTTATGCAGATGATAGTTTAGTCGGCAGTGCCTGGTATATAGGCCTGCTAGAGTTTTCAGGTTTACGTTGTATAACTCTAAAAGTTTCTTAGTTCTTGGTTTCAAGGGATATTTTATAGACGCCTTAGAATGAACTAATCCTGGTAACTCTTGCCAATACCGGAGAGTTTTCCTCTCAGCCCAGGTTGAGATAGCCATCTTGGCAGTACTTGAGGATATGCCAAGTATTGGTTCTGGTCCGATGAATCGTGATCCCGCTCCTGGCTAAGGAGTCCGCTATTTCGTTACCTTCCATGCCAGAGTGGCCGGGTATCCAGACGAGAGTCACTTTGTTGTTCTTTCATGTGTTAAGGCATGCACGTGTGTTTGTAGACACCTTATGAGGAATTAAAGAGAAACAGGAATAACAAAATAAACTAAAAAAAAAAACATAATTATTTTCAAGGTTTTTATTGAATTATTAAGGAACAAAACAAATTTAAGGTATTTTCTTATTTATTCGCCCAATATTTAAGTTCAATTTAAATTAACCGTGGAAACAAAAGATAAGAGACTGCCAAAAGTCACAATTCATTGTGACAATTGTGACAATTATCAGTTGTGTGTTTTTTTTTATTGTAAGTCCGTATGTCGATGCAATAATGAAACTAGAATAATTATCAAAAGTGACTTTAAAATGCTGAAAGTTATACGTTTGTCACTTAACGCTCTAGGCCATTGCGCTACCGAGATACATGTATTAATTCACGTTTATTTTAAAAATTTCTAATTAAGAAAATCAGCAAATTCTCACTATTTCTAAATTGGGGGAATTTAAAATTTGCATAAAATTCATCAAAAATAGGGAACTTTTTGTTTTTTGTTTCTCAAAATTTGTACATAAATGATCATATCCTCAAAACCATTGAAAATAAATATCAAATATGGTAGGTCGTCGGAAAGCTCTTGTAATTCTTTAATCGAATATGAAATAACAGGATGTTCCATTTGAAATAACAAAGTTATTGAGGTTTTTAAATCTTCAAGTTTGACATTAAATTATAGACATCCTGTAGAAAAATTTTTTAAACAAGATACGTGGTTTAAAAGCCCCTTTCTATGGTAATATACCGACGCATCGAAATATTTGAGAACATTTCAAATTAAAAAGAATACAACGTTCCTTGTAAGGGTGTACATGCGTCAAAATTTCTATATAATCAAAACAACATAGATTTATGGGGGTCAAAATAAAACAAAGAAGGTTTTGTGCCATATCCCCAAAAAAGAAACAATTATGCAGCTACAGATATGTGTTTCGGAGTTATTGCCCCTCATTAGCGTAGCGTAGCCAAGGAATTGGATCTACGATAGGATAGATCAGGAACAAGAACTAAAATAAGGCTGGAAAGTATAGTACAGAGTACTCAATTAGTGCCTTCATGTTCCCATGTGCCACATATGGGGCCTCGATGAGCACAGTCAACACACAGAGCTCTATGTGTACTGCTCATTTCCACCTGGCACATACAAACAAAACAAGATAGATTTATTGGGGTTCAAAATAAAACAAAGAGGGTTTAGTGCCATATCCCCAAAAAAGAAACAATTATGCAGCTACGGACACGTGTTTCGGAGTTATTGCCCTTCATCAGCGTAGTGTAGCTAAGGAATTGGATCTACGATGGGATAGATCACGAACAAGAACTATCCGTAGCTGCATAATTGTTTCTTTTTTTGGGGATATGGCACTAAACCTTCTTTGTTTTCTATATAATTTTAAATAACTCCTGAACAGCTCAGAGAAAGTACATGTTGTGATAGTTCATTGGAAATCTCTTGATGTCCACTAATCAAATATGCAATAATATATAGAGTGTTTCTTTTAACTTAACAAAGTTGTCTCCTATCCAGCTAAAACGAAATACCCTGTATGACTACCAATATTTTTAGAGTATACAATTGTGAATGCTAACCAACTTTTGTTTTCAATTTTTTTCTTTCTGTAATAGTTACAGAGTTATGAAACAAATACGAACTAGGTGGACACCCTGTATAACTGCTGATTTGATTTTTTTTGTATTTTGTGAATTATCATTGTCAAACACATATTTCATTAAAAAAAAGTTTTAGTCTTCAATTTGTACTAGCAATTTAGCAGCAGGGCAAGCTAGTAATATAGGCAATGGGCCTTTTCACTACTTCTTAAATCTCAAAACAAATATGTTTATTTGAGAGCTAACTGATAGATATTCACCTTGTGCAACTCAGTTTGAAATATAAGTCTCCCATTGTTTAATAAGAAAATAAACATTTATAATGGCAATTTGAACACCCATTTGACCTTGAAGTTGAGTGACGTCACACAAACCGGAATGATGTTGGTAGCATTTGCCAGAACTCCTAATACTACTAACGTCACACCACATCTGACACATTTTACATTGTTTACGGTTAGTTTTGTGGTTATGTTCTGTGTGTTCATTTACGAATTGTGTTTTGCTTTGTTTCTGCACATTATTGAAAGAAAATGGAGCCAGGATTTTCTAAAGGAAATGCAGAAAATCTGCCGAAAGTTGACTTTATTATGGTGGACGGGTTTTACATGTAAAATTTGGATTATTTATCAGCAGAAGTCAGAAATATTAAAACAAAACGGTAAGTCATTAGTAATCGTATTTTCGTGTAATTTATTTATAAATATAATGGAACTACCATTATTTTAACATGCAATTGTTGCTATAAGTTTGGAACCAATGGTTTTATAGTAACACCAGTTTTCTGAATCTTCTTTTAACTGTAAAATTTCAATAATTTAGCATCAATTTCTAAATACAACTACTTTTCTTACATCAAAATGATCTTCACAACAGTAAATGTTTCTAGTTTTCGTCAACTGCTTCTCAACTTTGGCTATTTTAAACCATGCTTGTCGTCTATTTTCATCTGGTGGAACGTAAACGAAAATTTTGATTGGACAATTCATGTTGTTATTTGTACATGTTGGTACAAAGCACTTTTTAAACATGTTCCACGGTTACACACACAACAATCCAAACTAAAAAGAACCGACTGTCAAAGTCAATTTCGACGTCAACTGTCAAAAAGCAGAGAACCAACTTTGCAATACACCGATGTGTCATGTTCAAGGTCGTAGTCCCTTTGACGTCACTAAGGTGGGTTGCGTGACGTCACGTAAAAGCGCGCGCTTTATTTCCGCACTTTTGTTTTTTTTTTTCGATAGAAATCGTGCTCAAAAAAAGAAAAAAAATACGGCAAGTTTTTTTTATAAAACGCTATCACAAAAAGCAATAAAAAAAATCTGTGAAAAGGCCCATTACTGAAGATTTACAAAACGTCGTAAATTTATTCTTATTTAATTACACATACATTTTATGATTTTATTAAAAATAAATAAAACTCGGATTCGTGTTAAAAAAAGTTGGTGATGGTTCTGAAGCAACGAAACGTCGTACAGAAAATCGGTGTTCACCCACGGATGGAGAAGAAAAATGTGCTTTGGAGAAGTGTCTTTACTTTTTTCCATTCGTCTCTTCATAAACGAATTTAAAGATAAGCCAAAACTTAAATTTTCAGTTTTTTCAGAAATCTCGAAAACGAAATATAATACTGCGGAATTTTTTTCGCCGCATTACTCAGCAAAAAATATCGCAATTTTGCCCTAATTTAGTCGTGTTGTATTTCGTACGTTTTATAAGATCCTTATGATGAGGATCGAATTTGACGAGGTCTGTATACCTACTTAATATTTTGTACATTCATTGACAGTCTTAAAAATGTTCTTTAGTAATGTAGAATTATTAATAAATAAGTAGTTTAACGATGTCTGTAATGTTGCTTTCATTAATTTACTACCAGAAGAATTTTCATTAGTACCGCAATATAATTCATTATTTCTGGTTACCGACAAAACATATACACACTTCCAAGTCTTTAAGTAATGTAATTCTTCATTCTGAAAGACTTTCCCTAATGTTAAACACTGTAGGGCTTAAATAATAGCCCCCTGTCGGACTCGGCCTTATTGGTAATGTCTTCCTTTATATGGAACCTATTTAAGCATTTCAAAGTTATTATGTTTATAAATTATTAACCTCTGAGACATTCCTAATAAGAATAATGTGTCTCGAAAATACTTAAGGAATTAGTTATTTATTAACAAACTGAGGTTATTATCCGTTTAGAATAAAAAAGCTCTATTTATCACCGATATCTTATTAAAACGCTCATTTGCCTACGGTCTGCAACACACAGACACTTTTGTCCCTATTCTTACCTTTATTTCTTGATCTTTTGTTGCTAGAATTAATCATTAGGTATGTTTTGTATATTGCTTTGTCAGAAGAAGAACACAATCAATTCTTCGTAAAAAATATATTGAGTTGAGTCGTAAGAGATTATATAATGATTTTGCATTATGCGACTTATTAACCATCTAAACTGAATACGTTTGAAAGCTTAGATTGTTTTGCGCTATTATCATTATAAACAAACCGTGGAGTAAATTACGAGTAAATTAAACAGCACTATGCTCGACCTCGATTTAATTGTTGGGTAACACTAGACTTATCTGTTTTACCATATTTCAGATAAGCCATATGTTCCTTGAATCTAGTTTGAATTCATCGTCTAGTTTCTCCAACATATTTTTGATTGCAGTAATTACAGTTAATTTCGTAAATCCCCGACTTTAGAAAAGAACCTGATTTTTCTGGAAAACTGGTAGAGATAAGTATGGACAATCTTATATCAGTCGAAATGGCATTCAATTTTGAATTCACCCATGACAATTAATATGGGTCATTCCATTTGAAAAAAAAAAAAAGTACCTACTTCAACTCGTAAGATTATTAAATGTAGGTCTCAGTATTTCCGAGTCTGAATAACGTACACGTTTTGCTTACAGATGACAAGATAGAGTAACTTATGCCAAAACGAACTTTGAAAACTACACGTTTCTAACTCTTACGGTTTAGATGCTATCTAGCCCCATTTAGAGCTGAAATCGTGATTTTTTTTCAAAAACAACTGAATATCTCGAAAACGGTAAGATTAAAATACCATAGACATTTAATAAACTCTACCTAACATTAACCAAGGAATTCAAAAATGCAATTATATACAGGGTTTTCTATTTAAAATACCAAAGTTATGTAGCGCCCACGCGAAATGGAACACCCTGTAAAGCTAAAAATAGTTTCTTTACATGGCCCACATGATTCCAGACAACTTTTATTAAAAGCATTTTTTTATAAATTTTACAGTTACATAGTTACAGAAGAATCCCTCTTAGGTGGAACACCCTGTTATATATATATATATATATATATATATATATATATATATATATATATATATATATATATATATATATATATATATATATATATATATATATATATATATATATATATATATACATACATACAATTTCTGCATTTTCCACCTTGCACTTTTTTTCTTATGCGGGCGTGTACCCATTAATTCATATTGTTTTTTACTGTAATGTAATTAAACCTGCGTTAACTTCCTTCTCTGTTCTTATATATTCTCCTGGGTCCGGAATCCTATGAAGGTTGCTATAGTTGCCCGCGTGTGCGATGCTTGGTCGACGCTCTCATACAGAGCCATCTAAGTGGAAGCCGCAAAAGTGCGACTGTCTCCCTGTCAGTGGTTTTCCTTTAGTGTCTTTTTTTGAGTTTTGTCCACCATTTTAACTCATCTACACCGATGAAGACCAATTAGTCAGAAACACGTGTCCACGGTTTGCATCCTTCCACCATTTGCAATTATTGCATTTTCCACCTTGCACTTTTTTTATGCGGGCGTGTACCCATTAATTCATATTGTTTTTTTACTGTAATGTAATTAAACCCGCGTTACTTCCTCCTCTTTTCTTATATATTCTCCTGAGTCCGGAATCCCACGCAGGTTGCTATAGTTGCCCGCGTATGCGATGCTTGGTCGACGATCTCATACAGAGCCATTCAAGTGGAGCCACAAAAGTGCGACTGACTCCCTGTCAGTGGTTTTCCCATAGTGTCTTTTTTGAGTTTTGTCCACCATTTTAACACAGTTACGCCGTGCTGATGAAGACCAATTAGTCAGAAACACGTGTCCACGGTTTGAAATCCTTCATATTTATATATATATATATATATATATATATATATATATATATATATATATATATATATATATATATATATATATATATATATATATATATTCTATGAAAAAAGAAAAAAAATGTTTATTTTATGTTTTGAAGAAATAAGGTTATTTTCCTTGTACGAAGTAAATAATAAAATAAGGTAAATAAAGTACATAAAAAGATTTTATAGTATAGGTAGTGTAATATAGTATAGTTAATTGATTTATATTTTAGTCCTAACATTGAAAAAGGTGGAAAACAATCATCGAAATGTTTGTTATGAATGTTTATGAATAAATAAATAATTTTGTTTCTTTAAATTTGTGTCAACATAAGAACAAAAAAAAACAAGAAGACATGTACAATAAAAATATGTAAATAATAATAATATGGTATTAGGTATAAATCGATATCTTAGATGACATACAGATTTCCAGAGTTTAAACCTCACACAACCAAATATTTTTTAATTGTAACTTCTCTTCTTACATGAGGCCTATGGTGATGCCACGTGTACGGCTTTTACCACAAAAAGTGCGAATACATTACCGCTGTTTACTATTGGAGAGTAGCAATACTAATGATCATACGTTATATCCTCTTTAATCTATTACTATAACTATCACCCCATCTCTGCGGAGTACTTACAGGCCAGAAGGGCAATTAGAGTACACAGGGTAATTAAAGCGGTATAGGGCAATTGTAGTGCTTACGGTAAGATTACAAACGGTAATTAAAATATTTACGGCAATTTGAGTACTTAGAGTAATTACAGAAGCAAGGTTGAGTATTTAGGATATCTGGATTAACTGCTTGAAGTACTTAAAGCAATTACGCAGGTGGGTGAGAAGTAATTGCAGTAATTATAGTACTTATAGCAGAGAGGCGCAATTGTAGTACTTAGGGTAATTAAAGTATTTACTGTAATTAGAGTACTTAAGGTAATTACAACAATTACAAGGGTGGTGAGTACTTGGAGTACTTAAAGCAATTACACCAGTGGGTGAGAAGTAGTAATTACAGTATTTACCATAGAGGGACGCAGTTGTAGTTCTTAGGGTAATTAGAATATTTACAGCAATTAGAGTACTTAAGGTAATTACAGTAATTACAAGGGTAGGGGTTCTAAGAGTACTTAGGATAATTACAGAGGTGGTGGTACTTAGAGTAATTAGGGTAATTAGAGTACTTAGCGTAATTAGGGTGGGCAGGAGTGGAGGGAGGCCGGAAATCGGTATGAACACCCTACTAACAATTAAAAATGAGTCCACTCTTCTTTGAAAGAAAGTGTCTGACATTTGTCAGTTGAATTTTTATGAAATTTGTTGGCGCTCGCCCCGGAAATTGACAGATCGCCCAGTAAAGAATCACTATCCGGTGTTGTTAAGTTAATAACTAATTTATGCATAGTTGTTAAATATAATGAAAACAAATAACTAATGCCGTAAGCCTGTAAGTTACTAAATAAATTCAAACAAAAATGTCAAATTTTAACTCCCCATATCTCCTTAGTGAAGTATTAGGGCATAACTGTATATAATCTTTTTTTGTTAATTTCAAACGGTGAAGCAATCTTATAAATTGGGGGTTAAAAACTAAATCTCTCTCTATAATATTAATTTGCTCTGATCTTAATTCCATACTTTATTCCTCAGATGCAGATACTTTTTACTTTACATTCTGTAATTTTAATCAAGTAATCATCTAAAATATTGTTGTTGATTTTCTGTCTACAATACGTCTAACGTTAATATCCAGAGGGCGGATTTACTAAGTTTCTCTTTTAGTAGAAAACACAAAAGGGTCGCTAGGTTACAATACTCTAGAATGATGAGGGCGATATAAGTACACGTCCAATATCATGTTCCAAATTAGTTACATTTAGGATAATGTTTGTCTCTGCATACTGTATACCCTGTTGTTTTGTAGTTAAAAGTTTACATAATATGTGTACTAACCCTAAGGACACGGTTAATTACCATTACAAGACGATGTAACTGTTTTGTTGCCTTACCTAGGTTCAGATAAATATATATACAACTAAATCAAGTTGTATTATACAGTATTAATTACAACTTGGGATCTGGCCGTTTTAAATATCTTAGACTAAAAAGGTATAACAATTTATTATAATTTTTGTTTACGGGGTGATCCAAAATTACGGCGACAAACCTCGGCATCGTGGTCAGGGCCTAAACATAATAGGGAAAAGTTCTACGTATGAGTATGGAAATGGATAACGCTTTTCCTAAAAATCTTCGACAGTATTCATCAAATCTTATTAAAATTTCAAACGTATTTAGGCAAAGTTAATTGATTCACTGGCCGACACAATTTTTGTAACATAATTCACACTACTGTTTTTATATTGTTAATAATAATAATAATAATAATAATAATAATAATACTCTTTATTCGTGTTAGTATACTACAAAGAGTATTTACACAAGTCATATAAATAATAAATATAAATATAATATAGTGACGTACAACTAAATAGTTTGTATATACAAAGGCTAATTAAGAGTATAACATATATATAAAAAAATGGAATAAATTATTACATGAACACATAAAAATAAATCTACATCTAGAATTAAAAAAAAAATATATCGTCAAGTATGAAGTAGATATTATATAAAATAACAGTATATAAATTAGAGCACACAAAGCTAACTAAAGCAAAATGATATGAATCAATAAGTCCAGAATAATAATCTAGTTATGCCTTAAGGTCCAATAAGAAAAAATCCATAATATTATATAATGGATTGTTTATTAAAAGTGTTTTCAACTTATGCTTATACTTGTCATACTGGAGTTCTTTAATTTCTGTGGGCAAGGCATTGAAAAATTTTATTGCATAATATTCCGTTCCATCTCTGGATTTTGTCAGTCGCAAAAATTGTGAATTAAAGTTATCTCTATTTCTAGTTTGATAGTTATGAATTTCTTTATGGGAAGTATATTGATTTAAATTTGATCTAATATGCATAAGGCACTGAAATACGTAAAGAGATGGTAAAGTTAGAATTTTAAGTTTCCTGAAACTTTCTTTGCAATCAGTTCTATACCCCAAATTGTCGACTATTCTAATAGCTCTTCTCTGTATGGAAAAAACTAATGAGCTATGTGGTGAATGTCTCCAAACTAAGAGGGCATATGATACTTTTGATTGCACCAATCCATGGTAAACTCTCAAAAGAGTAGCCTGCGAAACTTGCTTTGACATATTTCTCAGTAAATATATATTCTTTGAAATATCTTTGCTTACAAAATTAGCATGATGTTCCCATGACAATTTATTAACAATATATACACCTAGGAATTTGACACATTCTTTTAGTTCTACATTATTGTGGACTGGGTTGTTTTTTAAAGAGAATATCATATTTTCACTCTTTGTGTTATTTTCAGTTAGTTTATTTGTCAGAAACCATTCATTAGTAAGGTATTCAGTACTGGATACATCAGAGAATAGACTGTTAATGTTTTTGTTCGTGTGCATTATAATAGTGTCATCTGCAAATAAAACAAACTTCCCCGGACTTTGGATATGTGGTAAATCATTCATATATACAAGAAAAAGGGTGGGACCTAACACCGATCCCTGCGGAACACCGAACTGAATATTACGTAGCTCAGACTTGTTATTATTATAGAAAACATATTGTTGCCGCTCATTTAGGTAAGAAATAATTAAATCTATGCTGTTGTTACTAAATCTATAAAAACGTAATTTTTCAATTAATATGTTATGTGAGACGCAGTCAAAAGCTTTTGTGAGGTCTAAAAATTGAACGTAGAGAAAATAATCATCCTCGAATCCTTCGTTAATAATATCCGTAAGTTTATTTATTGCCATAGTTGTAGACATTTTACTTCTGAAACCGAACTGATTTTGATTTAACAAATTATTTATTTCCAAGTAATCAGTTATTTGCATTTTCATAATAACTTCATAAATTTTGGTAAATATTGGTATAATAGATATTGGTCTATAGTTTTCAGGAGTATCGACGGAGTCTTTTTTAGGTATAGGAATGACCTTAGATAATTTAAGTGCATTTGGGAGAATATTATTGGAGATACACTAATTAATCAATTTGGTTAATGGTATAAGTATGACATATTTTATGGCATATAAGATTTTCATATTGATATCATAAGCATCACTACTGTTTGTTTTATTTAAATTATTTATTGTATTAAGCACTTCAATGTAGGAAACTTCAGTGAATTAAATTGGCTATGGGTGTTATTTATATCGGGAGATATTAAAAAGAAGTTGAAAGAGGTGATGCTGGTATTAACTGACTACTATTACTGACCACAATTAACTGAAAAAAATATCCAACAAGTCCTAATACGTTCCATTTTTCTGTGAACACAATATACCCTGTTATATTGTCAGGTAATAAATTTTATGATGGGTTGGCAATTTTAGAAAAGCAAGATAAAGTAAGGTGGGGCATTTGCAGTATCATTCTTGCTTTGGCCTTCCAGTGCCGTTGTCTACATAACTCTGTTACGACAAAAATGTCCAGTAAAACGCGCCGAAGTTGCAAAACCTCACCTGACACGTTTTGTTCATTTGTGGAGAATTCCTTGTGAATTCCAAGCGAAGCCATTGTCTGAAAATGTGGAAAGAAAACGTATTTTCTATATTTTGGAGTTTTAGTCGGAGATCAAGACAAGACATGAGCTACCCGCATCTGTTGTGTAACTTGTAGCGTGTCACTAGTCCAGTCAGTAGATGAAAGGGAAAAGAAAAGCATGCTTTTTACGGTTTCAATGGTATGGCGAAAACCCACCAATTATTTCGATAACTGCAATTTTTGTGTAACAAGAGCTGAGGTATATTCCAAAAAAAGAAAAACAATAAATCAAATTACCAAATTTCCCATCAACCCTAAGACCACAATGCATGACTTACCAGTGCCAACTGCGCCTTTAGATAGGCAAAATATTGTTGTGGGAAGTAATGGAAATAGTCACAACTCTTCAGACAGTCCAGACTAGTGTGCCGACCATTTGTATATTCCAGAAAGTTTTAGTGACCCTCACTTTACTGTATAAAGAAACAAAGATTACTACTTTTAGAAAAAGAAATGCAACATTTTCCGCATTTTATAATATGAAAAATTCACTATGCGCGTGTATTAATAATAATGGTTTTATGCCGGAACTTAATATCGAGCCCTTCTGAGTGGGGCTTATTCATATATTCTTCCAAATACAGTTTAAAAGCAGTATCACTACATAATGAAAATTTAATAACCATTTTAGTAGGGCTTTAAGGAGGGTTTACAAAATATTGCTGTTTTCTTTCTTTGTGGCACAGTCGTGCAGTAAAAGAACATTACGTGGAAAGAATTTGATACAGGAACTAGTAATGTGCAATAAGTGCCTCTTGTAGACCTAAAAATGTTCTTTTGCCACCTCTTCATATTAAACTTGTGCTAATGAAAATTTTGTGAAGGCTATGAACAAAGAGGCTTTAAATACTTAAGAGAACTTCTTCCACAATTAAGTGACCCCAAACCTAAAGAAGGCAATTTTATTGGTCCTCAAATTAGAAAATTGCTTGACGATGTAGATTTTAAAGGAACACTCAACAGACAGGAACTTAGAGCTTGGAACTCATTTTTAAGAGTAGTCAGGGGATTTTTTAGGGAATAAAAAGAATAAGAACTACAAGTAAGCGAACCTTTAGAATCGTACCAAACGCTGCCGAATATCCTTAAAAAATTTATTTTCTACATTCTGATTTAAATTTTTTTCCTGAATTTGGTTGTGATAAGTGACGAGCAAGGAGAAAGATTTCAACAAGATATCAGGACAATGGAAATTCGTTATCAAGGACGATGGGATCCAGCCATGATGGGTGATTACTGTTGGTTCTTAAAGCTAGACGATTTGATCCCTCATAAAAGAAAAAAAATTAACTGAGCATATGTTTTTCAAAAATTATTCTCTATCTTTGTAAGCATAATATATATCATACATATCTTTAATATATAGGTAGCAATAAATAGATTAGTAAAATTAACAATAGTGTTATTCCTGCCCATAATGTTTTATTAATGTAACAAGAAAGTGTTATGTGTGTTGACTTTTCGCTTGTCATTTCTGTAATCAAAAGATTTTATTCCAGTGGGATATGCTATTCAGGTACATGTTACAAAATGTCTGCCAGTGTTATTTGCTATTTAATAAATAATAATAACAGATGCTTAAACTCGCAAGAGATAGTAACTAATAAAATTTAACAGACGATTCAAAATAATTATGACGCTCATAAACATGCCATAAAAAACACATCAGAAACGAGTTGAATTTAATAAAATACATAAAAGTACAATCATTTACGAGAATAAAAGACGTCCCTCAATAATAAATTAAATTTCATTTATTTCAGTGTCATGTAATTTCAGACCCATTCATAACTTGTTTAAAGGATGACTTTGACTATAATAATTCAATGTATTGTCGAAATGAACATATTTTAAAAGACAGCAAATCAAGCGAACACGTTGTCTTAGTTGGAGATGACTGTCAGGTCGGGCCGCCCGCGGCCCGCACCTTTTCTCGGCTTGGCCGAGTCCAGAATACCCCGTGGAGAGATTAATTACCTCCAAGGTTTAATTGTGCGGCGCGCTCGCTAATGGATTCCCATCTTGTCTTATGAAGTCGCCGAATTACAGGGTGTTGTAGATCTAGAATTCGCGATTTCAACACTTATAGTGTTTTCGCAAATTCTGTAGAATATAGAAATGCGGATTCAATGGCCTGCATGCGTATGAAATAATAATAAAGATGAAATGATTTGATTAAGAATACACCCCTGTATTTAAATAGCCCTCCTTTATTTAAATAAATGCTTTGATAAATACCCGACAATTTTTTTTGTTTTACTCTACAGATTTTACGAAAGCACTATAGCGACGAATAATTTTTCAAATAAATTTACTTTGCTATTATAAAAGACTTAAACAAAAGAGCCCTAAGTGGCATTTGTACCTATTATCGACTTAAATTAAGATATCTACAAGGCGTTACGCATAAAACTCCCCAGAGTAATTGCTAAAAATTTAAAAAAGACCTTGTGTACAACCTTAGTATAAGTAAGTGTATTATGTGAAATTATTCATAACTTAACCCAATATTCGCCAGCATCTTATTTTTGTGACGGCCAGTTTTGTACATTCATCTATCAATCACTATGTTTAAAGTATTAGTATTGTCTGAACGTTATTTGTGGCATTGTCTACATCTTCTTTCTCTTTCTTAGTCTTACTACCACATGAATAATTCTTGCTTATACTAACTGTATCTTTTAGATAACCAAGAGTTACTCATGTGGTAGTAAACCCTAAGAATGAAAAAGAAAAATATCTTTTTTTAAGATAAACTGGTTCCTTGATGTTTATACAGGTTGTGTACTGAAACATTAGACATGTGTCTCTTAAATGGCAACGTTACAATGTAAACCAGAGGCATGCAAGCCATCGTTCATCAGCGTAAACATTAGGATAGTAGCCAATTCATTTTCCATCTAGCTGTCGTGCGGTCAACAATGCACAATGCCCGCGATAAGATGCCAATTTTCAGTCTTTCTTCAATATACCATGTCTAATACTTCAATATACATACTGTATACAGGTGTATATAGCATAAGTAGGTACTTATGTTAAGATTTTAATGATATTGCTTATTCAATTTAGAATTTCACATATATTCATGGTTATATGGATAGGTAAAGTATAAAAGAAATTTTTTATTTTACTCATTACTAAGTTACGGCGTGTTAAAGTACTACCAAATGTCAAACAGTCAACGCTTCTGTCATTATGGCGTTGCAACGCCCATAACCTCGGCGTAAATTTTGTTCGCGTCATAAAATTATGTAAAAAATAGCCACTAATGTTGTGATCATGATTAAAAAATTTAAAAAGCTTCTTTAGGTTTTGAACATTAGACTAGGAAGTTATTAAATATGATTTGAACGAAACAACTACTCAGCGGGCAAATACCCCGACCTGCATTGGATTATACCTTCAAATCATGTTAGATCGGTAGCCAATATCATTTGTCAATTCCTAACCAGATATAGACCGGTTTTGAACTTATTAGTTCTTCTCAGTATGCCATAGGTTATGGAACAGACAAATGATAGTGGCCAACCTGCTAGTCATATACTGACTAAGGTAAATTGAGTAGTGGTGAGAGGTATGTGAAACTTCTCATATGGTCCAAATGCTACATCATAGATGTCTCTGTGACGGATAGCGACTTGCCAAACAAGTACCGAGAGCGGCGACCTTTAGCAAAGGTAGACTAAACTACTGTTTAGTTTATTAACAGTAGTTTAGTCTACCTGGGCTAGAGGTCGCCGCTCTTGGTACTTGCTTCGAAAGTCACTATCCGCCACAGAGACATCTATGATGTCGGTCGGATAGTAGCATTTGGACCATATGAGAAGTTTCACATACCTCTCACCACTACTCAGACTAGGAAGTGTTAGGCGGAACACCTTGTATATGAGAACAGATTTATTAACCTGAACAGTTACAATCTAAACCGTTATACTGCTTAACGGTTATAGGTTGGCACTTGACGGTGCAGAGAATGAAGAAATATGGCTAACGTGGGACAGAGATGAACAAAGCCCCTTTACATTGCAAGGGCGGTGTTTAAACCACTGCGCATCCAAACTCAAGTACCAAGCTAGAATCGTTGAGTAGTACTAACATCTATTCTTCAACTTTTGTGCCCATGGCGTGCGCTGAATTACAGAACAATCATGACACAAATACACTGGTATGCTAATCCGGCGACCGAGTTTCGTTCACTTCTGCGCATGACGTCAGCAGCGAGGATAATTTGACGCGAAATTTAAATTGGTGAAATTGTGAAGTTGGCATTGTTAAGACAACTATTGTGTATTTTAAAGATGCAAAATTGTCCTGTAGCCGACCAAAGGAACTAATATAAGGGTATTTTAATTTTTCTAAAAACGAAGATCTATGAAACAGCGGATTGTGTGTGATATTATTTACAGGTAATTTGAATTTTACTTTTTGAATAAGATCGATTATTACAAAAAAAATAATAATATGCCGATTCGAGCGTATAAATCGATACTACCAGGTCATAATTGGTCATAATTGGAGTGTGGTATTAAATGGTAACATATTTGGACCAATCTCTGATCTCAGTTATACTTTGTGGTAGTAGGTAGTATATTTTGATATTTGTACAACACATTTTAAATAAAAATTCATCTATCAATTTCTTATATTATTTTAAATTATTATTAATTATGTGTAGAACATTTTAAAGCGATTACGAAACTTCGGTAATTCCTCGTTACTGACGTCACGTTTAGGATCACAAGCCACGCCTACATGCGCATTGGCATATCAGTGTATTTGTATCATGAGAATAATCTAGCTTGCTTTGCATAATAAACATTTCGAAAAAATAGCTGATTTCATTGTGATACATCTAACCCTGTAAGGGACAAATCCTGATATCCGCAAACCATATACGTTCTTACCATTGCAGCAGTGAATTACACAGCGAACGGTTTTGTTTGTTGTGTATATGGCTTGCTTTTGCCAGCAACTTGCAAAGAAGCACTACGACGCCATTTATCAGTAGGTGATTTGCGGTAATCTGAGTAAACTAACATGACACTTTTTTAAATCACTTACGCAACGTCGGGGTAGGAATTCTTTGTGCAGGTTCCCTCATTCACTATATCATAAACTAGTCTGACAAGACATACAACTAAAAGATGCGACTTGTAACAATGGCTGTGTCAAAATGAAAACGGTTCTTCTTTCTTACAAAGTTGGGTACAGAATTTATTTCACATAATTATTTCGGCTAAAAGAAGAAACACGTCTCTCTTAATGTAAGTAAATTTACCTTCTTATGGGTGGCACTGAACATGTAATAATTTGTGGATAAATATGTAATTTTCAACCATTTTATAACTGTTTTTTTTTACCTGTCTTAAAGCATGTAATTGTCTCATTGAATCAATAAACATAGTTATTTATTATCAACAGCCTTGTAAGTAATAAATCATTTAAATTATTGTTTTATATGTTGACCGGTGTGACCCAGAACACACTGTAAAACTCCCTCCTGTGTCCATATCCGTAATTATCTATGAACGCCAACGCTGACACTGTTTAATTCCAACTATTATTCCGCGGTTGTAATATTTATTATTTATTAGTGAAAGTAATAACATCCTAAAAGATGGGCTTCCAGTAGCGAGAAACTATAAGTGTCTAATTATTTAAAATTACGCATCTGTAATTTGGGGTTTTGTTCACAAAATATGTATTAAAATAAATTTGTGACATTTGTGTGTTTTGCTTCTAATAAGGTGTTTTGTTATTTAAAAAGAACTCTTAATAAAATGTGTAATTAATGAAAACGTCAATTCTAGGTTTGACGATGGGTGATGTGTCACCTCGTAATCAATTTCAGGTTTGACGCCAGGTGAATGCAACACAAACACATGTATTTTTAACTAGCGATCACAAAAGTAAAAGTGTATTACTAATGCTAATGCACCCATTAAAACATTTGCCACACCCGAATAGTCACCGACCGCCAAAATATTTATAAAAATACAACTATATAAAATACAATATACTTAGAGGAAAATTTCACCTACAAACACTTTAAGTTGCTACAATCTGCTAATAGTTATTAAGGGGCCTAGTCGGGAAAAAGCTTCGGATAGCTGTGTCACTCTCTAGAAAGTTTTTATACATGCACCCCTGAATAATTTTGCTCTTGACTATACCTTCACTGGACGTTTTATTCACCGACTTCATTGAGGTGCGATTCCCGATAGAGGTAACACTGCCTTGCTCCATTTGTAGTGATAAAGATACTTATTTAGAAAATTCACTTTAACCAAATAGTACGGAATAAAAGTTTGAAACTTGCTGAGCATAATTATGAAGATTAATTCTAGAAGACATGTGGAATTTTATCTCGAATTTTACCGATTGATATCATAATTCAGGAATCACGTTCAAATTTCACTTATATTTACAGTATAAATTTTCCCTACATAAAGTGAAAATTAATTAAAATAAATATACATGTACCCTGTAGTACACTTGCAACTACTGATCCTCCAAATTTGGTGTAATTTGACCAAACCGTATGGAAGAAATAAATTTTGAAAAATTACCTTACAAACACTGGTTCGATTAGCCCTCTTAATGTAACGAGATTATTATGTGACGAGGCGATTAGCCGAGTCGCCTGGCAACGTCCAAGATGGTTTAAATCACATAATAATCGAGTTACATTCAAAGCTTTATCGTATCATTGACAACGATGACGTGAAAAAATCAACAACTTCGGTTGTCATTTTAGCGTGCCATAAAAATTAAGATTAATTACGACAAATTTTGGCGAAATCATGGAAGATATTGATATTCCTCAAAATATACTTGTTGCTGCTAACACTGTAATATTAGATTTGCTTCCGGATAAATCAAAAATCCATTACGAAAAAGAATATCTTCAGTTTTGTGAGTGGCGTAATAGAGAACAGGTTCAAGGTGCTGGAGAAACGTTATTTGTGAAACTCTCAAATCAATACTCCCTGTCATCTTTGTGGCCAAAATATTCTATGTTACGAGCTTGTTTGGAGTTGAAGGAAAGAGTGGAAATCGACAAGTACGGCGCTTTGATACGATTCATTAAGAAAAAAAATGTGGGATATAGAGCTAAAAAATCGAAAGTATTCACGAAGGAGCAGGTTAGTGAATTTGTTTGTACTGCCCCAGACGAGACATTTTTAATGATGAAAGTAGCTTTTTAATTGGAACTGGCGGAGTTCATAGAACCAATGAATTAACGAAAATGTCCATGGAAAATGTTGAAATTCTAGAGAGCAAGCTAGTAATCACAATTCCTGATTCAAAAACCCACAAGAAACGGTTTTTTGCGGTGATATCTAACGGTGACGTTAATTCTGTGGCTTTATTTAAAAAAATATATAGCATTACGTCCAACTCATACTCCGCATAGAAGATTGTTCATATCATATAGAAACGGAAAATGCACCGTTCAGCCTTGTGGTATCCATTTCTTTTCTAACATACCTGCGAAAATTGCTATGTACATTTTTCAAACTTGAAAATCCAACTATGTATACTGGTCATTGTATTAGAAGATCTTCAGCAACTTTTCTTGTTATTGCTGGTGGAGACATTATATTTACAAGAACTTGGTGGTTGAGAATCGAGCAATGTTGCAAGAGAGTATTTAGAAGATAACTTGAGTAAGAAGGTTTCCATTTCGCGAAAAATTTAAGTTGGAGATGTTTCTGTAAACACTGTATAATGTACTAAAGAGACCATCGAACTGAAAAAGAATGTTGCTAGGCAAGATTCAATGGACATGCCCATCATTTTGGACAATAATGGTGTATCAGGTGTATCTATCAAATTTGAAAAACTGTCAAAATATTCACGTCAACGTTCATAAATAATAGCTATAAAATAAAGTTCGTATGTAGGGTATTATGATATGGTAACTAACGTATTATATCTTGTAACTAACGTATTATGTGCTACTAAATTATTGTGAAGTTATTGTAATGTTATGATGTTAATAATTATCAATAAAGATTTAACTTAAAGGAACCTTAATTTTCAATGATACGATAAAATAAATAATGTAATTATAAACTGTATAAAACACACTTATAGTACTGATACACCGATCAAAATTTCTAACCTTATTCTTAAAAATAATATAAAGTACCCTCGAAGATACCACCTACTCAATTACTAGAATATTTTGTTAATCCACTGATACATTCGAAATTCTATCCTGTATCCAAAGGATGAAACGGGAGGACCAAAGAGACAGAGAAGTTAATCAAGTGTGTTGTTTATAGTGGCGAATCGCGCACTATTATTAGAAGGCTTAGGAATCTTAGTTAAAACAAGTACGTTTCTGTTATTTTCATATATCAATCAGGTCAGAACACACTTTACATAAGAATAATGATGTTTTTTTTGTGTATTAAGTAATACGTCATATTTATTATTTGACATGGTGTAAAAAAATAAAGCATGCCCTACTCTCCCTTCTAATAACTGTCGGTAGCTAGGTTGGCAGCCTGAGTTTTTCTGTGCACGGTATTTCTGTAATAAAACTACACATACCTCTCTAATTTGATAACAGAAGTAATGCTAATGATACTCTAGCATTGCAGCACATTGCCCGTAATCTTGGGACGCTACTGTTAAGTTGGATCATTTCAAACAAATTTTATTGTTTCGGATTATATCGCTATATTGAGTGTTAAATTTCCCTGAAACTATTTTTTTTGACCGTAGCAGATACGTTGTTTCCAGATTGTTTTTCGATGTCAGCCAAAGTGCAATGTTTGTTCTTGGTTTGATTTGTGTGCCAATCCTATGGGTTTCACGTTATATTTGAATTCCAATTCCATCGGTTCCGTTGTAACTAATATCTAAAAAAAATATATTTTAATGAATCCCATTTAAATACATAATGTGAATAACCTTATTTATGTTAAATTCTGTTTGTCTTAAAGTCTAATTTTATGTATTTCCTATTTCTTCACCCTATCCTTTACCTCCATAAATATTTTGTTATTTCTTTTACCATTGACATAACCAAGCGACAAACCCATTAGTTTAAAGTGTCATGTTAAACTTAAATATCCTTAAAATATATCTGTCGTCGTAGTCAAACTTAATAGAGCAACATTAGGTTTTCAATGCCTATACGCGAGTATTTTAAGAAAAATGTTAAATA
This sequence comes from Rhamnusium bicolor, assembly GCA_029963845.1. Taxonomy (NCBI): domain Eukaryota; kingdom Metazoa; phylum Arthropoda; class Insecta; order Coleoptera; family Cerambycidae; genus Rhamnusium; species Rhamnusium bicolor. The sequence continues at coordinate 2,167,043 of JANEYF010005793.1, forward strand.
AATGTGTCACTTATAATTCGAAAGGATATATGTGCCATAGCTATTTTGTTTTCCAGAAATAGTTGGAACTAGTATCCATTATTGTTTTAGATCTGCAGTTAATCTGCATGAAACTAAAATTAACTGTTGACTAAATATTTTTGAATGGATACCTAAACACTTCTATCACAAGATAATTACGTTTTTCACTTTTTTCTACATTTAAATTAAGGTTATTGTAAAAACAAATTTCAGTGCAAATTTTTTAACAGGTTTATATGTCTATCTTCTTCCTATGGATAAAACAATACCATTGAAAAAAAATAAACATATAAATTTCGGGTATCACGATTTTTTTATTCCATTTACTTCTTTATGATGACATTGAATAAGCAAAAATCGAATCAAACCTTTGACCGACTTCAGCCACCATATTAAACAATGACCAACATACACTGTTTACTACGGAAACTACCTAATGGATTGAAATTTCCTTTTTTTTGTTACATTTATAAATAGTTCATTAAAAAAATTAATCTCTCTTCACAAATTACAAATAATATCAAAACACATGCTCTTCAGAAAAGGCTTTAATTCAAAAATTATTAACTGGATTTTGAATATCATTTTTTATATATACCGTGTATCCCAAATTCGATGCTCACCATTGCGATCTCGGAAACCATAAAAGCTACAAAGTCGGTTAAATGAGATAAATTTTAGCAAATTTTGTGCTGACTCCAAATTCGTTAAGAAATCACAGCTAACTGAAACCATTTTTGGGATTTTTTAAAAAGACGAAACTTTTTTGATTTCTCTTTTTAGAAATTAATATTTTGGTGTCGAAACGAATGTTCGATATTCTTTTGTCAAGAAATTCGAAATTACGTTTACTTTTCTTATGGCAGCCATATTGGATTTTTTATTTTCCAGATTATGCTTAAAAGCAGCTTTCAAATGTTGTATCACATGTCGAGGAAAAATTGTTTTCCGAGGGACTAATTTAAGAAAATTATTCATTGCTTAACAAAACAAAATAATAGGCTATGGAAAATCAAAAAGTTATTTTGATTTCATGGATATACCTAATACCAACCATTATTAAAAGTACCAGTAATATTAAGGTTACCAGTTTGATATGTTTAAATAATTTTAATTTTCTGTTAAAATACCGAACATAATCAATATGGAGAAAGTCTCTTAATAACAGCAAGTTAACATAATAGAGAAATGAGAGTAAAGAAGTAAGAAGATTTAATAAAACTGTTCAATATGACCTCCATTTAGCTAGATACATTTTTGGCATCTACGTCTACTAAGCTGATTACTCTTCTGAGAGTATTGGCATTTATTGTGCCGAAAACGTCCCTAACTCTGTCTTCTAAAATCTCGATAGTTTCCGGGTTTTCAAAATCATACACTTCATTTTTCACCGTAATCCACAAATAAAAATCAGGAGGGGTTATATCAGACGAACGGGGGGGGCCAATATAACTGGTCATCTATTTAAGATTATGCGGTTACCAAAATTTTCCTAAATTACCATAAACTGTTTATTTCTTGTTCTGTAAAAAGCTGTCGGGTAACACTTGATTTTCTAGAAGTTCACGATAGGCTGCTCCCGTTAAATTGTTGTGAAAATTGAATGGACCAACTAGATGGCGATCTAAAATTAATAATTAAGTTAGGGGTTATAGGCAGATCATATGAGTAGAATAAGAAGAGGAAAGGTAATACCTATCATGCCACATCAAACATTGAATATAAACCTAGTTTGGAATCTTCTTTGCGTAGGTACATACGGATTCTATGTGGTCCAGTGGTGATAATTGTGCTTTTTAAGGACTCCACAATTTGTAAAACGACTTTCATCGGTCCATATAACTCTCTATTGAAAATCAGGTTGTTCTTCACATTTCTGATTAAACCAACGAAAAAATTTAAGTCTTCTATCAAAATCATTATTCATGATAAAATAAACAGAAAAATTCTCATAAAATTCCATAGGAATTTTATGAGAATTTTTCTGTTTACTTTATCATGAATAATTACTCATATGGGATCAACCTACCTACGTTACAAAATCATTATTGTTTAAAACTTGGACAATCTAAGTTTGTACGAATAATATTTCCTTTGTTTTAATGTCATGTGTACAACAGCTTTGAGAATAATATTTGTGCGGTCAACATTATCAATATCAATACCGGTCTCTTTAATTATCAAAACTCCTATAATATAACAAATTGCTTCCAATTCTTCCAGAAACTGTTCTATGTCTTTGCATTATTTTCGGAAATGTTTCTGGATAGGAAGCCGATATGTTTTGCGAATATCTATTTACTTTAAGTAACATTCTAACATAAAATTTTTCTTCATTTGAGAAATTGTGCGCTATTTTGCAATAATCACACTCTTGAACAGTAATAATAAGTATTCTTGAACAGTAATATTAAGTATTGTTGAACAATTTACAATAATGCCAGTACTATTTAGTGAACAACTGTCAATTAACAGTAATGCTTATTATTTGTTTTAAACCACAGCCTACTAAATTTTACTGAAAGTTGTGTGAATTTGGTCGTTCCTAGAAAAGCATTTTTCAAATTTTACTAATTACTAACTACTTTGCATGCAAGAATGCCCTTGATGAAGAGGATTTCTTTATTCAAATTTTGAACACTATTGAAAATTGTATGACAAATAAAACCTTAATGATAGTCAAAAAATTTATATTTTTAGAAAATTGTATAAAAAAAGCAATTTACAGTAGATATTAAGTACATAGATAATAATTATTCCCCGTTTGAATAAGCAACTTCCTTGTCTCTGGCTTGACAAAAACTTTTTGATTTTCCATGACCTACTATTTTGTTTTGTTAAGCATGGATAACTTTTCTGAAGATAGTCCCTTAAAAAACAATTTTTCCTCGGCATGTGATATATCATCTGAAAGTTCTTTTTTAAGCGCAATCTGAAAAATAAAAAAATCGAGTATGGCTGCCATAAGAAAAACAAACCTCGGATATATCGAAATAAACAAAAGACTATCGATCATTCGTTTCTAGACCAAAATATTAGTCTCCAAAAAGTGTCCTAATAATGTAAAAGTCTAAAACCTATCTGACCAAGTATTACTTGGCCATAACCAAAAAGCGAAATCACAAAATTACCGTTTTTTGAAAAATCTCAACTACGGTTTCAGTTAGCCGTGATTTCTTAACGGATTTGGAATCAGCATAAAATTTTCTAAAACTAGCAGACTTTGTAATTCTTACCGTTTGCGAGATTCCAATGGTGAGTATCGAATGTGAGACACACGGTATTTTTGAATGAATACGCAAACAAAATTATTAGAGTTATTTCTACTAAAAAATTATAAATAACTCCATTTTGTTTTAAAGTCTAATGATTTTAATTGCTAATAAAAAGTTATACAAAATGAAGATCACATGTTATATGACATCATAAAAATAAAGAATTATCAATAAAAAATGCCGAATTAATAATGACTGATTTTTGTTACCATACATAAAATACCTATCTATAATCAATTTCCAGGAGAAAAATAGTAATATATATGTGTGGACAACCGATAAAAACTTCCATATTATTCCATATTCATACAAAATAGTTATTTGCAGATCAAGTGACGAAATAAGGGTCATTATTTTTGATTTTATTATCTGAAATGCAGTTTTGTTTTCAAGAAAAAAAACAACTAGTGACGCTATTGCCAAACTTACGTCTCTGATGTACACTATCCCAGATAAATCGAAGCCATCGCTATTCATCTTATTAGACTTAGTGAAGGCGTTCGATACAATATGCAGTTATTAATGAAACTGAACAAAATTGTAATAAGGAGAGTAGTTTCTGAAATTTTCAAATCATGTTTGGAGAATAGGAAACAATCCGTCAAAATTGGGACTGAAATAAGCGACAGTTAAATAGTAACTTATGGAGTACCACAGGGGACAGTGTTAGGTCTAATCCTTTTTCCATATATCTGAACATAAAATCCCCTAGAAAAATTATATCGTTTGCGGATGTTACGGCAATTTTATATGTATGTGACACTTGCGAAGATTTGGAAAATATTGTGGAAGTTGACCACTAAAAATTAAACATAATTTTGACAGCAAGAAATTAACCTTAAATCATAATAAAACGTACACCACTGACATCTCAAAGATATGATTTATCTACTTTCAAAAGCTGAAACTCACAAACAAGGCTGGAATTTATTCAGATATCTAAATAAATTCTGTAAAGCAAATGAAATATTTAGGCGTATAATTTTCTAAAATTCTATAAAATACGTTACTCGAAAAGTAAAAGGTATAATTTTTAAATTTCTTCAAATGAAAAATGTTTTAAAAACACAAAACTTGGTATATATTTATCAGACATGAGTAGAATCTGTATTAAGATATAGACTGATTGAATGGGGTGGTGTGGGAGAAGTTACCCTAGACCTCTTAGACCTCTCCAAAGTATACAAAAAAAATGTATATGGTATCCGGCTGATCTTCTATTTAAGAAAACTGGACTTACTAGTATAAGGCAACTATACTGCTATACGGTTATTATATATTAACAAAAAAAATATTCAAAAAATATATTTGCCAGTCGTAATCATAACATACGCTCAGGAATACTTTGCTGGCATAACACAATAAGCTGGGGGTTGTACTTATTGACCGGTAGCTCAGTGAGCAGGTCGTGAATAAGGGCTTAGATTGATTTGAGTTCTCACCAAAATCTAGGCTGGGCGCCAGGACTTTTTGCAAGTACCAAATAATTAAAAGTTAACGTTAAAAGATAAGGATAACGTTAAAATTTGAATTCGGTTGGGAAGGAAGTTGAATAAAAAGATATTATTTAATAAAAAAATATAATAAAGACTAGTATATGTACAATATTTAAATTGGCTCAGATGGCCTCTTTTAGTCAAAAAAATTTACTTGTGGTTGAAGACCAACAACTAACCACACAAAAAAATTATATTGAAAGAAAAAAAATTAAATGCCTGATCTCTTACAAATTTCTTCTGACCAAATATAACTTTCACTGGGGACGAAGATCTTACGTAACTTCCAATGGGTTAGTCCTGCGAAGAATCCACCAACGGCTAAGCTCATAATGGGTTCGGTGCCAGTTTGATTCACCACTGTCAGTACTGCAGTTACCCTTGAGAAAAAATGCCAGTTGTATAAAATATCGTTTTCCTGCTCCACCCAGTACATAATGATCAATTCGATCCACCAGGTATTAACATAAAAATGGGAGAGTTTTATGAGATCAGTATTATAGGCAAAACAAAGTTAAAAGCTGTGACGTTTGATTTGTCCAGCTATGTAGACAAAATATGGGTTAACACAAATTTACAGAGTAAATTGCAAACTAAACAAACTAGGATCGGTATCCTATAATATTTTAGGAAGTTGAAGACTTCAACTAACTTAAGTATCAATAAAAGTTACGTTAAATAGAAAAAAATACTAGTCCAACAAATAAACTAGGTGTAGCTACGATAATAAACAAGTGAAATAGGTATTCACTAAATGTTAAGATATTTTTTTTACTAAAAGAAGTTAATCTTCAAGAAAATAGAATTTAAAATGTCTGTATACAGACAGACAACTAGAAAGATAACATAAATAAATATTTGCTAAATATAGAACAATATGATAGTTTTCAACTTGAAGGTAACGTTAAATTATTTATTATTTCCTCGGAGAGAGGGAATAATGAATTGCAAATAAAGTTAAGATATATAACTTGACTATATGTTTACTGTAGATAATCAAAAGTTAATCAATTGCCAGATAACTAGGTAGGTATCTTTGCCAGAGAACTATGCAAGGCTCCACTAGAGCAGCGTTCCTGACTAAATACTAAGTAAACGTTCAAGTAAGCATTCGATATTTTAAATTTAGAAAAAACCTTACGTTACTGAGGTCTGGTTGATAAATATATGCACTGGTATAAAATAATCCACCACAAAACAAATGCACCACATTAGATAATTTTCACAAAGGTTATAAACAAATAGGTTTGGTCCAACAAGGTGTACCAATCACCAAATGTCACCAGTCACCACTGTTCAGAGCGCTACCAACGTAGCTAAGTGATCTGAAACATCAACAGACAAAGACAGAAAACAATTAACTACGATACAAAATGGCGACATCCGTTGCCGAGTAAATCTAAAATTTACAATAACCGAAAGTTAGTTTAAATTAGCACACGAACTTATTACAATATCAGAGGGATATTAGATAAATTGCCAACAAGGCACGATAAATCGATACTAATCAATATTAATGATGGCTGTTCCAAAGAACAACCAAGGTGAACTGATCACCGAAAAGCAAATTCGCCCAAGGCGTAAATTAAAATAATTACGGTACAACATTATTATGAAAATTACCTCAAGGGTACTTTAAATCAATATAGCAACTTTTTAAATAATGATGATCATAAAATCAAATGATAATACCAGAAAACATATAAATTTTACCAGACCATTGAACTAGAGATGGTTTCCATCAGAACGCTACACTAGTAAGAAGTAAGAAGTCCTGTTCTGTCCTCCCACCTAAACTCGGTTAGGGTTTGGAAAGAGACAGACATTTGAGAGTAGAGTATGAGCAATAAAGATAGATAGATATTTGGTGCAAAAATCTGCAAAACCACTGGTTCCAGTAGAAATCAGTGACGCCATCTCGATTAGACTGACAGAAACTTAATTCATCGTGGAACACAACAAACTGGAATGAAATGGCCTGCAATTTCGTTACAACTTGAACTTCTAGAGCTACCAAAAATGACAAAAACAATAGGACAAAAATATTGTGGTTGTTTGGGTGTAAAATTACTTAATATTATGAAATCCGAAATTACAATCAGCTCTCGTTTTACTACTTTTTAAAAACAAACAAAGGAATGGGTAAAAAATCAGGGACTATTATTTATTTATTGTCATTTATTTAATTCAATACAATATTGTTTGATTTATTATCTACCTAAAATTTTTACACTCCGGCAAGAATGGCAACATAAAATGTAAAAAACTGTGGTGTTTATTATTAACAATAATAATATATATTTATTTAGATAAATCTAATTTACAATCAATCAGTTTACAATTAGCTTACTCGTATATTAACTACATACCTGTTATTCTTAATATATTTCAATAATTTGTTTTTAAATAAATTTATATTATTATGATTTTCCTTTTTGGAAGACAATTAAATTTGACCAACCCCCTATCGAATAAACAATTTTTTGTTGCTGCCTTTCAGCAAAAATTAATATGGAAATTATTTCTTGTTCATGTGTGATAATTATGAACGTCCTCATTATATTCATTTTCTGTTCAATGTAGTTAGTAAATAATTTATAAATAAAAACCATTGAAATATAATAGTCTTTCATTAATCGAAAACCAGTTTAAACGATGAAGCATATCTGTTATTCGTGCATACCTACTACAATTTAATATTACCCTCATAGCTCGATTTTGTAACTTTTCAGGAGTGCTTATATTTACATTGGAGCAATAAATATTTGATCCACAATATGTAAAATGAGGTAGAATAATAGTAGTATAAACAGTTATTTTTGTTGAATATGATAAATGGAAAGATATCCTTCAAGAAACATATTTTCTTGGCTATTTTTTTTTTGTATTCTATATGTGATAATTAAATTTCAGATTTCTGTCTATTATTAAACCTAGGTATTTAATATTATCAACACATTCAACAGAGTTCCCATTTAAAGTAATTTTTAATTGTGTTTGCATAAATGAATTATGTAAAATATTACTACCTTAAATCATGCATTTTGATTTATTATGATTCAATGACAGCTTATTGACTTGTAATCATGTTGTTATTTGATTTAGTTCCTCATTTAATGTCCCTACAAAATTATACATGTTAGTATTATCAAAGTAAATTAAAGTATCATAGGCAAAAAGATGTATAGAACATTTTTTTACCACATTAATAATGTCATTAACATATAATAAAAACAATAAAGGGCCAAGACAGCTGCCTTGCGGTACCCCTACATTGTTTCTTATTGGTTTAGAAAACGATTCATTTATTTTGACAACTAGACTCCTATTTGATAAATAACTTTCTATTGCAATCATATTAGGTTTGAGAGGATGCTTTGTAATATCCAACAATTATTTTTATTATTTCTCTACAAATCATGAACTACTTATACCACATTATATTTTAGTCATTTATTTATTTTAAATTCGAAAATTACCCGTGAATTACCGTTCTTGAATTAACGTTCTTTCGAGGAATAAAAATGTATAAATCTTATATTTGAATGCAACCGTGCATAACTTGCACATTTTTAATCGCATTTCTTGGAAAGGTACCTTTAAAAAATAATGAATAAACCTCAGTTATATACATCAGACCAATTTTGCCGAATGCCGCACGCAATAGTAAAATAATTTGGTCTCATTTTTTTGTAAATTGTAATTTTCTGTCATTATTGGTCAATTTAGACCAATTTAAACTTAGAATTATTGTGTAGGAGAAGACTATTTAAACAGCTCTATTAACTTGGATGTTATTTTTTAATGTATTAAAATAATTATTAGTAATTTATATAAATATGTCAATTCTGTATATTTTTTTGTTAGGAAATACAGAATTTTAAATAGTTCCAATCACGAAAATTACAACAGATTATTGTTATTCGTACAAAAGAATTTTTTGCTGGTTAGAATAACCGCACGCAGACATGCCCGACTGTATAAATATTTGATATAAAGTTAATTAATTTTTTTGAAATAAAAATTAAAATTTTATACTAAAAAGGTAATTATTTCGCACTGGGTGTTTAATTCATTTTTTCTATTACAGATGTGTCCGTTCTGAATAAATTCTCTGGTGGAAGCGATCACAGGTTAGTCAGAGCAAACATTAAAATTAATCTTCAGCTAAAACTAATTCCGACAGAAACATTACACAAGATCACAAAACCTCGAAAATATATTAACGCACAAAAAGCCATACAGATTTGAAATTAAGTCCTAACACAATCAAGCTACTGGATGAAAGAAGAATTAGAATAGATCAAACATTGTATAGTTTCAAATAACTAAACAAGAAAATGAAAAAGGGAAATCCGAAAGAATAAAATAAATTACAATGCTATCATAGTAAGTTATAACAAACAACTGCAAAATGAAATTATTATATTCACAACCCTCAACAGGAAAAGTGACGAAAATAATCGATTAACAAAATTTGCCTGTACAAAATAGGAAAACATCATTGATGCCACTGATAAATTCTATAGAGTCTGTTTGCAATGTAAAGAGACCAGGAGCGTGATGACGTATCAGCGCGGCAAGCATGCCTACCTCACACATTCACTGAGCTATTCTACAACGACAGAATAGCAAAACGATTACTCCGCTTCTACGTCACAGTAACGCCCCTGGCCTCTTTACATTGTGAACGCACTTTTACCAAATTATACTAGCCTAGCAGATACCAACCACAAATTACGAAAATCATTTTAAATACAGCATACCAGAAATTACTGAATATGAAATGAAAACAATATTGAATTAAATGTAACATAATAAATGTCCAGGAGAAGATCAAATCACGACAGAAATGTTGAAATTAAGGGGAAAACCTGTGAAAGAAGAAATAAAAATGCTACATAAATGTCTTTATCAGGGAGAATCCCAGTGAAATGCTGTAACAAAAGTGAAAATACGAAGATTGAAAACTACTAACAAATATCTCTATTATCTCACCTCTATATAAACTGTTCACTAAAATAATAACATATTGTCAAAAAACAAGACTACACTTTTATCAACCTATTGTACAGGCTGGCGTTAGAATAAGATTCAGCGCTATGGACCACCTACATACCATGCTAACACTAATAAAGGAACGCACTTAGTACCATATACCCATTACGCCTGGCTTTCGTCGATTTCCAAAAAGGCCTTTGACTCCATCGAAATATGCTCTGTCTTAAACTCCCTGGAAAATGCAAGAATTGATTCTAGATATGGACAAATAATTAGAAATATGAAAATGCATCAATGCATGTTAAAATCGTGACCACAACCATCATATTGAAAACGTCTACGAGTATATTATGTATTTAAGTCACATCATAAAATTGGGTAAAGACAACCAAAATGCGGAAATTCCAAGGCGAATCTGACTTATATAAGCAGCTTTCGGTAAATGATGACAACACAATTCCCATTCAACTAAAAATCTATAATCCATGTATTCTGCCAGTTGGATCTATGAGGTGGAAACCATATCGCTCATAAAATTCTAGGTCAACAAACTGAGAACACCAAAAAAAGCAATGGAATGAGCTATGCTTGGTATCTCACTTAGAGACAAAATAAGATATGAAGAAATTAGAAGAAAAACAAATATTATAAGCATTATAGAGGAAGTGGCGAAGATGGGGCAGGACACGTAGCTAAACAAGCCGCAAATAGATGAAAACAAAAAATCACAGGCAAACAAGACATACATATGATGACCACGAAAGCTGGGTAGACGATATTAGATGCAGTGGTTACGAGTAGCACAAGACAGAGAACAGTGGATTGATTGCGAAAGATTTTCGTTCATAAATGGACCAATACAGGTTGAAAGAGAGAGAGAGAGGGAAGGAGAGAATGAGAGAGTAAAAAAATTATCAATCTTTCTACTTAAATGCCTAATGAATTGACTTGTTTTCCTCCTTAGCTTACAGTCACATTTCTAGCAATTCCAGAGACAATCATGAGACGCTCAAACACATGTAAAATATTAGTTCTTATTACTGCATTGGTCTACTGTATAGAAAGATGAGCGTAGATGACGCGCACGTTGCTCGGAAGCGATTTAAAAATGCGTGCGATGTGTTCTGTTAGCTATTTGTATATTTTCGCTTACTTTAGTGGAAGAATAAAACAAAACAGGTAAAATAAATTATTTATTGACAGAAAATAAACAAAATAGCAAACCATGTCTGCAGTCTTGCACAGCTAATCATAGACAAAAGACAAAATTGAAATAAAATAGGTTGATGCCAGAATGAAATAGTACCTTTTGCAACATCGCCAAAAGAGTATTTAAAGGATCCACAATTTTTCTTCGTAAAGTGTAACATCTCGGGTTTCTTTTTAGTAACTCTAGGGCAATCACTTTTTCTTGGATTATCCATCTTCTTCCATCTGGTCTCCGTCTTGAACAGCATAATTGAGAGATGAGAAAATCCGCAGTTGTACTTGTGATTTCTCTGAATAAATTTCTTAAAACAAGGCTGTCTTAAACATCTGTTAAGGCCTTGATGTCACTGGCCTTTTTCTTGCACCTTGTATGTGCTTCTTTTGCTTACTTATAAAATGCTGCTTTCTAGGTGTGGATACAACACGAGATACGTTTTTAATACTTCGGAACACAGAGCGACCAGTAGAAATTTGCAGACCGGAACAGCTTGGAATTGGGTCTTCAAACTGCTTCTCCTGTAATACAATGTCAGGTAAAAAATGTTTTGTTAACAATGCAGCCACGATGTAGACTTATAACACTGGCTAACAATACAACGCTTTTAGTACCTACATGCAGAAAAATATTAGTCTGCACGTAGAAAATCTTGCAAATTATATATTTAATACCTGCTTGGAGTTTGTAGCTTGGCGAGGCAGATAGCACGAGCGTAGAAAACAGATGAATGAGTATGCGTAGATGTACAAACGATCTAAACCATCAAGCTACAATAATTGAGTAATACAGTGTAATAACGACAATAATGTGGACTGTAAGTACTTTAAGAAGTGGAAGAAGTCAACATGCAAGCAATAGCCATAAGCATATTAGTATTTCCTGAAAGCCTTTTATCATTACTAATGCCTAGATTTCATTGAACTACCATTTCTTGTAGTTAATCCAGTTGCACATGACATGGGATTAATGTGGGAACAGTAGAAGTAACTTCCGTGTTACAAGGTTCATTTAACTGTCTGCCGAAAAATGACCATTGCAAATCAAATAATTACGAAGAGATAAGCCAGGCACGTATTTCATTCCCATGCTTACTTGCCAAATTTTGGACCTAATAAGAAAGGTACATTTCATTTAAATGCTTTTAAAACTCTTATAACACAAACTTACTTTTGCCCATTGATTGGAAAATAATGCATTGATTGGTAAATAGTGTACAACGGCTTACAGTTCACAATCAATGTACACACGCGTGAGCGAATTAAGGCATCCTTGTCTATTATTGGGAAGGTGAACGTAGATAGCGCTAGCAGCACCGCATTTCTATTGGATGCAGATTATCGGTCATCCTGTCATATCGCCATATTTTTTGTTTTGTTTTACAGTTTGAGCGCATTGTTTTAATCATTTTTGTATTAATGACAAAAATCTCTCTTATTACTGAACTGATTTGATATCTACTTATGTATCTCATGATTGTCTCTGGCAATTCTGAAAGTAGCTGTTTACTGCGATCCTCTGTTTTTTCTTCACACGTGTGGTGTGTGAGTAGTTTTGTCCATGTTGACCATATTTTATTTTCTCATTTACCATGTCTTATGGTTTCCATACTATGTCCTAAGATTTCAGATACTTTATTTAAATAATTTTTCATTATAACTTTCTAAGTTGCTGATCAGACAATAAGTACGGCGACATTATGATGATATATACTCATGAGTGTTTGCTAATTAGCCAGAAATATAAATTTAATAACACACAATATGTTTCTACTTTATCAAGCTGATATATTGTAGAAATCATTGTAGTAGTACTTATATATTAAGCACCCTATTATGTGATTTAAACATTTAATAAAAATAATATTCAATAAATAAACATTGAATGCAGCAACGATGCCATAAAGAAGGTATTAAAATTGTTGGGAAGATTTTAAATCTTATTTTATAGAGGTATTAAAAATAATTTATTACAATGAATATTTAACAGTATATATTTATCATCTATCTATACTTCGATGTCCGAAGCAGCTTTGCATTATTTTCCAACATTTTTCTGCCTATAGGATATGGAAGAAAATATGGTAATTGATTCTCACTCCCATATGCAATAAAAAACGATTTTGTTAGTTCCCTTACTTGAGGCTTTAGATTCAGTTTTTTCAGCTATATGGCGGTAAAGTTCAAATCTATTTATATACAGGGTGGTCCGAAATTTACCTTCAGAATTTTGAAAATTAATAGAACCCATGAAAATAATACGGGTTTAAAGTACAAACTTGAATTGAAAACCCTTTTACCACTTTTACATGTTTGCAAAAATTGTCTAAAAAGTGGATTATCTAGTTTCGACCTGGGTTTAGTTACATCCAACCATCACTTCCACTAAATCTAAGTTAAAATTGCGTTCCTTGTCATTCTCTCAATATCAGTAAAGCCACTCACATCCCTTTTATGGTTATCTAAGGAAATGTGTTTGGTATTATTTGTATTACATACCCAAGAAAGTACTTTGTCACAGCTACTGCAATATAATTGTGTACCATCAAATTGCAATTTCAGGATATCGTGATTCCACAAATTTACTGTAGCCTGTGAAGGTTTAAAATAAGACATTTTAAAAAGACCGATCGGCTCTATGCAGTTTCGCGCTGTTTTTGCATACAATTCGACGATATACAATGTACTGACAAACTGCGTGTGGTCTCTCTCTCTCTCTCTCTCTTACGGTTATTCTCGGTTGACGCAAAGCGCAGAAGTACCTACATAAATTCTCAGAATTGCAATAGTGTAGTGCAATTGTAAGAGAATCTATGACGTTTTTATTAATACACTACGCCTTCCGATGAAACTAGTTTACGTATTAACATTTTGAAATGGAATAAAATTTACTTTATCATGTCGAATAAATTTCTGTTTTTCTGTTGTTCAGGAATATTTCATTAGGTGTTTACAATATAATATTATGCCCGTGGCTGAGAACCGATACATACGTCTGATCTCTATTAATAAGTGACGACATTTCGGTTTTGAACGATTGACAATACATTCCTTTTTTGGTATTATTATCAGTGGCGGCTGCTCCTAAGGGGCACAGGAGCACGTGCCCCCTAAAGCAAATTCAGCTTAGCTAGTTAATTAGTCAATTTCTAATTTCTATTTATTTTTATCCATTTTAACATTTTTATCAACATAATAAACCCCAAAACTAATTTCCGACGCTATCGCTGCGTTACAACTTGAGTTTGCCAATATCTACTTCACAAAGGGCACAAGATGAGTTGTGTACGGAGATTGCGTCATGTTTCTGCATCAGGCTAGATTTTGTTTACGGCATTGCTATGGCAACGACCCCCCCTTATGCTCTAATGCGGGCACAGTTCACTTGTGTACACCCACAGACCACATAGACTTGTTGCAAGGAACCAAGGCATGAAGCCACCGCGGAGCCTGGTCGGTGCCTAGCAGTCGCATGGCGATTAGTATGATTTATGCAATCGAGCTGTAAAGATCTATTGTTAATGAGATATTTGTATGTAATAAAGGGTAAATGTGTTGTTGAAGTGTGTCCTAACCAAAGTGACACCGGTACCAGTGTAAATGAAAATTTTTCCTTTTTTCAGTAAGTAGTAATTACGAGTTATTTGTTATTTAATTTAAATTTTAAGCAATCTGCCTACGCCATGTGTACCTGCGCTCCAGCATGTTTGCAGGACTGGAGTAGTAAATTGTGTCAAATTATTTAGTTTACAACTCGGTGGTTTACTAACATAAAACTAAGTCGACATTTGTATAAATGGTATTTTAATGCCATTTTTTTTTTACCTATACGAATTTTATTATATTTATTTTTATGCATGTTATTATAATACATTTGATTTAAAAAAAATACCTCGAATATTTTCATACGGATTTTATTATATTTATTTTACTACATAATAAAAATTAAAATACTTAATATTTTATTAGGAAGAATATTTAATCTTATGTGTAAAGTAACTTATTTTAAATAGTCTTTCTTTTTTTCTGTAATATCAGACAGCATGGGGGATGGAATAATAATCCAACTAGCCGCCAATTTAAATCTGCATATAAAAAAATTGTTGATTCATATGCAAATTAAAGAAACATTCTCTGGAAATTGCATTCCTTTGGAAAATATTTCTATTTTAAATTGTAGTTCTGCAATAGACAAAATAAATTTAACTTGC
Source organism: Rhamnusium bicolor (assembly GCA_029963845.1). Classification (NCBI taxonomy): domain Eukaryota; kingdom Metazoa; phylum Arthropoda; class Insecta; order Coleoptera; family Cerambycidae; genus Rhamnusium; species Rhamnusium bicolor. Next base: position 2,182,250 of record JANEYF010005793.1, read on the forward strand.
AATAAATTTAGAGCCCATGATATATCTGAAACTGAATATAACTTTAATTTTTCTTTGGAGTTGTCGGAGTACAACGAATATATTATGGTGTATAGTGGCTTTGTGGTAAAATCAATTTTAAAATCGTTAAAATGTGAAGAATGTATAAACTAATATTTGTAAAAGACCGCGGTGGTCTTATTTATCCGTCATCTGATGTCATACAAATATGTAAGGAAACAGAAAAACATTTAAGACATTTTAAAACTGAAAAAAAATATTCAAATAGATTTGAAGCTAAAAATTAAAATTATGTGTAGTGTTTTAAAAAAAGTTTCAAAATTCAAATATTTTTAATGATTTAGAAATTCACCAATTGGATAATTTCCCGAGTAATTTCCCTAATAATACCAATCATATTATTGAAATTATAAGGGCAATTTCAGAAACTTACATTAAAATTAGAGGTCATCATTTTACAAAAATGTTTCATAACTGTTTATGTACTAGATCTTAAAGTGGGAGGACACCTTTGCAAATTTTTGCTTATTTTTTAAGCAGCACACGATTTTGAGAACAAAGAATATTGTGAATGGTTCTCTGGTAAGTTAATTTTAATATACAATTTCAAAATGTCAAATGTGTGCCCCCCTATAAAATTAACCACGAGCCGCCACTGATTATTATTATTTTTTTTTAATAATAATCTCGAATTCAGTTTTTATAGCTTTGTTGCAAATGTTCAACAATTAGGCTAGTTTGAAGGAGAAGAGGTAGAATCATGGGGTTATGAGAGGCCAGTATTGGTTTTAGGTAAATTGTGAATTGGGTTGACCCAAATGCGTCATAAATGATACGATATTGATATGCGTGGAATGAAGAACAGAGACAAGAACATCATAGAGGTACTGGGGTTGGTTGAAGTACCACTGAACATGAAGAACGCTTGTTAAGAAGTACGGGCTCAGTACAACCAGCTCTGTGACAAATGAGCGGTTATCGGCTACAGGTCAGGCACTATTCATCAGGTCAATTTATTGAAGAATAAGTTCATTTGTGCTTCCATCGTATCAATCTCTCATGTTGCCACTGACTCGAAGGCACCGAGAGGTAAGACTTGAATAGTGCTAAAAACCTACCTAATGGAGTGAAGAAAAATTTGATGGTATTCAGTGATGAATCCCGATTCTGTTTGTGGGCTCACAATGGGCATAGAAGCAGGATCCCTAAGTCTTCCTAGGAAGGAATATGAATTATAATGAAACATGGTAAGTAAATGTTTCCATGAATACACTTTGGTGGGAACATTTGGTAAGGCAACTTTGTGCACTCTCGAAGAAAATCGAATTGCCGAATATTACGTAGTTTCACTTATAATTATCCAGGCGTTTGCATCGATGCGTCTATTAGGTAAATCAAAATACACCACGCCATCGCATAAGTGATTATATGACCAATAAAATAGCCAAAATAATTTTATCTCATGTGTTGCTATTTTCGAATATACATAATTCATAATTCTTACACTATTCAATTCAATGTGATAACACATGATAAATAATTCAAAAAGTTGAGCAGAGAACATATTCATATAAATTATATGGCTATGTTGTGAATATCTTTGCGTTGTACTTTCCTACGTCATTTTCAAAGGTAGGTTCTCTTTTCTAGTAACGCTGAGGAATAAATAGTTTTCTTCATTGTAATCATCGATTAATCCAACTCTTTCCCTACTTCTAATGACAGGTTCTTCTCCTGGATGTACCATTATCTTCATCAGCAGAGTTTTCATCTTACTAGACAGTATTTTCAGTAAATATAAACAGGTAACTTACAATATGCAACAAAAAAACAGCTAAATATTAAATATACAAAAATGACTAGCGTGACTATAGTCATAAAAACGAAAACACCTGAATAGCAACATTGTATTTGGAATATTAAATAATACGTTTTAGTTGTTTATTGTGATACATTGTAACTAAAATACTGTTTTCTAAATATGAAAAGAAATAAACACAAAATTCTATACAGGTGTTTTTAAAGAACACATTTTCGTGTTTTACCTGCACTTCACTGATAATCTCGGTATTCGAAAACGATGCAGATTAGGAAATATCCATAGCACAAGTTGACGATATTTCCTGCAGAAACTTGCAGAATGCATAAAACGAATTAGTAAAAAAGTACCTGATATACCTTTTCAAAATAGTAAAAAAAAGGTGACCATATAGTCACGCTAATTGTTCAATGGTGCTTGTTTCCTTTGTTTCATGCACTTCATAATCGCATCAACATTTTGGCCAACACTCTCCATATTTTTAATACAACACATTATATGCAGCTGACAGTTCTCAGATAAATTAATGCGAGACTTATTTCAATAAAAGCTTTTTTCGTAAGAAATTAAACTTCAATCGCGTTTTCAGACAACAGACAAATGAAGTCTTGGCACGTGGGAAAAATAACGAAAACGCCGATGATACCTGTATTTTTTATTTCTTTAAATATCTATGCATTTTCATGGCCAATTTATTTATCAGTTGGATGAATACGTACTTGTACATCACACGTATATTATTATGTGACTGCTTCGACTCATTTAACTAAATATAAAAATGAGTTATTATTTACGATGTTTGCGAGCAGTAATTTATTTATAAGTAGACTCTTTGATGTTCCTTGCAAGCTGTACTTTAAATTCAGTATAATTTACAACGCAGTAAATATAACGCAGTAGATATAAAATAACATATTCTTGGATAAATTGAAAATAAATAAATAAAAAATATCGTATACTTTTACTAAATTTTTCTTAATGACATTTAGCTTTACCGAATTGATATATTGTCGATTTTAATAATATATAGGATAGCAATACTTTGCCTCTATGCAAGAAACAAGAAAACGGCAAAAGTTGCTTTAAAGATACAGAATTATTGTATCTTTTATAAACCACAAATTAGTGCTATCACTTTTTAACGAAAAACTCTACTGTAAATTCAATACAGACTCCATACATTCTTCTAAGCTTCGCATCGGTCTCTCTGTCCACCGTCTCCACGTAGACCAAAAATTCGTTCGTTCAGGCGCCGATATTGTTGAGCCACCAAAATATTACTTGCATTCGGCCGTCCTGCATCAATTTGGCGTCCTCGCCTCAGCTTCATCTCTCAGAACTATATCGTCCCAGTCGTCCCCTTGATCGCTTTGTTCTTTGACAGCTGCCTCGGCTCACCAACGGTATGGCCCCGTCGGCCTGGCCACATTTTGGTCCTCAATACCATGGCCCAGTGGGCCTGACCACATTTTGGTCCTCAATGCTATGGCCCAGTCGGCCTGACCCCATATTGGGTTCCCATTCGGTCTGACCACCTTTTGGTCCTCAATGCTATGGAATCGTTTTAGTATTCTTTAGAGGACCTAGTACCATGTTGATCAATCGTTGAAAACATGTAGGAGCATTTGCCACGCCAAAAGCATTCTCGAAAATTCATAATGATTGTCAAGGGTGATAAAAGCTGTTTTAAGAATCGAGTCCTCTTCAACTCTCATTTGATAAGACCCACTAGCTAAGTCCAGGCCCGTAAGGTATATTTTTGATTCACTAATCGGTCTAGTTGTTCATCTGCTATGGGCAATTGATATTTATCCTCAATTGTAATATCATTAAGACGTCTATAGTTCACTACCATTCGATAGTCACCATACTTCTTTTTTACAAGTAAGACCGGGCTAATATAGAGCGAATCGGATTCCCTTATTATATTATTTACTAGATGTTCATTAATAATTCCCTGCAAAATATTCTTTTCAGCCCGCACCATTCCGTATGGTTGGTATGAGACAGGTGCATCAGTTGCACATTTTATTGCGTATTTCACAAAATATATCTTGCCTAAATCCACCATTGATATTATCCGATTCTTAAAGTCAAACAATAATTTTAAACATTTCTGTTTAGCTTCGTCAGAACTTTCGTGGAAGTTTATATTACGAAACATTTCATTCGACGTATTAATTGTTTTTTTTTCTGATGCAGTGAGTCGAATGCCTATATTCTGTGCACTTTTAATTAATGTGACTGTCGGTAAATTCAGTAACTCACAGCTGATAATATAGTCCATAAAGCATTTTCGAATCTTTTACGTTATAGCACAAACTTCCGCACTTACGTCAACAATACGAACGTGTGTGCTTGCTATTTGATTGCTTATTATTTAATTTCCAGTGAAATCCCGCAGTACAGAAGTTTTTGTTTCTACCAGTAATTCTAGACTTTTGCTCACACTCTCTTTGACTGATGTTTTGGAACTTTCTGAGTCTATTAGACAGACAGTCACTTTCGCGAGCGTTGGATTGTTTCAGTGTTCAAATCTCTAATTCGTTTCTGGGTTTTCTTAGATGACGTAGTCCGACGACTCCCTAGGCTCACCCTTCGGGATATATCGGGTATTGGCGACGTCACTCATGACCGGATCATTAATTTTTCTTGTCTATATTATTTTCTTATGGTGGTGGGGTGGGCCCTATTGGGTAACATCCCACTTCTGAATTATAAGACAAATTATATGTAAGATCAGTTAAATACACGCTGTATGTTAACTATAACTTTATTATACATACGCATACAATTCAATACTGACTCCATATATTTTTCTAAGCATGCATCGGTCTCCTAGATCACCGTCTTCACGTGGATCAAAAATTTTTTGTTCAAGCGCCGATATTGTTGACTCACCAAAATATTACTTACATTACCTTTCTCTCTTTCGTACTGGTATTACACCTCTATATTCTCTAACCATACTTCCACAATGAGCGCTCTTCATGGCTGGCACTAGTTCAATAACAATGTATATCTTAATGTTTTAAAAAAATGCCTCCCTATGATTTAGGATGTGAAACTGATATAGCTATTATTTTCACTGATACTAATTTAACATGATTATTTATTACTCATCTACTTTCGGTAACTAATATAATCAAAAGAGAATAATCGAATTTTGTAGTATATATTACATTGCAAAATTCGATTATTCTCTGTCAATTTCTTACATTTTTAATTTTTTTTTGAAGGGGTGCTTAGTTCTATCTGTCAATTTTTGTCTATTAAAGAAACCTAATTATATTCTTCCACAATATTTATTTCCTCTTTATAATTCCATTATCAACCGGAACATTATTATAAATACCAAATGAATTTCTTCATAGGCATTACGCTAAAACCAATTGCTTACATTTATATATTAAACAAATTTGAAGTAATAGGTTGTAGTATTCCCATGTACACTTTCTTTGAATTTCGCGTGAATATTTAAATCTGACACGTTGGCCAACGTGGTCGTCGAAAACTACGATGTGGGCTGCTTCATCCTGTTGGCCTACTCTGTTGAGAGCATCTTTAGGGGGGAAGGGGGTGTAAAAAAATTAAACCAACATCAGCATTTATCCGGTGGTATAAATAGATAACATGTTTATGTGCATGTATAGTTGTAATACACCTCAATAAAGTAATCTTTAATAATATCACTAATATTTGGACAGATAGTACTGGCTACCTGTCAAGAACTCACACTTCATGCCAAAAACCAAAACTGGAGGGATGTTAATATGGCAGCATCTCTGCTGTGGTTATATAAGAACCTGGTTACGACCAAGGCTCATTCATTAGTCCTTTAGACAGTCCGCAGTATTAAAATTAAAAGAATATACTAATAAAGAAGAACTTATGAAACATTCCTCGTCCCTGTTCCCACATAACTGTGAGCGGGCCGGCCTTCAACACTACTGGCAAAATAAACTCAAATTGGGTTACTATAATCTATCTTGCGTGATCTATGCTATTAACGTCAACCTACTCCCCTAAATTTTTATAATTTCATTTTCAGGTGGCTTCTCGTAAACAAGGAATGGCGCCATCGTTTAAAATAAATTCATTACAAAAAAAAATCATCGCTTAATGTGTTTCTATTCCAGAGAGCTGGTAATCTGGTTGAATAGTTCCTTACCCTATATTTTGCATTTAACAATAAGGTCGAGAAAGTAATAATAAGATATTGAAAACAATAAAAATAAAGATAGAAAATGGACAAATCTGTTTTAGTCTAAGCAATAGCATGCAAAATCAACGATGAAGGGTTACCGTCTGCCAATCGATAATCAGATAGACCATATGGGTACCATATTTTTTTCTCTTTTCAAATTTTTGGTATGACGGCCAGATACGGAGGGGGGAACATTTTTTTTAGTCGAATGGTTATTGATGTTTGTCCGCATAAGTAGTTAATATATGAACTCCACATACCCCAATTACGTTGGCCGACAAAACTTCCGGTCGGCGCGCGGTGATCGGAAATTGAAAAAAAATTTTTTAGTTACCGGACCAAACCTAGCGCAAAATGTTTGTTTTGGCTGTCAGCCAATGTTAGGGTTTTTTAGTGCCTTGTAAACCATAAGCTGGCTGGGTAGACGTTTTTTTAATTCCAACTATTTTTTATCAAAATTTCAAATTTTGATCCATTTTTCGCCACTTTGAGGGCAAATTGCTCAAAAACTGACTGATAGAAATGTCTGCTACTATGGTACAGTACTGTACACACCAAAATAAATATTTTGCGGTAGGTTTGGTCCGGTAACTAAAAAATTTTTGTTTTCAATTTCCGGTTACCGCCGACTGGAAGTTTTGTCTGCCAGCATAATTGGGGTATGTGGAGTACATATACTAACTACCTATGCAGACAAATATCAATAACCATTCGATTAAAAAAAAATGCGCCCCCCCTTCCGTGTTAGGCCGCCATACCAACAATTTCAAAAGAGACAAAGTACGGTGCTCATATGGTCTCTTTGATTACCGACTGGCAGACGGTAACCTTTCATCGTCGAATTCTATTGCTTAGACTATTTATATCCGTTTGGTATGAGACAAGGCTTCACAGAACTCCGAAAATATCAAAGGGCGTGCAACTACGATAGTGAGTCAATTTTCATGGGCACCTATAAGTACTTGGAAAATATTCTTTGCCCAATTTTTACCATGCCATTTTTACCGTGCGTCCGTGCATGTATATGTAAACAAATTAGATATTATTAAATAAGTTATTAATATAACAATGATACAGTTATTATTATAAGCAAAAGATTTATTTTAGTAAATGTTAATTCTTATAACCTATTTTTCACGATTTAGCAAAATAATTAGCGAAGTTATTGACATTTGACTTGTCTCCACAGGTAAGTATTTAATTAAACCTCAACCTCAAACATCACTAAAAAATTACACAGCAACTTAGCAACGGAAGTAAGTATATGAAATCATTATTAAAAAGTCGTAAACATGTCAAACTTTCTACCTTTATGCTTCTTTGTTGAAATACAGCCATTTTTCAATTTAAAACTTAATTGCAAATATTGATTTAAAGTTAAAGTATACCGTCCCGAATAAAGCCATTCTGTTGAGAAATACAAAAAAATACATTTTATGACTACTGCATATCTGTACGAATACTTTTAATTGATGTTTTTACTATTATCGTTTTTATTTCCATTAGCCTCGATAGTAAAAAGAGCATAAAACTGTTCGTAACATACAGTTTTTTGTACTGACGATTTCGATAATCAAAATTTAAGGCAATTAAGTTGATAAATTAGATAAATTACTACTCGATAGTTCTACAGAGTACCAGACTATGTTTACAGTCCACCATACTGAAAAAATGCTGAACATATTTTAATATATTTTATACGAATAATTTTAATTTAAATTAACCGTATATTTCCAAGAAATAATCGGTATCGTCACTTTTGTGACAGTATTACTTGTTTTCATCATTGCCCGTTTCCTCACAACTTTTTTCATTACAGATCAGAAGAGAACCTCCTCATCATGGGATAAGGCACATTAAAAACAAGCAATATAAGATGCCTTAGGATGTATTTTCGAGATCAAATTAAACAGGAGCTAAAACACCAAAGAACTGATATAAAAAGGGTGGAGACCAACTAGAAAAATATTACTTTTGATAGAAAAAAACAAACCCAGTTGAACATTAATGAAAACAGTATACTGTTATAACTGCCTAATTCTCTACACAATTCAAATTCTTTAATCTGTAGAAATTTGAAGTTATTCTATAGAATGTCCTAACTATCTCTAAAGGCAAACATTATATTTTTAGGGTGTGCACGGTGTAGTCAGAATTAAATCTATTTTTTTCTTGTTGGCGCCACCAGTTTTATTGGTTTAAACCACAGCATAAGGCTCTCCTTATGCTATGATTTATACATAATAATAATAACTCGATGTAATCTACACAAACTATAACGTATATCCTCTACTAAAAACTGGAAAAACGATAGGGCTGGTTTTAAATGGAAAATATTTAATCTTATTCGTAGCTTTAGACATAACTTTCAACGTACTATAGTAGGCTACATAATAATTGCTAATGTTTATTTTGAGTTTCACATAAATTTCTGTGTTTAACACATACCAACTTGAAAAATAAGAGAAATGAATTCATAACACTAATTTACATATATTAACTTAAGTTAACATGTAATTATAATATATAAGGTAAAATAAGATATTCTTTATTTATTCATACATTGATAGTATGTGCATAAAAAAAATAATAGATATATAAAAATAATAGTTATAAACTAGTAGTAGTTTACATAATATAGATATAATGTAGAGAAAAAAAACCTCAAGCAACATCAATTTGGCTGATATGTATTATCTTTTATAAAATATAAAAGTTGACTCTTAAATTGGTTAACGGTATCACTAGTCTTAATTACGTGAGGAAGACGATTGAATTATACAACTCCTTTGTGGAACAGACTTCTCATTGTACTACTCCTAGAAGTTCTTTTAACATAATAGTTATTTGCACTAGCCGTTCATACTGAAATTTGTACAACTTATATACAACACAGAACAGCAATAGAGAAAATGGGTTAGTATTAAGTTATTATACACAGTTAATTAAGTAGTAGTTGATATAAATGAAGCCCCTCTGGTAAAAAATCCGATTTTTTGCAGATTTTCTTTGATATGTATTCTATATATTTGTTAAATTTCAGTTCACGATCAATTATTAGGCCTAGATACTTTATTTCCTGAACAACTTCAACTTTTTTACTATTTAACTCGATACCAAGATTTAGATTAGCAAACTGTTTATATAGGTATATAATTATTACCCACAAATATAAATTTGAACTCTAATTCATTTACTTTTAATCTATTGATCTTAAATTTTTCTATTAATAATTTTAGTTTTAAATTAATAGTACTTACCATTTCCTTAAAATTTATACTCTCATAGTAAATAAGAGTGTCCTCAGCAAAAAAATAGATTTTACATTTTTGCAACACATTGCCAAGGTCATTAATATAAAGAATAAATAATAATGGACCCAGTACACTGCCTTGAGGAACCCCAAAGTTGTTTAACTTGGCTTCTGATTAATTCCCATTCATTTTTGTTACTTGGTACCTATTTGTTATATAACTTGTAATCCAGTCTATAACGGTGTTCTCAAATCCATACCTCTTTAGTTTTAATAGTAGTATATTACGGTCAATTGTTTCAAAAACACGCTTAAGATCAATGAAAACTGCCCAAATATTAAAATGTTGTAATTACAACTCGGCTTCTTATAACAATAAAACTTAAACAGTGTATATACTAATAAAAGGATTAAAACATTAATACAATCAAGTGGACTGTTTTGTAACATTCAACAAGTTACACAGAAAATCTAATGAAAAATTAAATATTACATAAGACCGCCTTAGTTCTTAAAATAGACAGGACAAGTTAAAGGAAACAAAGTAAAGTTTGTAGTCTATATGTGAAAAACACCGCTACGAAAACACCGAGACATATCCGTAAAAATACGCCGCCACAGATAAGGAAGTACACCTCTATTTTCATATCAATTAGGGCTGTGCTAGTAATAGTAATAACTCAAAATAATAATTGCAGCACAACCTCAGGCACTAACGTGAGACTAATTATAATTCATAGCTGTTAACTCGATCATTGGAATCCTTGGCACAGGAATAAACATGGCGGTACTTAATGGTGTTACAGATGATGCAAGGTTAGACTTCTCCACCGGAGACAAATTTTACTTGCATAGTATCAGACTTAGCACTTCACTGAGCTTACAAAGTCACACACTATAAAACTAAACAATATTAATTTTTACATTAATCAGTAATCAGGTACAAGTTAAAACAGTTCATATACAAAATAAATCAGCACACCCATGTTTAAGCAGACGTCCTTGCCCAATCGCGTTTGTCCGGGTTTTCATTCAACTTCCGCGATCTCGCTTATTTTCGCGGCTTTTTTTTTTCGTACGCCTCCCCCTCCCCCGCGGTAAATATATTCATTATAACTCTTAAACTATAGACAACCTATTATTTCTGGAAGGGAATCTACGAAACGACGCGTCCATTCAATAGCGACACTCCATCAATTGCACACTTCGAGGCTCTGTGTCACAGACATCTTGAAGAGCCAGAAGAAGTGTGTCCTGCAATCAGTACGGAGGAAGTCCAACAAGCACTTGTTGGTACCAAGAACTTCGCTGCCCCGGGCCCAGACGGCATTAACAACTGGTGGTGGAAGAAATTTCCTTCCACTCACCGCCGTCTGGCGCGAGTTTTCAACTCATGGTTGAACGAGGGGCAGCAGATTCCGGACTGGTTCGTCAAAGGACGTACTGTGCTTATCCCCAAAAAGGGGGATCTTTCCGACCCGAGGAATTATAGGCCGATCACTTGCCTTAACTCCTGCTACAAGATATTTACACGTATCTTGTATGCTAGGACACTGAAGTCTGTTGATCCGGTCTTCCAGCAGATACACGAACAGCGTGGTGCCAAGAAGGGCATGGCAGGTTGCAAGGACAGCCTGCTGATAGACCGCTGTATTACACAGGATTCTGTGCAATACAAGCGGAATCTATCGATGGCCTGGATTGACTACCGCAAGGCATTTGATACAACGTCGCATCAGCTATTGTTGCACTTACTCGAATGTCTTGCGGTACCAGCACCACTAGTGAGATGCATAGAACAGCTGCTGCCGCTCTGGGAGACCCGCTTCACCATAACATCAGGTGCACAGCGGGTCACGACAGAGCAGGTGGCATTTAGGAGAGGAGTTTTCCAGGGTGACTCCCTGAGTCCTCTCCTCTTCTGCATCTCACTGCTGCTGTTGTCTGTTGGGCTCCGCCAAACCCTCAGATATCAATCTGGACCACCCAGCGACCGGAGGCATAAGGTCACCCATCTATTCTATATGGATGACCTTAAACTTTATGCCTCCGGAGAGCGCGAACTACAAAACGCTCTTAGGGTGGTCGAAGAATATACGCGGGCAATTGGTATGGAGTTCGGGTTGGACAAATGTGCAGTCGTCCACCTCAAGAGAGGACGATGCGGGGAATTCCCTGAAGATGCGCAGCTCGCAGACGGAAGCATCCTAAGACATCTGGATGCCGGAAAGACGTATACATATCTGGGTGTGCAACAAAGGCACATGCAGGATCTATCACAAATAAAAGATTCTCTCCGCGGCAAGTACAGACACCGCCTCCGAAAGATTTGGTCTTCCGAACTTTCGGGGAAGAACAAGTTGTCTGCAACTAATATGCTTGCCGTTCCGGTTCTGCTATACTCCTTCGGAGTAGTAAAGTGGACAGTAGAGGAGCTGCGCCAATTAGATAGGGATACCCGCAAGATGATGAATATTCACAGAAGTATTTATCCTAGATCGTCTGTTCCTCGTGTGTACCTCCCACATCAACGGGGGGCCGAGGACTCTTGAGCCTGGAGTGTACGCCTGCAGTAGTACTGAGTATGGCATGTAACATGCTCAGGAGCTCAGATCCCTTCTTGCGGTTCGTAAAACATCACGAAACTGTAGGAGTGGGAGCAGGATTGTTCAAGGCAGCAAAAAAGAACCGAAGATGAACTCGGTCTCGCATTTGACATCAGGCGAGGAAGCCGGCGAGGTGCTGATGTAGAGTCAGTCACCGAACTTCAGCCAAATCGTCTGAAAGCCCGAATCAGAGCTGCCGAACAGGAAAATCTGTTTCGGCAGCACGTCGATAAACCCCAGCATGGTGTCTTCTATTAGAACATAGAAACACTGGGTTTATCGACCAGGCTGACCTTCGCCTTTCTAAGGTCAGCAGGGCTTAAATCGGAGACCGAGGGATTCATTATGGCCTGTCAAGATGGTGTTATCAACACCTTGGTCTACCGTAGCCGCGTGTGGCGTGTAGAGGTTCCTGATATCAACTGCAGGACCTGCCATCAGGCGCCGGAATCGCTCATGCACTTATTATCTGCATGCCCTATATATACGATTTCGGCCTACATCCACCGGCATAACGCGGCGTTACGAGTGCTATACTACCATCCAAGGCACTCGTACGGAGTAGACCAGACACCAGTGCTGCCTTACGTCCCCGGAGATATTGAGTCCGTTGTCGAGAACGAGAAATGCCGGATTTACTGGAACTACTCGTTCTCGACTGTCAGGCTAATCCAAGCCAACAAGCCTGACATAGTCCTCCTCGACCATCAACTCAAGGTGATGTATGTCATCGAGTTCTCGGCACCTGCGGAGAAAAACATCACCTTGAAGGAGGAGGAGAAACGGACCAAATATCGCGATCTCCGGTACGAGCTACAAGTGCTGTACCCAGGCTACTTGGTAAAGATGGTCGTCCTTATAATCGGTGTACTCGGAGGGATAAAGCCTCTGCTCTCGGAACTGAAGATCATTCGGCCTGCCAAAAATCAGCAAAGTGGCTGGCAGGCCAAATGTAGAAGGCGGTCATTCTGGGTTCTCTCCGTCTGCTTAGGGCACATGATTCTGGTATCTACAGTCACTAACCCTGCGGGACGTGGGGAGTGGCTGTAGTTAATGCGCCGGCGCGACTCCCGTGAGGAGTCGGAGGCCACGAGAGGACTGACCGGCATCGGATATTCCGGAAAAAAAAAATAGTGATAATAATAAATAATATTTTTATATGGAGTATAAAAACAGCAGTAAATTATTATAATACACGTTGGCGCCATTCGGCAAAAAAATGCCGCTCTACCATGTAACGAACCGTATACTAACAAGACAGCAGACGTAGAAATTATTAAATATTTACTAAATGATAAAAAAAAGGAAAGAAAAATAATAGTAATACCTATACTAAATCTTATTATGCGATTAAATGGTAGCCACTTTTTGAATTGTTTTCGGAATGTAGTTATATTCAAAGCAGTTTTGATATTTGTGGGAATTCTGTTGTATATTTTTGTGTCATTACATGTGAAACATCTTTCGAATTGAGTCGTTGAATGTTTAGGCACCATATACAAATCGCGATTATGTGACGGACGCTCGTGATCATCACTACCTCGTATTAGCTTATTAAAAAAATAAGTGGGTAACTGAACACTTCTAATTTTAAAGGTCAGACAGGACATGTGATGTACAAATCTCTCCTCCAAATTAAGCCATTTGATTTGCGAATAAGTGGAAGTCAGGTGATCAAACTTACGTAGGTTATAAGAATATCTTAAACAACTATTCTGTATTTTTTGTAGCGTGTTTTTGTCTTTTAATGTAAGAGCCGGCCAGTACACCACGTCGCAATAAGCAAGGTGAGACAAAATAAGGGAATCGCAGAGCAACAATTTCGTATCACTTTTCAAAAGTTCCATGTGCATATAAAGTATTTTAAGTGATTTTTGCACAAGATTACAAACATGACTACTGAATCTAAGATTCGTATACAAATATAAGCCTAAATTTTTGCACTGGCTAACTGGTTTTAAAGACTGATCATTTGTTTTTATTACAAAATCAGGATGTTCCATTATATTATGAACATGAACCATTACTTTTAAGCCATTATTAATATGGCAAGCTGCAATAGAACTATCCTCTTGTATAAAAGAATAGTATAACTTCGTATCGTCCTCGTATTGGTGAATTTTACAGTGATTTAAGTATGAATAGAAGTCCGCAGTGTAGATAGAAAAAAGAATAGGGCCAAGTATACTACCCTGAGGGATTCCCTGTTTAACAAACTGATACGACGAAGATGAATTATATTGGATGACTCTTTCTCTACGGTTCGTTAGATAGTTAGTGAAAAATAAAATTGCACTGTCGCCAATTCCAAAGTATTTTAGTATCTTTAATAAAATAGTGTAATCTAAGGTACCAAAAGCTTTGCTAAAATTAAGCAATATTAAACAAGTATTTAGGTATTTGTCATTGGCTCTAAAAATGTCATCTGTAACATGAAGCAAAGCAGTTGTTGTGCTGTGTAGTTCTCTGAAACCTGACTGATATCGGGGTAGTATATAATTTCTTTTCAGATGATCATTCAATTATTCATGTATGATTGTTTCATTTTAGATAGAGTTGGTAGTATGCTAATAGGGTCGCAGGTCGCTATCAGTCACTAAGAGACAGTGATGTCTGACTGGTAGTAGCACTGACCACCAGAGGGATACACTTATCACTCACTATATCTGCTTTGCTGCTTTAGGCTAGCCTGGTTTGCTATTATTATTTGTCTTTTCCATTACTTCTTGCATACTGACGAGACCATAAAAAGTTCGAAACCGGTCTATGTCTAGTGAGGAATTGACAAATGATCTTAGCTACCAAACTAAATTTGCAGGTTTAATTCAATGCAGGTCGGAGCTTTTGTCCGCTGAGTAGTTGTTTCCTGCAAACCTTATTCAGTATATAGTTTAGCCCACCAGGGTTAGAGGTCGAAGCTCTTGGTACCTGCTTTGCAGGTCGCTATCAGGCACTAAGATACAGTAATGTCTGACAGGTTGTAGCACTGACCACCAGAGGGATACACTTATCACTCACTATATCAGATCATTAATAAATTAATCATAACTGAAGTTAGAATAATCCCTATATGTAACGAATTTAGGAGCCCGTTTAGGTTTTACAATTATTTTTAAATCACATTTTACTATAGAATGGTCAGACACTTGTCCCATATCGATAACATGGGTTTCACTAACCACACTAGTCAGAAATTATTAATAAATCAATAAGAGTGTTACAGTTACCAACATTACGTGTAGGTTTGATATCGAGCTAATTTAAACTATATTTTTCCAATAGATTAAAAAATTTTTCCGACGCAAATAATATCTTTATTTAAATTATGTTTGTAAGGTTTCCCTCTAATGACAGACAGCATTTACTTCAATATTTAAATACTTGTTTTTTTATACTTTTATAATAGTTTATAATTTTTAATAAGTTCAGCTTGTAAATATCGAAAAATATCTACTTTATGTGTTTGTGTTAAAAGTTTTAAGCCTGTTTGGATTTGAAACGCTCATCAATTTACAACTAACAACAAAGCATGTCAAGGCAAATTTTAGACGGATATTTAAGTAATTTATAGAAAAAAACGAAATTAAGGAAATTGCGTATCGAGGGCTATGCTTTTTATTATTAGAAACTTCTTAACCATCGCTATAAATTAGTTACGGTATTTAAAATTTTATTTTTACTCATTGTCAGATAGCTATTTTATTAAAAAAAGCAATTACAAAGGAGTTAAGAGAAATGGTGGTCCAAGCAATACATAAAGGGATTAGTGGAAGACAAAAGACTAACTAAAAGATTGCTTTAGGACCCATATAACCGTATGGTCTATATAAAGCTGATTCAGCTCGATTTTCTCATTACTACCCGAAGAAACTGGAAATAAATAAGTAATCAGAAAACTGTTTAGCAATTATTACTAAAATAACTAATTAAGTACTTTTATTTTCAGATCGCAAGTTTTATTTGCAATAAAAATTAAGAACTATTGATATTGTCATAGTAATTAGAATAATTAATAGCAAAGTCCTAAACCATGTTTGGTGTTTAAAATATTTATTGGAAATCAAAAATAAATAACTCATTCTGTGAACTCCCTATATTAATAATAATAATAATTAAAAAACACAGAATATGTGACCCATTGTAAGGCCATCATATAGTTTTCAATGATTTGTTGTAGTTTATGCACAAATGGTAGTGACTGCGCCATTGCTAAGAGCGTTTTATGCGAGAACCAAACAAAACACCACCACGAAAATAACCGCATGCTTTCGTGTTGATTAGTTATCTGAAAAATAAGTGACAAGTACGTATAATTTTATTAAAGAATTCTCCCGGTTTCTGTACCTTTTTACCTCAAAACTGGTTATGCTGGTTGAATATGTTACAAGTATATAAATATACACACCGCATGAATTTTTATGTGGTGCGTTTATTTACATTTATTTTTTTTTATAAATGCCGGCTCTGAAAAATGGAAAATATTTCCGGCACCTGATAATAATATGATAATAATAATATAATATAATATATTATATAATAATATGATATATTAATACCGGGTGCCCATTATATTTTGACCCTTTTTAAACCTATATATCTTTTGAACTAGTTGAGATAATGAAATGCGGTTTTCGCCAGTCTTCTTCTAATTTTAATAAGTTCTTTCCTGAGTATCCGTCTTGTTTGCTTACTTCTGGTTTAACCGAAAATGACATAGCGTATTTTCGGGGATAGGGCAACTTTGTTATTTCAAATGGAACATCCTGTATATTTTTTCACAATTGGTAAGCTCATTGTTTCCCCTTTCCGAAAATTCCATATGTCATGGAAATTATACAGACTGATGGTTTTATAAGCTTTTAAAGTAAATGAAGCGTTTTATCGAAATGCTACGAAAAAAATAATGATTCACAAAGTAGACTATGGATATAAAAGACAATATCACTTGTAAACGTCAAATAAGTTTATTATCAACTCGGGTACTTGAGTTACTTTAAGAAAAATGCTTAAGTGAAAAAGCTAAATCTGTAATCTTTTTTGCTGACACTAAATCTTACAAAACAGCACAAAGAAGATTTCGAACTATGTTTAACAACAAAAAATTCAATTAGAAAATAGTATAGAAACTTTTGGAGTTCGGGTTGTGTTGACCGTAAAAAAGAGAACTCCAAATAATAAAAATAAGCTTAATAATGCAATTGAAATTTTGGAAAAGACAAAAAATGATCCTTCCTCTTCTACAAGGAAAATTTCTTCCACAACAGGTATTCCGAAAACTAATGTTGTTACTGTTATGAAAAATTTTCTAAAATTGAATGCATATAAAATTCAGATTCATCAAGAATTAAAGGAAACTGATTTTCCAAAACGGGTACAATTTTGTAGAAAAATTCTTAATTTACGTGGAAGAGATAGGCATTTTCTTGATAAATTAATCATGTCAGACGAAGCATCATTTCACTTAAATAGCAAGGTGAATAAGCATAATTGTAGTTTGGGCCTCAGAAAATCCCAAAAATTTCCATTAGTAGGTCAGATCCTCTCCAAAAGTTACAGGTTGGTGTGCGGTATCAAAACAAAAAAATTACGGTTCTTTTTTTTAACAGTCCAATTGTCAATGCCTCATCATATTTGGACATGTTAGAAAATTTCTTTTATCCGCAAGTTGAACAGAATAATTTATTGAGGACAGTCTATTTCCAACAACACGGTGCTACGCCTCATTATGCTATGATAAGTAGAGACTCCCTGAATGCCACCTTTGGAAATCATTGGATAGGGAAGAGAGATCCTACAGCATGGTCTCCTCGATCCCCAGAACTCACAGTTCCAGATTTTTTCATATGAGGGTATGTGAAAGATAGGTGTTATAGCCCTATGCCACATAATTTAGAATAATTTAAAGAAAACATTTGAAATGTCTTTAACAACATTACCCCCGAAGAGGTAAGTAGAAGCTATGACAACTTTGTAAAGCGAATAAATAAATGTATCGAAGTTGATGGGCAGCATTTTGAACATATTTTATAACTAATGTGTATTATTTTGTTTATTTCTTATTTGTTTAATAAATATCCTGTTGCACTTTGTTATATCGAGTTTCACATGTACATTTGCAATATTAGCAATTGAAGTAACATGCAATTGTTAATAAACTAATTTGACATTTACAAGTGATGCATTTTATTTCCATAGTCTACTTTGTGAATCATTATTTTTTTCGTAGGATTTCGATAAAACGCAGTATTTAATTTAAAAGCTTAAAAAACCATCACTCTGTATAAATTCCATGAGAAATATGGAATTTTCGGAAATGGGAAACAATGTGAAAAAATATACAGGGTATTCCATTTGAAATAACAAAGTTGCCCTATCCCCGAAAATACGCCATGTCATTTACGGTTAAACCGGAAGTGAGCAAAAAAAGACGAATACTCAGAAAAAAGCTACAAGAAGACTGGCGAAAATTGTATTTCATAATCTCAACTAGTTCAAAAGTTATATAGGTTTAAAAAGGGTCGAAATATAATGGGGCACCCGGTATAATAATAAGGAGTTTATTCAGATGGTAGGGAATTAATTGTAAGGTAACAAATGTAGACATATCTTAGATATTTTGAGTAAACAAAATAGGAGAATATAATATAGACTTATCTTATAGATTTGGACATTTTAGGTATTTGATTAACACTTATCTTTTATCTAATTTGGTAACAATGAAAAACGCCTATTTCGTTTTGTAACTGCTTCATTAAATTCTTTACTTTTAGAACGCAATTTCTCGCAAACCGTTGTTAGTCAAAATTTAAAAAGTAAAACACCGTTGTAAAGAGAATTTAACTATTTTTAAAAAGATGTGCCACTTGAAACACTTGCGATTTAAAATTTTGGGGGTGGATTTCACAACCGCTTAAGAGTTGAGATGGTACCATCGAAAATACTCATTGAAAGTGTCCTCCTTGAAAATAAAGTTAACAGGTCCGAGCGTTTTTCGGAAAAATAGGTTTAAATCCAAAAAAAAAACACGCCTGTTTCGTTCTCGGTGGTCAATCCAGTATATTGACTTATATATACGCTTCTTTATAGAGGTTGTCCCTGGAAAAGGTAATTTATTTTTTAAATATTATTTTCAGTATACGTTTCTGGATAACTTCTAATTTACTTTCTAAGTATGTAATTGCACCCGATACGAGAATATCATAAAATTAGTGGGATTCGACCAAAGAAGTGTATACTATTTTCAGCTCTTTTATTTCTAGGATTGGTTGTAGGAGTTTAAATTTAGAAAGTAATCCTTTCAAATTTTTAACCAGAGTTAATAAGCAAGTTACACTAAAGATGAGATCGAGCGTTTGGGCCTAAATATTTCATCGATTTAGCAGCCTGAATTGAGATTTTATTAGAATCACATTTTATAACAAGAGATGTATTATAAGGTATATTTGATTGATAAGTAGTAAAGTAAAAGTAGTTGATTTTATTCAATCTTATTATTAATAGTTTATGATCAAAGTAGTATTTAATTAGTGCCATATCCTTTTCTACATTTAATTTTAGTTCAGGCAAGTTGTTACTAGTGTAAAAAATTATTTCATCATCTACAAAACAAATCATAGTTTTTTATTTAGTTGGGATTATAAGTTATTTAAATAAATTATAAACAGTATGGGTCCCAAAACAGTTTCCTGAGGAACACTTGTGGTTTTCTCTCAAAACTTATGTAATTGCCAATTTTTACAAGTTGTTCTCAAGCAAATAAGTAGTTTTAATAAATTCTTGTGCTGTACCATGAATTCCGTAGGTTTCTTTAAATATTCTATCGATTGAATATGGCTAAGCGCATCAACAAAGTCACCTAGAGACGTATTTGTATTATCAAGAGCGGTATAAATTGTTGACATTAATGAAGCTATTCTTCTCTAAATTCAAATTACTGATATGACAAAAACTTAATTTCTTTTTCTAACTAACTTTTATTATATTGTCAAAGATTTTGGTATGAGAGAATTTGACCGTCAAATCAAGTTTATCTCCGGATTTAAGAATTAGAAATGTGATGCACAGATACCTTTATCGATTATTAGGTTTATTATGTATACTACTACCTGGGCAGTTTCAGTTGTTATCTCTTTTATTATTTGTGTTTTAATAATTGTGTTAAATAAATGACACTTGTGTAAAGCTATATATTATGTAAAAACAAATTTTGATATTAGAAATTTTAAATCGTTAGAAATTTTAAATAATTATTAATTTACTTATTATACTATTTTATAATCTAAATTTAAGATTACTTCTAACAATCAGCAAGTTTAAACAATTGTTTTTCTAATAACAAAGCTTAAACATTCCAACCAAGCATATACAATAAATAGAGCTTTTTATTTAGACTTATTATATTGTAGAGGATATCGTTATTTCTTGAGACTGGACATATTCGAAAATCAACCACTAGGAGACAGATAACACAACACACAGGACAAAAAAACTTTACGACATACAAGATAAAATGATTTATATGGAGTTTGATAGTGGAGAATAAAATACTTTGGCAATAACGAGTGGCAGATATTATAGGAATGCTGTTTTATTGCATCTTGTATGGTAATTAAAATTGAAATTAACTTTATAGGATTTTAATGTAGATGTCAAAGTAAACTAACAAGTTCTATAATAAACTATTCATTATTATAAGTAGGTATATTACAAGTCGTATATTTCGTGAGAATATTTCCTAGCGTACAATATCTACCTTAACAGTTATTCAACTAGACATTTTGTATAGATAAATAGATAAGTATATTGATATGTATGGGTTATATTTGTTTTATCGTATTTATATTGCAGCCGACTTATAGCATGTTACAAAATATACAGCGTGGTCACTTTTATAATGTACACCATTAAGATCTCCTAAAGTGAAGCGATTCAGAGTTGTTGAAATTATAAAAAAGTTAAAAATTTTTATGCTTTTTAAGAATATGAAAAGAAATCCTTGATAGCTCGCTTCGTTCTGAAATATCCTGAAAAAACTGAAATCTTGTAGAAATTATTTCTTCAATAAAAAACAGAAAAAACTTTATTTCCTATTTTTATTTCTAAAGTACTTCCAGCCAGGTACATGAACAATTTATCCTACGTTTCGTCCGAGTTTTCGGACTTCTTCAAGGTTAAAAGCTAAAAATAATGGTTTTACATAAGTCGTAAATTAGATTAGTGACAGAATGTATATCTAAAAAAGTGTTTTCTTACCTAATATAAATTTCCTATTTTGATTTCATTGTATGGGCTGGTTTTATTTTGTTTTTCATCATTTTTTGTTTGATAGGTATGTGTAGTTCGACGAGTTAGGCAGAGAATGATCAGTATTTGGTGTCGTCGTTGATGTGTTTCTTTTTGAGAGTAGATAATTATAACAGCTGATAGTATACTTATATTGATGGTCCGAGTGACAGAGTTATTGTAAACATTCTCATGATATTGGATAGCCGTTGAGAAGAGGTTTTGCAGTTAGCACATATGCAGGATATATAAAAATTGTTACTATTGAATAAGATTGCGATATATGCTACTTAGATTTTTTATATCTGTTTGATAATTTACTGTTTTTTTGTTGTTTTGTATTTCGGCCATTTCCAAAAACATGCGTTTTTTGGTATTTCTTTCCTTATGCAGTAGGTTATATCCGGAAAGTTAAAACTGTGTGAATTATTTATGGCGTATTCAGTTAATGCTGTGCTACATGAATTAGGAATTGCTATGGAATTTCTAATTGATAATTTATGTTGATTTATACGTTTATTTAAATATTGTTGGGTTTGTCCAATGTAACACCTATCGCAATCTGAGCAATCAATTTTATAAATAACGGGTTTGATTAAGTTTCTCTGTTGGATCTTTTAGTTTTGAATATAATTTATTTTTTATACTATTATCATTTCTGTATGCTAATTGTATGTTATATTTACCTAATTCTTTCTGAACTTTTTCTGATACTTGTGATATGTATGGTGCCGATATGTATATTTTGTCTTTATTTGGATTGTTTTGATTTTTGTCCTGGTTTGTGTTGTTAAATATGGGTCCAAAGCAGTTAGGTTGTAAATCTATGTCAACTTGATTTTTATTGCTTTTGTTATTTATTATATGTGTTCTCTTTTGAATTACTTATTCATAAAAGGTGGCGGGTAAAAATTATTTAAAAGAATGTTTTTGATTTTAATTATGTTTTCTTTGTGAAACAGTTTATCTGATAGTAAAATGGCCCTGTCCACGAGGCTGTTTATAACGCTAATTTTGTCACACTGCTGTGATAATCAGGAGCATTCTACAAAATGCTGATGTGAACCTTCTCCCATGGCCCGCAAGATCACTTGATCTTTCGCCAATTGAATATGTATGAGATATAATGATGACGACTAGATCGATTACCGGTCGTACCAATAAACCTTCAGGAGAGAGTAAGATAATTTGGAACACAAAACCTCAAAAAGACGTTGACCATTTAATTCGAAGTATGACTGGGAGTAGTGTAGGATTGCGTGAGGCACAAACTCACTTATTAATTCTGAGGTAGACCGTTGTCTAATCATAATGAAGTTTTGAACATTTGATACTCTTTTTAAACCCAGTTGGTTAGCAAATAATCATCAGCGTAACATGCGATCGAAAAAAAGATCCTCGAAAATAACCATGGAAATAAATCGTGTGTTGCTTCACGGGGGGCATTGGTTGGTTGAACTGTCGCTACTTTGAATTAATTTTTGTTCTGTCAATCAAATGCTTACTAACGGAGACATTTTTTCAATCACCCTTTATTTTGTCGATTAGTTGTGTTGCATTGTCTCTATCACATAGTATATTTTTTATCTAAATGTAAATATAATAATAATAATACTGTTATTTTATTTTTAAATTATACTTCTTCATTCAATACATTTTCTCCTATTTCATTTAATTAATTTAAATCTTCTAGAGATACTGTTTATTTAGATGAGAGAAACGGCAAGGGTTTGTAATTTGTTATCCTGTCTAAGGACAAGTGTATAATGCAACCCACATCAAGATAGTTGGAAGTAGAGCCGCAGCATCTCTTTGTTTTGTGAAAAGCAACTGTGATTAGCTTTTATAATTAAGTAATTAATCCAAATACCCAAAGCTTCTGTACCTTTTACATAAAATTTAACAAATAGTTATCTTAAAAATCTGTGGCCAGCTATAAATTATAAATATTTTTAAACAATAGAAAAAGTGTTGGCACAGGCCATTTATCACAATTATATACATTTTCAAATTAAAACAACAATTAAAGTTATTAAGAATATACGTGTTTAAAAAGAATTTTTAAATTTGGATAGTAATTTTTAGACTGCTTGACCATTTTATGGAATTTTCTGTTTGATCTATTGTTTACATACTTCCGTTTTTGGTGGTGAACTATAACTTAAGACTTCAAAAATAAAAAACATGTATTCGAATCTTCAAAAAAAAAATTTTAGAAAGGAATTATTTAATTTCGCAATTAAAAAGAAAAAATGAAATTAATTATAAAAAACTGTTACAATTTCACATTGTAGAAAAACTTAAAATTATACCTGGAAAATGGGATTTTCTTGAAGATATTTTTATTAAGAAATTAACTCACTATTTTATGATATATTAGTGTATTTCCGTGAAATGACAACATGATATTTATTTTTAAAAAATACACATTTAACTCTTTCAAGCTCAATGGTTTCATTGCCTAACCACACATTCGGTAAATTTTTGTCAGTAGCCTCCTCTGTGATTCAATAGTTGAACCTCTCTGATTGGTTAAATAGTAAATTTCCAAATGTTTTAATAATTTGGCGGTACTCAGATGTGGTGTGGGTTCTGAATACAGGCTATTGTAAAATTCCGACCTAGCCGAAATTGAGGTTAGGTGTTTGATTTTCTTAGCGGTGCATAATTTTAGTGAAAATGAGTTACTGGCAAAATAATATATTATTTAGGTACCTAAATATTGTTTTGTTTCCCATTTTGTATGTGTTCTACTTACTTTTATATGGTGGTTTCACGTTGAAACCACTGGGCGGCAAGTAACCAATATAGATTTTCTTTTTATTATATGAGATTCAAATTGTAGAGTAAACACAGTGTAAACATTCTTAGCGGGATATTGATGGAATGCAGATGAGCTTGAACGGCTAACATC
This sequence comes from Rhamnusium bicolor, assembly GCA_029963845.1. NCBI lineage: Eukaryota > Metazoa > Arthropoda > Insecta > Coleoptera > Cerambycidae > Rhamnusium > Rhamnusium bicolor. The sequence goes on from JANEYF010005793.1 coordinate 2,206,331, forward strand.
AGATGAATTTAATCCTGATATTCTACTTAAATATCATGATCGTATTCCAAATATTGTCAAAGCCACCATAAAAAACATCTAAATATCCAATAGACTCCAGATAGCGAACGTTATGTTTCAGTAACCTACCAAAATGTCAACGGTCTAAATAGCAAAATGCATGTTTTTTATCCTAATATCTTAGCATGTGTGTTATCCTGCTTACTGAAACTGGTTTGAAATCTGGTACTAATTCTAATGAATATTTTAGTGATAGATATTACGTGTACAGATGTGACAGAGAAAATTACAAGAACAAGGGTGGAGGTGTGCTGATTGCTATAGATTCCAAGTACAGGTCCGAAGAACTCAATATAAAATCGCCTCTGCCTGAAGTATACCTAGTAGCTGTAAGGATGTACGATAATAATACATCTATAACCTTCATAAACATATATCTACCACCTTTTCAACCACCAGTGACCTATGAAGTCATCTTTGACCTGCTTGAATAACACTGCCAGTTAGAAGGTCCAATCATTATCAATGGAGACTTTAATATTCCTGAACTGCAAATATTTTATGAAACTAAGAGGTCATCTGGGTTGTGCAATTTGCTTGAAAGCTTTCTAAGTATCTGTCATATAGCACAACATAATCATGTGCTAAACGGTAGCAATAGACTCCTAGATTTAATCATGGTTTCGAGTGATGTTGCCTGTTCTGTAATAAGAGACGAATTTACTTTAGTGGATGAAGATCCTCACCATCCGGGATTACAGGTTAATTACACTTAACACTCCCATCTTATGATGGGAGTGTTAATTTTTTTGAAAATAATACAAGCAGTCCTAGATACAACGTTCTAAATGTTAATTTCCATGAGTTATACCATGCAATATCCGAGATTGATTGGAGCGAGTTAAATTCAGTCGGTGACGTTGATGCTGCATGTGACATATTCTATGATAAACTCAATACGACGCTTAATATGTATGTACCAAATACCACACCCAGAACTTCAAATTTTCCACATTGGTATACCAGAGATATAATACGAAAAATAAGATTAAAAGATCATATCTTTAAGATGTATAAAAAGCATAATATCCTTGAATACTTTGAAAGAGTAAAAAGCTTAAAACGTGATATAAAGTATAGCATTCGCCACGAATACCATAAGCTAATCAGATCTGCCGAAAACAACATTAAAATTGACCCGAATCAGCTGTGGAACTTTGTGAATGCTAAGAAGAACTCGTCGAGAATTCCAGGTACTATGGTTTATGATGATCGCCCTCTTACAACTCGTCAAGATATTGTTAATGGTTTTACAACGCACTTCAGCAGTGTATTCTTAAACGACAAAACTGTGATTAGTGACCTCTCCTGTGATGTTAAGTCTATTGGCGTTAATATCTTGCATAGTTTTACCATCAGTGTTAGTGATATTAGAAGAGCAGTAGTGAAAATGAAAGCCAACTTTACGATGGGTGCTGAACATATCCCGGCATTTTTGATTAAAGACTGTATTAGCTGCTTCGAAGAACAGTTATGTAAGATTTTTAATTTAATCACATTTCCATTTCTAAATTGTTGGAAATTGTCAAAAATATGTCCAGTATTTAAGTCAGGTGGTAAATCTAGCATTAATAATTATAGACCTATTGCATTAATTCCAAATATTGCAAAACTTTTTGAGTGCATTTTGTCATTTGTCGTTTATAACCATATTTGCGGACAGATATGCCTTTGTCAACATAGTTTCATTAGAGGTCGGTGTACCTTGACAAATATAGGCAACTTTGTCCAATTTGTGTCACAAGCTATTGATGATAGATTTCAGGTTGATGTAATTTTCACCGATTTGATCAGGTACACCATGGTATTATCATAAATAAATTTCGACAGTTTGGATTATGTGAAATTTTAACACAACTGTTTTATTCCTTGTTAACTGATAGAAAAAACTACGTAGAATACAAAGATTTCAAATCTGATATATATTGTGCGACAAGCGGAGTAACGCAGGGATCCAACTTAGGTTCGCTTATGTTTTTAATGTTTGTCAACGACATTGAGAATTCTATAAATTCTCATGTTTCTCTATGATGATGATTTGAAAATAGTAAGAGTAATAAATAGTGAGAAAGATTGCCATACATTACAGGGTGATATTGATTCCCTGTACGCTTGGTGTTCACAGAATAAATTAGGTTTGAACATTAATAAGTGTGAAACAATGACGTTCTCAAGGAAAAAAACATGTTAGAATATAATTACAAAATAGGTGACTCTATTCTGCATAGATGTCATCAGAAAAAAGATATAGGTATAATATTAGACCCTAAATTATCGTTTATTCCCCACTATGAATATATTAATAGTTATTACCTAAAAATGCTAGGTTTTATAATCAGGGACACTAAATAATTCACAAGTATTGAATGTCTCAAGATATTATATTTCTCCTTTGTCAGAAGTCGATTGGAGTACTGTAGTGTTGCTTGGTCTCCGTACTATAATGTTCACATTATGATGCTCGAGCGTATACAACGTAAGTTTTGCAAATACTTGTATTTCATAAAGCATAAAAGGTACCCCGAGCAGAATTATAGCTACATTATTCGTGCGGCGTAAAGTAACGAACATTACATACTTGTACAAAATTATCCATGGTCAAATTGATAACCCTCAATTCTTAGATCAGGTGCATATTAATATACCCAGATTTGGTACTAGACAGCCTTCAATCTCTATATATGATACATCCCACACCAATCGGCACATGAATTCACCATTACTTTCTATGTTTAGACAATACAATGAATTGCAGAATTTTGTCGATATATTTTGTGATAATTTTACGCATTTTTCTCGTTCGCTTAAAGAAGCTGTTTTAACTAATTCTGCATTTTGACCTTGACTATTGTGGATTACGCCGTTCATGTATGTTATTTAATATTATTCGTATCTCCATCATTTAATGTTTTTTTTAACTTAAACTTTTGTGAAATATTAGCTTTTATTTTTTTGTGTAATGTCATGGACTTTACTAAGTCCTTTGAGCATATCCTGCATTTGGACAGCCGTGTCTGTTGCACTTCTATTTTCTATTTTCTATTTTCTATTTTCTATATTTTTTAATGTTTAGCTATAGATTTTTGCTGCGCTAAATTATATTTGTTAATGAAATACTGTAATTTGCTATGTTTTTGTATCCTATTAATGGGCAGTTTTTTCTGTTGCATTTCAATAAACCTTATTATTATTATTATTATTAAGTGTATTTGAGATTCTGAGATATTTTTACTATTTCTTGTAAGACTGGTATTTCCGGAGTTTTCAGATTTCTAAAATGCCACACGCCATTTCAAATCTACCCGATATGGAACATTTCTAGCACACTAATAGACACTTTTCAACCTGAGATAGAAACAGCTGACTAAAACTCGCGCGGAAGACTTGGCCGTGTGTGCCCTTTTGACGTTGAAGATGAAGTTTTTGAACAAGATCTTCCAGCTTCCTGACGAATAAATTCGAAAATTACGTTTTCATTAGGTTAAATTATAGGTACTTTATAAACACTATGTAATGGTCTCTATGCATTAAAGGAAATAAATAAGAAATGAATAATGGAAATAAAGAAAAACAAAACACTTTAAAAATAAAGTCCATATCTTCAATAATTTAGGATAAGCACGTCCGTGCAATTCAGATTTCTCAACGCAAAAGAATTTTGTACAATTCTCTTTCGTGTTAAAATACATCATTTATCAAAAGCCGACACCTTGTGTCTGTTTTCTTATAGATATTAAAGGCCCTCGAAAAAGTATTGAATAAAATTAGAGATAATAACCGTGTCCTAACTCCTAGAAGAGATAACTGATATGAAAATAATTAACATAGTAGCTCTGGTCTCGTAATTAAATGTCATTAACATTCTGTTTTGTCACCTGGACCTTTTTTCAGGTATGCCGTGTTACACCTGAGCCCCAGGTCTAGTGCCAGATGTGACTGCTTTTTGTACGTAATAAATAGTCCGTAAGTTTACAAGTGCAATAATTGAATAACAAATATTTGCTATAAATAGATAAACGAAAACATTTTGCTGATTTATTTAAAAAATAAGTAAATTAACTTATGGATCAAAACTGAACAACGCAACGGGGCAATGCAAATGTGTTTAATTAATTTTATTTGATACTAAAATTAAAAATATTATTGATCGGAAGAACGGGCGTATTATGTATTATTGGTGCAATTCCAGTTTAATCATTCACCATTGTAATTAATTTGTTTCATCCATCTGCATATAAATACGTGGCGTTTTTACAGTACTATATTAGATAATTATAACACGATTTAAATGTTTGTAAAAACGAAAATTCTGTTGAATGTATAATCTGTTTACATTATAAAAATTTAATAAAACTTAAAACTGTGGAGTTTTATGAATAGGGCTGTCAAAAAATGTTCCGTGGGACAGTGGCGTACACGGAATTAACTAATACGAGAAACAATAAACTGTTACAATTTATAACAATGTATATAAAACTTACCCTCTTAACTAGCTTGATGAACTAGCTTGCTTATCACAAAGTGGAGATGTGTAGCCATTTCGCAGCATCAGGTATATTTCTATGGTTATCTCCATGAGTGGTGTTCGCTTTGGTGAAAATATATTCTTATATTTTGAAAACGACCGTTCGACATCTACTGATGTAATACACGCATACGTAAAATAGTCATTGAACGCACTTAACGGATTTGGGACTGCGCCATTACATATTTGTCTTAATTTGGTAAAACCGGTGTCTTTATTTAACACACTTGCAAACTTTTCTTTATCGCTCTCATTTGCTTCGTCACCTATAGCGTGTAGCAGTAGATTTACTTCGTCCACGATTTGCAGTGACTCCGCTAACGAAAACGCACTGCTTTCTAATTTCTTTATGCTTTCATGCAATGGTTTATAGTTCTTCGCAAATTTTGTAAAGTTGTTTCAATGGAAATATCTTCGAATTTTGTCTGGCTTTCCTTAATAGCTGCAGCCTCATCTGGATTGAATTGTAGTATCACAGCTTTTATTTGTTGGAAATATTCAGCATGCCTGCCTGCAACCATATTCCCCAACGAGTAAGAATCGGCGTGATGGTTCAGGAATACCGGGACAATTGCTATGAAATGCACGGAGACGTTTAGGAGATTTAAGAAACACTTTTTTTGTACTTGCTATTAATGCTGGATGCTAGAAAACCTTTTCGAATAGTTTCTGCCACAAGATATAAAGCATGCACTTTACACGTAACATGTATAAACGTACAACCTTGTTCTTGCAAAGAACGGCCTACCGAACGCATTGTCACGGCGCCATCAGTCACAAACATCAACACTTGACTTTTTTGACAGTTCAAATTTTCCTAACGTCTCCAGCACCACCCTGGTAATTGTTTCGCTAGTACACTGACTTAGTCTTTTGCTAGCTTTAAGAGGGTCCAGTACTCGTACTATAACATTTAAAATAGAACTTTTTTTACAATCTGTTGTCTCATCAACAGATAACCACAGCCGTGTATTTTTTAATTCACATTTTATCTTATTTACCATATCTACGTGTACAGTTTATAGATAGTTACATAACGTTGTGCGACTTGATAACTTCACCTGGGCATTTTATTTATTCCAGAACTCTCGAAATGGTTGTTTATCGAGTATGTGCAGCGGAACATCACAGGCAATCAGCATTAATAGTAAATCAAACATAAACTGTGTTGTCGAAGGCACGCCATTTTTTTTATTTTTATGGTGTACACTATTTACGTGAAGTTCACAATCACGCTTATCCAGCACATCAAATCTTTCTCGCATACTTTACAAATTATTTTAGCACCATCATAGAATAAATCCGGGAATTCACCTATGAATTTATTCACTTTATCAGCAAATGGCCGTTTTCTACCCCTGCGTTTGTATGCCATGTTTTATTATTAAATTAATATCAACAATACAGTACAACAAATAAAATAAAGACACAAAAATAATATGCAATACGCCCAAGTGACTTAACGTGTACATAACTCGAAAGACTAGACTGGAGAAAGAGTTTCACTGTCAAGGTGACTGCTGGCGACAGTAAGTACATTACTCTACGACCATGATACAGAGAAACAATTTGCAGCTTTCGCTATGAATAACAATGTATTTAAATTTGTATCACAGACATATCCTTCAAAAAAAAATCTTTCTTGGTTTGCGAAGAACATAATTACCAATATAAGACATAAAGAGGTGGCTTCTCACATTTATAAAAAATTTAATATTCCTGCTAATTAGAAATACTTAATATTTTTGAGAAACAAGATCAAGAAAGATATCGGGCACATCGTATAAAAATCACTTACATTCCCTCGAAAATAAATTTGCATCTGACTCGAAATTCTTCTGGGGGCGTAAGTCAACAATAGAAAGGAATCTATGACCAACAGTAATAATATTCTGGACAATCCGAATGATATTGCCAATTCATTTGCTGATAACTTTGTCTCTTTCTATGTTCTGTCAAGTTATAATGTAGAATATTCCACAGACACGAGCAATAATATTAACATTATAATTACAATGGTAACTGAATAGGCCGTGTTCAATGCTGTTAAGAAAATTAAACCGAAATTTACTGCAGGTGCCCATGGTCTGCTAGCTTTTTTTTTAAATAATTTCTTGCATATTAACTGCACCAATCTATCACATTTTAACCTATATTTGCAAACAAATACATTTCTTGATAAGTAGAAAGCCTCAACACATTGCCCAGTTCACAAAAATGGCAGTAAATCTGATATACACTACTACTGCGCTATAACGATTTATAAATTGTGTGACTGATGGTCAAGAGGCAAGGACACTTGACTCTCACCCAAGAGTCCCGGATTCCAATCCCGGCCGTGGCACTGGGATTTTTCTGTGAGAGAAATTAATCGTAGTATACTCGGATAATGGATGTGTGTCCGTTGTCTCTAAATGTGTAGCCCCCTCTCGCACAACGTCAGTTTAGAAATACAGGGGATTGTATTATCTGTGGTGTTTATTATTATATTATTATTATTTATTAATTTTGTATATCAAGTTTACTGACTTCTTTGTGAATTGGGAAAGTTTTTGAGACTTTCCACTTATCAGGAAATGTATTTGTGGGAATGTATCCACAAGTCCATTGAAGTATCATTTCTATTAACTAACATGGGTTTTTCTCACAATGTTCCACAACTACGAACCCACTTTGCATAACACAGTAGTAGACATAATTTTTTTGAATCCTATCTTCGTAATAGAAATCAATTTATACAATAGCAGGCCATAGATCTATGGAATTTATATCTCAATCAGGCGTTCCACATGGTTCGGTATTGGATCCCTTATTATTTTTTGTATTTATAAATGATTTCGTACTTGACCTTCAATTTCCATCTTTCTTATATGCTGATGACTGACTTACAATAAAATTGATAGTGTATCCAATAAATTACAGGCAAAATTAAACACACACGATAGCTAGTGTGGCAAATATAAGGTTTGTTCGTAGAGACGATTTGTGATTGTTTTCTGACTATAGAGTTGCGATTATTACGAGAGCTCTGCAATAACAAACGTTTGGATTGAACAAGCATATCTATACAACAAAGTGCGCATGCTTCTGACAGTTTTAAACGGTTGGAAACTGCTCTACGAACAAAACTATAGATTGCCTTTAAATATCAGTAAATGCAATATTGTTTTATTTACCAGGAAGTTAGACAAGTTACAATTCGCTTACGATCTTAACGGTACCACACCAGAACTTACGACAGTTTTAAAGATCTAGGTGTTACTTTCACTTCCCCATTTCCATTTATGGAGCATACAAATAACATTGTATCGACACCCTTTAAAATTCTTGATTTTATCATGCACAACTCCAACGACTTTCATAATATAACTACACTAAAAATGTTATACAACCCGCTGGTATTGAAAGAGTTATTAAAATTTCCGTCATTCAAAAATTAACCATAATATGTATCCCCTGTTGGTCATGATCAGCTATTTTGCTAAATCGTTTCTCATACAGTTCTATGAAGCATCGTAGAGACATGCAAATTGTTGCACTTTTATTTAAATTTTTAAACAGTATGATAGACTATTTACAATTATTGGAAAAAATTAATCGTAGAGCACCCACTAGGCCAACTAGATCCACATCCATATTTCATGTAACTAATGCGTACAAAATATGTTTTCTCCATTATATATTATGTGCCGTAATTATCAAGTTACTGAAAAGTATGTTGATATTTTTAATAGTAAATTAAGTCAAAATGTTGTTAGTTCATTGTTCTGTTATATATTGATCACCTTAATTTATATTAATTTCGTATGATTTACATGTTAATATACGCACATCATGTTAATACTCTACTTCCTGTTCTGTAAATGGAATGTAAATTTTATTGGGCATGTGTATATAAAATTAAATAAAAAAAAAATAGAAGTAAAAATAGTAAAATCAGATGATATCGTATACCAGAATGAATAATACTTTTACAAACTTTTTTTTGTGGAAATAAAATCTGCTAAATGTTTAAAAATGCCATTTTTCTGAAAATAATCCATATTTAAATTTTTCCATGGACGAAGATTAAATATGTTAAATTACCTTTGAAACTGAGTACTACATCAACAAATTAAGTATTAATTTTTACTATTTCTCAATGATATTTCCATTTTAATGCGTGCATTTTTTGCTCGATGTCTCAAGCATCTTAAATTCTATATTAGTAATAGAGCACAACTTGAAGTATGGTCGCTCATCGAGACAGTAGGATAGGGCGGGATGAAACGAAAGGAATACGGTTCTTCAATGTGGAATCAAACGATATCATCCTTCCCTAAAAAAATAATAAAGCTTTATACAACCTTCCAACCATGTATGAAACAGAAATAGACAAGGATTGTAAATAATATAAAAAATTAATTTGGGAATAATTCAAATATGGAATATACAGAATGATTCCACTATAAGTATATAAACTTAGTGGAATCATTAAATGATTTTAAAAAGTATTAATTTAAAATGCTTTCAGCGATGTTTTTCATATTTATAATTTACTTGTAATAGCTAAACTAGATAGAAGGAACAGGGCCCACTTTTTTTCAAAAAAAAAAAAAAATCTATGTCTTATTAACAAATTAGGTATGTTTTTGAATTCCCTGAAATTTTCTTAGAAAAATGTGGTTCTTGTAAATTTTTGGGTTTAAAAGTTTATTTTACTTTTAATTTTTTATTATTAGAAGTCCCATGTTTAGTTACTGCATATGACTAATTATATAATAAATAACCTAAGACTAGTAGTAGTAGTAGTAGCTACTTATTTTACTAGGCAAGTAGGCCACAATAGGCCCTTTTTACCTAGGGACCTACAGTTTTGCTCCAAGCCACGGTCTTCGACTGTCAACTAACCCACCGCCTGGGCCTGCCCGCCTGCACCGCTAGCAGAGTGGCAAACCTCCTGGGTAGGTCTCTTCGACCCTCCACCCGGGCTCGCCTCTCCGCCTGCATCAGGCTAACGGCCTTCCCGGGATTGTCTGTTGACAGCCTACCGACTGTTAGACGAGCTATCGTTCATCCATCCAATTGCCGGACTCGATCAGTGCTGCTTAACTTCACTGATCGAATATTGGAAATTAAACGGATGTCCATACCTCATCCCCAACCTAAGACTAAGTAATAGATCGAAACAACAAACACGTTTCACTCTCATTGAAAAAGACCAGATACTTGGTAGAATCGAAATAATTAATGAGTTATGCAAATCGTACACCTTAATTTACTCAAATACTATGAAAAATTATTAATAATTTACACTTTTTTTCTGAGAAAATTTTGAGCAAATCAAAAATAACATTTTTTTTTTCAAAGAAAGTATGGGTTATGTGAGGCATGAGTTTTTCCCTTATTCCCTTATAAGTCCCTTATTTATACCAAGGTGAATAACACCAAGAATATTTTAAACATATTATAAGCCTTAACTTAAAAGAAATAAATCTCACATTGAAAACATTCAGTAAACTTAAGTCATGCAACAAAAACATTTTCTAAAAAAAAAAAGTTGCTAACGCCCTATATCTCGAAAAACTGAGCCACTTTGAAATAAAGATCCTAGTTCAAACAACACTTATTTTATAATAATCTTCGATTCCGCACGATCCGTATTTAAAGTAAATTCATCCTGTATACTATAATATAATAATTATATATTTATTTGCAAATCTATTTACAGCATAGACATAAAGTATACAATGAAAAATAATAATTAATTATCACATGACAAATATTTACATACATATTTCTCGAATAAAGTATATTTAAACCTGGTGCTTATTTTATATGACCAGGTGGATCATTATTAAAAAGGTGATCTCTTCATAAAATAAATATCCTTGCAAAAATGTTTGTTTACTACGAAAGTGTAGAAAGGCCAAAATTCTATATTTTTCTAACGTGAAATTCACAATTGCATGTCGGAATTCACAATTGTACGTTAAAATTCACAATTCAGAATTCACAACAGTAAGTCAGATTTCACAACTTTATCTCATAATTTACACTTGTTATGTCGGAATTTACAATTGTTATATCGGAATTTACAATTATTGAAAGTCGGAATTCACAGTTGTATCTTGGAATTCACTACTGTATCTCAGACTTCAAAATCGTACGTCAAAATTCACAATTGTATCTCGAAATTCACAATTGTTATGTTGGAATTCAGAATTTCCTACAGGTCGACAGATTTTTCAAAAAAAAAAAGAACAAAAATATTTAAAAACTATATAACCTCTTTAATTTGATAAGGATAAATGTTTTCAAACAAATAAAATCCTTTATAGTATAAAAATTGTGAAGTTTATCTAACGAAACGTATCCTGATCATCCATCAATTTGCCAAATTATGATTAGCCGAATTGAATCTAAATTTAGGGAATATAGCCATGTTATCTACTTACCTAAATCCGGATAACCATTGGTAAGGATAATGTGCTGTTAGCTGTTTCAATCAGTTCAAGACAACCTTCACTACAGTTACAGAAGAAATTTTATCAAGGACAAAATCTACTGTGGGCAAAAATAATTCATAAGGAAAAGATATGTACGAAGTTCACCCAGTATAGAAGTTTAAATCATGATGACTTTTCAACAAGATGTTCCCTATACTACGCCGCGCGTGTCCGAAATTATTTATGAGGACTTTCCCGAACAGATGGAAGGAAGAAAAGGGAGTGTCTAATTGTCAGCTAGATTGACGGATCTAACCACCTTTTATAGTTTTTGTTTCTGATCTCATACCAGATCCCACTGCTTTAGCCACGCTTCGTTGATAAGGAGCTTAAATTCTGAACCGCTGCTACTTGTAGTTCCATCGTTGTTTCGTCATCTGTCGAATTTCCTCATAGTATTGAAAATATGCTACCCTTTCTATTCTCATACCCCTATCTTGTAGGGATGACCAAAAAACTACTGAATGTGGGGATGTAGCAAGTCGAGACACTACTTAGCTCGGATAAGTTAATGAGTGTCACGACAAAATAAAAATAGCTCAGATCTCAGGGCGTTTACACCCAGTTTATCTGAATTTCGATACTATAACATTAATTACTCTATATAAGCTTTAACTTACCATGAATTATTCGTTCCCATTATAAGGTGGTGCTTTAAAATAAAATATCAAATCCCACAACTATGAAACAGGCTATATTCACATAAATTTCATAAGAGAATGACACATAAAAAACTATTTACATTACGACAACTGTACCTCAAATGATAATTAAAGTATTTACTACAACCTTTATTTGTAAACATAGATCAAAATCAGGTTTTAACACTCCGAATGTGGCCACACAAAAGGTTCACAGCATATTTAGTGACATAAGAGGTTAAGGTTATCGTTATAAACTTAAACTAAACAAAATGGGGTGATATTCTCTTAAATAAAGATGAAAACAATATATACAGTTACCTGCTATCAGAGGCACATAAAAGTAGGTAGTCCTCAAAAACACTTCCTCGTTCCCTTTTACATAGGTACGTAGGCTCTTCAGTCTTACGCTTGCAAAATACTAACAAACCGTGCTTCCGACGTACAAAACAGTAGAAACCTCGCACCCAGGCCCGCAAAACAATACAAATTTCTCCTCAGGCGTGCAAAACGGTGCAAACCTCGCCCCCAGGCGTACACCCTAAATAACTCCGTTTGAATTACACACGTATCGAACGTTTGCCTACTGAAAACTCAGTAATGTACTTAAACACAAAACGAAAACAATAACTATAATTTTACGAACTATTTACCTCAAACACAGAAGGTACAGATGTCTTCCAATTAGTCCAGTAAAACCACAAAAGTTATAGCCTCACTTCTCATTTGTGTTGTGCCAGAATACCACATTCCTTAAAACAATAATTATATTGTGATATTTTAAGTAAGCGTTTATTACAAACCAGCCTAAAACAATAAAGAAATAAACGTGCCATCTCATGAAAAACAAAATGTCTATGTGAAGCCTTACCAAAGATTACAATTATATCCTGTTTCCAGTAAAAGTTCCCTTCTAAACCAATACTAACACATTCTACACTGCGTCCAAAACAAGGGAACTTAAATTTTAGAACAAATTCCTCGAATGACCGTAGATCAGTCTTATAGAAAATCATCCTTTACGATTTAATGGCCGGCGTATTCCAAGATACCGGAAGGGTGATGACAATGCCTTGCGCAGTAGAATACAGAACGGCACAGAATAACAAATTAAGAGAGAAGGTTGCAAGGTATAGCGTTATGAGATTTTGGAATGTAACAAGTAGTTGTAGTGACATTATCATTACATTTATTTTATTTCTTTTGTTTTTCATTCTATTTCATCCATTCGTTACAGTTATATGATTTCAAGATTAATCATTTAATACTGCAATAAATATGTCCACAAAGCGAATGTCAGTGGCACTAAATAAGTGGTGGCCAATAATTTATAAACTACGAAACATGTGTAAACAATTTATGGCAATAAATACACGGATTATTTTCATCTTTACGGAAAAAATCACCAATAAATCCGACAGGAATGATCCGCTTGAATTAGTACTCTCCAAATTGATCGTACATAACGATCTCGGCTCAGTTCCATATGTTGCTTTTCCATTGTTAAATGTTAAAACTCTTTCCACATTTTCTTTTCGTATTCCCCAGGCTAGGCTATTATAGAGCGCAAAAAATAATAGCTTCATAAATTATACCTATACAATACACGATATAAAGATACCATGTTTTACATTCTATTGACTGTAGCAAAATATATTTTTCACAAGTTTAATCGATTTTCCTGTTATGGAAGGATGTTTCTGGATATTTATACGTTAAATTAATAACTCATTGGCATTGGTTAAATATACACTAGTTAGTCAACAACATCTTCTGGTAAATACCATTAGACTCCAACGCATTTTACCCATTTTTTTTTAACAAAAACTGAAATATTTACTAAACTTAATGTAATAAATTAAGTATTTTAGTACTTTTTAAATTCAATTCTTGAAGAAATATACATTTTACAATCTCATTTAGGCATATCATCCGTTGGTATTTACCAAAACCAGGGACAAGTTGAGTAACTAGTAAAGTTTATTCAAACTTATTTGCAACATAAAAACCTTTGGCTACTTTGGCGGCGGTGAAGGGATAAAAGAAGCTGACGTTTTTTATGTTGCAAATAATTTTGAAATAAACTATATATTTACGTTAAAAACAAGATTATTACAGTCTGATAGTACTAAATTACGTACTGATTATAAACAATATAGAAATATGCTAAAAAAATATTATTAGGTATACAAGAAATGAATATTATAAAAATGAAATAATGAACGCAAATAACAATTATAGAAAAATATGGCAAATTATTAATGATGCGACAAATAGTGAACCAAAAAAAAATGTTGAGCAGTACAATTTACAGACAAAAATGGTAAGCAATTAACTAACGATAAAGATAAATCAAATTTATTTAATGAGTTTTTTATTAATGTTGCAAATGACATGTCAAAAAATATATTCAACGATAACTTTACCTCAGTTACAACAACCGATAAAAGATAACTTATTTTTGGTCCCGGTAAACAAAAATGAACTTATTCTATATATTAATAACTTAAAAAATAACGCGGCTTGTGGACCAGATGGAATAACGACTCTGTTCATAAAAAAATTTCATACATCTCTTATAAAGCCCTTACTATACATACTCAACTTAATATTTTCAAAAGGTAAAATACCGAGATATTTTAAGGAATCAATCGTAACACCTGTATTTAAATCAGGAGATAAGCATTTACCAACAAATTATCGACCTATTTCTGTCATAAATAATTTCGCAAAACTGTTTAAACACTGTCTAAAAAATAGATTAATAGATCATTCTACACGATACAAAATATTATCTGCCGATCAGTTCTGGTTTAGAAAAAATATTTCTACAGAAAATGCAATTACTCAGATAACAAAAATTATTGTGAATGTAATAAATGCAATAAAAAAGTCTAGCTCTATTTTTAGATTTACGCAAAGCATTATATAAGTGAATTATAATTATATTTATGGATGAATTTTCAATTTAAATTTTCAATAAACGTGATTATTATTATTATTATTATTTGATACCATAGACCACAAAATATTATCTAAACTAGAAAATGTTAGATAACTTTAGAAGTATTTGGAAGTTATTTATTAGATAACAACAGTGGGGCAAAATCAATGAAGTTAAAAGTGACACCTCCACTGTCACCAGGAGCGTACCACAGGGGACAGTAGTGGTGCCAATACTATTTTTAATTTATATAAACAATCCAGTAAATTCAGAAATAATATACTATGCTGATGACACTGCTGTTCTGTTTATGTGTGATTCTTGGATCGATGTATATTTTAACGCAGCAAGTTCCACAAAAAATATAAAAAATTGGCTAAATATTAATCGCCTGTGTTAATATATATAATACTAAGTTTCTAACTTTTTCCATCACAGGGGATAGTCAACCTATTCAAGACACCCTTATTATTCATAAAAAATTTTGTGGTGCACAACATTGTGATTACCCATTTATAAAAAAAGCAAACAATACTAAGTACCTTGGAGTCGTGATTAACCATCACTTAAAGTGGAAAGATCATGTAGACTATTTAAATAAAAGATTATTTCATAAATTTTTCTTGCTTTGGCAGAGTCAATTATAAATTATGGCATAGTAATATGGGGTGGCATGTATGATAACTCTTTAAAGAATCTGAATGTAACTCAAAAAACAATTATAAAAATAATACAACAAAACAAAGAAAGTTTAGTACCATATCCCCCAAAAAAGGAACAATTATGCAGCTACGGACACGTGTTTCGGAGTTATTGCCCCTCATCAGCGTAGTGTAGCTAAGGAATTGGATCTAGGATGGAATAGATCAGGAACAAGAACTAAAATAAGGCTGGAAAGTACAGTACACAGTACTCAATTAGTGTCTTCATGTTCCCATGTGCCACATTTGGGGCCTCGATGAGCACAGTCAACACACAGAGCCCTATGTGTACTGCTCATTTCCACCTCAAATAAAACAAGATAGATTTATTGGGGTTCAAAATAAAACAACGAAAGTTTAGTGCCATATCCCCCAAAAAAGAAACAATTGAGTACTGTGTACTGTACTTTCCAGCCTTATTTTAGTTCTTGTTCCTGATCTATTCCACCCTAGATCCAATTCCTTAGCTACGCTACGCTGATGAGGGGCAATAACTCCGAAACACGTGTCCGTAGCTGCATAATTGTTTCTTTTTTGGGGGATATGGCACTAAACCTTCTTTGTTTTATTTTGAACCCCAATAAATCTATCTTGTTTTATAAAAATAATATTAAAAAGAGACAGTCGGTATTCCTCATATTTGTTATTTTCAGAATCAAAATTATTTACTGTTTGACATTTATTTTCTTATCAATGCCTTCTTTGGATGTATAAAAATCCCTCATTCCGTACAGAAATATGTCACAAGATACCAGATAAAAAAAGGCAAATCAATTTCGTGGGCTTAAAACCAAAAGTGACCAAGTCCAAAATGTTCATTTTTGAGAAACTGGTAATTTTGTTTTTTTAATTTTTAAACATAAGCTTATAAGGATAAAAATTTAAGTAGAAAATCCATATAAATGTTTTTATAAATATCATAATTTAAAGTTTTGAATCTCACTATCAAAACAAATTTTTTTTTTTTTGTTCGCATAAAACGTATTATTTTTAGACTTGATCAAAAAAACTTGTTTTAATAAAACAACTTTAGGGTTCTCACAGTACTTGGTCAATTTTTGCAAGAAGAGGTAAGTGAATTTCTTATTACTTGGTCAAAAAACCAGAAAATGCTGGTTTTGGACTTGGTCACTTTTGGCTTTAAGCCCACGTTATGTATCTATGCTAAATCATATACACAACGATTTGTTTTTTTATTATGGCCCAAAGTTATTTAACCTCTGAACCCTTGGAAATAAAAAAAATAAAACACTACAATGACATTAATTTTAAAAAAATTTAAAAAAGTTGACCATTTGTACACGAAAATTTTAATACCATGAATGGCTTTATGAAAGGTTTAATACCATTTATTATAAAATAATAATAATAATTTGCATACATAATTTTGCAATACTAAATGAGATTAACCTACTTACTACCTTTCGGAATATTTACTAATTAACGATTAATTTTACAACATATTTTTAAATCTATTGCTTACTCAAAATAAACAAAACTTTTACCGGCTCAAAGTCACATTAATATTGTATTTTTAAGTTTTTTTCTCCGCTTATGTTTTATGTTTTAATCTCGCATCTGTTCAAACACTTTTTAATATTCACATATAATATGTTGAATATTTCTTTATATTAATTAGTTAAAATTAATGAAGTTGCACACAGGCAGTTATTGTTTAGACAGCTCAGGAACTAATATTTTATTATATCAATTAGGAATATTAAACTAAATTGAAAAAAATTGAATTGAAAAAAATTTAAATGTTAGAAATACCGATTTCTTAGAAGCATACTCCACAATTTTGACAGGCATTCAATGTGAATCCTCGAACAGGCTCGGTACCTCTACGACATTGATGTGTCTGTTCTTCATATCGCGATTTCAATATCGTACCGTTGACGATTTCTGGCTAACCCTATTTGCAATATCCCGAGAAGAAATATCGTCTTATCGTAATCTTATCTTTCTATCCCTGAAACGGAAATATTTCAAAATTATTGTTCCTCGTCAGTCGGCTAGCCTATGGAATGGAACTTGGTAAGAGATAGGTAGGAATAATAGCTAAATAATATACAAGAAACAATATACAGGGCTTCATCTCTATTTGGTGAGGTAAACATCAAAGTGAGAGATGAAAGTCGAATAATAACCAACCCAAATGAATTCGCGTTACATTCCAAAAAAGGAAACACAACGCAGTTATGAGTACCGATGTTTCTCATTATCACAGCATAGCTTCAGGAATTGGATCTGAGAAGGATCAATCAACTACTAAACAGAAACACAATGTAAAGTACTTTGTAGTAGAGTTACCAAATCGCGTTATTGATCATGAACATAGGCTAAGTGAATGTATATGTAAACGAGACATACCTGTTACTGTTGGTAAGTTAAAAATTGTGGATCGGCTTAATTACCACATTTGCAGTATTTATATATATTTATTTTTATATATTTAAGATCACCGCGGTCTCTTTCTTGAGGCGTCTACGTTGCGGTGAATAAATGTTTATAATGTTTATAAGTTGGTCATTGGTCCGAACACCACACATATCAGTTAATATCTTTAACACTGCTTCCACATAATTCACTAATTGAAACTATTCGACTAGTGTTAAAGAATTATTATGTAATTTGCTTTTGGTGTTGTCCACTCCTGCGCAATTGTTGAATACTTCTTGAAAATCTGACTGAACATGGACGTTTTCAAACAATTGTTGGCTCTCAGCTAATGCCTGCTAATTCTTTACCATTAAATTTTAAGACAATAGGAATACACGTATTCGAAATACATTATATAGTAAAATGCTGCATTTAACCAAGTTCCCCAGCATGCAAAAATAAATTGTGGAGATTTTTATGAAATTCTCTTGTATGTTCGAGGACTTTATGAAAAACTGCTTTTGTATTTACGATGAAACACTTGCATAACTTGTTCGAAATGTGTCCATACGATGCAGAGCCTAGTACCAAATAAGGATATACAGACCTGAGGAATCTACAGACTTGAATCATGATTGCATCTGCATCGGTTACAAACATTAAGGGCCTTTTACATGATCAATTCAGTTATCAGTTCCCAGTTAAATGGTAAGGAAAACTGATGTGTAAATTTTTAACTGAACTATTAAATAGTCATATTTCAACTAATCATTTAATTGAGATAACTGAAACGAAAAGTGAACTGATAACTAAACTGAACGTGTAAAAAGACCTTTAATTTGTTTAATATGTTCGTTATCAGCCGTTGGATTGCTTGGTGATTCAAATTTGATTAACTAATTAAAACGAAACTGACGCCGACGCTCCATCCGGTTTGAATTCCGAACATTACCCAGACTGTGTTTTTTGAAATTATTAGTCTTGCCGACAGTTACCCATAATTTTTATGGCGTATTTCTTTGTTTAATATTGTTTCAATTTTGGTTCTCATGGTAAGTAATGTAATATTGCAATAGGGAAGTCAACGTAAGGGTTGTTTTAGAACTGAATAAAACGAAATGTTACATACACTCAACATAACAATTGAATCAAATGTAAAAATGGCATAAGGTACTTCATTTTGTTTATTTTCTCTATGAGCACTGGCTATGATCGCTTACAATCTAATAAGAGAAACTTATTACGACAAACCCAACACACGATAAAGCTTAGGATTTATAAGCATGAAAAAAACGTCTATCATATTCATAAAGTGTAACAACAAATATAAATTAATATTCATTTTGCACAAAATTGCTATAAAAAATTTAGTTTTTCAAAGTAAAATATCTTATCGTAATAAACATTTTACTTATGTACATACCCTCTGAAGCAACTGATTTACACAGTAGTTAATAGAATAATATTATTTTCTCTTCTTAGTCTTATAAGCTAATGGTGTTAAAGTAATGTTTATTTGGAGATAAATCGGCTATGCTATGCTTAAGCCACTCACAAACAATCGCTTGGAACAGTAGATTTGTTGTTTACTTCATGGTCAATCAGGTTTGGTCATCGTAGCATTATTTCCATGTAATTCCTCTTGCGACAACACATATTTCAATTATTAACGCTATTTGCTACGGAAAATTTCAAAACGCACGGCTAAACTCATTAACTTTGGCATTGCTGATGGATAGGTCGATTATATTGAGTCTCATTTCTTGTTTTTTTGCATTTCTTAATTTAATTCACTATTTCCCATTTCCCGCTTCGCCGAGATTTAATGCAGATAACAAATTAATTCTAATTTCTTGTTGCGATTCGAGAGTCGGAAAGTTCAAGATTAAATTAAATTTATTATATGAATGATGTGTTTCCATGTAAAAAGGGGAAAACTATTTATTTACTTTGATACTCACAATTCGTTTCTACTCACTCTAGTTTAATTGCTACATTTAAAACACCTAAGACAGGGTCGTACCGGCTTTCATGTACGTTTTGGGGCAAAATCACTTTTGGCCGCTCACTTTATAATTACCTTTAATGTATTTTAAGACGACCGTTTTCTAATTTTATATAAAAATATAAATGAAATTATGGTGTGTAAGGATTCATGCAACGGTGTATTACCCGCCAATTTACATCACGTTCTACTTTATCAATAATATTAAACGCTTAAGGACGATATTTTAAATCGCATTTTATAAGAATGTTCACAATAAATCTTTGCCAATAGCCTTAGATGGTTTCACCAATATCTTGGACATATCTATTCATCCTAGGACTTCTTCTTGTATGAAAGTGAATGGATACAGATAAAACCACGAAAAGACGAATATGGTTATTATTATGCGCAACCATTGAATATTGGCCGGGAATTATCGTCCACTTGACTACAATAATATGCAAAGCTGCAGTGCTGCCGTTTTAGAACAATTGCCCAAATTTGGTACATTTTGGTACATTTTAGATATCATATATACCATATCATAAGACATTTTTAATTTTATGCAAACACAATCACTTTTGGTGCGAACAGAATTACAAGGAATAGGAATGCTTCTGACATAGCACAAATAGCAGTAGTCCTGCAGCAGGATAATGACGACATCTTTAAAAGAAATTAAAATGGATTTCAAAAAATTCCTCCAGCAGAATGCACAAAGAAATAAGTACCATCTTTACAAAATAAAACTTGTACGTAAATTAGAGTAAGATGATCCTGAAACACGACTGCATTTTTTGGCAAGATGTGGAAATTGGTATGACCAGGATTAAAGCATTTTTTTTCAAACTACTCTGGAATGAGTGCATTTTAGATCCAACCAACTTCAGTTTAGTTTATTTGGCTAAACAGTGTACAAAACTTTTTAAATGTCAACGACATTTCTTCATTTATGTGTAAAAACCTACATTAGCATGAATTCGTATAATTACGCTTTTGATCAGTAGGCGACTCATTTATCATTAGCTACCGCTTAGCGACTGTGGATCCCCCTCCGCTTCTAACAGTCAGACGTAAATTGCGCATACTATTGTTCGCCTTCTTGGTTTTATCTGTATAATATATATGAAAGTAAACATATGCAATAATATGTAGGTATATAGGTAAAATCACGAAGGGGCAAACACGGCTATTAGTATGTGCAGTTTACGTTTCACCGTTGGCACTGGAGGGGGATATCCACAGTCGCTAAGCGATGTGCGCGGTATAATCTCAGCCACTTATCGGTCAGACGCGTAATTATACGAATTCATACGAAGTTAATGTAGGTTTCATCATATAAATGAAAAAACCTACATTACCCCTACGCTGCCAACAACGTTTAAAAGTAAATTGCGCATAATAATAGCCGTGTTCGCCCCCTCGTTTTTTTATCTGTCATAAGGTAAGCTGAGAAGGAGAGTCGACAATTCGGTACGTATATGTAATGTACATAGTGGGGTCATAAAATGTGGAATAATTTCTTTGAAAAATTAAAACACAATTTTTTTTTTAAAAAATATACGTTTCAAAATTGTTTCCATAATTTTTTTGAGTCACAACGCAAAACTTCCCTTATGTTAGATAATAAAAGGAATGAAAATATGGCTCAAATTTTTTTTACATGATACGAGATATCGGAATTTTCTAACTCAATTATTGCACTACTAATATAACACCTCCCATGTAGAGATAACCACGATTTCGTGAACTTGGACCATATTACCTGTTTTTTTTTATGAAAGAAAAATAATTGGTCACTATTTCAAAAAATATACAATAGCATCACATATTGCGTCAGTTTTTATATTATAATAATTGGCGTATCCACGTTGCGATCCAATGAACTGTTTGCGGGCGTGATTGTGTGATGTAGTGTGTTGGATACGAGGATGTGCGCCGGAGTGGCGATACTCTGTTATAAATATGCGTCCCAGAGCTAGGCCATGGTGAGCTTTAAAAGCCAGGCAACAAACTAACGATGAAATTTTCAAGAAAATGAGAAATCTTTGTTTGTGGGATAGTTGTGCAATAAAAGAACAATATGTGAAAAGAATTTGGCCGGAAAGGAAAGAATTTGAGTCAGGAACTAGTAATGTTAAACATGTTCCTTCTTTTTTCTTCATATTAATTCTAGCATATTTCGTTAATTATTTATAAACCAGTTCAAATTTGTTTCAAAGTAATCAAAACACAACCAGCTAACAATGCAACAAATGCAAATATTGCATCCTTTGCTAGCAGTTTTTACTAGAACAAGAAGTTCATTAGGTGTAATTGGTCCTTCGAGTCGGATTCAATGTACGCTCGTGACCAGTGGCTTCTTAGGGCTAGAAGGTACCACTGGCAGAGACATAGAATAAAGGTGGTTTATACAGCAGGAATTTTGATTATATGGTTTTGGTGGTTAGTACTTACTGGACGCAGCCTCACGTCCTGAATTAGGCTTGAAAAGGAGTATTAATGAGCAACAGCAGATTGGCTGAAACTGATTTATTAAAAAAAAAAATTAAATTCTATTTATACTATCTAATATCATAACAAATAATAACAATTACCCTTAATGAAGTTCTTGTCCTAATAAAAACTTTTAGCAAAGGATTTAACGTTTGTACTAGTTGAATCATTTGCTGGGTTTATTTTGATTGCTATGAAATAAATTTGACATGGTTTATAAATAATTAACGAAATATGCTAAAAATAATATGAAGAAAAAAATTTATGTTTCAGTAATTAAACATTGAGGCGTCTCCCAACAGGAGTCCTATCCCTTGATTCTTCTGCACCGTAACGGCTGGAGCTCAGTCAACTCAGGTTGCTAAGTTGGGGGTTCCTGTTGCTGTTGTCTGTGTTTATGTTGCAGTAGGAGAGGGGCGAATCCCAACAAAAGAATTAGTATGACTATGATGATGGTAGTGGTGGCACTACTAGTGACGAGAGAATGGTGTATTGAGTGCTACTGCTTCTTCCAGTTTTCTTCCTTTATGGTTGGATCGGCGAATCTATCCTCCAGTTTATAGGAGGATTTAAAGACCGGCTCTTCTTGTATATCTTCTTGTTATTTTCCATGGTACTGGAATTGAAGGAACACTCAACAGACAGGAACTCAGAGCTTGGAACTCATTTGTTAGCATAGTCAGGGGATTTTTAGGGAACAAGAAGGATGGAAACACAAGCAACTAGTAAGCGAACTTTAGATTCGTACCAAACACTTGATTGTTGTATGTCTTTAAAAAATTCACTTTCTGCATTCTCATTTAAATATTTTTCCTGAAAATTTGGGTACGATAAGCGACGAGCAAGGAGAAATATTTCATTGAGGTATCAGGACAATGGAAAATCGTTACCAAGAACGATGGGATCCAGCCAAGATGGATGATTACTGCAGGTTCATAAAGCAAGACGATTTGGCCCCCAAAATGAACTGAGCATATGTTTTTAAAAATTATTCTCCATTTTTGTAGATATATCTATATAAGCCTAATATATGTCATATACATCATTGATATATAGCAATAAATAGATTAGTAAAATTAACACTAATGTTATTCCTGCCCATAATATTTTATTAATGTAACAAGAAAACGTTACTTGTTACGACTTTTTACTTGCCATTTCTGTAAGCAGAAGGCTTTATTCCAGTGGATTATGCTATTCACGTACATGTTACGAAAAAAAATTTTGTTAGTGTTATTAAACGAAATTTCGTTTATAATCGAACTAATTCTTTTAGATACATATAAGGTTTTTAAATTAACTTATTAATGAAAATGCATAAAAGAGTTAGTTTTTATATGGTTACATAAAAATGTATACAATGTAAACAAATTCACACGATATAAACTTGCATTTTCTTATCAAGGTTCCTGCAGATGGCACTGGTATGACTCGGCGATATCCGAACTCTAGTAATCAGACAATTTAGGATTGATTGTGTTCGATATACAACTATCGTTGTTTAATAACATTAAAACAACACTAAACATAATATTCAGATACTTATTAATTAGATCTCCCCTATTTTTATTTGCAGATTTGTTTTTAATCATAGGGTATAACTGTTGGCTATTTTATTTAAATATGTTTTGACAATCATTATTTTGTTATTAAGAAACATGTTTTATAATTCTTTATTACAGTCATGTTGAGAAAAAATAAAAAGTACATTTTATAGAACGACACTACCACATAAATAATTATTATTTATTTTACGTTCCTTCTACAAAGGGAAAAATAAATTCCTGTGAAGTAACTACATACATCATAAATATTTGCTTTCATGTTCTTGTATGAAACATTATAATGGTTCTAATTAAATCTAGAAACTAATTGTTAGTAAATGATGATTGTAATTAAATAATAATATGTATTATTTTGAAAACAGAACAAGAATTGGTTTTCTTATCTCTACCGGTTATAGGTTTATTATGTGTTTTGTAATTATAATTCTCAATTTTGTGGAAAAGAAAAATACATAATTAAGTTTGTTTCAAATAATTCTAATTTGAATTCATCGAATTCACGATCCTAATTTCATGTGCATTGTTCAGTCATTCCAGAACATTCGTCAACTTGCTGGTTTATGCAGAGTCGTGCGCATCGAGTTTCTGTATTTCTCTTCAAGGTTTTTTTAACATAAAAAGATCCTCTAAATACACCTTGTATAGTTCCAATTATTACTTTCCCAGGTATTTAAATCTCAAAATCGTTTTAACTAATTGCATATATTGTATAGGTACTTACACTTTAACAAGATCCCTCTTCTTTCACCTTACATATTGTTTATTATAACTATTTTTCTATAAGTCAAAGGAGTATAATAATAACATCTGTAATGAAATGATTTTTTCCGTTACTAGCTTTCTATTATAATCAGACCTAAATGTAGTTTTCGTTCACTTTAGTATACGTATTCAGTATACGATAACTTGTGTTAATATTTGTTTTAAACCGTTTGGAAACAAAGTTAAATTTATTGTTGTAAGTGTACTATTTAAAATAACCTCTCTCTAATATAATTGTTTCAAACCGGTTTCTTTTCAGGGTAATCTTAGTTTGTTTAGTATTCTAATGATAATCCGTTTATTGTAACTGTACTCAATCAAGTAAGAGGAAAGTAGTTTAATTTAATTTAGTTTGATTTCCCAGTAAGTTGAAATCATTTATTCATGGAAAGGAAATACGTTTCTAGTTGTTTATTAATTTGTCGAATAAATTATTAATCGATTTATTTTTAAATATTAATACTGGGCCGTTTTAAATTATTTCTTCTTGGAAATATAGTTTAGAAATTATCAGAAAGCGATTCCCAGCCTTGAAATATTTTATAAACATTTGTTTATATGAGTTAACGAAGGGAATTTATTTAAATATGATGCGCCGCGCCGTAATAAGCTGAAATAACGTTTGCCACAGACAGCGGTCGACCCACTTGCGCGTTGCTCAAATCACCGACATTCTATGACGGGTTTTGATGTATAAATTGAATGACACCGCGTGAAAGAACCACTTGTCCTCGACTTGTCTTCGACTTGCTTGCGCCTTCCTCGACTCGCCTACATCTCCAGGGCACTCCGCAATCCGATAGTGGTAAGAACTACTTTGACTATTTTATTGTTTTTATTTTGAATTTCACTTATTTACCATTTGTGTCCAAATTTACCGTTTGTATCCGAATGTACTGTTACGTTATTTTGTCCGAAGTGCTTGTTGTCCGAATAAACCAGAGATATTTAGGAAATTCACAGATACGTTGCTACAAGGAGGGTTATCTGTTTAACCGCTAGCTTCGAAAATCCGCGGTTATCATTTGTTGTAGAAGACGTAGAGATAGAACGCTAATGTCTCGTGTGTGGAGAGAGTTCCGGCTCAGTCATAGTTTCACTACCAGTAAGGTTTTAACTCGTGTGTGGATAGAATCTCACGCCGTGTCCCGGAAGTCAGGTACTAACCAAATCGTCCGTCAACCGTGCTCACTGGATTTAAATTATAAAGAAGATAAGCTTGAAGTTGATGTGATAACCTATCGCCTTAAATTATAAGTAATTACCGAGCGTTAATGTTCATGCATTCACGCATATCTCTGGTCTAGTTAAGTTAAGGGACAGTTTATACTAACATACGAGTCAGTGAACTGAACTACAGTGCTATATAATTAGAAGAGCAACGAGAATATTCGGTTGTCATTGTCTGTTGTATCCAACGTAAAGATGGAACTCCAATTCCTCATGTGTGGATAGAGTTTCGTCTCAGTCATAGTTTCACTACTAGTAAGGTTCTAATACCTCGTGTGTGGATAAGATCTTACTAGGTAAACGCGACACACGTAGTCAATAAACCCCAAATCAGGGATATGAGGTGCTAATCTTAAACTATAGCACACTCGCGATTATACAGTCAAATATACCGCCTGTCCCTGGACTGACCTAATGCACTTGTATCTTGTTAGTACTTATATTGTTGTACTGTGTCTTGCTAGTACTCCGTAACTACTATATTCTTGTACCGCCCGTTTACTGTAATACCGCTTCATTAACCACTTGCTGTAGCTACAAGTAGTAGTAGTTGCCGTATCCAGTGGTTTAACGACTCACTAAGAAATATGAGGGACACACTCTGTTGTGTAAAAACTATTGCAAACTGCTCTAAGGATTTCACTATATATAATACTTTAAAAAAGGATTATAAATCCAAATTAATTAAATCAAAAAAAGCTGCTTATGATTCTTTTATTGAAAATTCTAATAACAAAGCACGCGACAGCTGGAAATTAATAAATTTTGAGAGAAACAAGTATACATCTAGCACATCATCAGAACATGAAATCTCAATAGACTCTTTTAATAAATATTTCGCTAATATAGCTGAGCATTTTATAAAGTTGTTACCTACAGTGAATGTTAGTGCAACAAAGTTTTTAAAAAATTTACCTACTACCCAGTCATCCTTTTTCCTTGAACCAGTAACTACATTTGAAGTTGCTGAGGCCGTAAAGAATTTAAGGGATTCAAACTGCTCTGATATTTACGGCTTAAACAGTCGAATTCTGAAAGATACCATAGATATAATTCTAGTCCCACTTACACTACTTATTAATTGCTGCTTTAGTGAAGGCGTTTTTCCGGATGTGCTAAAGGTTACCAAAATCATACCGATTTTTAAAAAAGGTGATATCAGTGTTAAAGATAACTATCGCCCCATATCTATCATTCCAATGTTCTCAAAGATTATAGAAATTATCTTGAAAAATAGACTTGTTAACTATCTTAATACTCACAATGTTTTAAACTGTTGTCAATTTGGTTTTAGGAAAAAATGCTCAACCACAAATGCTGTATTTGAAATAGTGAGTAACATAGTCGAGGGTCTGGAGAGTGGTAAGCATGTGGCTATCAGCTTATGCGATCTCTCCAAGGCTTTCGACTGTGTATCTCATGAGATTCTTTTAGATAAGTTAAACTTTTACGGTATTAGAGGTATCTGCCTAAATCTCTTTCATTCCTATCTCAACAACAGACAACAATGTGTATCAATAAATGGTATAAATTCGGAATTTCTAAAAATTAACCATGGAGTGCCTCAAGGTTCTGTACTGGGACCCCTACTGTTTATTTTATATACTAACGATTTCTTTCACTTTATGTCTCCGGTAAAATGTATTGCATATGCAGATGATACATCTATTTTGAATCACAATCCTAATATTAGCAATTTACACAATGACTGTGCTAGATCCCTCCAGCAAGCTTGCGAATGGTTCTCTTCAAATAAGTTAAAGCTAAATGAAGATAAGACTCAAAAGCTCATCTTTTCTACTAGTAGTCATTTAATACAAGGAGACAGCATCAAAATCCTAGGTGTAGTTCTTGATGACAATTTAAGTTGGTTCAACCACATTGAAGAACTATCAAACAAATTATCTAGTTTAATCTTTTTGTTCCGTAGGCTTAAAAATTTAGTTTGCCCTAGCACTCTAAGAACATGTTATTTCTCCATGTTTCATTCTTACATTAGTTATGCAATACTTCTGTGGGGTGGATCATCTCACGCAGTTAAAATTTTTCGTCTCCAAAAGAGAGTGGTCAGACTGATTAGTGATGCTGGCTGGTTAGATCACTGTCAACCAATATTTAAGAGATTTAGTATAATGCCAGTTCCTTCACTCTACATGTATACTATGTTATTAGAAATTCATAAAAATAAAGCCAAATTAGCTACAAATTCAAATTTCCATAATTATAGCACCAGATCTGCTTCTCTACTCAGACAGCCTCATCTTAGATTAACAAAATCGAAAAAAAACACATTAAACCTCCAATTATATAATCATGTTCCTACTGAAATAAAAGCTCTTAATTTTAACGGCTTTAAGGCCAAGATTAAAAGGCACTTTTTAAATGATTGTTTTTATACAATAGAAGAATTTTTTAATACGCAATTTTATTAACAAATAATTCACAGATTATTCTTTTATAAGCCTTCCTGCATACTTGTGATGCTCTGAATTGCACATCATTAATAAATCCACCGTTTTTTTTATTTTTTTATATACTTTTTTATACGTTTGTATTTTTATTATTAGTCTATTATGTGTACATCTAACTTTTATATGTTTATACATGTTTATTTATATATGTATATATTATTATTTATACTTTCTTGTAGTCTACAAAGCAATTACTTTGTTTTTTAATTTTATTTTTTAATATATGTATGTATATATTTTTTTATTGGTTTCAAATATTTTGTAACCTGTATATTTTTTTGTAATTTTGACCTGCCACAAATGTATCCCTATATGTAAAGTGGTTAAATAAATCTATCTATCTATCTATCTATCTATCATTGATTTCTTTTGAATCATCGCTTGCTTGCTTGCTTGTGTAGATGCTTGTAGTAAACAGTTCATAGTAATACTGTAGTACTAGCTTCCATAACTTAGCTATACTTGATATCACGTAATCGATCACCGCTTTTCGCATTGCCATAACCTCTTGTTTGGTTCCTTGGTTGCTTACTTGTAATATAGGTTAATATTTACATTGTATTACAACATAACTATATTGTATATATTTGTTTATTTTTTATGTGTAAAGCAGTCTTAAATAAATAGACTAAGTGAAGTTGAACTTCTGTCTTTTATTTAAAACAATGATATAAATACTACATTTGTTCTTACAC
This sequence comes from Rhamnusium bicolor, assembly GCA_029963845.1. Taxonomy (NCBI): domain Eukaryota; kingdom Metazoa; phylum Arthropoda; class Insecta; order Coleoptera; family Cerambycidae; genus Rhamnusium; species Rhamnusium bicolor. The sequence continues at coordinate 2,235,278 of JANEYF010005793.1, forward strand.
CGAGAATCATATTCGGCAGGTAAGGTGAAGTTTTCCATTGCTACGTAAGCGACAACCACACACACACAGACCGCCTGGCATTCCGTTTCATCACTGAGTTACCCTAGATTCTGTCACACTACTGATAGGATGAAATGGTGTTCCTACACTTTAAAACAGGAACAGGCGCTCGAGATCGTTACCGTAATATAAAGTTCAAAGTACCGCTACTGTACTGAAGGGTTCCAAAGTGACACGTCACACATACACAAATAAGCATTTTAGTGTTCGCGTACGTCACACATCATACCAATATTTCCAAAGTCAGTTGAAACGCTGTAAGAACATTAAATGAATAAATCTCTTTGTAAGCGTTTTTATAATATTCCAACTGACTTTGGAAATGGCATAATAATACTATAATAATATGTGTATTAATTTGACATGACTTAGAAGACTGTTCATTGTGATTATTTTCTGTATTTATTGACTTGTAATAATAATTTCAATTAGGTGAGAACTGCACTACTCATCTGAGCTGTGTATTTATAAGGTAGTCAGGGCTTAAAAACAAAAGTAATGCCATTTAAGGGTATCTACAATTTCTCAACCTATCTAGTACGGGACATAAATATCCCTGACCAGAAAACGGTTGTTGGTTTGAATTGGTCACATCTGAAAGGATGCTTCTGGTCTGAACGGATAGTAACTTACTTGACATTACTGCCCGAGAGGCTGTTGTTCGTTTGAGTTGGTTACTTCAAAGATCATACTGGAGGGAGTGCTTCTAGTCTATACTAGTTCCAATAAGTGTAATCAATAAATAAATGCAAGTTGGGGCTCCTAATAGTGAAGCGGCACGTGCCTTAAAATGTGTATAGCAGTGACTGCCGGCTGTCGCGCATGTGCTGCTATACTCTTGATGACCCCAACTTACATCCCTCTACTGACTACACCTATTGGAACTAGTAGAGGCAGGTATTCCGTGGAATGATATTCCCGCCCAGGCGACTGTTGGTTTGAGTTGGTTACTTCAGCAATCATTCCAAGAGGAGTATTATTAGCCTAAAGACTTCTTCGGCTAATGCACCATGTCACTAGATGTCCTTAGTCCTGCCACTGGAGTTCATAAATTAGTTTTTTTCTGTAAGGTTTGGCCTAATCTTGACACTTATGCAGGTTGAAGGATTTTGCTTATAATTTGCACCCGCATGCTGGCTTGTAGTTTTTTTCTCGGGTAGTATAAACTGATCACCTGTTGCCTTACTATGGACATTAGTATTTTGTAAATGATAGATCTTTTATATTTTGTACAAAACTGTTTCTCCAGATCCGGTTGAATAAAAGCATTTATAAAATTGTTAGTGTCTTGTTTCTTACTCCTTTTGATTTTTCTAGACCTCTGGACATGAACTGGCCTTTACTGCAGCCATCTAAGCCCTATTAGCCCTAATAATAGGAAGAAGTATAGTTTCTGCACTCTAAAGAGGAACTAGTGCCCAAAAGTTCCAGAAGAAAAGTAGCTGTAGCCTTGGACGTCACTAGTGTATATTTTCCTTTAGAGAGAAAAATACAGTCACAACCTAAATTCGTTTATTGTATTTTATAACACTAATTAAGCCAAAAAATATTTTCTTCATGTTTTATCTTTTTCAAGCATTTTTCTTTGTCGGCTGTATACAATTTTTGCAATGACTGATATGTAATAATATTTTCTACTGAATGGCTGAAAGAACTGTAGGGTGTCATTTAAAAACAATAAACTATGTAAAGCCCAAATATCCTAATAAAACATGTGAGTATTTTTGCAAGAATTTGTTGTCAGTTTTATGGAATTTATAGTTAATTCTGACTCACTGTGTATACAAAATTGAACCTTCTTCTGTGGGTGTCTTTATCTAGATACATCTCGCATAAAATGGATAATAGCATGTAGATTTTATAAAATTTGAAAAATATCTACACTGATCGTACAATAATGTGTTACGTCTTCACAAGCTCATTATATAGAAATACAGAACTTCAAAAACAAAAATGAACTTTTACCCAGTCAGAGTGCACATCAAATTCCCCGAGGCGAGTGTGGTAAAATGAGAAAAGCAAAGCACGCAGCACCTGATGTCCGTCCGAATGGGTGCCGGGCGTGAGAACCCAGGGTGCGCGGGTGGACTCCATGCCGTGACCCCTGCCCCCGAGGCCGTCATTCTCTTCCTTGTCTAACGCAGAGCTTCTTTAGTAGTTGGTGTTCTCCGTTGTAGTTGTTCAACCAGCATTGTTGTCATGTTAACGGTAAATAAGTATTTCTAAAAAGTTTAAAGTTGAGCTACTTCAACAGAATTGGAGTGAGAGTATCAATTTGCATTATACATCACATACAGCAATTAGTATTGGATACATAGACATATCTATGGTTGGACATTTTCAGCGTGCCACTGAATGATATTATACGAGGATATCCATATGTCAATATCGACTAAGAGAAACACTTTATTATTTTACATATGATGAGCAAACCATTTTCAGTCTAATATTATCGCATGTGCGTCGCCTTAAAAGTTTCCAGAAGGGCAGAGCAAATTCTTTTAGAATAATTTAGAATTTGTATATAGATGATTGAAAAATTGCTATAAAATTTCTTTGTGAATGTTAATTTAGCCATTTCTTTTTAATTATTTATCATTGCAATTGATTGGTTTTCATTATAGGACCTACCTATCCATATATTAATAAAAAATAATCATTATCTGTCAAAAGATAGGACGGGCGACCGCCCCTGATTACCCTTGGTGACACCCGTGTATTATCGCCAGTGTATTTTCAGAATATCATAGGAATCTATAAGTTTCAAAATACTACTTTTTGGTGTTCTAGGAAATTAAGTAGTAAATAATGTGAGACGGCCCAAGACGACATTATTAGAGTTTGTGTAACCGAGTGAAGTTGAGTCATCATTGCTATGTGAACTTTCCTAAACATCGTTTACACACAGCATACCGTGTGACATGTCTATATTTTTATTTGACCTATGATATGTACTCGTTTTCCTCCATTGCAAATGATCGAAGGCCGATGAGAGCATTAAATCACTTTCGCTCTATATGTATACAAGTAACGGAAAATTTACGATTTGGGGCAAGTATCCTTCCAGCAAATAATATCAGCCTGTGTGAGTAGGGTGAAGTGATAAGGCCGTGGTCACATTAGGTTGCTTTATCAGCCACTGATTGCTGCTGGCTGTTAGTAGCAACAGCAATCAACGGCTGTTTTGGGTTCATATTTCATTTTGAATTTTTACTTCTAGCGTTAATATTATAGTGGCTGGCGCTACCACTTACAAGCCTTAATTTTAAGTTTAATCCGGTGGGGTACTGGTGTATTGGCTCCATGGAGAGAGTTGTTGCCAAAACTGTTGAGGATGAAAGTGAAACAGTTTTGCCAATAAGAAATGCACGTAAGATAGGAACTGGATAAGTCGTAAAAATGAATTGGAGGCATCCTCAAGACTTTTGAGATAGCTTGCAGACAAGGACCCTACATCATACATGAAAATGATGATAAAACAAAATCACCAGTCGCTAATGACATCACATATTATGCTGGTAAAACGCTGCCAACAGTGAGAAGAGAGACACGTGACTGGCTGGTAAAGTTGAACATGCGCTACTCAACCAGCTCCTGGTAAACTTATTTGGGTTCATGCGGGTTTACACTACGCTGCTAGATGGTTATTGGCAGCGCAGCAGCAACCAATGGCTGGTAAACCAGATTAATGTGACCCCACCGCAACTTAAAAAAACATTTTCACCCAAGTGCAGACTGGTATTCCTCTAACCATCAAACTTCATAGAATGGTGAGGTGATATTACATACTTTCTCACATATAGGAGCCAAATCATAAATTTTCTGTCTCAACCAAATCTTAATTTTCTGAAACTTGCCAGTAATCTTGGTCCCGGTTCAACAAAAGCAACCGAATATTTTTAACAAATATGAATCTCAAGCAGGTGAGCTTGTCAATTTGACCTTATTGGCTCTATTAATTGATACCTGATAGAAAATAGTAAAAAATGTTGACAAAATTAAAACATTAATTTAACTCTTACAGCAATAGCAAAGTAACAATAACTGATATTTGATTAGTATTTGCCGCATGCAGTTAAAAGTGTTTTAAAATTGTTTTTATGTAAAATATCTATTAAAGTTCATTACTGAAATAACAATTTATATTTAGAATATGTGCCTAAAATAGATGGAATAATTTTACCAGCCAATGCATGTATTTAGCCAGAGATTATATGATTTAGCTAAATACATAAATCGATAGATAAATTAACCTATATACATTTTGTTTAAATTAGTGTTTTTTCCACAATTAATTTAGTTATGAAACGTAGAGGGGATTTAGTGGGGTAATGATAATAACAATGATAATAGTATGTGAAGATGCATAGGTACGAAGGCTCTTGAGTACGCATGGCAGAGTAATACTGATTATGACATGCATCATCTTCAGGAGCTCAGATGACCTCTTGCGGTTTGTAAAATATCGTGAAAGTGCAGGAGTCGACGCAGGATTGTTCAAGACAACAGAAAGAGCCGCCGATGAACTCGGTCGGCCGGTATGATGGTTATGTAGAATCATTCGTTGAGATTCAGATAAATTACCTGACAGCCCAAATCAGAACCGCCGAACAGGAAAATTTGTTTGAGTAGTACGTCGATAAACTCCAGCATAGTGTTTGTAAGACATCATGAAAATGCAGGAGTGGGCGCAGGATTGTTACAATATGATATTGTTACTAGATGCTATAGAAATAGTTTTTGTGAATACCTACTTGCATAGAAAGATGTCTGCAGTTTCGGCGTATTACGGGTTAAATGTAAGAACAGTACCCTTATACTAAACTTCGCTCATAAATAAAAAAGTTTATTATTATTATCGGAATATCCGATGCCGGTCAGTCCTCCCGTGGCCTCCGACGCCTCACAGGAGTCGCGCCGGCGCATCAACTACAGCCACTCCCCACATCCCGCAGGGTTAGTGACTGTAGATACCAGAATCGTGTGCCCTAAGCAGACGGAGAGAACCCAGAATGACCGCCTTCTGCATTTGACCTGCCAGCCACTCGGCTGGTTTTTGGCAGGCCGGTATGATCTTCAGTTCCGAGAGCAGCGTAGGCTTTATCCCTCCGAGTACACCGATAATAAGGACGACCATTTTGACCAAGTAGCCTGGGTACAGCACTTGGAGCTCGTACCGGAGATCGCGATATTTGGTCCGTTTCTCCTCCTCCTTCAAGGTGATGTTTTTCTCCGCAGGTGCCGAGAACTCGATGACATACATCACCTTGAGTTGATGGTCGAGGAGGACTATGTCAGGCTTGTTGGCTTGGATTAGCCTGACAGTCGGGAACGAGTAGTTCCAGTAAATCCGGCATTTCTCGTTCTCGACAACGGACTCAATATCTCCGGGGACGTAAGGCAGCACTGGTGTCTGGTCTACTCCGTACGAGTGCCTTAGATGGTAGTATAGCACTCGTAACGCCGCGTTATGCCGGTGGATGTAGGCCGAAATCGCATATATAGGGCATGCAGATAGTAAGTGCATGAGCGATTCCGGCGCCTGATGGCAGGTCCTGCAGTTGATATCAGGAACCTCTACACGCCACACGCGGCTACGGTAGACCAAGGTGTTGATAACACCATCTTGACAGGCCATAATGAATCCCTCGGTCTCCGACTTAAGCCCTGCTGACCTTAGAAAGGCGAAGGTCAGCCTGGTCGATAAACCCAGTGTTTCTATGTTCTTATAGAAGACACCATGCTGGGGTTTATCGACGTGCTGCCGAAACAGTTTCTCCTGTTCGGCAGCTCTAATTCGGGCTTTCAGACGATTTGGCTGAAGTTCGGTGACTGACTCAACATCAGCACCTCGCCGGCCTCCTCGCCTGATGTCAAATGCGAGACCGAGTTCATCTGCGGCTCTTTTTGCTGCCTTGAACAATCCTGCTCCCACTCCTACAGTTTCGTGATGTTTTACGAACCGCAAGAGGGGATCTGAGCTCCTGAGGATGTTACATGCCATACTCAGTACTACTCTGCCATGCGTACACTCCAGGCTCAAGAGTCCTCGGCCCCCCCGTTGACGTGGGAGGTACACACGAGGAACGGACGATCTAGGATGAATACTTCTGTGAATATTCATCATCTTGCGGGTATCTCTGTCTAATTGGCGCAGCTCATCTACCCTCCACTTTACTACTCCGAAGGAGTAGAGCAGAATCGGAACGGCAAGCATATTAGTTGCAGACACCTTGTTCTTCCCCGAAAGTTCGGAGGACCAAATCTTTCGGAGGCGGTGTCTGTACCTGCCGCGGAGAGATTCCTTTATTTGTGTTACATCCTGGATGTGCCTTTGTTGTACACCCAGGTATGTATAGGTCTCTCCGGCATCCAGATGTCTTAGGATGCTTCCGTCTGCGAGCTGCGCATCTTCAGGGAATTCCCCGCATCGTCCTCTCTTGAGGTGGACGACTGCACATTTGTCCAACCCGAACTCCATACCAATTGCCCGCGTATATTCTTCGACCACCCTAAGAGCGTTTTGTAGTTCGCGCTCTCCGGAGGCATAAAGTTTAAGATCATCCATATAAAATAGATGGGTGACCTTATGCCTCCGGTCGCTGGGTGGTCCAGATTGATATCCGCGGGTTTGGCGGAGCCCAACAGACAACGGCAGCAGTGAGATGCAGAAGAGGAGAGGACTCAGGGAGTCACCCTGGAAAACTCCTCTCCTAAATGCCACCTGCTCTGTCGTGACCCGCTGTGCACCTGATGTTATGGTGAAGCGGGTCTTCCAGAGCGGCAGCAGCTGTTCTATGCATCTCACTAGTGGTGCTGGTACCGCAAGACATTCGAGTAAGTGCAACAATAGCTGATGCGACGTTGTATCAAATGCCTTGCGGTAGTCAATCCAGGCCATCGATAGATTCCGCTTGTATTGCACAGAATCCTGTGTAATACAGCGGTCTATCAGCAGGCTGTCCTTGCAACCTGCCATGCCCTTCTTGGCACCACGCTGTTCGTGTATCTGCTGGAAGACCGGATCAACAGACCTCAGTGTCCTAGCATACAAGATACGTGTAAATATCTTGTAGCAGGAGTTAAGGCAAGTGATCGGCCTATAATTCCTCGGGTCGGAGAGATCCCCCTTTTTGGGGATAAGCACAGTACGTCCCTCGACGAACCAGTCCGGAATCTGCTGCCCCTCGTTCAACCATGAGTTGAAAACTCGCGCCAGACGACGGTGAGTGGAAGGAAATTTCTTCCACCACCAGTTGTTAATGCCGTCTGGGCCCGGGGCAGCGAAGTTCTTGGTACCAACAAGTGCTTGTTGGACTTCCTCCGTACTGATTGCCGGGCACACTTCTTCTGGCTCTTCAAGATGTCTGTGACACAGAGCCTCGAAGTGTGCAATTGATGGAGTGTCGCTATTGAATGGACGTGTCGTTTCGTAGATTCCTTATTATTATTATTATTATTATTATTATTATTATTATCATTTAGTCGTAAAGTTCAACACATATGTTTTAAATTCACCTTCGTCGTCTAAATTTTAAACTTAAGTATCATTTCATTTAAGACGAAAAATGAGAACTAAATCTTGTCAAAATCAAATAATTTTAGAGTAAAACGAACTTATTCAAAACATACTTTTTCCATGTAAACGCTCCATTATTTGCATTAATTCTTGATTTATTTGTCAGAATAGACAACGCTGGATGGATGCATTGGATGAGTCGGCGACCTTGTGAGAGTGTGTCTACCATATACCATCATCCATCCAGTAATAGTTATGGTCATAGGTGCGTGCGGGATTGCAGTACAGCTGCCCTTTTTATCTCGAATAACACCATCTCGACATATGCATAGCTCAAGGCAGATTTATATTAGTCGTTATAATTTTTCAGTTAAATATAATGGTTGTGGGTGGCGGTTTTTTGTTTGAATCACAGATACATTAGAGCGGCAGGTATTAAATCATTATCACGGGGCAATATTCTGGAACCTTTTAGATATAATAACATTCATGTTGAACAATTCTTCCGTTGCCAGCTTAAAAACGGTTGATATATGAATATGTTTCTTATCACACTAACATTAAAATATTTTTTACAAGTACTAGAATACTGCGGTTTACACTACAAGTTGGCATCATCTGGAGATAATTAAACTTAACTTAAACTAGGAACGTAGAACAAAAAAATCTCTTCGCAAAAAATTATGTATGAATTACGTACTTCTTCATTTATTTGAAAATACAATTTCGAAATTAAAATTGCTTTTATCTACAAGTTAATCTTAAATTGCTTGATTTTCGCTGTTTCTTCTACTTCTGGACCAGATAGTTGAAAATATTGTGGAATTATTTTTATAGTGGTATGTACTTACCTTCTATAATTGCATACCTGTCCAGTATTGCAATCTTAAAACACTCCAAAACGATGGCTTCTATCGAAATTTAATAAAAGAACCTTTTTTATGCAGTTTTTAACATTGATGCCTTTCTCGTTTTAAATATTAAAAAAAAAGAAAAAGATTATAGCGAAAATTCTCCTTCACCCTTCCCTACCCCAACAAGTCACGATATTTAAATAAAAATTTGACAAGCATGTAACATTATGAAATTAATAAATGGTCCAAATTTAATTTTTGCAGATTTGGTGTCGGTAGAGGTTCGAGTCTCGACGTCCCATGACTAACATGGTTACTTTTTTTGAAAAAAATTTTTTTTTTCGATTGACAACCCTCAGGAGGCACTTTCTTGAAAATATGTCAAGTTTTATTTTAATTGGAAAATCATCCAAAACCACATTATTTTCAGATTTTTTTGGGGTACTTTTTGTAAAAATTTAAAAAATCGGCTTCCTGAGGGCAGTCCGTTGAACATTGGTCTATTAAGAAAAATTTTTCTTAATTCATTTATTTGCTTAGCTTGCCTTCCAGTCGTCGAGAGCTTAACGCTCTTAAATGGATAACTTTTCAAGATTTCGAATTTATTGGCAAATGACAATGTTGTACTTACCCCAATTAAGAGGTTGTAGCTCCCTTATGAAGTGATTTAAATCAATTGTTTATATACAAAACTCAACTTATTTTTTCTAGTTTTATCACGCCCTTGAAGGAAGGTAGTTACTATAGGACATATACGGGGTGTCCACCTATTGAGCACTTGTTCCATAACTCTGTAACTATTATAAATAGAAAAAAAGAAGTGAAAAAAAAAGTTGTTCATCATTCACTACTGCATGTTCTAAAAATATTTTTATCATACGGTGCACATAAGGCCAAATAACTAAATTACGACGACAAAAATAGATATAATTATGTTTTTCAAATTAATCACAAATACCTTGCAAACGTTCTCCATAAACCAGTCCGCAACGCATCGTAAGAAAATCTTTTGTTAACGCAACAGAATAGCCTGCGCGTGCTCGCAAAGTTGGGTTAGCTTTCGCACGACTAATGTCGATTAATTGCACCTGATTTATTGAGGAAGTAACTAGGTCCGTCCTATTTTCATAAATTTAAATTCACAATATTTTCAACATGGATATTGAAGCGTCAGGTATGTACTTTAATTTGCCATTATTGTTAACATAATAGTTGTACACAGTATAGATATAATATACGTTTTGTGCAATACTGTTTTTGTTAAAAAAAAATTGAAATGTTTACTTTAGCTAGAGTTTTACAAAAAGTTCCGAGAAGTACACCGACTTTTTTTTTACTACTTTGAAAAAAATATCTTATAACTAATATAAAAAAGCAAAATACAAGTCCCCTTATTTCCCCCTTTGTTAAATGGAGGGTATTCTTTTCAGGTAGTCGCGGTGACCCCGCTCTAAAGGAAATGAAAATTAAGAGACGAGAACTATTTTTAATGTTAAGAAATGAACAGTTTTACAAGTTATCGTCACTAAAGTGTAATGAACAATTATTAAGATATATATTGAACAAATTTGATGTTAGTGAACTTTCTGAACATTGTACAAAACAAATAAAACTTGTAGTCAAAGTGTTTGTCACGAAGCTACTGACGAAATGACGTAGTTGTAATTACATGTATGAGCGTTTTAACAACAAACACACGAAATGGCTTGATGAAGACTTGAAACTCCCGCAGATATATTCGTCATCAGCACCAAAACGTTCAGAGCAAAAGAAAAGAGGCAGGCCAAGAAAATTGTTCGAAGAGAGTTCTGCAAACAGTAAACAAAGATGTGTTAAGCCAATTGTATTAGATCTCAGTTCAGAAAAACTGTGCTTGGCTGCAGAATCAAGCTTGGTGAAATCAGGCAAGAGAACTGCAGCCCAAGTTGTGAAATTAGCGATCCAATCTACGCCCAACAGATTTAAAAAAATGAAACTGGTACATAATACATCATCCTCTGCTACTATAAGGCCGTACAGCCCTGAAGAAGGTTTAGGTCTTATAGTGGATCTTGGTTTGACAAAAGAAGATTAGATAACGATGCGACTTGGAGCAAAAGAAAGAGGGGCTGATATTTATCCCTCATATCATGTGATAGCAGAGGCAAAAAGGAAGTGTTATCCTGAAAATATTAAGATAACTGAAAACGAGGCTGTGGTGCCACTGCCGGATCTTCTTATACATACCATACAACGTCTAGCACAAGAACAGGCTGATGTAATCCTACAGAACATTTCAGAGGACTGTGATACTATCGAAGTTTATTATAAATGGGGCCTAGATGGCAGTGGTGGACACAGTATATATAAACAAAATTTCGAGAATAATTCAGAATATGCGGATTCCAACATAATTTTATGTACGATTGTGCCACTAGAAATGCGTGACTCTAATGATAATAACAAAAAAATATATTGGAAGAACATGACACCATCATCGACAAGGTATTGCCGTCCAATTGGATTCAAGATAAAAAAAGAAAATGTCCAAAATGTGAAAGAAGAGTATAACGAAGTACAAACACAAATATTGCAATTGGAGCCAACAATAATCGTTCTGGGCACTAAAGAAATAAAATTTAAACATATTCCGATATGTACGATGCTGGATGGAAAGGTTGTCAACATTTTGACTGATACTTCAAATTCACAAGCGTGCAATGTTTGTAAGGCTACTCCTAAAGATTTAAACAATCTCGAGAAACTAAACAACAGAGTCTGTGATGAAAACACCTTCAAATATGGCATTTCTATACTACATGCACATCTTAGATGCTATGAATATTTACTGCATATAGCATATAAATTGGAATTACAGCAGTGGCAAGCAAGAGGTACAAATGCAAAAGAAAAAGTAAAAGGAAAGAAAAAGCAAAATAGCGACTGAGTTTTATAAAGAAATGGGCCTCGTTGTTGATCAGCCAAAACAAGGTGGAGGCAATTCCAATGACGATAACACAGCACGATAATTTTTTAAGAATCCGTCCCTCGTTTCCAAAATAACTGGAATCGATAAAGAATTAATAGAAAGATTTTCGAATATACTTTCCATCATTTCTTGTGGATACTACGTCAAAGAAGAAATATTTAAAAAATATTGCTTTGAAACAGCACAAATGGCTATTTCACTTTATGGTTGGTACAAAATGAGTGCCTCTGTTCACAAACTGTTAATACATGGAGCTGATATTATAAAATCTTTACCTTTGCCAGTAGGCCAACTGTCAGAAGATGTAATAGAGACACGCCATAAAGACTATAAAAAATTAAGACAATATAACTCCAGAAAAACTTCAAGAATCAACACCAATAGTGACATATTTAACTGGATGCTGGTATCCTCGGATCCTATTGTGATAAATAAGCGAAAAAAACCTAAAAAAAATAAAACAAAATTTAATGAAGTTGTATTAAGCATGCTCAGACTGCCTACTTTTTATGGTGTTGATGACGAAAGTGATGGTGATCAGGAGTCTGATGATGATGATAAGGATGATGAGGATGTGGATGTAGAATAATATTTTAATCAAAATTGTATATTATGTACCTATCTCACTAATTGAAAATACAGAAATAATTTAATATGAAATTTTTTTTTTAAATTAGAATATATAGGCACCTGACCTCAATTAACCCTAATTAGATATTTTTCTAGAAGATAATTATTAAGTAGTCTCCTCATAAGCATTTCTGATTGGAATATCAAACAAAAGCATATTTTATATTTTTGTCATCGTAAATTGATAATTTGTCCTTATGTGCGGTGTGTTTCATTTTGGCTTAACTTTGTTAAGTCAAATGAAACACCCTATACATTATTGCATATTTGGTTAGTGAACGTCAAGAGCTTTTCAATGAACTATCATGTTGTACTTTCTTTGAGCAGTTCAGGAATCATTTGAGGTTATATATAAATTTTGACGGATGTACTCCTTTACAGGAAATGTTGTATTTTTCTATTTTATGTCAAACTTGAAAATTTGAAAATCTCAATAACTTTGTTAGTACAAATGGAACACCCTGTATTATTTCATATTCGATTAGAGAATTCCATGAGTTTTCCGACGACCTACCATACTTAGTATTTGTTTTCAATTGTTTTGAGGATATGATCATTTATGTAGAATATATCTTACCTGATTCTCTGTTAAACATCAATTCTGCAGACAGTTTTAAAGCTAAAACAAAAAAGTGGGTCATTAGTAAACAAAGAAGCTATATTCATACATTGATATAAAATATAAAAACAATTAGTTACCTACTGTTTGTTCATTAAAAAAAAGAGAAAAAAAACTGTAGATATAACAACCTTCCAAACCACCCACAAGCCTCTCCCTTCTCTTTTTAATCATCACGTTTCACTCCTCACTTTTCAGTCCACATTTTCACTTGCATTTAAAATTTTATTCTAAAATTTTACTACTATTTTATTTCTCCTTTTATTTTTATATGTACATGTACATGTGTGTATGTATGTATATATGTGTATATATGTATATGTATGGATATGTGTGTGTGTATATACTGAATGTCCCAACCAAAAGTAGGACCCATGAATAACTTTGGAGATAAATTTTTTTGAAAAATTGGTGAGGCACGTCGACCTTGTTTCCAAGGGGGACATATTTTAATGTAATACTTGTATATCTATCATCATCCATCCCTCTACCCCTACACGGCCACCCCCTCAAAAAATTTAAATGGCAAAGGGGGTCGAGTGATACATATTTTGAAAGGTCTTTCAATTCTCTACATAACCTTGTATTTTTTTTAAACTTTTATCGATTCGTTCCTGAGAAATAATTGTTTAATTATTTTAGGTTCGGGAAATAAAAATAAAAGAAGCAGTTTAAATTATCGTATGTATTGTTCAAAATGATCCCCACCGACTTCCATACAGTAGTATAATTTGACTTGAAATTCTGTACGAACATTTCTGAACACAGCTGGAGTCAATAAACGGCATTTTCGAACAATTCTTTCACGTAACTCTTCCAGAGATGCGGGTTTTGTTGCAAATAACTTCGATTTCAAATGTCCCCACAGAAAGAAATCCAAGGGAATTAAATCGGGTGACCTAGCAGGTCACTCCACAGGACCTCTTCTTCCAATCCATCGCATCGCTCAGGACACCGATTATCCAAAAATTGACGGACTGCTATAGCAAAATGTGGGGGTGCCCCATTCTGTTGAAAAAACAGTTCGCCCTCTAAAATATTATCGTCTTCTTCGAGGATTTGGGTAATCATTGGGTCGATGTTATTTTCTAACAGATCAAGGTACCTTTCGCCATTTAAATTGTCAGGAATAAAAAACGGCCGACAATGTGATCCCCTAAGATGACAGCCCAAACATTTAACTTGTGAGGCCTTTGAGTATGAGTTTCCATGAACAAATGTGGATTGGTTTCACTCCAATGCCTATAATTGTGCCTGTTTACCTCCCCATTTAACTGAAATGTCGTTTCATCAGAAAAGCACGTATTGTACAGTAGACTGGCATTACCGTTTAATTGTTCACTAAAAATCTCACAGAATTCAAGCCGACGATCGGGATCATCTTCGTTAATTCGTGTACCAATTTAAATTTATATGGATGAAATTTGTGAGCCTTTACAAATTGATGAACATTGCTTCGTGATACACCGGAAGCCTCAGCTACTTTCCTGATCGATTGAGTATTATCCATCTGCAAAGACCTAGAACTGCCACTTCGACTGCTTCATTCCTAATCGGTCGCTGAGGTTCATTCTTTTTGTTTCCTACAGAACCTGTTTCCATAAATTTTGTCAATAATTATCAAACATAATGCTAGAAACAACCCTTCTATCTGGGTGATTTCTGTTGAATATGCGCTCCGTAACTCTAGCACAATTATCGTTTTTAAAATAAATGTTGACAATTTCTAATCTCTCCTGTAGGGTATAAACCATTTTGAGAACTCACTCTGGTAAAATGTATCTCGATTTAAAATTGGTTATGAACAAATTAATGTTCAAGGACTTTCAAATACTTATGAGTTTTTTATTATTCTAAAACTAAACGGACAAGGAAGGTGTTTTTTGTCGAAAAAACTCGTGTTAATTTGAGAGCACTAAAAAATGTAGTTTCTTTTATAAAATTCCAATACTCAGTGCCGTGTATATTATATTTCTTAAACGATTTCGATTGTGTGTAATCATCAAAAATAAAATTATTTTCCTTAAGAACGAATCGATAAAATACACAGTTATGTGGGGAATTGAAAGACCTTTCAAAAGATGCATCACTCGACCCCCCTTGCCATTTGAATTTTTCGAGGGGGTGGCCGTGTAGGGTAGAGGGATGATGATAGGTATACAAGTGTTACATTAAAATATGTCCCCCTTGGAAACAAGGTCGACGTATTTCACCAATTTTTCTAAAATTTTTTAACTCCAAAGTTATTCAGGGTGCCTACTTTTGATTGGGACACCCTGTATATTTATACACATATTATTTTATTCTTTTCTTTATTTAGCATTTTTCTGGCTTTTTGTCTTTTTGTTAGTTATTTTAAATGTTATGTATCTATTTGTTTACATTACTATTATTGTTAGATTAATAAGTAACCACATTTATACCCACGACCACGTGTCTGACATTGTGGTGTTACCAATGTTTATTTTGAAATATTATACACTCTCGTAAATTATAATTACATTTATGGATGAATTTTCAATAAACATTATTATTATTATTATTATTATTATGTCCAAATTTTGAGAAACAAAAAACAAAAGTTCCATTAAAGAACCAATTTTGTGATGGCCCTGATTTTCAAACATTCTTTCGATCCTAAATTACACGTATATGTAATATAGACGATAACGCTTTATAAACCTGATAGAAAACTTAATTTGAAACAATTGTATTTTGGAATAAAAAAAAACAATTGTACCAAAGATTTAGAACTTGAATTGAAGTTGACCCCATCGTCCTGGATTTTTATCTGAGTTTAGTCTTACAATTGTGCTAATGTTATTTGGTATTCAATACTATCAAGTGATTCTAGATAAGGATTGAAGGATTAATGTAGGAATATAGTTAAAATGGAAGTACAGGGATATTCATTATAAATTACCCACCCCTTATCATCGTTATTATTGCCTATAGAATAAAAAATTAAATAAAAGTTGTGTGGTTATGACTGAATTTTGTTAAATTGCTATCAAAAGTACAGTAGCAAGCCTGTACATTATAACAAAAATTCCGAAACTTGTTTTCAGGCACAACTTAAGGTTATACTATATGTCAAAATAAGAAAAAAATATTCTAATACACACAGATTTCGAGATACTATGTGGCGTTAAATTTCCATTGAAATTTTCCTATTTTTGTAATATTTTGAGGTACGATTAGAGGTATTGAAGTGAAACTTGAAAAGCAGTGTTTACTTAAAAAGATTTATTACTGAAATAATTTCTGTCCTTTTAATTCAACAGGGGCGTAGACAGAGGGAATTTACTGACAGCTTTTTACAGTAAATTTTAGAAAGTTTCGTATTCCCATTTAAGTTATAACAAAACAGGTATCTTTCATTTACTTGTGTGAAGTGTCAGTTTTCCATAAACTGGTATTGTTCACAATGTTGCATTTCGTGATTTGTGTTATGCCTGCTTCGAAACAATCCTTCATGCCTACGGATTTATTATAAAGACTTCATCGAACTTAAATTAATACAGAATTAAAAATACTCATTAGTGTAAATAAAGGTAGCAAAATCGTAAAATCAAACACAAAACAAAATCAAAATCATGAACTCACTTTGTACAAAAAAAATTCGTTTATTTATTTATTTATAAAGCTTGGTTACAATGACATCCTCCAACTTCCATGCACACCTCAGTATGTTAAAGCAATGACCTACTCACCTGTGCAAAACTTCCTGGCTTAGTTCGAGTAGTTTCACAATAATGTTCAATACTACGTTGCAATTCTGCAGGATCTGGAACCTCTGTTTCATAAACTATACTTTTCCCATAAGAAAAAATCCAAAGTGTTCAAATAGGGAGATCTTGCATGCCATGAAACGGGACTGCTTCCTTAAATCCGTCTTAAAGAATAGCTATTATTTATGTGAATTTTTCTTGGATGATATGAGCTGATGCTCCATCGTATATGAAATACATTTGTTTAGGTGTTGTAATACATTTCAGCAGTACTGGACAATTTGCTTACAAAATTTAACTGTAAACTTTGTCAGTTAAATATCCAAGTAGAATATATGGACCAATCAGGTCATCTTCAGCAATACCACACCAAATATTTAAAAAATATTGATGCTGATTAACAATTACTTTTAATTTTAAACTTAGTTTGACTTAAACTCACAATCAGTATGAATCCCAATCAATTCAGCTGAATTTTAGTTGAACCACAATCGTACAACTGGTCCTGAGTTGAACAACCATGGATTATGGTTGAATTTGATTTAAACCCCAAGATAACTTACAATTATTGTAACAGTGATTTAAACATATATAAACAAAAAATTCGTGGTTGCAATTTTCTTCGAGTAAGTTTCTTTTAAGGATGTAATGAAGAGTGCAAGATTTGAGGACAAACATTCTGGAAAAAAACTACATTGTGAGTTAAAGAAAAGCAAGTAAAAATGGTTTGTGTTATAAATAACTAAAGAGTACATTAGTTTTTAAAAATGTCCATATGAGTTTTCACATGAACAAGACTTGTGTTTCCAATAGAATAAACAGTACCTAAATGGTCTCATCGAATTAATGTTTGACTTAAACAGTATGAATGCTTTTCTTGCTGTTTGTTAATTTGTAGCAATTCATCATATAGATGTTAATGCAAACAGAAAAGAAAATAATTTATCTCTAGCTTATGATGAAGACGTCCGTTTGGTTTCTATGATTTATTTTAATATAAGCAACTGTCATCTTAGAAGAAAGTAGTCGAGATGGTTTAATGTTGTTTATTTCATGGCAAATGTTTTTTCTGAATTAAATATAAGATTTGTAATATAGTTTAGATCTTCCTTCTGCAGAATCTTTAGGTATATTATGCTTTAATATTTTACAGATTCTCGTAATAATCTATGAGATTAGTATTTAGTAGCATTACAGTGGATTATAAGACTATTATGGAATTTTTATACAAGTTCATACTGATCATATAATTCACATTTTTCTCTAATATTCAATAAATTTCTGTAAAATTGAAATAATAAGTTATATAAGAGGAAGAACTGGCTAAAAATTTGTAAAATCTGTTTTTCTGTAGTTTCCAAAGGGAAAGGCATCAGTTATTATATTAAAATACAATTCACATAACAATACGCGATAAAAATGGGACAGCAATGTAGTAAAGCTCAGATTTATTGACACAGCCGGTATAAATAAGAAAAAGATTTGTTGTTATTTGGTAGACTATTCTCCATCTTATCGGTGGAAATCCATATTGATTAGAGAAAGGGTCGTTATCAGCTTTTCTTCCACTTCTTTTTCTTTATCAGGATTAAATCTAGATACACTCTCATAAACTAAAGGAAGGGAAGTATATGTACATTTTTTAGGAAATTGAATTTGTTTCCATGTTTTTATGACAAATAAAAAACATTCAAAAGGAAAAAATAAGGAGACCCTCTGCCCTTTATCGATGTAATCGAAATAAATAAACTACTATTAGAATTCCAATTTCCAATCTCAAACGTTCGCCAAATCACTTATGGAAATTAAGCTGTAAATAAAAAATTACAATTTCGAGCGTCTATCCGATATCTTGGCTAGCCTTTGTTGTTTATAGAAATTGGAATATTTATATTCAGATCATCTTTGATCATATTAGTATTAACATAACGTTATTTTCTTGAACATTTTGTATATTTTACTCATCACGATATGAATCTATAATATTTTCGGTCAAATATTAAAGTTATTATTTTATCTACTCGAAAGTATACAAGCACTAAATTGCAATTGGAAGATTGCACAGACAAAAATATACTAAAGTTCTACCATTTTGATAACAGTTTCTGTAAACGACATCAAGTATCAGTCACTAGGTAATAAATAAAACTTACTCTTTGACTTTCTAAGAAGAATATAAATAGGTCTGTCTATTAAATGTTTAAATGATAGAATTATAAAACAGTTTTGTTTACACAGCAATAAAATAACCTGAACAGAAGATTCTAGGTGGCAATTTTATAACTACATCATAAAGAGATTTTCAGATAATAATGCTGTTAAGAAACTGAACGTTACCGGCGAAAAGTGTAAACATCAAATACTTAATTTTATTTATTTCTATTTTATCTGTCTATTACAGTATCCAATATATATCGAGGTCCATTTACAGGATAAGAATAAATACAACAAAGTAGATCTTTGCTACATTTAGAAAATATGAAAAAAAAAATATAATACAAAAAAAATAATGAGACAAAAAATAACAAAACATGAACATATAAGTTACATAACAAGTACCTACAGTAAATAATACAAATAATCTACCTTTACTTGGATCAAGCTATTTATATACAAATGACACATAACGTAATTAATTATTTTAAACAAGAAATGGAACATTTACATCTCTTAACAAAAATTTTTTACATATTCACAAAGAAAGAAGTCTTTTTCAGATGTGTTGGTACATCATTAAACATTTTTATACCTTTAGAGAAAAGATTATTCAGTGGAATGAAAAATAATATTAACTGAAAATTTTTGTTAATTATTATTTACTAACTTTTACAAATCTTATCACAGATAAGTATAACATATATCTTTTTAAACAATTATTTTCCCGGCTATTTGCCAAAACGCTGAAACTTGGATTACAAAAAAAGATAATATGCACATTATGTTCAATACTACTGACTCAATAATGTTATTTTTAATTTCAGCTATTCCGTCTAATAAAACCAAAAATAAATAAAACACAAGGTATTCATCAGTTGACATTCACTTTAAAAAACTTTAAAATATCTACCGACACGTGTTTCTGCTTGCCTTTAGCGTCGTCAGGGTAGCCGGCACATTTAAAGAATCCAAAGTAAGGAAACTTGTAAACCCCAATGTAATAAACATTAATGGCTTCAGAGAACAGAATAATTGAAATTATATAGTGGAAATACACCTTATTAGGGCCAATAAAATAATTTAATAAGGCGAGCTTTGTACAATATTAATTTTGTATAATACATTCAAGAGATGATCCTATTCTATATAAAGTGACATTTCTTTGACATTCAGCATCTAATTATTTAGTGAGAGCGGCGGCGCATCGGGGAGGCACAGTGGGTCCGTGCCCCCTCACATTTTAGAGCCTATAAAACATATAGCTGTAATTTTGCTAATTAAATTCAACAGTGGTATGTCAGTCATCGAATCGTTAGATGTTACTTTACGTATACAGGGTGTTTCAGGATTAACTACACAAACTTAAAATCTGAATTCTGCGCCTCAAAATAAGAAAAAAGTTTCCTATGAAAATATGTCCGAAAATGCTTCGTTAAAGAGTTAGATTCCTCCAAAGATGGAGGCTAAGATTAGGTTTTTATTTTCTAAATGATTCAAGCTTATCGAGGCATATTTTTATATGATAAAATTCGGATCCGGTAAAAAGTTTCACCCATTTTACTGATAAGGGATGATTGAAAAGATATCATTTAGAAGCATTCCTGTTAGTAGAAAATCTCTACCAAAATTCGATTTTTCATCTTTTTCCAAATTTGAGATATAAATTAAAAACCTAATTTTAACCTCCATTTTATAAGATGCGTAACTCTTTAACGAAGCGTTTCCGGACATACCTCTATAAGAAACTTTTTCTTATTTTGCAGTCCTGAATCCAAATTTTAAAATTGTCCAGTTAATCTTGAAACACCCTGTATACGTAAAGTAACATCAATCAGAAGTGCCAAAATGAAGAATTTGTGTTTTTAATTTTCCGTTACCAAGTAGGAGCATATTATTATTACTGATATATTATCATAATAAATTCTCGTAGACTCTTTATTTTTATCGTATATGGTAATTTTTAATAAAAGCATTAAAATCACAATATTAGTTATCGTATATGGTAGTCATGGTAAAAATCTTAAAATATTATTAAATATCAACACCATAAAATAATCTGACGATTAATTTGTATCAAATTTGTTTAAAAATAACGTGTAAAACCATCAGAGCTATGCCATCGCACAAATACATTATAAATATTAAATATGTAGAAAATAAAATACTGTTTTTAATTTAACTGCCACTACCTTTAACCTTCGGATGATAAAAATGTCAGTTTTTCTATGGTACAGCCGAGGAATAAACCTGGCGACAATAATCTGCACACCAAACTTCTGCTGTCGAAATATCTCCACGGAATTCTACTATTTTGGCTAGAAGTTCCAAGGGAATTTTAAAGAACTTCACAGAATGACATAGTGAGTAATAAGTAGAGCTGTCCGAGGTGGCTGGAGTACAGCCACGGTCTTGCGATGGCGTCACGCGTGCCGATTTAGAAGTGATTTACGCTGCAGTCTTATTTGAAAGGTTAATGCGTGAGGTTGTACCTATAAATTATGCATAATGTCAAACGCGCCAAAGGGTAAAAAACGACCGTACGCGGACACAGTGAATAAATTTATCGGTGAATTTCCGGATTATTTATTCTATGACGGTTGCAAAATAATTTGTAAAGTTTGTAATCAAGACTTAATGTGCTGGCACAAAACAGATTGTCGTCGTCATATCAACACCGTGCAACATCAAAATAAAAAAAATGGCATGCCTTTGACAACTCAGTTTATGTTTGATTTATTGTTAATGTTAATAGCCTGTAATATTCCGCTACACATACTGGATAAACAACCATTTCGGAAGTTTTGGAATAAATATAATCCCCAGGTGAACTTACCAAGTCGTACATCGTTACGTAGATATATTTCAGCTGTTCGTGAAGACATTGTAAATAGGATTAAATGTAGATTAAAAAATACACGGCTCTGGTTATGTTTGACGAGACGACAGATTGTAAAAAAAAATTCTATTTTAAATATTATAGTACGTGTACTGGGCCCTCTTAAACTAACATTTCCACTTTTACTAGCTAGTAAAAGACTAACTGCGTGTACTGGCGAAATAATTACGCGTGGGGTGTTGGAGACATTTGAAAAATTTGAACTTTCAACAAGTCAAGTATTGATGTTTGTGACTGATGGTGCTGCGACAATGCGCATGGCAGGCCGTTCTTTTCAAAGAGACAATTGTAGGTTTTTACATGTTACGTGTAAAGTGCATGCGTTACATCTTGTGGCAGAAACGATTCGAAAATGTTTTCCAGAGGTAGAGATGCATTAATAGCAAATACAAAAAAAGTTTTTCTCAAATCTCCTAAACGGCTTCGAGCATTTCACAGACAGTGTCCTGGTATCCCTGAACCACCAGAGCCGATTCTTACACGTTGGAGAACGTGGTTGAAAGCGGCTTTTTATTATGCTGAATATTTTCAACAAATAAAAGCTGTGATACTACAGTTCAACCCTAACGAGGCTGCAGCTATTAGGGAAAGCCAGACAAGCTTTCAAGACGTTTCCCTTGAAACAGATTTAAAAACTATTAATAACAATTATAGAGGACTACACGACGCAATAGAAAAATTGCAAAATAGTTCGTTGTCGTTAGTGAAATCGCTGCAAATAGTGGACGACGTAAATACACAACTACAGGCTATAAATGACGCAAAAAATAATCGCGTTAGTGAAAAATTCGAGAGTGTATTACAGAAAGATCCTGATTTTAGTAAATTTGTGATGGTGCATCTACAACTTCGTTAAGTGAGTTCACAGATTGTTTTACTTATGCCTGTATTACATCTGTAAATGTCGAACGGTCATTTTCAAAATACAAACATATTTTTTCACCAAAGCGAACATCGCTGACGGAGACAGCTGTAGAAACTTACCTGATGCTATTATACTATAGATCTTCCCCACTTTTTGACGACGACAACCAAACTACTTCATAAATCTGCTTAAAAGGGTGAGTTTTATACAAATTTTTATAAAATGTAACATTATTGTTAAAATTTATTTCCATTTACTGTACTTATTCAAGTATTATGATATGATGTAAACATATGAGTCATATGACGGCTCTGTCGGCCAGGTGACCTCGGACAGCTCTAGTAATAAGTGTATCCAAGAAATTCCATGTAATTTCGGCATTTTATGGAATATCAGGAAATTCTTGAGAATTCTAGAGAATTCTAAGAAAATTCTAGGGAATTCCCTTGGAATAAGATATCGACCGCACAATCGTAAGAAACTGTCTGAAGATGGCTTAATATTTAAAAAACGTATAAAATTTTTAATAGTTCGATATTATGTTACTAATAATTTTTTCCGAGATTTTTTTATTATGTTGAATTGACATTAAACAGGTATAATACTATAGAATGTGCCCAAAAAGTAAATTAAGAAAAATTCGGAGCTAGGTTTGAATAGCTACGCTCGCCACCAAATTACAGTCTTAAGAAGATTATTGCTAAAGATTAGAATAATCTAATTGGTTAGTTTATCAAATGAAATAATCGATGTCTAATTCGTTTTCGAACACCTTGTTATATTTTTGTAATTAGATGATTGTTGTTTTGAAATGAAAATGAAATTAAATTATCCATATCTAACTCATGATGAATAAAATGTGGCATTGTCTCGTTTAGAAATAAACTATCAGAAATTACAGCAAAAAGTAAAAAGTGTAGGTGCTCATTAATAATGTTTCCTAAATTAATAAAAATAAAAATATTTTCCTTCCCTTTAATAACAGATCTTATCAGTAACTATTACTCTCGGACTTAGATAAATATTCAGTCTAATGAAGAAATTGGAAAGAAAAAGGAAACAATATTTATGGTACGTATATTTTCACAAATTACTATATATTTCGCCTGATGCAAATTTCTATCAAATTTTTTATATAAAATTACCTTTACTAATAGAAATACCTATACATGTCACCTTTGTTATTTAATTTCATCCGATATTACAGATAATATATCAATTTACTTAATATTTTATTTCATTCACCTGGGATATATCACACATCATGGCTGGAAACCCTCCCAGGTCAACTTTCAAACGTTTCGATCAATAACGATAAGAGCCCGAAGGGTTTCAATTAGGACTTGAAAAAATTGAATACGGTCAGTTAACTTGATAAAATGTTCAATGAATTATTCAATATTTACATTCACAAGCTGAATCTGAATTGATTGAGTTCCAAGTAGTAGATTAAATGGCTATTAAATATCGATTATTTCAATTAAACTGGGTAAATTACGTATGAATCTTATTTCAATTCTGCATTAAAGTGTTTACACTTTACGTCATGCATTTTGAATACGAAACGACTCACCGGACTCTACCAGGTGCCACAAAACTATATAATTTTTGAAAACTTGAAGGCTTTGGTTCCAATCCGAGTCTGCTTAAATAATTGAAGTCTAATGGCTGTGTGTGTGTGTAAACCTGACCTAAGTATAATTAT
The DNA here is from genome assembly GCA_029963845.1 of Rhamnusium bicolor. Taxonomy (NCBI): domain Eukaryota; kingdom Metazoa; phylum Arthropoda; class Insecta; order Coleoptera; family Cerambycidae; genus Rhamnusium; species Rhamnusium bicolor. The sequence continues at coordinate 2,259,282 of JANEYF010005793.1, forward strand.
TAATCGAAACGTAATAACGCAATAAGTCAAAAAAATTTTGCAATCATAGGAAGTACCTTAGGGTTCCATTCTAGGACCCCATTTCTTCTTAAATTTTATAAACGATATTGGCGCTAAAATTGGTGTAAACTACTTTCTATATATGCTGACGATTTAAAAACATTCTATCGAATTAATTCAGTAGGCGATCGTGATCATTTACAAACCAAGTTAAATCAAGGTGAACGGAAAATAACCTATTTTTGCCAGTAAATTCAGTGTTGTGTCTTACTCCTTAAACAAAATATTTATGAATTCAATTATGAAATTGTTCAATACTCTGTTAATGATTTTGGCGTTGTTTTTGAACCGAAATTATCATTTGTTGATCATATTAACTATTTTAAAACACTAGGATTGGATTTACAAATTAATCTTCAACTGTTTAGTAAAATTCAAATACGAATTTTGATAGAGATTCTCTACTAATAGGAATGCTTCTAAATGATATCTTTTCAATCATCCCTTATCAGTAAAATGGATGAAACTTTTTAACGGATCTGAATTTTATCATATAAAAATATGCCTCGATAAGCTTGAACCATTTAGAAAATAAAAACCTAATCTTAGCCTTCAACTTTGGAGGAGTCTAATTCTTTAACGAAGCATTTTCGGACATATTTTCATAGGGAACTTTTTTCTTATTTTGAGGCGCAGAATTTAGATTTTAAGTTTGTCCAGTTAATCCTGAAACACCCTGTATACGTAAAGTAAGATCTAACGATTCGATGACTGACGTATACCATTGTTGTATTTAATTAGCAAAATTACAGCTATATGTTTTATAGTCTTTAAAATGTGAGGGGGGCACGGACCCATTGTGCCTCCCCAATGCGCCGCCTCTATCACTAAATAATTAGATGCTGTTTTTGTAATTTGTACAACTTCATAACATAATTTCATCTGCTGTTACAAATTTAATCTATATTTTAGTGGTAACAAGTTATTGATTTAATTACGTATCTAGTACATTAGCTTTAGCAATTAGCGATTTCCGTAGTTAGCGACATATCAATGTGGATTAGAGAGGAAATATAATGTGATTAGAAATTTGGAAAGCGTACTATGGTCATGAACTATGGGAAGTTTTGAAAGCATTGTATTATAACAGACATGATATTTAGGCTCATTAAGTACGTAAACCAACACCTGTCATCTAATAACTAATCTAACTCATCAAGAATTCATCCTGCGAACTCTAATTTGCCACACAAATCCGTTCATCCTACAGTGTTGCAAAACAAAGGAAGAACTCGCCACACAGCATAGCAGCTCTTCTCTCTTACTCTTGAAATTGAACTAACTAAAAATAATGAGAGAAAACACTATAATCTCTTATTTAAGCCACAGATGGCTCTTGCTAGAAACACTAGAGTTTTATAAAATTAATAAAGCTGCTCTACAAAGCTTAGTTTTGTAATTTATTCTAGTCATCTGTTTTTTAAATGTTAAAATTATTTACAGTTGGCACCGTGCCCTTGTTGTAAGATACCGAATGGTTTATTTTCCGGTGGTGTACTATAATTCAGATTATGAAAAGTAATTGTACCCGACTGTATAGCAATAAAAACACTCAACTTAATTGGAAAACACTTGCTTATTTACAATCAGAGTTAGCCTTTTCGTTTTATACGTACAGAAATTATGTGCGCTGCAATTTAAATTTGGTTGATGAAAATGTAAGTAGGTAATATAATAATCATTATTGCCTTTATCTCTAAGAAAAACCAAGGGCAACAAACTGAAAATGTATGTATTAAAAACTGTTCTGACATTGAAATTGCAACAGTCAGATACACAAAGAATTTAAACCAAAATCTCTAATAAAGTACATTTTCTGATATTACCAAAATTCATTAAATTTAATAACCCATAATATTACTACGCAAAATCCTGTAAATACTCCTACTTGACACTGCGAATGTACACAGACGAGCAGAATACGGACGGAGGGAGAGCGGACAATGGTTTTGTTTCAAAGGTATATACATACACTACCGGAAACCTTTTCATGTGAAACATGTAATGAGATAAAAAGTAAAAGAATTACGCCCGAAATTATCAACATTTTAAAGGAACCTTTAACTTAAAGGAAATTTTAGTGACCAGAAAACAAACAAAATATAAATAATAATAATAAGTGGCGATCTCCGGAACGAGCTCCAAATGCTGTACCCAGGCCATTCAGTTAAAATGGTCGTCCTAATAATCGTTGTACTCGGAGAGATAAAGCCTACGCTGCTCTCGGAACTGAGGTTCATACCGGCCGGGCCTGCTGAAAATCAGCCGAGTGGTTGGCAGGACAAATGCAGAAGGTGGTCATTCTGGGTTCTCTCCGTCTGCGTAGGGCACATGTTCTGGTATTTACAGTCACTAACCCTGCGGGATGTAGGGAGTGGCTGTACTTAATGAGCCGGCGCGACTTCCGTGAGGCGTCGGAGGCCACGGGAGGACTTCCGGCATCGGATAAGCCGGAAAAAAAGTGAGAGACCGAGGTATTCATTATGGCCTGCCAGAATGGTGTTCTCAGCATCTTGGTCTACTGTAGCCGCATGTGGCGTGTAGAGGTTCCTGACATTAACTGCAGGACCTGCTGTCAGGCGCCGGAATCGCTCATGCACTTACTTTCTGCATGGCCCATATATGCGATTTCGGCCTACATCCACCAACATAACGCGATGTTACGAGTACTACAGTACCATCTAAGGCACTCGTACGGGGTAGACTAGACACCAGTGCTGCCTTAGATCCCCGGAGATATTGAGTCCGCTGTCGAGAGCGAGAAGTGTCGGATTTACTGGAACTACTCGTTCCCGACGGTCAGGCTAATCCAAGCCAACAAGCCTGACATAGTCCTCCTCGACCATCAACTCAAGGTGATGTATGTCATCGAGTTTTCGGTACCTGCGGTGAAAAACATCACCGTGAAGGAGGAGAAGAAACGGACCAAATTCCGCGATCTCCGGTACGAACTCCAAATGCTGTACCCAGGCTACCCAGTCAAAATGGTCATCCTAATAGTCAGTGTACTCAGAGGGATAAAGCCTACGCTGCTCTTGGAACTGAAGATCATTGCCAAAAATCAGCCGAGTGGCTGGCAGGCCAAATGCAGAAGACGGTCAATCTGGGTTCTCTCCGTCTACTTAGGGCACATGATTCTGGTATCTACAGTCACTAACCCTGCGGGATGTGGGGAGTGTCTGTAGTTAATGCACTGGCGCGACTTCTGTGAGGCGTCGGAGGCCACGAGAGGACTGTCCGGCATCGGCAAATCCTAAAATAATAATAATAATAATAATAGTAATAATAATAATACCAATCTTTATTTACCATTTAAGATATATAATTAAGTATATAGGGCACGTCAGAAAATGTTTATAAATAAATAAGAAGTATTAAAATAATACTAATATACATAACAAGCATGTAAAATATTCGTAGTCATTATCTTAAAAATTTCTGCATGCAGATTAATCAAAATAAACAAAAAATTATTAATACACGACACATATGCCTACATACACATAAATACCCAAATATTTGCATTCATATAAATAGGTATATATATATATACATTTTTACATACATCACTAAGTAATTGTCACATGATACAAAAAGATGAACACTGCTTTCAAAATAAATTATAATTTGGCAGCTAAATATTCTTGATTTGAATAAAAAGCTTTTTCAATAAAAAAAGTTTTGTTGGTTTTTTAAATTTGTCAACCATTTTTTTCCTTTAACTGCAATGGAAGTTTATTAAAAATTACGGTAAAATTATATACAGGTGATTTCTTAAAGGAAGAAGATTTATGTGATGCAATATTCAAATTGTTTCCTTGTCTGGTGCTATAGGTATGATATTCACGCCACACATTTAAAGTATGATTTTTGTTTAAAAATATACAGAGTACATTTCCATTAGTGATAATACATATTCACCGTCATCCAATTCTTTGTATATGTAATTCAGTAATTGGTAAGCAGTTTCTATAGACATATTTTCCCCGAAGCCATGTTGTTTTGAAGTTATTATTATATGTATCTTATTAGGTATTTTACTATTATACTATAAACTATGTTTTCTATAAACTTCGATAACACACTCAACAGTGAGATTTGCGTGTAATTTTCGATGTTGAACGGATCATTTTTTTTAAGATGAACTTGTCCTCTGTATGGCTGTCCTCGGCCACAAACTGGACTCGTTCAATACCGCTCTATATTATGGACTTGTTACATAAATAGCTAAATAGCTATTATAGCAAACTCAAAAAACAGATTCTAAAAATAAAACAACAAAATAAAACCAGTCTTCTTATAGATCCAAATTGTTTCAAAAAGGGCCTTCAAAATCAAATTCAAATTTAAAATTACCACTTTCTCGGCCATCTTGTATGAATATGGGTTCTGGTTAAACTCAAATATCACAAAATATATCTAATAACAAAATTGTGTCCTATGGTATTGAATAATGTTCTTTCAAGTAATGAAGAAGAAAACAACTATAAATGTGAAATTCCTGAAGAAATTTTGAAAAACTTATATAAATGAAAAGTTACCAAACATAATAAATTATTATCTTAAAAATAAAATAGCTACCTGTTATATCCAAAAATAAATTAGTTTTAGACGGCGCGTCAAAAAGAAATTTTTTGATCTAAAAGAGAAAGTTTCTAGAAAACGGCTACGAAATCAGAACCAATGGAAAGGAAGATTAACAATAGCAAAAGAAAGGAGGAGAATATCTTTCCCAAAATGAAAGTTATGCTGAAAAAGAAGAATACTATGATAGAACAGAGACTGCTGTGTAAGGAAAAATGCAGATTGAAGTGCAGTGAAAAGTTAAATTTGGAAGCCAGAAAGGCTATTCTGAAAATTTCTTATTATTTGGACATTGATTCCAAAAATTTTCTCTTATCTAACAGTACAGCTATAACGCCAGTTGCACATCATAGAGTTAATGTAAAGACTCCGAAACGATATACGATATAAACGAAGTATTACACTATTCACGAAATAAAAATCACCATAAAATGTTTCTGGTACCTCATCTCAATATAACACAAAGGGACAAAACATACGCTAAATAATAGGAAAAAATTCTTTAGAACTATATAGTGAAAGTTTCCTCATAAAATATAAACACCACAGAATACCCTAGGCACCGCGCCTACGTATTGTTACCGTAAAATTTTATTGTTAAAGTACAATCGCAATAAATGAAACTATAATGGTAAAAAACGAAGAACGATAGAAATTATATTGAAATTCAAGATATCGACATTTGCCCAAGGGAGATTTTTTGGGCACATTTCAAAATGCGTTTCTAGTGTCTTTCAAAGCAAATTCTCCAAATTTCAGATTCTTATTTGAAATTTTCAGGTTTCACAAATACTTATTCTAATTGGTCTGTACTATTAATTAATACATCGTTGGTTACTAACCAGTATCCCATACTAGACTATTTATTATCTTTGTACAGATACATATAATTATTCTGCCTCATATCTACTTAGAGAAAACTTTTCCCAGGCTTTTATAGACCTGAATTGAACATTTCGTAGTTAATACATTAATTAATTTTTGTAAAAAATATCAATAGCAGATTTTGACTGCAAGATACAATGAATATAAAGAGCCCAGCCAAACCAGACAAACATATTTGATTTTCTGGTTGAATATCAATAAGTAAAGGTTTTGTCAGACGGGCCGAGTAGTCGATCAGTAATATTTTAAACGAGACCAGCTACCGGAATATTGCGATGACCTAAATCATGTTTGCTCGCTTGCATTGTTACAGATCTCGTAAATTATGAGCGCGAAGGGCAGGCCCGGATTCTTAAGATTCCGATAAAAAGTTCATACTTCGAATTCTACCACAATAGCATTTATTTATAATGATTTTTTTTGTATGGAATTCGACCAACAAAAATTTTAACAATGTTTGTATCTAGAGATATATTGCTTTCCAATTCTCTTGATCTGTACGGCACGAAGCTCATTTTTTGCAGGGTTTACAAAAAATCGTCAAAGGCCAAGCCAACATAAGAGATTGTTATTCTATAGCGGATTCACAAAATTAATTCTTTGGTAAATAAAAGCTTATCCCTAATACAAAGCATCTATATAAAGCCTTACGAATTAAAATTTGTTTCATATACAGGGTGATCATTTCAGGCAGTTTACTCAATTTCCTGTTTTTATTTTTAAAAAAATTCAAAAACGTAGGTTGTAGTTTTTCCCAGGGAATCCGAATATAGAGAAAGAAAAAAGTTAACATGAATTAAAGTAAATATAATATCACTTTCAAGCAATAAATTTTTCGTTTAATTTCATTTCAGTTCAAGAGAAAATCTAGTTTTTACACTCATTTAGTCACACCATCTGTTGATATTTACGGAAACAGGGACAAATCGACTAACTAGTATATTTATACAACTATAATTTGCTGATTTCTCAATCCGAAACGGAAAATATTTGTGTAATTTATAAGGAAATATGAATATGTGACGTACCTAATTTCCGTCTAAACTATAGTAAGAAACTGATAGCGACGTATATTGAACAAATTTTCTGGGTAGTTGAAAACGATCTTTAATTTTAGGTTTTTAAACCATATTTGCTTTAATTTGTGTTCAGTTCGTGGCATTTCGGAGTGGTCTACACTGGATCCATTTAGTAAAGCGGTCTTGGAAAACTATTATGCAGTTATTCCCTTTACTGGATCGTGGCAATGGTCCAACTATATCAGTGGTAACAGTTAACCAAAGTTTACGATTTACGTACGCATATATTATTTTCTGGGATTTGTTGTTATGATGGTTTGTATCGCTAGCTTTGCAAACAGCTCCGCACGTACTTAGCATCGTCTCAGAACATACCCGGCCAATATTAACGGTGGGATATATGAGCTATACCCATGTACCCAGCGGACGGAGCTTCAGGGTTTTCTGCCAAGACGGTGCGGCGGAGCGGAGTAGGTACATATAATTTCCATGGATTTGACATGTCAGACATGCAGGACAAGTCGCTGCAATCCCAGAGGTCACGGTATAAAGGGTTATTACGCATACAGTAATATGGAGAGGCTTCGGTGTTTTTTTCGACTTTCAACATCTGGTGGTTTGATAAGGGAATAAAAATCTTCGGTAGTAGATTCGAAAGAAGACACTTCTAGCGGTTGATGAAACAGTGCATCTTTCACTTCAAGACTCCTTTGGGATATTTAATTTCAGTAATATTGCTACAGAAAAATACTCCTACTGGCCAAGTGTCCTGTCGTACATTTAATGGACGTAGCCAACGGTGATCAGTCAAGACAGCAAAGTAGTATCCTTCGAGATATGGTCTCATCTTTTCACCCCAAAGACTATTGCTAAGCATTCTTGCTTTGTAGTTTCGCGGAGTACTTTCTCTCGGCGGAGGAGAGAGTGCGGTTAGCATTAGCTATTACATGGTCATGTCACTAAATATTCTGAGTTAAAGTCATACCCAGGCTTCTATCTGATGGGTCAGTCCCCAGCGTAAACAGTAATCACAGTCGGAACAGATTAAGACTGGAGCCTCAGTAAAGCAGGTTTTTAGTGGCGCTTTCTCGTTCGGGGGTCCATTTAAAATGGTGGCGTTTCTTTAGGTAATTTGGCTAATGGTGGTACAGTTTGCTAGAAAAACTGTACAGATCGTCGACACCAGGTTTCCGTATTCGGATTTCCTGGGAAAAAACCAGATCCAATATTTTCGAATATTTTCCCCACCTTAAAAATAAAGCCTGAAAGTCGAGTGAGGTACTCAAACTAATCACATAGGTTTTCTTAAAATTAAAATTGCATACAAGGGAGACATAAAAAATTAAAATATGTTATCTGAAAAAAAATTTAAAAAATTTTAATAATATGCAAAAACACAACCATTATTACTAATGGAACAAAGTATTCACGCTTCAATTTAAGATTTGAAATAATTAATACTAAGGTATATTGTATTCAGAAGTATCCAAATTGATGAACAAATTATTTATAATTATTAATAAATTCGAAAACTTTCTGTGACTCTGAGGAGGATATGTGGAACATAAATGAGACGTATTAACTGAGTAAACCTATTAAGTATCATTTTTTATTATTATATTCAAAAATATTGAAAACATATTTTTTCTATTTTTCCAAACATTTAGTTAAGAGTAAAACACATTGTAACAAGAAATATGTATTGCTTTTTATATTACCCTGTTTTAAATAATTATTAAAATACTTAGCTTTATTTCAAATTTACTATATCATCACTTAACAGCTTTTACACCCAAATGAATCAAATACTTAAATATTTAATTTGGTTATTCAGAATAAATTTTTTTATCTATTTTCAGTTCAAAAAACAAAATATATGAAATTTCATTTAGTTTATATACAATCAATAAGAATATTAAACCAGTTAACCCATGCGTAGTTCGGCTCTGTAGATTATATATATGCAGAAGTTGATTTTAGCGGTAGGTCCTCAATTTATGGTTTCGGTTGGTCGATGCAAGTATAGAAGTTGCACGAAACTGCATCCGTCCATCGGATATCTCATTAATTAATGTGGTCAAACTGCAAATGGTCACGATGTGCAGTCAAAAATACATAAAAGAAATTGATAGAACGATATTACTAAAATTGCTATAAATCAATGATAATTGAGAGCTCGTATCATAGTTTCTTTTATTCGTTGTTGAATAATAGCATTATTATTTTATTTCACACCAAATATGTTACTAGTAGCGCAAATTGCTTACAAAAATAAGTAATATTGGTAGTGAATAACGTTTATAGAAAAAAAAACACATTTTAGTTATTCAATAATTGTGTTAAATCTAATAGTTTCTTTGTTTATTAGCGTGAGACCGTTATAAAAAAAATATTAACATATAGGGTGTTGCTATGGTTTAATATACAAGTAAGTAGGTATTCCTTTTTATTTTAGGTTTTTTAAAGCTTTATTATAATCAGAGTATATAAATAATATCAAATAGTGCAGATGGACTACGTGTTAAATTCCATAACTATAGTCTATCCGTTTTAAAGATGACCCTTTGATTTTAGATAAGGAGCTATTTCCCAGCTTCTGACTGGTCAAAGCGCGATGTAAGGTCATATTGGAGCCGACTATCTGCGGCTTATGGTCAACGAGTTGAGTCTAGAATCAGTATTATTTTGCTTTTGGAAATGAAAGGTTTTAATCAGTTGAAGTAACTCCTGTTAGGTGGGCAGTTTATGTTGAATATGTTATAAAAGAAGAAGAGAAATTGTTTGGATTGGATTAAATAGAAAATATGACTTTAACTTTCGCAGTTGTCACAGCATCTTCTGATGAAGAGTTCACTTCAAACAATGAAGGTAGGTTTATAACATTTCTTAAATTATCTATTTTATTATCTTATAAGATAATAACTTTTCGACTTTTATTTATGACTGTAGAAGCAACTAATTTGTTCTGCTATTTGCAATTCATAATGCAATTTGACGATAACCAAACTTTTTTTATTTGTAATAGTACAATTATTGGACACTGTATATTTTTTCATATCCTGATTCCATTATTTTCAATATCTGATATTTGGCGCCGATGAGAAAATTGTATTTATCCTTAAAACAACGATAGAAGTCCATATAGTTTTACATATACTTTTAATACATGTAAAATTTCTAGAAATAGCACACTTCTTTCTAAGTTCTACCTGAAACATTCCTAGAGGAAAGAATTCATATTTAATAGGCCATGCAGTAATTGAATAGTATGCCGTTTAATGATTCATGGTAAAATTCATCATAACATTCGGTATTTATAGTATTTTTAAAGTCAGTTGGAAAGCTATAAAAACTTGAAAATTAAGTAGAAACTTAAGAATGTGTTTTTGTAATTAAAACTTTTTAATACAAGGTTTGAAGAGCTCTTAAGGTAAGATATGGTTTTATATAAATACATACTATTTGTTTTAAATAAGCCTCCGTTTATTGGAAGATAAATAATTTGAACCACACTCCAATTAGACGGAATAGTTTGAGTTATAAATTAACTTCCATATCCAAATAAAATAATTTCACTAAACTCTATTGTACGTATTGTACTCATTAGTACGCCGCTACTGTGCAAAATATTGTTTACTAAGAAGCTTCATCACGTGTGTGCGCCGAACAGATGAATTCGGTGAGTGTTTTAGCGTGGGGAAGTCAGACGAGTGTGAGCCATGACAGAGGCTAGGTCGTCTTGGAGGACACGAGTTGGAGATATGCTGTAGGAAGGAGCTATGTACATGTCAGTGAGTTTTACCTAAAACGGCATAAGTGAGCTAACGAGATTGATGCAGTTGCTGAGATGAGGTGTGCCGGAAAATGCCCCATTACCGCGCTCTTGGCCCAAGAGCCTCCAAGTAAGGTTGATTAAATTATAGTTACGTCTAGACGAATATCTGCAATTTAAGAACAATATAAAGTTTTAACATCGAACCCTAGGTACATACCTAGGAACCAAAATTGAGTTGCTATAAGATTTTGTGTGCCTCGTGAGTGAACAATGAGTTATCAGTTTAGCTTATAGAATAACTTGCGATGCCGCCAGGTGCGGATAGACTATTTTCATTCGATGTAATGTACGTTTTTTTGTGGTAATCCTTATTGACTATTGAAATAACTACCAATTTTCCATCTTTTAATAGTAGCCTGTTGTTGTAAGTAAAGAAGAGCATTGTACGTGTCCCCATAAAAGATGGTGGCGCCCACATAAAAAACGAATACTTGCTTTAGTTGTAACATTTGGCTTGACGATTGTCAATCGTGATTTTATTCCTTGTTTGTTTAGTTACATGTTTAATTAGATTTTCTTGTTAATCTCTTTACTTCCCCGGCCTGAGCAAAGAGTCTTATATGTCATTTATTGAATAAACCTGTTTTGTAATAAGTTTGTTTCCTTTAATTAAATGTAAAATTAATTTTAATTGGCTGGTGACAGACGTTATACCTTTTTAACAAAAAATTCTGCCTGTCAACAGAGCCACCTTTTTTATTAAAATAAAATTTTAACACGAGGCCACCCAAATAAAAAAAAATTTGAAAGTTTTCAATCACCTGCATTTCTTTTGTTTTAACGGATGAGAAAACAAATTTAGAACGATAAATTATTAGCGATATTATAAGAAACAACAGTGCAAGACTCAATGGCTTCTAAATGTTATTGTTTTTGGTGTATTCTCTTGATCCAAGAAAAGTTTCAATTTCAAGATAGTACAACAAAAACACAATAAAAACAATTTTTAAAATTAATGGACCGATTAATTGAGGTACTGCAGTGGGCTAGAATGTTGATTTTGCTATCGGATTCATATCCCAGCTTCAACCGTGATCTTGACAAAGTGAAGTGGTTGTGTCCCTGTTTTTTCATCGATATAACCCTCACCCGTACAGCTCCGGCTCTGGATTTGGGTGCTTAAACACGTCTTTTATTGAGAATAGATTCCTAATAACCTGGAACTATTCTGTAGTGTGACTTTAGATCGTAATAATATTTACGATTCATTATGAAAAAAATAATGCGCAGCCTCAGGAGACTATAGAAAAGCATATTTCTGGCTGTAGAAGCTTCTAATGAGTTATGCCATATAAACCATAATCTAGTTTTTCTGAGTGAAACAACTAAGATCATAATACCAAATAATTAAACTAAACCTCATTGCAAAAGCCTCATTAAAATCATTATATGACCGCAATTAACTAAAGCTAATGATAACCCTTGGAGGGATTCCCATGCAGTGCTATTAATTTTTGTTCAACTAAATTAGATGGCAACGAACATTTTACTGATATAAATGCGATAACTACTTCCTTGTAGATTGTTTTATGTAATTTAATAAAGTTTAATGCATGTTTCTTGAGCTATTATGGATTCTACAATAGCGAAGATATTCATCCAAAGTTTGCGCTTTTATTGCTAGACCTTCCTTATTTTCTCTCAACAAATATCGTAAGTTGTACAGATATTGAATACTAAGATAGTGATTGCGCAACATGTGGTAAAATCGATGAAGTATTTCAAGAGGAGTATGCACTGAAGTCTGTTTGTTATATTCGATTTTAAGTCAATTTATTACATCATGGAGTCGGTTGGAACCTTTGATGTAAAAATAACAATGATGTCGCTTTCCTCGAAATACCAAAACACTCTATACTGCACTCGACGCGCGTTTTGCCAACCAAGTTGGCATCATCTGGAGATGATTAAAACTAAACTTATTCTAACTACCCTACTTATACCTAAACTATTGTCACAGTTCACCGAACCGTCACGGGTCGGTGAACCATGCCCCACTAACCAATAAAGCGGGCTATTTGGGATAGGCCCTCTGTCACTATTCATACTATTTTTACACTTTATGATTTCCAAGCATCCAGATGTCTAGTATTTGTTACATTCCTAATTAATCTTAAATTGCTAATATCTATTTTATGGTTGTTCTCAAACGCTTGTTGGGCTACACTAGACTTATCTGTTCTACCATATTTGAGATGGGCCATATGTTCTTTGAATCTAGTTTGAATTGATCGTCTAGTTTGTCCAACATATCTTTGATTACAGTTCTTACAGCTAATTTCGTAAATCCCCGACTTTTCGTTTGTTTCAGTTTTGTCTTTTGGATTGCCTAAAAGATGTTGTAGTTTGCTTCCCGATGAATGAACCATTGTCATACCTACATCTTTAAAAATCTTACCAATACCACGGGTGAATCAAAGATCGAATGCAATCGATACAAATTTCGGATTTTCTCTTTCATTCTGAAAGGTCAGGAATTTCGAAGCGAAAATCTTTTTCACGCAACTATTTGATAATTTTTCTGACGAAAAATTATCAAACGGTTGAAAAAGAAAAAAGATTGTTTTTATTTAAAAGCTGATAAGGGTAATAAAGTTGTTATTTTAGATAAAGAGGACTTTTATGAAAGGGTAGACAATCTGATTAGTAATGGTCCCAAATATCCCGCTTTCTTGGTTAGTGGGTCATGGTTCACAAAATCGTGACGGTTCGGTGAACTGTGACTACAGTTTAGGTATAAATAGGGTAGATTGTTAGCATAAGTTTAGTTTTAATCACCTCCAGATGATACCAACTTGGTTGGCGAAACGCGCGTCAAGTGCAGAATATAGTGTTTTGGTGTTTCGTGGAAAACTACGTCAGTGTTATTGTATCATACAAAAAATGACAAAAATATTAAAAAACAGTGAATTAAAAATAAACAAAATTCGTCACAATTTTTTGCATTAACATGTCCATCCTATGGCCCAGTATCAGGTTGAAAAAGTTGGCTTTACCTGGAAATAAATCAAGAAGAAATAAGCCTGGTGTGTTTGGAGAAATAAGCTTGGGCTCTAAAAATAACCGATACTCTTATTCCATGCCTCAAAATGGATTCTACTAAAGCTTTGTATAAGACGATTAAATGTTCAATGTTTAGTATTTGCTTCAGTTGTTTAAATTTATAGATTAAGCCTCTTGATTTTTGTAACATATATTGAACATGGTGGTTCCATTTTAGAATGTTATCAATGTATATACCAAAATATTTTATTTTATCAGTGGAGCAGATCTCTATGACTTTATCATCTGGTTTAATTTTTATTTATTAAACTTTGGTAGGTTACAGTTATAGGATTTTAAAAGTAAAAAGTTTTTTTTTTATAATTTATTGTATATTGTTATAAGTTTTTTGCTATCAAATATTGTTTTTATTTTTTCTAGATCTTCTTCCACGATAGATTTTAGTAACTCCCAGAAATCAGCGGAATAGTATATTACTGTATCATCTGCAAAGGACATTGTTGTTCTAGGTGAATTATATATAGGTATATCATTGATAAATATTTTGTGATTAATACTGGACCTAACACAGTCCCCTGTGGCACACCATATTCAACTATATCTCAATTACTCTGTACCTTATTTATTATTACATATTTTTTCCTCTCGTTATGGTAACTTTTTAATAATTTTAACGCTACATCTCTTAATCGAATAGGTTCTAGTATCTCTGTCAACTGCGTATGAGAAACAGTGTCAAAAGCCTTCGCCTGATATAAACAGACACATAGCAAATGCTTTGACTATTCTACTCCATCACACATAAGATCAGTAAGTTTTGCAATCACTAATAAAGTTGATTTTCTTTACTGAAATCGGAATGCAGAATTAAAAAAAAAAACATTTTCTCTTAGGTCTTCATATTTTATTTCTTTCCATTTGCCATCAATTGATTGTTTTAATTTTAACGGTTGAATATTTTGTTTGTGCTATTTTCAGTTGGGTATTTAGAAACTTGCGTTTTTCCCACTCTAGAGGAGCATAGTCTAGAGTGATAAATATAACAGAGCCTTTAAGTTTTGTGGCGTTAAATAGTATATCCGCCTTTAATTTGTTTGTTACTAGTTTTATTGCTATTGGTCTTGGTTTTTCTTCACTTTTTTCTCTAAATCAAAGACATCTCCTATATCACATATATTATACTCAACGTTCAGTTTACTATTAAAAAGAGTATGTACAGTTTCTAAAGTTGGCTTTTCGTTTTATCTCACACCATATTGTTACGTGTTTGCTATCCACACAAACACCTCTATTCGTAGATTCGTTGATTGAAAGTCCAGGTAACACTTACTCACTACTTTATTTACTAATTAATAATTAATAACAATAGATTAATTAATGTCTTAACTATAATCACAACTGAACACTTATAAGTCTCTTTCTCTCTTCTTCTTTACTCGTTCACGTTCGACTTAAGATTGAATCTCAGCCCACCGTACGTCTTATTTATACATCCATTCTCCCGGTCTAGAGCACTCCAGAATATTCTCGGCAGTTCGTGTACAATTCCAGCCTAATCTAACCAGTCTGCACAGTCCAGTGGCGTAACACTGCCCCCTCCTTAAGCCTGAACGTCCCGATCAGGCAATTCATTGTTCCCTGCATACTTGGCTAGTCTCTCTATATGCACCACCTTCATCTTGGATTTTGGGCTTTGCTGAATTCTATATACAACGTCGTTTAGTCTGGTGACGACAGTGTAAGGACCTTCCCAGGGCGGGTGAAGCTTCGGGGACCTGCCTTTCTTTCGTTGTGGGTTATAAAGCCAAACCAACTCTCCCACCTGGTACCCTCCTGAATTAGCCTTAAGATCATAACGAGCCTTCATACGGTCACCTGCTATGGCAATTCGCTTAAAAGGAGCCCTGGCGTTATATTGCTTATTTCTTATTTGTGGCCCCATTCTTGCCGCGCAAACTTCACATAGGCGGCACCAAGCCTCCACATCTTGACGACTGTTTACCCAGTAGAAACGTTGTCTTACTTTTGTCAGGGTTTTGTTAGTGCCAAAATGTCCGCCAGACGTTCCATTATGCACTTGCTGAAGTACATCTGCTACGTGACACCTGGGGATTAACAATTTCCAAGTAACTTTCCTCCCATCTGGACTTTCCCACGCTGTCTTCAGCAGTCCATCCTCTACGATAAGGGAGTCCCATTGTGCCCATAAAGCCTTCAGCCCCACTGATTTATTTGAAATGTCCTTCCAATCAGGTCGGGTCCCTCTTTCTTTCCATTTCAGAACAGGACCAGTCTCGTTATCGTTTAACTGTGCTTCCCTTAACGACTCTTTTGTCCAATAATCCGGAACATCAATCTTAACGGTCTTCATTATTTGTACATTTTGTTGTTCTTCCTTACGGTGGCAAGGCTTGCAGTCTTTCTGACACGGTCTTTTGGAAGGGCCATCTGCTATATTCCGCGAAGTACCAGCTCGCCAGTTTTCCTGCGGCTTCTCCATTACTGTGACCCTCTCAGGGATGCGCTGACGACAGTTACTCTGAATATGGCCCACTCTGCCACACTTATAACACCGCATGCGTCCTCCACTCTGTCTCCCACTACTTTGCTGTTGGCTTTGTCTCGGATCTTGAATGTTGAGCTCATGACAGTTCCTCTTAATATGGCCCAATTTGCCACACATATAACAACGGATGCCTCCATTCGGCCTCCCACTACTTTGTTGTTGGTTTTCTGTCTGCTGGGAGTTCGATTTTGTTAGTAGTTGGGTCATCATCTTGTATAGATCAGATATCAGGTTTTGTGTTGTGTTGTCTGGCTTGTCTTCCTCCACACTCATAGCTCGTACTCTCTGATTTGGTTGTGTGGTATCCTCGTAGGCAGCCTCAATCTCCAGTGCATGTACTAAAGCCTCACTACTAAGCTTATGCCTGGCCAACTTAAGAATTCGCCTAACTTCCTGGTCCCTTACTCCATCAATAAATGTGCCAACTGCTAACTGTTGTTGAAATTCCATTGGTGCATCAGGATAGGCTAGATGGGCTAATCTTTCTACCGCAGCTTCGAACTCCTGGAGGCTTTCTCCACCTCGTTGTCTGCGTGATTTGAGCTGAGCCTGATATACTTGGGCGAGATGTTGGTCACCATATCTTAGTTCTAACGCTGCCTCCAAAATACTAAAGTTTTGTTGCTGTGCGGCAGGAATTGTTTGGAGCAGGTCTAATGCTTGGCTCCTTAGTGCTAATACCAGAGACAACCCGAGACGTGCAAGTGGATAGAAAATTTTGTCCGATTTTAACATTTATTCGCTATCTCTATTTAATATAAGAATAGTCAAATATTGCTGTCCTAGTCCGATAAAATGGAAGGTGAAAGCAGAGGGTAGCACTTGCACTTCTGTCATTTCTGTTCTATCCCGCACTTTTTCTGTGGTATATATCTGTCAACTTGAACTGACGAAAGAAGTGTTTGTTATTTTGTCGTGATTTTGATTATTTCTCGTTGTATTTTGTGATATTTGTGTGTTAAAGACTATTTCTCTTCTTAAAGACTACCAATTTCATATAACTGGTAAGTTATAAAATTATAAATAATTTTATCCGCTATGTCTAACCTATATATTAATCAGAAAGGATAAACAGTATTAGAAAATGTGCTAACTGTATCCTTTACTTATTTCATTCCTCATAATAAACTTTGAAATTGGTTGTAGGTTATTTTTTGTTTGAGATGGCCACAGAGTCACAAATTAGATTGTGTTATGTGTGTGGTTCTTTGGAGGACGATGTGGCAAAACTTCATTATTTTCCTTCAAGGTTGGAAAGGTAAATTAAGGCCTGCACTAAATTAACAACACTTCTAACAGCACAGTTTTTTATGTTTTACAGGTAAAAAAATTTGGCAAGAGAATATGGGTATACATTACACTGAAGAAACTCTTCAAAATTATAGGATATGCTCCCGTCATTTTACTGTTGAGAGTTATGTCGACCTAAGTAGTCATAGGTTGACCCGCAATGCAGTCCCCACACTTTTTCCATGTCGTTGGCAACATACCAAGTGCAAGCAGGTAATATGTGTTTTACAAAATGTTGGTGGTGAGGGGTCCTTAGGTGTCAATCCATAGTTGTTACTAATTAGCTTGGTAGAATTATCGCAGACTTTTTACTATTATTTAATTTATTCAAAATAAAGAAATATAGATTTGAACCAATAAACATGGTCGCTAATATCTATCTCATTTTACTTCAGATCTAGCCTCAAGCGAGGCCTCAACTTCAAAGAATATACCTTATGAGTTGGCGGAGGAATTTCCTAGCATAGTGAAGGCAGCTAGTGAATTTTTGGAGGAGATTCCCAGCACTTCTGTATCAGATCAGAATGTCACCGTTCGAAAACGACCAGGGAATTATTAGAATTGGGATTCCTTGGTGGTGTAAGAGGCACAATGAGGCACAGAAGCAAAATAAAAAAGATGCTCGTGAGGCAAAATAAATAAAAGAATCATAAAAAAATGGTGCTCGTGAGACAAAGAGAAAACTGAAGATTCTTTCGCATAATTAGAACCTTAATTTTTATAGAGCCACGTTGCGTGCCACACAATCCATGATTTTTTTATCCAGCACTTAATAACATTTTAAGGTAGTCTCTGCAAGTCAAGCCTAATAAATATTTTAAATTTAATTATAATCATTAAATAATATTCTTTTTTCTGCAACCTTCTAGAAATTTAACTGTGATCAATTTTTTGAGTGGAAAATACATATTTACAGGTCTAACCTGGCAAAGTGACATAAGGATTTGTAAAGTCTTTACCGATTTCTTATGTCATTTTCTGTTGACAAAAAGTATCCGATAAAAATTAAAAATGATTATTCCAGTCTTCCTTGAAAGTAAGTGTCTGATGTCTGTCAGTTGATTTTATATTTTATTAAAGTTAAAAAGGTTTTTGAGACTAGAAAAAACATTGTACACAACACACCCAGAAAGTGACTACTGGACTCGCCTGGGCTTTTGCAATGGAAATTGCCAGCTCGCCCTGTTAAGAATCACTTTCCGGTCTTGTTGCATAAATAACAATCATGCTTTCTTGATATTTTCTGTAATATATTGACAAAATGTCCTAAATTTGCTTTTTTGTATTTTTTTTGATTTTAATAAATTTTGTACAAAATATTATTACCTACCTACTTGTGTTTTGAGTGTTATGTTAATTATCCAATACAAAAACATATTTCCTTTAAATCTTATGTTAAGCGGTTCAACAAGGTTACAATTAACCTTTTGATTAGTTTAACATAAAAATTAATTGACCTCTAGTTTTGTATTCTAACTTTATAATAGCTTTGTTTCTGCAGCAGTTGGTGATCATTTGTGGATCATCAGAGATAGTCACTCGGTTAGTTTTTAACTTCCAGCGAATAGAAGTATTTAAAAACAACTAATCGACTACTTCTAGTCCACAAACAATCACCAACTGCTACAGAAATAAAGCTTATAAATAAAATCAATAAAATAATAAAAAGGGGGTTTTGAATTTTCGCGGGCGTTTGCTTCTTGCGCCATCTACTTTCACCTTCCATTACAATCGACCAATTTAATACTGCGGATTAAATTTTAGCACGTACTTGCGCGTCTCGGGTTGTCTCTGCTAATACCAATGCTGTTGCCTTTTCCTCATCGTTCCAGTTATTTGAACGCGCAGCTGCCTCAAACTGTCTTATAAGTTGACCATGAACTTTGACCGTCGAAGGAAGGTGGTTGTAACCTAGCACCAGACGACAGTACTAATTGGCCACCCTTCTCTCTTAATTGTTGTTTGAGTCGGGCTACTTCTTCCTTAACTTCAGTTATTTCTCCTCTAACTTCACTAACTTCTTCTTTAACTTCCATGACTTCAGCCTGTACATCTTCCTTCAATTGTTCAGTGACTGAGAGCATGACTTGATGTTGTCCCTCCATAATTTGTCTCAATTCTTCCTGGCGTCTTATTTCCAGGCCTTCCATCATTTTTATCAAGTCTTCTTTTTCTTCCTGACGTTTTCTCTCTTGATCTTCTTTTTCTTCCTGTCGTCTTCTCTCTTGTTCTTCTTTGTCTTCCTGTCGTCTTCTTTCTTGATCTTCCATAATTTTTCTCTGTTCGTCTTTCTCTTCTTGTCGTCTTCTCTCTTGTTCTTCTTTGTCTTCCTGTCGTCTTCTTTCTTGATTTTCCATAATATTTCTTAATTCTTCCTGGCGTTCTCTTTTCTGTTCTTCCATTTGTTGCACCAATGCTGCAAGTAAGTCTTGTGTTTGTTTCTCCGCCATGCTTCTTATTGTTGGCATTAACTCACGACACGTAAATCATTTCAAAATAAAGTTTATTACACTATAAAATCCGTAAAATGTTGATATCACGTCTATTTTAACAATGGAATGTTCCAGAAAAATCTCGAAACAGCACTAGAAAGTCTTATTTAGAGTCTATACTTCTTTTGTGTTGACAAAATTCACGTATCTCCACTAATTGTGAAATGGAATGTTCGAGAATTTTTACAAATTATCACTAATAAGTCTTGTTTTGAGTCTATAACACGTTTCCGTTAACACAGTTTACGTATCTCCTGTAGTTTCCAAATCGAATGTTCTAGAACTGTCACTAAAAGTCACTTATAGTCTTGTTTTTAAGTCCACAACACGTTCCTGTCGACACAATTCACGTATCTCCTGTAGTTTCCAAATAGAATGTTCTAGAATTTTCCCGAAATTGCACTAGTAGTCCTTTTTCTCAGTCTACAATACGTTATTACTAGCGGCACTCGCGTATTTGCAACTATTTCTAAATCGAATGTTCTAGAAATTTCTCGAAAATCTACTTTAAAGTCACTATTCAGTCCAGAAACAGTCTCCAAATACTGTCCAGTAGCTTAATTCTCCGTGTTACCACTAATTTCTGAGAAGAACACTGTAGAACCTTTTCGAATATTCCAGAAATTTCTCTTCCAATCCACTTCCGACACCAAATTGTTACGTGTTTGCTATCCACACAAACACCTCTGCTCGTAGATTCGTTGATTGAAAGTCCAGGTAACACTTACTCACTACTTTATTTACTAATTAATAATTAATAACAATAGATTAATTAATGTCTTAACTATAATCACAACTGAACACTTATAAGTCTCTTCCTCTCTTCTTCTTTACTCGTTCACGTTCGACTTAAGATTGAATCTCAGCCCACCGTGCGTCTTATTTATACATCCATTCTCCCGGTCTAGAGCACTCCAGAATATTCTCGGCCGTTCGTGTACAATTCCAGCCTAATCTAACCAGTCTGCACAGTCCAGTGGCGTAACAATATGGTATAATTAAATTATAATTCTTTATTTTTTCTCTGCTGCTTGTAATTTGTCTAAGTTTTTTTATTTTCTTCTTCTGAGAATGCATATTTAATTTTTAATTCATTTATTTTTATTTTAAATTCAAATTTTAACTCATTTATTTCCTCTTTTATATCTATATTTTCTATTATAATTTTATTATTTTGTGCCTTAATGACGCTATTTTGATTTTTATAAATTCTAACATTGTTTTATTTTCTGCATTGGATATTTCGTTGCCATCGCTCATTTCTAATGTTTCAAATTGTAGGTAATTTTAATAACATATGATGCATATCATTTCATTGTTCAATCAATACTAATACTACTGAGTGTGAACTCAGGACTGTTCAAGGAAGCAAAAATAGCCATATACGAACTCGGTCTCGTAGTTAATTGCGAACGAGGAAACCTGCATGGTGCTAATGCAGAATTAGGCACTGAGCTTCAGCAATAATGCTTAAAAATCCAAAGCAAACTTACGTTGGAAACTAAGATTTATTATGGACCGCCAGAATGGTGTCATCAACACATTCGACTACCAGAGCTGAGTGATGCATCTAAATGTTCTTGGTCGTTAGTGACACAAACTTTGTTGCCCTTGCTTTACTCATACTACATAAGATACGTCATTTCTGCCTACATCCACCAATATAACTGGTTATTACAAGCAATGCCACATTACTATCTGGAGCACTGGTACGATGTAAATTAGACACCAGTGTTACCTTACACACCTGGAGGTACTTAGTCCATTGCCGAGAACTTCAGATCAAAATAATGTTATCGAGTTCTCTGTATCTACTGATACAACACGACCTTGAAAAAGAGGAAAATATGACCAAATGTGGCATTCTCAAATAGGAGCACCAAGTGCCCTAGTTGCTTGGTTGAGAAGATCATCCTAATATTCGGTATATTCCGAGAGATGAGGATATCGGAGTTAAATACCATACCGATCTACAGACCACATGCAGAAGTCGGTATTTCTAGGTTCTCTCGGTCTGTCTAGCACAGATGAATATGACCAAATGTGGCATTCTCAAATAGGAGCACCAAGTGCCCTAGTTGCTTGGTTGAGAAGATCATCCTAATATTCGGTATATTCCGAGAGATGAGGATATCGGAGTTAAATACCATACCGATCTACAGACCACATGCAGAAGTCGGTATTTCTAGGTTCTCTCGGTCTGTCTAGCACAGATGAATCTGGAATCTACCGTCACTAATATTGCAGTTGTAGGAAGTGGCTGTAGTTAATTTATAAGCGTGAATACGGTAGCTTTCATATGTTATGGGAAAACTGAAAGTAAATAAATAAAAAAGAATATTAGTAACAATAACAAAATTAATTTATTGGTATAAAACTTTAAAAAAATTCCACGAAAAAATTGAATTATTAATTAGAAAGTTATAGACGCATCACATCATTAAAGTGATTTGTAATTTCTACAACTATTGTATTTGAGTGACATTTACGGCATAAGAATTGGAAAATCAAAAAAAAAGCCATAGGCAAAATCTTTCTTTTTTTTGTCCACACTCTAGAACGTATATCTGATTGTTTTTTTTTGTAAGTTATTGGTGTTTGCACTTTTAACAAAACATATGCATGTATGGTTTTTATCGTCATTACACGTACAACATTTTCAGCGGTCTGTTTCAATTTAAAAATTAATAACGCATTATTGAAAAAAATGTTTGTAACTACCTACGTGTTAAATAATTAATAAAATGTTATCTGCTATCATAAAAATACAATATAATTGAACGTGAAACTAATAGAATAAAAAAGTGGAACAATACTGAAATAAACACAAAAGATTCAATTAAATCAAACTGGAAAATTTATCCATATTCTGGGACAAAATCATAAATGAAACAAATATTTAGTAATGTAAATCGAGAATATTCGCAAGCGAACATTTGGTAATTTTGGAAATATTCGCGATAGTTCGCTACATACATTCGCGTTCAGAAATAGAAATTTCAAATGTGAATTGCCGTGTGCTATACCACGCTGTCTATTTTACCATTTGACGGACGGTATTGCCGTGGCTGATTTTTCAAATATACTAACAAAATCCAAGAAAATTTACTAAATTGTGCTAAACTTAATGCTGTCAATGGCGACATATAAAAATCTGCCTTCTTAAAAAAAAGGGACATGGCTTTCATAAATTAATTTTAAATTTAAATTTTAATCTTGAATATGGTCAATTTTGCAAAAGTGCAATAAATCTCCATAACACTTCTATGAAAATTATAGCGAGGAAATAGAAGAAGATTTATAAAAAGTTGTTGATCAATTATTTTTCTTTAGAACATTTTATTTAATTAAAATAATTAATAAAATAGTTCCCAAAGATTATTTTGTCTTTATTTAGGAATATTTTTATTATTCCCATATATATTACTATGAAGTAATCTTTTTTATTCTTACGTCTCTATGGAAGTGGAGCAGGAAGATAGAGAGGAAAGGCGGAAAGGAAGACAGGATAGAGAGGAGAGTGAGAGAAGGAGGTAACATGGAAAATACTGTTTTGTCTAGAGGCCTTTCAACTATTTTTTTATTAATTTCATATGTAGGTTATAAAAAGGTTACACAAAGGATTAAGGAAGCCTAAGTTTGAATGCCACTTTTGCATATTAATTAAATATTGCGCTATTTCGATGAATGGAACAAAACATATGTATCTTAACAGATACTAGTTGATATAAAATAGAAACTCGGAAAAAATGTTTGCGATTTCTTGATTGTTTGCTCTGGATAATGAGAGATTTGCAATTTGACATAATAATTTTTCAACACCCTGAGAATTTGTGACGCATTTTTACTTCTATGGGAAACAGTTACTTATGACGCCCAAAGCTACGGTGTTATAGATTTCTTACGGTGATTCTCAGGCGCCAGTTCCTCTTTAGAATGCAGGAACAACACTTTCCCTATTAGCGAGTAATAGGGGCTAGAGTAGCTGCAGTGAAGACTGGTTTATGTTCAGGGGTCTAGAAAAATCGTACAAAAATAATAAACCAGGCACTAATAAGTTTACAAAATATTTTTATCCAGCTGGATATGAGAAAATATATTTACAAAATATTTACGTCGGTTATTAAAAAAAAAAAACAAAATAGCAATGCACACAATGGTTACTAACTGGTTATGGTATAAGGACATGCAAACAGAAACAAAGCTGGTTTTAACTACATAATATCTGAAAAGCGGAGTCGTTCAGAATAAGGCAATAGCCCATTAGTTTGTATTACACAGGAAAACCACTACAAGCCGGTATGCGGTGGCAAAAATTGTAAGCAAACTTCGCTTGAACCTGCCTGTCTATAAGTGTCTAGATTAGACTTAAGAATAAAAATTGATATTCAGTCACGGAGCCTACAGTTATTAAAACACTACAGGTAATACAACCTGTATCTCTAAAGGTAACTCAAGGTACCTTGTGTGTGAGAGGACTACACATTTAGAGACAAGAGACACACCCATTATTCAAGTATGCTAAGATTAATTTTTGGTTTACAAAAAATCCTAGCTCCTCGACCGGGGATCGAACCCACAGGGAAGTGTCCTTACCGCATGACCATGAAGCCACATTAATTAAGAGTATTAACAGAAATAAATGTCATAACAGTCATTTATTTAAAACGGTTTTAGCATTTCTACTATTAATAATAAATAATAAATTAAATGATATAAAGCATATTATTAATACCTGATGTGGTGTTATTACACCCCTTTGACTTATAGCAAAGTATTTGTAATAAATAATGTACTATTGCGGTCGAAAAAAAGTGATCGACTGATTTTCCCGTTGTAAATATTGTTCTAACCAGTGACGCATCAATCATAATATGTTTTATTACTTTTATTAGTGTCAATGTCATTGTGATATACCCCCACCAATCATTTGTTGTCAAAATAATTTAATTTACATAACTGACGTAAAGATCCCTATTTACAACAGACGTTTTTTTGAAAAAACATACTACTTGATAAAAAATCAATTACTTTTTTTCGGCCGCAATAGTATGGTGACCGAAAAATAAATAATTTATCATATAGTCTAAGATCCGAATTAAGGACGACCTTCACCCATCCGTTTAATGGATAAAAAATATTTTATATTAATTTTAATATGTTATAAAATATATCGCGAGTGGGTTGGCTAAAAAATTCCTGGCAAGAATATGATTAATTAAAAAAGGAACAAATTATATTCCAATCGAAACTATGAAGCCTATAGAATATGCAAACGTTAGGTTGTCTACTTTTTTTCTGGCGTAACTATTGGGTAGGCAGGTATAAACAGGTAATTCGATACTAGTAATTTACATTCATCTGTTTAATGAATAAATCTTATATCAAAATAAAGGCAATTAAATTGCGAACAGAATTATATAGGGTTGTCTGCGAAAAATCTGGTTTAAATTCCGGTTGGCGAGCTTTAAAAAGCGAAATTTTGGTGAGAATGAAAATGTGCGACAAAGAGGTCCGAGCAAACTATCCGGTGCGATAGAAGAGGACGCAGCATTACAGCTGCGCGCGGCTCGTCCATCGGATGAAAGAGAGTGCGCATACTATTTGTTCGTGCAATTGAGAAGGGTAACGATAGACTAGTAAATACTCTGAATGTAAATTACTAGTATCGAATTACCTGTTTATACCTGCCAACCCAATAGTTACGCCAGGAAAAAAATAGACAACCTAACGTTTGCATATTCTATAGGCTTCATAGTTTCGATTGGAATATAATTTGTTCCTTTAAAAAAAATTTTTTTCAATTTTTAATTAATCATAGTCTTGCCAGGAATTTTTTAGCCAACCCACTCGCGATATATTTTATAACATATTAAAATTAATATAAAATTTTTTCATCCATTAAACGGATGGGTGAAGGTCGTCCTTATTCGGATCTTAGACTAATACAACTTATGTAATTGTTTCAGAACAATTCGTAGATTTAGATATTCAGTAAAACAAAATAGAACTAGAACTACTACTACTACTGTCACTCTTCTTTTTACCTCGACATACCTTTGAAAAATGACCAAGTGTCTTTGCAAGTAAAATTTTTAGTTGGAGAAATGTTACGGGAATGATTTTTATTACCGCAAAAGTAACATTTAACTTAGTTAATATCGTCTAAGAAGCGTTGTCGAATTTGGGAATAGTGTAGTTCGCTAATAAGAGCATTGCGAATGAAATCATCCCTATTATTGTCGGCAGTAACTACCTGGAATTGCCTTCAGAACTTGCGAAGCATCTTTGTTAGTTAAGCAATCAACTATATACTTATAAGGAGAAAAACTTATATAGTTAACGAAAAATTTTAATTCACCATTAGTTTCTAAATTTTCAATGCACGAAATGAAGTTTTCAAAAGTCCTCAGCCAGTGAACCCATTTTTGAGCTGATTTAGTAGTGTCGATTTGTATAAAATATTTCCAGTTTAAGGAATTCATTTATTGCACTTGATTCTATTTTGTTAATTAAATTTATATATATATATATATATATATATATATATATATATATATATATATATATATATATATATATATATATATATATATATATATATATATATATATATATATATATATATATATATATATATATATATATATATATATATATATATATATATATATATATATATATGTTTAATTCGTTTTCCGGGTATACTCCCGCGTAGGTGATAGGCCCCGAGGGGGACCGTGGTTGTCTGAACGACGTTTCGGCAGAATCTCATCTGCCATCTTCGGGTTCTAACAGATAACTGCTTACTGCGGCTTCTGGTAACTCGAACTGAAATTTCAGTTCGAGTTACCAGAAGCCGCAGTAAGCAGTTATCTGTTAGAACCTGAAGATGGCAGATGAGATTCTGCCGAAACGTCGTTCAGACAACCACGGTCCCTCTCGGGGCCTATCACCTACGCGGGAGTATACCCGGAAAACGAATTTAACATTCACCACCCGCGAAAACCTGAAAAACAACATATATATATATATATATATATATATATATATATATATATATATATATATATATATATATATATATATATATATATATATATATATATATATATATATATATATATATATATTTTTTTCTTTGCTTGACCGTTAATATCAATTAATATTGATAGTTTTTTTTTGTTGGGATTTCGGTCAGGTATAACTAATTTAATTTTTTTTTCCAACGTTTCGGTTTATTACACCATCATTAGAGAAACAATTAATTATTAGGAATTTGTTTTAAAATTTTTGTTACATGTTGTTTGGTTGTCTGTTTTAACGCAACTGATTAAATTGTAATAAAATAGACCTTTGCAGAACTAGGCGTTAACCAGCTAAATACAGCATGACATTTTATAGTCAGAATTATATTTTTATACATTACTTATTAACTACATAAACGTACATAACGATATATACACCACATCACACCACCTTCGTGATTCGGTTAAATTAAAAATAAAATTACTGAAAAATAATATCTGCAAAAATCACTTCATTACGAATTACTTAAAATCAAACTTCCTATTAATAATATTGCATAAAGTTATTTCAACAGCCGTATCAGTATATCGAGAAAACTAATGAAATGAACGAATGAATTAATGAAATGTGTTGGTTTATCTAATCATCACAGTATTGTCACATAAAAGAAGGATCTCAGCTGTACAAAATACAATTAATAGCATTGTAGCTTGGTTTTTCTTAAAGAAAACTCAGATATTTTTGTTATAGTTATCACGTTCCTTTCTACTTTGATCTTTTAACAAACTGATTTACTACAAAGGAAAATGTAACACAGCGAAAAAGTATCTTTCCCAAAACAGTGATCTACAAAAATATAAACTTTGGAATTATAAAATACGTTTGCTCAAATTCAATTAATCATTATGTTTTATTATCATCGTAAAACAATCTAAATATGTTATAATCTAGTTATCATGGCTTGCTCTTATTACTTCCTCACCCCTCAAAGTGAGGAAGTTATGTATTCGTTAAAAAAATTATAAAAAATTTTATTGCATTTGTGGACGAATCTCGACGAATTATGACGATACACAAAATTTCAGACAGAAAAAATTTTCTGTGTGTCTGTGTATCTGTCTGTGTATCGGTCCCAAAGTCTAAAAAAAATATTAGTGATATTCCACCAATGTGATTTTTTTGAAACGCCAAAATGTGACTTTTTTGAAACGTCAAAAATGTGACTTTTTTGAAACGTCAAAATGTGACTTTTTTGAAACGTCAAAAATTACTTTTATTATAAACTCCACCACACGTCGAGTTTACTACGCTGAGGAAGTTCTGATCCCCAAGTAATTGGCAACGATTTTTATCATATTTGATAAAACATTAACAATATAAATCAACAAAATAATAAAATATTTCTCTAATGTTTCCCAAAGTTTTTTAGCGTTTGTAAAATTCGTGTAGAGTTAAACTCGATACAACTTATATTACCCGGAATTGCTCGGATTTAAGTGATGGTGACAATTTCAGGTGATTTCATGGATGATATTAAAGAAAAAAGGTCCTATGAACATAGCTTCGGAAATGCTTCCATGCAAAGTTATGGCCCTGCAAACTTTAATACAAATAAAAAAAATCTGTGATTATCTTTCGTAATTACTAATTGAATGGTAATGGTAACAATTAATAACTTAACTAAATTAAACGTTCGAAGTGTCTACCTTGTATCACTATACACGCATTCATTCTTCTGGGCATTGGTTGTCGTATTCTTACAAAAATTCCGAGCAATATTCTAAATAGTAATGAATAATTCGACAATTCTATTGTGAAGATAGTTTTGGTCTACAATGGTTGTTCCGTATACTAGAGATTTCAAGTAATTCCAGAAAAAGAAATCTAGGAGATTCATATCAGGACAGCGTGGTGGCTAAGCTTTTCCCGCTAGATCTCATTGTTGCTGACTTTCCCGGTGTTGTGCCATATCAGGGTTCTATTCGAAAATAAATTCAGTTATTGCAATGATTACAGTAAAAAACATTTTTTTTAATAATAGTAATAACAGTCATACTTAGCGATCTATTTTTTAGTCCTATATGCTTAATACTGGACGGATGCGACAGGGGCGCCAGACTTTGGTTTTTATACCAAAAAAAACTTTCCTTTTAAATTTCCTGTTTTAATTTTCGAATTGGTTCATGTAAAAAAAAGTTATGTTAGAAAAATCTTCTGGGGTTTACTATAAACCCACCTTTATAATAAAGCTGTTATAGCCCCTCTCGACTACTGATCACATGCAAAATATGATCGGTGTAAGTCAAGCCATTTTAAAAATATGTTTTTCTTTAATTTTAAAGGTTCATAACTAAAGCTGCAAATAGTTTCTGTGTATCATGGTCGTAGACTACAGATGTAGTTACTGTCGCCGGCATTCATCTTGACCGCGAAACTCTTTCTCCAGTCCAGTATATTATTAGCTTTTGAGTTGTGTACACGTTAAGTCACTTGGGCGTATTGCATATTGTTTTTGTATTTTTATTTTATTTGTTGTACTGTATTGTTGATATTAATTTAATAAAGCATGGCAGACGTACAAAGAGGTAGAAAACGGGCATTTGCTGACAAAGTGAATAAATTCATAGGTGAATTCCCGGATTTATTCTATTATGGTGATAAAATAATTTGTAAAGTGTGCGAGAAAGATTTGATGTGCTGGGATAAGCGTGATAGTGAACTTCACGTAAATAGTGTACACCATAAAAATAAAAAAAATGGCGTGCCTTCGACAACACAGTTTATGTTTGATTTACTATTAATGCTGATTGCCTGTGATGTTCCGCTGCACATACTCGATAAACAACCATTTAGAGAGTTCTGGATTAAATACAATGCCCAGGTGAAGTTACCAAGTCGCACAACGTTATGTAACTATCTACCAACTGTACACGTAGACATAGTAAATAAGATGACATGTGAATTAAAAAATACACGGCTGTGGTCATCTGTTGATGAGACAACAGATTGTAAAATAAAAATTATTTTAAATGTTATAGTACGAGTACTGGACCCTCTTAAACCGATGTTGCAAAATGGCTACACATCTTCTCCAGTTTGTGATAAGCAAGCTAATTCATCAAGCTAGTTAAGAGAGTAAGTTTTACATACATTGTTATTAGTTGTAACAGTTTATTGTTTCTCGTATTAGTTAATTTCGCGTACGTCACTGTCCCACGGAACATTTTTGACAGCTCTATTCATAACTCTGCAGGGAAGAATTTACGGACTCATGTTTATAGGAACTTTTTTCTTTATTATCGTCTAGGGAATCACTTCCTGAAGTTTTATACATCACTTAGGAAACAAACTGCATAACGTTAGCCTATGTCCGCAATGAAAGTTAACTGATGCTTGTGTAAATAAATACTTGGAAATGTTACCAAATCCCTGCTTTATTGTGGTTATGAATTTTTAGCATGCTCTTATCAGAGAAGGGGCGAGCGTGATTCTCCCTTAACATACTCGTATTTCGATACGAAAAGTTAAGCAACGATAGTCGCAGTCAGTAATTTGATTGTAAAGCCCGATGCACACGGACGATGCAGTGTCGTTGCGAGTCCGCTGCAATGACGTCGTGCGATGTAGCAAACTAACTGCACATGAACTTGCGATAGTACTGCGATGCCGCAGGCGACTTAACGAAACCGCAACGATACCGTTGATGACGTGCGATGCCTGCTTATCTCGTTGCAGTCCTTGCCATTGTCGACCCGTGTGCACTGCGTTTTGATTTATCGCAACGGGATCGGTGCGGATTCGCGACGACACCGCATCGTCCGTGTGCATCGGGCTTAACTCAGGTGAGACTCGGCGACCTCGCCCCGTCTTCTAGCTTCTTGTATATCAGTGTACATGCAGAAGCTATGCAATATTAGGCATGGGTTGTGTAGATGATATACCATCATTCGGAGGGGATGAAAAGAGGTTGGAGGCAGCTCGTCTCCTAGCCTTGGTGATTGACTCTAGTAACGGAAATAGTTCGACGTTAAATGAGTGAAAAAAATGCATCGGAGATACATGTAACCCACAGTTTCAAATCGTTTTCGAAAATTGGTGACTCGGGCGGGTCTGCTTATGGTCGACAAGCATTAACTTGGTCCTTTGACGAGCACCACATCA
Organism: Rhamnusium bicolor; assembly: GCA_029963845.1. Classification (NCBI taxonomy): domain Eukaryota; kingdom Metazoa; phylum Arthropoda; class Insecta; order Coleoptera; family Cerambycidae; genus Rhamnusium; species Rhamnusium bicolor. The sequence goes on from JANEYF010005793.1 coordinate 2,290,206, forward strand.
TCAAACTATAAGGAAATTGGTAAAAGTTGACTTTTCACTCATCGATTTTGTTGATGTTGATTTCCATAACAACATTAAAATTATTGTAATCACAATATTACAACGCTGCCATCTCGAAATTAATCTACTAAGCATTATATCCGTGACCACGAGAGAAACCTAAACAAAATAATTGCATCTGCAATTTTGCATCTGCATGTATCAAAATCATATTAGCAATTTTTACTTGAAACGCAATTAACAAACCCTATCAAAAGCTCTCCGGAAATTACTAACTTTAATAAAAGTAATATCGTGAAACCGTATGCAAGCTGAATAAAAACAACAATTACTTACATTTAGTTACCTCACATTTAGAAAGCATTAGCATGTACGTGTGTAGTCTAACAAATTGCATGTTTTGAAATAAATTTATTAATATTCTTGATGTAACAATGATAGCTAAATTTAGAAGCTTTGAGGTTAACTGACTGGCATTTTAATTTATAATAATTACACATTTATTTAAGTGTGTTACGTTGATGTAACATATTACTAATAATTAAAACGATGGGAAATGATTATTTCTCACAGTAGAGAAAAAGTATTGTTGAGTTTCCGTGAGATCAGATTTGTGTTTTATTAAATATGAATGTGATTTTACGTAATGATTTATAAATATTTTCATATTTCTAATTATAATTGCAGGAATCAGTAGTGCCATTCAGAGTTAAACAGGAAGATACATTTTGAGATTTTCTTTGAAACATTTATATTTGCTATCGAAAATAAATAATAATAATAATAATAATCGTCTTTATTTAGTGTACACATGTATATAAATTGATAATGATGTTGGGGTGTGCGCGGCGAAGTTTAGCCAGTGGGCTACTCTTACACTTAACCGCCACAGCTTAATATATTATTACATATATATAGAACAAAAAAAAAAAGAAAACTTAACGAAACATACAAACTATAAATTAACCTAAAACCTATAGCTAGACATGTACTAGACTACACAAGAGATTGGTCTAGTTTTGAAAATAATTAAAATAAATAAAATAAGTATGCACCTAAAAAAAAAAAGAACTAAATTTCATATTTGTCTGTTCCAAGAAAGAAAGATAACTAAAGAAAGTAATATAATAAATACATAAATAACAATCATATAACCAATATTACTAATTTGATAAAAGATGTGATTTGATTTTTTTCCTGAACTGATTCACAGAAAGATCTTTGAAGTTATTCGGTGTAGCGTTGTAAATTTGTACTGCGTTGAAACTAAATGATCTGGTGAACATAGCCGTACTGTGTAAGGGCATTGTAAGTATGTTGGGAAATCTGATATTTAAATTGTGTATGGCAGTTCTGAAAACAAGCTTTTCTTTAAGATAGGCAGGTGACGAATTTATTAGAAGCTTTTGAATAAAAACATGATAGTGGTATCTAACAATTTTTTCCATATTTAGCCAGTTCAGATTAGCAAAAGCAGCGGAAATGTGATCAAATTTTCTTAAGTTGCAAATGAAACGGCAACATATATTTTGTACTTTTTGTATACGATTCTTTGTCATTTGATCCAAGCAGGGAAAATATACTAAATTACAATAACTGAAAATAGGCAACACTAGTGACTCGCAAAGTTTTTTCCTAAATTTGTAATTTATTAAATGCCTGTTAGCAAATAAAACTTTCATTTTTACGAAGGACTTTTGAAGCAGCTTACCAACATGAGATTTAAATCTGAGACCATCGTCGAAAATGACACCCAGTATTTTTGATTCATGTGACAGAATTAAAGGTACGTTATTTATATTAAGGCGTAATAATTGATTTATACCTTCCCGTTTAGTCTCTGAGCAAAATAGGAGCATACTGGTTTTGCTTGGATTTAACTTCAAATTATGCTTTGTTGCATAGGAAAAAACAGACTCAAGTTCTTCATTAATTTGTAATGAAATCGTTTGTACTTCCATTGCCTCGAAATTATATTGAAGAAGTATATCATCTGCGTACGCTTGAAGATTTGCAGTTTCCACAGATTTTATAAAATCCGACGTATAAATTAAAAACAAGAGTGGGCCCAATATTGACCCCTGCGGCACTCCAGAAACAACAATTTTTGATGAAGATATTTGATCGCAAATAGATACTCTCTGATATCGATGAAATAAATAGGATTTAAAAAACATAATTTCTCTTTTCCCAAAGCCATAAAAGTTTAATTTGGCACAAAGTAAATCGTGATCAATGGTATCAAAGGCCTTTGAAAAGTCCAAAGAGATTAACACTGTAGCAAGCTTTTTATCATAATTTCTTAGTATATTGTCAGATAAATTGAGAAGTGATGTGGTTGTACTATGTTCTTTGCGAAAGCCAGATTGGTGAGCAGGAAGTATGTTATTTGCTGATAAATATTCTTCTATCTGAATGTGTACTATTCTTTCTAATATTTTGGATAGAACTGGCAACAGACTAATGGGACGTAGATCGGAAACGGTTTGTGGATCATTTATTTTAGGCAGAGGACAGATCAGCGCCTGTTTCCAGTGTATTGGAAAATAACCTAACTCCAGGCAACAGTTTATGATGTTTGTAATGTAATATTGCCGTTACACATGTATTAACTTTTTGAGATATACCCAGTGTCTCTAAAAGATACAAACACACTCTAACAGTGAAATGAAATGAACGACCGACGTCCAAAATTTTAGGCGAAGAGTGTAAATTTTGAGGGACTGCCAGATCGGATTGATATTTTGTCAATTTTTGTGACAAGTTTTGGAGAAATTAGCGAATGCATTGAATGAACTGATGATGAATAGCACTGAATCTGTTTATTTGATTTCCATTTTGTAATTTTAAACATGTCCTAATTGATCCAATTGGTTATATTGCTGTATAGGATTAAGTTGCAGTGTTTGGTTCCTGAAAGGAAAAGTATTTTCATCAGTGAAATGATGCACAGATGTTGTAGAAAGTGAATCATTAATATGAAGAAAAATTAGGTTGCGCCATAAAATGAATCCCTGCGGAACGCAAGATTTGGTAGAAACCACTTCTAATAATTCTCCATCAGCTACAAGTTAGAATGGCAATTCTTTTAAGAGATATTGTAAACATACTTTTGTAGATCCTTGAGTATATCTGAAGCTGTCGTTTGGGGCTCTCTATATCTCTTCATTGCGCCTTTCCATATATGTGTTAGAGAAGTCATGATATATTGTTAATCCCTTGGATGAAGATAGAGTTCCTCCACAATTAGTTGCCATAATTATTTAGACACATACATGCGCATATTTATGTAAATGTTTGCTCTGTTTAGTTTTCCAATCGTTAGTTTGGTGAAGCAAATAATGCACCTGTAAATTGGCCACCAAGTTTACCAGACCTTAACTTCATGGATATGTTAATTTAGGATTTACAACTGATTGATTCTAACTTTAAAAACTTAAAAAAATAAAATACAGGGAAAACTTGATTGGTTAAAGAATTACGTAATGTTGCCTTTTCCAGTAGAAAGGGCCATTCAGATGATCTACTGTTCGATTATATACAAAATTGTTAGGTGTATATTTAGGATTTACAACGGATTGATTCTGACTTTAAAAACTTAAGAAAATAAAATACAGGAAAAACTTGATTAGTTAAAGAATTACATAATATTGCTGTTTCCAGTAGAAAGGGCTGTGTCATAAACCATCCAGATGGACTCCTGTTGGATTATATTCAAAATTGTTAGATGTGAATTTTCATATAAATAATTAATTAAATACTGATCTTATTCATTTTTGAAAAATTACAGTGTGCGGCTTTCTAGACCTGCTGTTACATTCAATCCGGAGTTAAAAGTAGTTGTTTTGTAAATAAAGCTACGAGTGTCATTGTGCCTATCATAGATACAATCAATCTATAAATTTAAAATATTAAAATAAATATGACAAATGTTTATATTTTGAATTAAACATTACTTAATATATTTTTTAAATAATATGGTTTTGTTTTCCAGCCCCCTGAGGGGTTCCAATAGAATGAAAGACATTATATAGCGGTTTAGGAGTTTTCGTTTTTGTATTGTAACTGTAGGAAATCATTTCTTAAATGCAAGTTCTCTTTTTGATGAGTCAACATTTTCTTATCTCATTATTTTTGTGCTTCCAATATTATTAGTACGAATACTATTATTTAATCCAATGTCATCTTACGTCTAAGTGATGTAGTTGTTTTAATAGTTTTTGCGATAAAACATACTTGAATTATCGTGTTTAATTTATTATCTATCTCTCTAAAACTTCTATGCTACCGTATTCAAATAAGATGATGTAAAAATAAGAAACTATAGGTAATTTATTGTTATCATAATAAATTTGAAAGGATGCTTATGTAATGCTCAAATAACTTATTATTTGTTCTAGAAATTCGTAAGTATAGCAAATGTGAAATTTTTTTAAACATCAAAGTACATTTCTGACATATATTTGTTGGGTATAAAATTGTTCAACTTTACCCCATTTCTCCTCTCCATCTGCAAATAGATCTAAATACCAGCTGCTAAAGTTGAATGAGGCCCAAAAATAGTGTTTTCATCTGATGGCTTTTTATGTAAAATATTTATTTATTACTATACTATTTTTCCATTTTGATCATTCAGTTCCATGTCATCAAGTCCTAAAAGTAAGTTGAAAACTTATGATCAGACAACACAGAGACGATACTATTGATTTCTAAAGGTACAGTCGTCTGAATTAATATAGGAATATTAATGAATCACACTGCTGAAACAATATCTAATTGAATGTCTACTTGACAACGACATATAGGGTGGAACCCTCTATGAAAGGGTTGAATGGGAAAATCGGTATAATAAATGTAGGAGAAATATTTACTTTAACACTTTGACTAATTGTTAGTCAGATGGGTACTCATATAAATCATTTAATTATACCAGAATTTGAGTTTTGCCATTGTACTAAAATTGTAATTTTTTACACGTAACAAACCCAATTTTTTCATAATGTTAATATTCCGAATTTGAAAATAAAATGTAGATCTGAATAATTATTCCAAATAAAACTGGTCTTAATGTTATAAACCTCAACATTACTATCTTCTTCGGCTTAAATCAATTCTAAATTACTTATATCTCTAATTTTTACTTCTGTGGTTGCACATAGAACACATTGCTTTGGAATATCTAAGATCTAAGATGTGCTGAAAGTTTTATTAAAATTCGTGGGAAACATCCAAATATTGTTGTAGCAATGCTAGTGTTTAATAGCAAAATATTTAAACTACAAAGAGATTCGTACGTGCTGATAACTTGCCAAAAGGATTTTAAGGATGAATTGGGGCTGATTAATTACTTTGTCTGGCGATTCCAATGTTAAGTTCTATGTAAGTTGTTATAAACCAATAAGAGCAAAACGGTTTTTTGGTTCTCCTACATAATTAAGAATTTAGTAGAGGAGGACAGAGAATAGTCAATACCAATTACTATTTCATTTTACATAAATTTGCATCATGGAGTGAGTTGGAACCTTTGATGTGAAGATAACAATGACGTAGTCCAGATGATGCCAACTTGGTTGGCAGAACGCGCGTCGAGTGCAGTATAAGTTGTTTTGGTGTTTCGTGTAAAACTACGTCACTGTTAAAAACGTGCATTATCAGTTTTTATGTTAAATAATGTAATTGTGTTATTCACATATATTATGTAATAAGCCAAACATTACTAATTTTTTTCTTTGTGTTACCAATCTGTTTATAAAAAAGGTGCAATAAAACATATCCCTCTATGATGTTCGAAAAAACTACAAATAGGTTTTATGCGACTCTACTTCAACAAAAAATTTATGTATTCAATATTCTTTTACTAACTTGCTTGCTTGCTTCACCTAAATGTTTTTATTCGGTTGAATAGGTATAAATTATTAATCCATTGTTAAAAAAAATTCAGATTTTCATTTTCCTGTTTTCCTTATGTGTACAGCAGTTCTGCAACTTAACGCAGAGCACCATTGAAGATATGCAACCTAGATCTACGCATTACATAGTCTAGACACGATTTTGTATGTCGACCATTAACTAACTCTGACTGACTGATTACAGAGAATCCTCCTTCAACTTAGATATTTGAAAAGGAAAATCACATTACGTGGTATATTTAAAAATACGAGAAGTTAAAGTTTAAGGTTATTTAGAAGTAATAATATTTGGACATTTTACTATGTATCTATTTAATGCGCTTAACGTTAGTCTCATAATTTCTGTGAATCGACATCAAGTATCTTATAAAATATCTACTACAGGAGGATAAAGAAAGCTGAAAATATCAAAATGCTTCTGAGAGAGATAGAGAGAGAGAGAGAGAGAGAGAGTAATAAAAGAGACTATTTTGTGACAACGTATATAGATTTTCTCTTAACCGCCACCGATAACAGAAAGTGTTTCTTTGGTTCTCTTGGCCAGCGATATACAGAATTATGCAGGTTTGTTGCAGAAAAAATGGGATGGCGACAGAATATCGAAAAAAAAAAGCAATAACAACTTTGGTGTTTTTACACTATATTTATGTTTGTATATTCTTTTGTGTGGATATTGTTTTGATTGACCTACGTACTATTATCTACTGTTGCTTTTATTGCAATCTACCTAAATGGTATTAGCTACGCCTTGCGTTTGATGATTCAGGTTTAGTTTTGTGAAAGAATTTTTTTGTATTGTATGATTTATGTGCCCTTCATTACGTTCTATTTTTTAATACATTTGATATTTTTTATGATACATTTATTATGTATCACCAAAGTTTACAGAATAAATAATTCTGTAAACTTTGGTATCACGTAGAGTTTCTGAAAATATTTAATTTTCTTTCAATTTGTTTGAGCTCTATCTCAAACGTAGTATCACATAGCCAGTAGGCATCATAATGTACCGAATTTATTTTCTTTTCTCGGAAAAATGTCAATTTCACAACCGGTCATCTAACCCTGAACTGAGAATAATGTAATTTTGTCCTTCGACTTAGCAGTCATAAAAATAGTTTAGTTTGATTTTCAAACATTCTGTACAAACTTTGTCTAAATATTTTAAATAAACCTACAGATTTATTAAATTTTATATCTGACCCAAACCTTAAATCAATAATTGTTAAAATAATTTGGACTAATAGACATTCCTTCAATGAGACAATCCTTTAGGGAATGATTTCTGTATATCCTTGTTTTTTGCCACCCTGTTAAATTAAAAGCCTCATCACAATAATATTAACCACGATACTGAACAGAATAGCAAGGGTAGACTCTTGGCAATAACAGGATTAAAACATTAGTGTTGAGTAGAGGGGAGCTGTTACTGTTAATTTTGACAGACAAAGGGGAAAATCTCCACCAATATAGCTCTGACAAAATCTGTCAAGAGTTTCCGTGTACTTTATAATCCTTTAATGGAACTTGGCATTGGGGGGAATAAAATAATAAGAGAAATGTTTTGGGCAAGAGATTTTCATCGTTTAGTAACACTGTAAAAATGAACTTTACCCTTGAGGCAAAGCTTAAAAGTTCAAGTGTAATGGACATTACAAAGATTTGGGATTTAGGGAGTGACGTGGAGCTGTTGCAACATGTCGCAGTATGAATAAAGCTTCAAAGTAATTTTGTTAGTGCGTCATTCAAAACATTTCCTTTGCATTAAAAGCGCCCCGTAATTAACGTATACAATAGCTCAAAAGCGGATGTTAAAACATTAAAATTTGCTGTCGGGAAAAAATAAAACATGTCTCATTTTCTGGCGGAAAATACGATGTACACTTTTAGTTTACATAAATAGTGAAAACGCGGGCGTTTTCAACTCTGGACCTCTGTTTTGACAAAGAACTTCTGTAACCTCAACATACCTGCTTTCTGATAATCGAATATTATTAATTAAATGTTAGGCTATACGGAATTTGTAACTTAAAAAGATCTGTTTGGAGTTGTCGATAGCCTATACTTAACTTTCACTTAGGATCGTTTGGTTCATTACTAGACTTACTCATATTCCAGCACTTAAACTATTTAAATAGAACAAAAAAAATCGCTGAAAATATTGCAACTCGATCCAAAATCAAGTCATTGGTGACTCGGCTGTTCACAACGAGATTTTTATTAGGTTTCCGATAAAAATCTAAATTTTACTTTACTTTACTAAAATTTCCTTCAGATCGACCATTTATAACCTCATATCATCCTGCTCATACACTACTATGATGCAACGAATCAAGAAACTGAGTTAATGAATGGAAACAGGTGGTATGCACTGATAAATCCCATTTTTATTTGTAAGTACAAGATGGATATAGAAGAGTGAGGTCTACATGACGAACGGAATTACACAATTTTATTAGTTCACCACACTACCCTTACACGAAGAATAATGTATTTTTCTGATGCAACATATCTTGGTAACAGATCACCTTTGTTTTTTATGTTTATTTGAGTTATATAAGGCTCATCCGCATAACAGATGGGTTACTGTGCAGTGCTTAGAAAAGTCCAATGTTTCGATATTTCCCTAGCTTGTACCTTCGTGTGATATATTAGCAATAGAACATTTAATAGGCATTTGATTGAGCAATTTTTCCATGTAACATCCTCTGTCAGGCTAATCCAAGCCAACAAGCCTGATATAGTCCTCTTCGACCATCAACTCAAGGTAATGTATGTCATCGAGTTCTTGGCACCTGCGGAGAAAAACATCACCTTGAAGGAGGAGGAGAAACGGACCAAATATCGCGATCTCCGGTACGAGCTCCAAGTGCTGTACCCAGGCTACTAGGTCAAAATGGTCGTCCTTATTATCGGTGTACTCGGAGGGATAAAGCCTACGCTGCTCTCGGAACTGAAGATCATACCGGCCTGCCAAAAACCAGCCGAGTGGCTGGCAGGTCAAATGCAGAAGGCGGTCATTCTGGGTTCTCTCCGTCTGCTTAGCGAACACGATTCTGGTATCTACAGTCACTAACCCTGCGGGATGTGGGGAGTGGCTGTAGTTGATGCGCCGGCGCGACTCCCGTGAGGCGTCGGAGGCCACGGGAGGACTGACCGGCATCGGGAAACCGAAAAAAAAAAATAATAATAATAAGGGGTGCAGTCGTCCACCTCAAGAGAGGACGATGTGGGGAATTCCCTGAAGATGCGCAGCTCGCAGACGGTTGCATCCTAAGACATCTGGATGCCGGAGAGACCTATACATATCTGGGTGTGCAACAAAAGCACATCCAAGAAGTAAAACAAATAAAGGATTCTCTCCGCGGCAAGTACAGACACCGCCTCCGAAAGATTTGGTCTTCCGAACTTTCGGGGAAGTACAAGGTGTCTGAAATTAATGTGCTTGCCGGTCCGATTCTGCTCTACTCCTTCGGAGTAGTAAAGTGGAGGGTAGATGAGCTGCGTCAATTAGACAGAGATACCCGCAAGATGATGAATATTCACAGAAGTATTCATCCTAGATCGTCCGTTCCTCGTGTGTACCTCCCACGTCAACAGGGGGATCGAGAACTCTTGAGCCTGGAGTGTACGCATGGCAGAGTAGTTCTGAGTATGGCATGCAACATCCTCAGGAGCTCAGATCCCCTCTTGCGGTTTGTAAAACATCACGAAACTGTAGGAGTGGGAGCAGGATTGTTCAAGGCAGCAAAAAGAGCTGCAGATGAACTCGGTCTCGCATTTGACATAGGGCGAGGAGGCCGGCGAGGTGCTGATGTTGAGTCTCCGAACTTCAGCCAAATCGTCTGAAAGCCCGAATCAGAGCTGCCGAAACGGAAAATCTGTTTCGGCAGCATGTCGATAAACCCCAGCATGGCGTCTTCTATAAGTACATAGAAACACTGGGTTTATCGACCAGGCTGACATTCGTCTTTCTAAGGTCAGCCGGGCTTAAGTCAGAGACCGAGGGATTCATTATGGCCTGCCAGGATGGTGTCGGCATCGGATATTCCGAAAAAAAAAAATTAAGAATAATAATCGTCTTTATTTTGAGTGTCATGTTGGTATATTACACAATATACACATATATAAATTTATATTGATGTTGGGGTGTGCGCGGCAAAGTTTAGCCAGTGGGCTACTCTTACACTTAACCACTTAATAATTTAACTGCATTGTAGATAAACTCGAAAATCTTTCAGATTTTTCAGTGAATTCTAGATAAAATTAAATTTAAATTATTGCATATTTTCTGCTAGAATATGAATATTTATCATTTTCCGATACTCGTAGGAACAGTTGCCCCAGTGAATTAATACATTCTATTATATATGGCTCCGTGGTCTAGAGGTAACGTACTTGCCTCGAAACCTCGGGGTCCCGTCTTCGATTTCCGGCCGTGGCACTGGGATTTTTCTGTGAGAGAGATTAATCCTAGTATACTCGGATATTGGATGTATGTCCATTGTCTCTTAATGTGTAACCCCCTCCCGCACAATGTCATTTAAGACATTAAGGGATAAAGGGGGTTGTCATTACATGTGGTGTTATTATTATTATTATTATTATTATATAAAAATGCATTTTAATCATCTGTATTTTATAGGATGAGAAACGTTTAAAAAATGTACATGGGAGAAACTTACAATGCATAAAATTTCAATTTCGCTTCAGGCCAATCTGCAGAAGATTATAACATTTCCCGTCAATTTAATTATATTAAAACATACAAAGAATGAGTGGAATTCCTTACAGTACAGTAAAAGCGCGTGCATAAATGCTCGTTGCATTACCACTCCATGCATTACCAACTTCCTGAAACTCCAGGAAAGCTGCATGCTGAAACTCTATCTCCTGTTCAGATTTAAATTATTATTATTGCCCCATTCAGTGCTTTCAGGTACAAAGCGTTCGTTGAGTGTAATGGAACTCTCTGTTCTATTTTTGTACTAATTTTAATTGTGCAAGATATTTATTACTGAAAAAAAAGCCCAATGTTACAATGTACTGGGCTTTGAACCATAGGCGTAGAATTTTGCGGGCTAATAGGATATAAACTTTGTTAATATCTGTAGCGTGTTTTGGAGATAATAATAATTTTGTTAAGAAGGTCACATCAGAGCAATGTGGACACCACTGATGAACAGCCCAATATAGGGGCAGTTATCGGCGAGGAGATTAACCACGTAAAACTGCTATCATTTTTACTTTCTCATTTATCTATACCGATAGAGAAAGTGTTGGCGTCGTGAGAAAAACTAAATTCCACATTATGATGAAAACGAGCGTTTTGAGATCGAAAAAATAGAAAATTTATCAGAAATAGCATGCCGTTTGTGTGTCTGTGTCGCTGGTCATTTGTTGTGACTGCATTTTCTCAAACGTCTCAAAATGATGCACGAGCAACGCTTATTTAGGGTGTTGTTAATTTTGAAATAGTACAAACGGTCCATAACAACATATGTAAAGTTTCGAAACTAACAAAATACTGTCTACAGTCATATAAAAATTTAGACGTCCAGAGTTATGCGCGCTAAATATTTACGTAAAAAAGTAACTAACTGTATTTACATATTGTGTATATTTAATCTATGCTTATGCCAATAATTTGATCTCATTATAACTCACTTAACTCAAAGATAATCTTTGCTTAACTGTTGATATTAAGAACGCTGTTAACGTCTAGGCATTTTGAAGGTATTCCACCACCAAATAATGGTCCAAACTCTAATCCTTGAAAGTCTATAAATTATCGTAAATAACTTTATTAATAACGGTCTATTATTCTTCTTTTATCTTTACAAATGAATTTATTAGCTATAAAAGCGAAATCTTATAAAACATTTAATAATAATTGGAGTTATATGTACGTACTATACTAGAGAATTGCATAATTTACTATAGTTAATATTTTACTAATATTCCTTCCAACTATATAATATCTTATCTGCGAGAATAAAAATGTAAATGGAGCTCTCAGAAGCAATAAAAGGCGACTAATTAGATGAAAAATACTCATATCTTGGACTTTAAAATTCGAATTATGTCAGCTTTACTGCTTTGTAAGAACAAAGACGGCGTTAATGTAAAATATATTTAGAGGGTTATAAAATTATAATCTTTCAAATGGTATTTTATCGTCCTAAATATCGGTATTGATCTACTGCCGTCAATGGCGTTCTATTACTGTTAGACAATATATTGTTATTACATGTCAATTAATTTTTATAAAAAAATTTATCATTTTATCAAATATATTCATAATATAAGAATATAAAAAAAAAACGTATCATTCACTCATATCTATTTTCTTTTATTTGTATTTTGGTTTACACTATGTTGCGTAAGATGCATACAGTTTATTTGCAACATAAAAAATTTGGCTTCTTTGATCCCTTTACCGCCGTCAAAGAAGCCGGCGATTGTATGCCGCAAATGAGTTTGAATTTAACTATACAGGCATAGAAGCGGCATGCAAAAATATTTAAATTGACCAAAATATACAGATATTTAATAAAATTGTTTATCTAGCGTTTAAATCAGAGGTATTATTACTTCCTCACCCCCTCAAAGTGAGAAAGATATGTATTCGTGAAAAGAATTTTGAAAATTTTTATTGCATTTCTGGACAAATCTCGACGAATTATGACGATACACAAAATTTCATACATATGAACTCCTCCACACTCGAGTTTTACTATGGTGAGGAAGTTCTGATCTCCAAGTTATTGGCAGCGTAGTGGATTTAATAAGAAATTTTAAAAATTTTATAATGTTAATTATTTTTTTTTTAAACGTCTTTAAATTTATGAAAATTATTGATTTTTACTATTTATGAATATCAATAGTAATTTTTATTAATTCATTTCTTTAAAATTTTTTAAATCAAATTAAATTAAACATCACAGGTAATACAACCCCCTAAAGCCTTGATTGTACATACATCAAGGTACCTTGTGCGGGAGAAGGCTACACATTTGGAGACAATGGACACACATCCAATGTCCGAGTATGCTAGGATTGATTTCTGGTTTAGAAAAAATTCTTGTACCTCGACCCAGAACTACAGGCTAAGAATAAGTTTCTTTACCACTCGACTACGAAAATCAGAACTTTTAGTAGACAAAATGCAATATTTGATTCAAAAGATATTTATTAATTACTTGAAAACCTTCTTATAACAAAATAAGTTAAAAAGTAATTACATTAACAACCGATTAATTGAAATACATGAAAATTTATAAAATATTTAAAATCTTATTCAAATTCAAATTCAAATTCAAATTCATTTATTTTGTTTAAGGACAATTCAACTTGTATAACAATAGTCAGTAGGTAAAAACAGAAACAATAAAATCTAAAAGACAAAAGAACAATAAATACTACTTAATCTAAGCAAAAAACTCAGATAATGTATAAAAATATTTATCAACTAAAAATAATTTCAGTTTTCTCTTAAACTTGTATAAATTAGTATCATTTTTTAAATTATCAGGCAAATTATTAAAAATTTTCAGTCCTAAATAATTTGGTGATTTATTTGTGACTAATAATTTAGAAAAAGGTACACAAATATCATTTCTATGCCTAGTATTTACGTTATGTATATCTTTATTAAGGCAGAACTTATGTATATTTTTAAAAACGTACATATGTACACATTTCAAATACAAATAAAGATGTTAATGTAAGAAGTTTAAATTTTACCAAAAAGGTTCTGCAGGTGTGTGTACTAGGCAAACTCGCCATGTTGCGCAGAATACGTTTTTGTGATGTAAAAACAGTATGTGATAGTGTGGACTCACCCCAGAAACAGACACCATATCGTAGTCGCGACTCTACCTGTGCATAATATAAATTTATTAATTGTTGTTTTGTTAAAATTTCTTTCATATTTTTAAATAAAAAATTTATTGAATTCAAAGTAGAAACCAGAAGATTGCAGTAAACTTTCCAATTGAGACATTTGTCTAAATGAATTCCTAAAAAACTAACACTATCTGCAGCAGCACTATCAAGAACAGTATTATTAATATTTACTACTACATTATCACACTTTTTCTGTCTATTATGAAATCTGATCATTTGTGTTTTATCAGCAATGAAATATAAATAGTTCTGATTAAACCAGTTACACACATTTTCCAAAGTTTTGTTAGTATCATTACTCAGTCTGTCGGACGATTTGTTCGAAATAATTAAAGGGAAATCGTCAGCATACACAGTTAAAGGAAGTTTTACCTAACACTGATGTGAGATGATCGCCATATGCTGTTTACGTGTTCTCGCTTTCCTGATTGAATCTGGATTATTTTTAATATCAAGACTGTTTATTAGTTCTTCTCTAGTATTAATTTCATTTTCATAAACATGTGAAATTGACTCATTCTTTTGTAAGACAACTTCGATTTTATTTTTTCCTATATATAATTCAATAAACAACAGCAGTACTAAAACATAAACTTTCTTTTTCATAATAATTGAATATTTGGCAAATTTAGGATGTGAAAATATAAAAAAAGAGTTTTGCAGTATTTTTCATCAATTTTCTTTTATGGCAAAAACAGGCCTATATTTAGAAAATGACGAAAGTGTCAGAACCTACTCCATTTGGTTTATTTTTTATGAATTTTGAAATATTTAAACAGACTTACAAAAACATTTTTTAAGAAACCAAAAAATTATATTTTTTAAATCCGGAACTAGATTATGATTTTGATATTTACGGAGTTTTGTCAGGTAACATAAGTAAAATATACGTAACAACTAGGCTTATGCAGGGTAGTTCATAAGTTATGGCCAAAGAGAGGTCTGGCCAACGTCAACAAAACATCCTCTATCTCAATAACGACACGGGAAGAAAACTATTCTACACTTATGAAAGTAATCAATTATTCTTGAATTTTTGTACTTGTCACTAGAAAAATATTACTTGGCATAATAAATTATTATTGTTTCAATAATATACTAATTACAAACCAAGAACCGATATATTTTTGAGTTTCATTAGCGCAAGTCTTTAAGCAATATAAGTTTGAATCCTTCGAAGTATATAAGTATCTATTAAATATACTCCTAATAGTGCACTTCTTTCGAGTACTGTTAACCGTGAGAGTAAGTATAAGGACATCTTAAAGTAAATTCTTATTTAAATGTAGGTATATCAAAAACATGCTTTAAGTATTTTATTAATTAACATTAACCGACGTTTCTTGACATAAGAATACTACTCTTGGAATAAAGCTGCAAACAACTTTGCTGGAAGAATTATATATACTATTAATCCAATAACTGTTATCCTTGATTGAATACCTGCTAATCTCAATGTGAAGTGTTCTAATGTTGAAACAAGTGAATCGCGCAGTGGTGGGAGGTAGAAAGCTATACCTTTGCCAAACAAAGACGACATACCTTACCTACTACGCGTCGAAGTGTGTGTTCTGTACTATCGAGCATGTTCATACATGTTGATTATTATGAAATAATTTGTACTTATAAAGTTATACTTGAAAAAGAAGTATGTAAACTTTATGAACTATGAAATAGAAGTTAATGAGTCTACGATGGTTTCACTGCATGCAAGCTATTTTAATTACATACTTTACAAGAAATGCTTACACTACGTCACTATTTATAGGTGAAAAGGTATTCATCTGAAGTTTAATGGTTGTGTATAGATTTCCCAAGTTATTTTCCTTTTTGATAATTTTTGATTATGTATTACATACAATCTATAGCCAAGATCTTCATTTTTATTGTAGTGGCATTATTATACAATACATGTAGAGGGTGACTGGTAAGTTGGCTTATTTCGTTGAGGGTAGGTTAGTAGAACTCATTTGCAATTGATTTAGAGATCTAATAGTTTTTGAGATATTTTATTTTTAAAATAAAAAAATAATAAAACTTTCTTTAATATTTCAGTTTCCTGTGTTAGTTTACTTAGTCATGTAACAAAAATTAGGTAAAATACCTTAATAAGATAAAAATACTAACTAAAAAACAACATTTGTGAAATAATTTCAACAATAGTATATTCATAGGAATTGAATTTTAAAACTTTCGTTTCTGTGATATTGAAGTTTTATTTTTTCTTCGCGATAACTTTGTAAAATATATATACGCCACTGATTTTTTTAGTTTTTTGATGGCCCAATTATGTGGAAAGTTAATTGCCGAAAAAATGTCACCTCTTGACGTTTTTTAGATATCGGCATCGTGTAGAAGATAAATGCAATTTTTAATGTCTTTATAAGTCTATTAAAAAAACTAATAATAATGCTATTAAGTATCCTATATAAAAAAATTGTATTTATCTGCTACACAAAACCTAAATCTAACAAAAATCAAGAGGTGACTTATCTTTTCAGCAATTAACTGCCTACATAACTGTGCCATCTAAAACTAAAGAAGGCAGTGGTGTACATATTCTCTTTACAAAATTAACCGAAATAATAATAAAACTTCAACATCCTGCTTCTCAAGTACGAAACAGCAATGGACCTCTATTGATAGTAACTATTTGTCTTATTTCTGAGTGAAAAATCTTCGCTTAAGCGATGGCACATGTTTTTGGAAACACATAAGGGTAAGGGAAGTTTCTAAAAAAAATAAATAAATAAAATATCTCAAAAACTGTCAGATTTTGCATTATGCATATTATAGTTAAATCAATTATAAATGAGCTCTACTAACATCCCTTGAAAGGAATACGTCGGCTTACCAGTCATGCACCCTGATGTGAAACTATAGTATATAACATTATTTATCAATGACTTTCTGAAGTCATTGTTATTAATTTATCAGTGTAGGATTAAAATTGTTTGTTCTTGCCAAAAATGCTAAGGTAACATATTAATTATTATGTATTTTAACTGCCTCTTTATAGTTTGTATATATGCATGTAAATTTTGTAATTATTCAAATGGGCTTAAAAATGTCGGTTTCATATTGTACAAAACTTGTTATGCCATACCTGTTTGAATATTCGAGCATAATTTTCTATTATATTGTTAGCTACAATGATTTGTTTAAATTATTTATACTTTAATAATATAAATAATTGTTTTCTAGGTCAAGAAAATGAACTAACGTTGGGCAATTTACTGGAAATTTTAGAAGAACCGATTATAGAACTTATTCCTCAAATCAGAAAGAGAATAAAATTCATAAAACACTTAAAAGCATGTAAAGAAATAATGTGCCTGTGGGAAATTTGAAGTGTTCACGAATGGACTGATACTTGTAAATTTTTTTGTTTTTGGTTTCTTAATAAAAACTTCTTCTAATCCTGAAAAGTCCTTAGCCAATCCCAGAAATTCAAATTCGATTTAAATAATTTATCAGTTTCATTTAAATATTGTCTGAATGTTATTTGTGGCATTCTCTAAATTTTTCCGTTTATTTTTTGGAACTTACTACCAAATGAATAATTCTTCGTTACCTAAAAAATATAGGTAGTTACCCAGTATGTTACTAGAAAAATAAACTTCTGCGCTTCTGACTTTACATCAAAACATTAGTCAGGGAGTATTGTTTGACAACTAATGTGAGACACAAAAATAATAATATAATTCCTTAACGTTTCAAAAAACACCCTCTGACTAATCTTTCAATGTAAAGTCACAAGCGCAGAGGTTTATTTTTCCAGTAACATACTGGGTAACTAACTATATTTTTTAGATAACGAAGGTAGTAAGTCCCAAAAAAGAAAAGGAAAAAGTTTTATTTAAATAATACTATTGTTGAACGAAATGAAATTTATCCTTACATTAAGTGGTAAATGTAATAGATCGCAATATTAAATCAAGAAAGAAAAGATTCCAGTCAACATCAAATATTTATCGATTCAAGTAATTTATCAGTAAATAATACAGTTGTTGAATGAAATGACACAGTTCTTACATTAAGTATTAAATGTAGCAGATCGCAATAATCTCTATTTTTGAACTAAATAAATGAAATCTTAGACTAAGTATAAGTTACTATTGAATGTTGTTCGAAACATCCTCTTAGCTGAAGTAGAACCATTATTCTAAAGTTGATAATTAGTTATTATTAAAAGACGCAGACTAAGATAATGACTTTTAAGAAAGAATAACGTTTTCCTTGATGATAAAATATCTATTCTTGCAGATATATGAGTACAATAACGTCTTAATTCAAGGATAGTAGTTTTAAAAATAGTTTAGATTTTTTTTCCGTAGAAGGATGACGGGCCCATTAATGATGGGCAATTTGGGACTGAGTTTGGAACCTTCATAGTAACTTCTGTCCATAGATAACGTATGCACATTTAACTTTGACACACCCAGTAGGTACATTATTTAAAAAAAAAGAACAAATACGTTTTAGAAATAATTTTTAGATAAGTTAAAAACTCTTGGTAATTAATAGAATTTAAAAATATGAATATTTTTCATCATTACGTACCATCTTAATAATTAATTACAAGTTAAAAGTTATTTTCGACCTCCGATTATGAGAATTTATATAAATATCTTTTGTTGCACGGATTAAGTTACTCAACGCCCCGAGTTTTTATTTTTGATTTAGATTAGATATTGATTTTATATACGCCTATGTGATGTAAAGCCTGATTTTCAATATTAATGCATGATATATGAACTCACTAACACACAACAAAAAAGAGCGTACGTTTAAAACACGCAGACCTACCATTATGCAAATTATAACTAGAATAATAAAAAATATGATATGCGTGTATAAACTTAATGTGTTAAACGTATAATTGCGAAATTTTTAATACTTCAAAATGTTTGTTAATTGTAAAAGAATTATTAATGAGTTACTTTCATTCATTAGTTTCACTACTACAGGATTTAAAACAACTGATCACCAATATGGCAAATGTATATGGGCAACAAAATCATCACTACTTAACCGTATTTTCTGGTTCCCTCATTTTCTTTTCTGTCTTTTCCTGATGTATTTTTTTCACGTTGCATACATTTTCGAGACACAATAGTGCCTTTCAATTTGTCTCAGTGCATATATCCATTCTCAATATTATACTTATCCCATTGGAAACGTTTTCTAATATTGTTTACCTCATTATTTTTCTTACTCATCTACTGTTTTTCTTTTATTGTTTTTTGCACGATCGAGCAGTTTGTCAAATTTACTAAATTATGTTTTTGCACGCTCAGGTAATTTGACACTTTTACTGAATTTGTTGAGACATTTGTAAATGACGTTTACAAATTAGCAATCCGTAAGTGATTACTTACCGGAGGCGGTAAGTAAAGTAATACTTACAAAAAGCTTAAGTTCTGGCAAAAATCTTATAGAAATTTCTAATGACAGCAGATGTCACTTGACAATAAATATTTGGTCTCATAGTAACCAAAGTGAAAGAGGACGACACCGACAGCTGCTCTGGAGGTTCTGCTAGGCCTGAAAACGCTTCCCTTGTAGATATAGAGGGAGGCTATGGCGGCCTATCTGAGAATGCGGGTTTTTGGGAGCTGGCAGTGTTCAGGCAGAGCTGAAGGTCACGCAGCAATTGCCGGACTGACGAGAGGGAAATCCCTCTCTCTGTCCTGAAGGTGAGAGAAGCGAAAGATCAGCTAAGGTTGGAAAGGAACTACACTCTCACTCTTCCCAGTAGGGAGGAGTGGAGCGATGGAAGAATTGACTTCCGCCCGGACTCTCTGGTGTGTTACACAGACGGATCTCGGGTGGCCACTAGACCGTCCTCCGCGGCGGGAATATATCTGGAAGGCAAAGAATTACAGGAGAGCTTTGCCCCAGGCTCGTACACCACGGTCTTCCAGGCAGAGGTTTACGCCATCCTAGCGGTGGCGGGTAGGGCTGAGGTTAGGAATGGGGCGGAACAGATAATATACATCTACTCCGATAGCCAGGCTGCTCTAAAAGCGGTGTGTTCCCCAGGACAAGATCAGCTCTCGTCCAGGAGTGTGGGGATGCCCTAGAAGAGCTGGCTAGGCATAAACAAGTGAGACTGGTAGGGGTCCCGACACATATGGGAGTTCCAGGCAACAAGAAGGCCGATGAATTGGCTAGACTCGGAGCCGAGGAACTCTGTCACGGGCCTGAGCCTATGTTAGGTATTTCAAGAAGGCAGGTCACAACGGCCCTCAATGAGTGGGCCCACGAGACACTGAGGATGCACTCGAGGACAAACAGGGCCTGCAGGCAAACCCGAGATTTTGTGACAGGGCCGAACAAATTAAGATCGGCCTGGTTGCTGGGACGGAATCGGAAAACTCTGAACCTATTAATCGGTGCTCTCACAGGCCACTGCAGACTTAGGAGGCATCTATCATTGATAGGTATTGAGGAAGACCCTATATGTGCAAGGTGCAGGAGAGATGAAGAAACATCTTACCACTTCCACAATTAATCATGTTTGTGTATAAGGTGATTAATAATTTAGTAGACTGTATATGGACATTAAACCAAATTAATTTTAAAGTTCCAAGAATGTGATGATACGTCACAACCACATTTTTAAATTTCCTACATCTAATACCAATATTATGATAGCATCTCCTCAATATCAAATGATCTCAAACTATTGCAACGTGGAGGATAATACTGATATTTTTTCTTGTTCCCTCAACAAAATTAAAAAAGTTGTAGTTAAGAGGGCTAATAAAACCAGTGTTTGTAAGGCAATTTTTCAAAATTTATTTCTTCCATACGGTTTGGTCAAATTACACCAAATTTGGAGGATCAGTAGTTGAAAGTGTACTAGAGGGTACATGTATATCTATGTTAATTAATTTTCGCTTTATGTAGGGAAAATTTATACTGTAAATATAAGTGAAATTTGAACGTGATTAGCTCCTGAATTATGATATCAATCGGTAAAATTCGAGGTAAAACTCATACATGTCTTCTAGAATGAATCTTCATAATTATGATCAGCAAGTTTCAAACTATTATTCCGTACTATTTGGTTAAAACGAATTTTCTAAATAAGTATCTTTGTCACTACAAATGGAGCAAGGAAGTGTTACCTCTATCGGGAATCGCACCTCACTGAAGTCGGTGAATAAAACGTCCAGTGAAGGTATAGTCAAGAGCAAAATTATTCAGCGGCGCATATATAAAAACTTTCTAGAGAGTGACACAGCTATCCGAAGCTTTTCCCGACTAGGCCCCTTAATGAGTGAATTTGTATAGTTTTGTATAATTTATATTTATTTTTGTTGCTATTGTGTATTGTTATATTATTACCGTTGAACAGCAATATTTTAATTCGCAAAGTATAATGTATTGTTAGTAAGTATTAATTTATTATTGTGTATTATATTAATGTTTATTATTTCATTTCCGTTTTAATATTTATATTTTTTTTCTACTCTAATTGTTGCTAGATTTTCTGTATTCCGCTTTTTGTTACTTAAATTTATTTAAGTGTTGTTGTATCCTGTAATTGGGTTCTGCTTATAGGATACATATATGAAATAAATAAATAAATAAATATAATGTTTTAACTATTTGCTATTGCAGAAATTAATGCAGTTTCAGTCTCAGAATTTATAATGCCAGAAACTACTTTGGAATCTTTATGCCCATTAAAACTCAAGTTTGGATCTTCATTTTGATCTGCAGAGGATCCTCGACATAACCTTTGGCAATAAGAGTCGATCATTAAATAGGTTTTAAGGCCTAGAAACACTTTTTTCACCAGAAAGATAGCCGAACGTCTTCTGAATGCAAGTCCGATATGAGAATGTAGATCTGGTAAATTCAAGCAATGTGCGATTTTGATAGGCCAATTTCCCTTTGTATAGGATACAATGGGCAAGAGCCGATTAATTGATTCGTGATTTTTGCATTGAGTATTGAAGAAAAGTGAGAAGAATTAATTCTTCTCTTCTTTACACCAGCTATTTCAAATATCAGCTTTATGTTAAGAAACTTGTATTGTATATATTTTCTCTTGAATAAGCCTTCGATTTCTTAGACCAATATCCAGTATTTTACTTCCTCACCCCTCAAAGTGAGGAAGTTTATGTATTCGTGAAAAAAAAGTTGAAAATTTTTATTACATTTCTGGACGAATCTCGACAAATTATGACGATACGCAAAATTTCCGACAGAAAAAATTTTCTGTTTGTTTGTATTCGCGATAGCAGCTACAGTTTTTGAGATAAAGTTTTCAAATTTAGTACACATTCTAGAGGTCAAGGAAGAGATTGATTCATTGATGAGCAAAATCGGTTTAAAAAAAATATTAGTGACATTCCACCAATGTGACTTTTCTGAAACGTCAAAATATGACTTTTGTCTGTCTGTCTGTCTTGTTCACGATAGCAGCTACAGTTTTTGAGATAAAGCTTTCAAATTTGGTACACACATTTTAGAGGTCAAGGAAGATATTGAGGTCGTTGATGAGCGAAATCGGTCCCAATTTCTGACACGTCAAAAGATGTGACTTTTCTGAAACGTCAAAAAATATGACTTTTTCGCAACGTCAAAGTGACTTTTTTGAAACGTCAAAATGTGATTTTTTTTGAAACGTTAAAAAAATGTGACTTTTGAAATGTCAAAAATTACTTTTATTATAAACTCCTCCACAGGTGTCTTACTACGGTGAGGAAGTTCTGATCCCCAAGTAATTGGCAGCGGTGTTTACTATTAAGAAAAGCAATTACCTAAGTTTTACAGCTTTGAAATATCAACTGCATTGTCCAAGAAGAGTGTCGCTTTGTAACGGTCCACTTTTTGATCGCACAGTAGTTGGCATAAAATAGTATTTAAATTTATTTACGACCCTATTAACTAGGCAATTTCTAACTTGCACAATTAAATTATAAGTTGTGTATAGCGCGATAGTTTTAATGAATACCTATATACTCAGGGGGGCGCAGAGAAAAAAACCGCGAAAAAAGCAAGGTTGCAGGAATTGAGGAGAACCAGACTGCATACGTTCAGGTTAAGTTGTCTGGACTTAAACAGAAAATTATTCAAATTTATTGTATGTGATTTGGTAAGTTAGTGAAGTGCGTTTACAAATGCTTAGTCTTTGCTACTACACATGTAAAATTTGTCTCTTCTAAAGTGCATAAACACAATGTAAGTACAGCCATTTTTATTTTTAATCCAAAAACTCCATTGAAGGAGATACCAGCCACAAATTATGTTTAACCTCACTGTTAACTGTGAGTGTGAGCTACTATTATTGTTATGACTGATAAGCACTGCCCTAAATTCGGACAGTAGTGCATTATATTTGCTTTTTTCTCATCTGTGGCGGAGTGTGTATCTGTTTTGTATCAGTATTGTTACTTGTTCTGTAGCAGTGTTTTCACCTACATTGCTGTATTTTTCTGTTTTCTACCGTCTAGTTTAAAACCAAGTGCGTCATTTTACAACATTTGATTTTTCGCTACAAACTGTGTGGCAATGCGAAATAATAGGTAGCAAAATCTGCTCCAAATTATAGTCATAGTTTGAATTTAGAGGTGTACGGACGAAAGCAATAAGTCACCATCAGGTCATTGCTATTTCGTTATTCAATTACGTACGTATTATATCATTTCATTCCAAAATGCCGTCCAGTCTAGAAAACCTAACACCCAACCCTGTAATTTTGTTACATTTATAATATGAGTGCTTAGAGGTGATATTTATAAACATAATTAACCATGTACGATTTTTTTATCTCAATCTTAAATAGTTGGGCGTTGTTTGAACGTTGTTTGAGTTATTTCGAGGTAAGATTTAATATTGCATAACATTACAGGAAATCTTTATTTATGACTTTAAGAACAGCAAAAATTGAGAAGGAAGTTTTTTATTTCAGTAACTTTGGTGAATGCAAAATAATTGATTTCGTTAAAAAATAACAGCGTTTATATGTGGACAGATTTATTCTGAACTACAGTTCTTCCATCAAGAGATGGCGTGTTGTATCACTTGTGGTTTTAATACACAAGAACTTCAATGAATACTGGTAAAACGAAAAGGAGTCAAAGGGGATCAAATCGCAATACGCGACATACCAATAATCTCTTCGTAAAATATTTGAGCTGACATTACGTAATTTTACATATCCGATGACTTCCTCGTGGTCAAAGAACCCCTAGCTTGCTAAGTGTAATATTGTACGTAATAGTTATAATAACTTAATACTTCACTGATTTATGTAGGAAATGTTACTACAAAAGTTCACAATATATCTTACAATATTGTAGTAGAATAATCAACAAAAACCTGAACATGCTCCAAACATAAAATAGTAAATATTAGTACAAAGTTTAGTAGCATCTTCTACAATACTTCATGACTATAACTACACTTTATGGTACAAATTTGAACATTAAAATTGAGCCAGTAAATTTTTACAAACTTATGTTGGAAATAACTTAATAATTTGTAGTTTAATTTTACTACAATTTCTTCTTTTAATTCACTAGAATTTGCTGTTGTCCCTATTCTTGGAGTAGGTCGGAACCTTTGATGTGAAGATAACACTGACGTAGTTTTCCACGAAACACCAAAACACTATAAGTGTTTTGGTGTTTCGTGGAAAACTACGTCAGTGTTGTTGTACTTATTTGTATCCCAATTTGTAGTAAAAGTCCATACAATTGTAGTATTTATGACAACACTTTTTTTGCATGTTCTCATCAGTGTTTTACACATAATCGAGAATTATTTCTTTTAGCTTGAAATAGCGATTTAATAAAAGCAGTTAATACAAAAATATGACAACCACATTGGTACAAAAATATTACCATACAAAGTCTAATCAATATTTATATTCTGCTTTAACTACTGTTGCTGAAATTATATGATTTAATATATCCATTTAAGATTGAAGAATTCCATTAAGATAAGTAAATTGCTTTTTTAATTGCACGTGCTGCTAATATAAGTAATTATTTTCATAAATGTTTAACAATTACTTTTTATTAATTTTTTGCATGTCTCAAGAAAATAATGCGTTACAATAAGAATGAAAGAAATTGTTATATATTTATAAGCTTTTGTTGAGTTTCGAGAATATAATTATTTTCAGTTTATTGCGACGTACAGTAGCCAAAATGGTACCACACTGACAATAAAAAAGTTATTAACTAACAATAAAATATTTAAGCATTGTTTTGATTAATTGTTTATGTAAATGAAAGTATTGCAAATCTAGGTTCCAGCTATAAACTCACTTTCTGAAATCCTAATGTAGATTTTCGCGTTAAGTTGAACAAAAAATTCTCTTTTAACCTTTGCCGACTCCAAATAATGTTAAAACATGGAATCCCAAGACTTCAAAATTGACCAAGTTTCAAAATGATGCTTTAGGTCTTTTTTGTATTTTTATAATGTCATTTAGGTATTTCCTCTATAGTAATGTATTTATACTTTTTTATCATTAAAAAATAAGTATAGAAAGAAAACTATTCCAGAGAAATTGTAAATAAAAATAATGCTTTATAAACATGTCCAACTTAAAAAATATATAAAAAGTGAAAGAAAAGTTCTATCATAAAGGCACAGTACTTTCCCAAAATCTGTAACAAAATATGTCGTTTGTATTTTGACTTCAAAATGGCTACATATGTTGAAATTTTGTTCTTTTTTTTTACATATCATATAAAAGATTGTTTGGTATCGCTTTATATGATTTTGAAGTCAAGGATTTCATTTTTATGTAAAAAATAGGCTAAGAATCAATATTGGACCACATATAGGTGATCTTTCTTACAATCTTTTTTACAATTAAGTTATGTTTTTAATGCTCTTTGTAATATTGTTTTTTCACTTTGGTGTTTCTAAAATATTATTTTATATTATCTTTTTGTAATTCCCATTCTGTAAATGGTTTCCCGTTGAATGGTGTAAATAAGTAAATAAATAAAATAAATGAATTAAAATTTTAAAGCCACATTTCTCAACGACATTGATGATTATTATATGAACACATTTCAGCCTCACAATTGTAAAAACATTGAAATATTTTATTTGATTTGAGACAGATACATTTCACCAGATATTAAAACTTAAACTATATACAAGAATAGAGCAGGAACGAGGAGACACTTGCACACTTGATTTTACTTAAGAATTTGCAAGAGCTTTTTAGCCTAATTGGAACATTAGCTATAAATACTATCACACATACACAGGTTGATAGCACTGCAGGTGAAGAAGTTAGAAAATATTACTACCCATAGTTTCCTAATTAGGGCCCTGGTCATGAAGAAGCTGACTCAAGCATAATACTGCTTCTCCAAGACATGGTGGAAAACTGCTTCAAATATATTGTTATACGCACTGTAGATATCGATGTCTTGGTTTTAGCAATTATCAATTACCATGTCAGCAAAGGGTCTGGGTATAATTTGGAGCAGAGAAGAATTACAGATTTATTCCGGTTCATGTTATAGCTGCAGCAATTGGAGAGGGAGAGGCTATTACATTACCAGGATTTCATTTCTTTTCACAGGAAAGACAAAAAAATATCATTTTTGATAACATAGATGCTCTTTAAAAAGCTACTACTGCACATTCATTCATATTACCGCAAATTTCTTCCATCCCTATGGTAGACATTCTTAAAAGATACGTAGTACTGCTGTACTGTTCAACCAGTACAATACAAGTGTTAGACAAGAATTAATTGTAATGACCAAAAACAATACAACAAACGCACATTAATTCATCATCATCATCTCCAACCGAATGGAGATGGTAGTTGACTTTTATCATGGCAGATGAAATGGTCGGACTGTCAGATATTTCTTATTCATGTAAACATATAATCAAATGTATGTGCAAAATCTGTAACAACAGGTGTCGCTACAGATGTGTTGGCTTGTCTTGCACACTATTGTGCAACTGTAAGAACAAAAGTGAAATATGATGTGGTGTCGGCCAGTGTTTTTAAAAATCTATGTTTTTAAAAGCAATGCTCAAATTTTGTAATATTTTGTATGATTAAGGCACCAATAAATACATTTCTTGTTAGTAAGAGGATATACTGAGCCTATTCTTGACATAAAAAATGAAATCCTTGTCCACAAGAATATATGAATCGACAATTATATGATGTATAAAAAAAAGTTGTAATAAAATTTCAGAACGTGTAGTTGTTTTGTATTATAGCCACCATCTTGGATTTCCATCACTTTGAGCTGTCTTTCTTCCATTGTATAGCCATAAACTACATTCTTACGAATGCAATGGTGAGATTCTTATCAGAATTTTCAGTTTTTAATAATTTCAATTATGTAGCACCAAGTGTCAGTTCTGTTTTTTATGTCATGCCGTTACTGATATTACTTAACCTAAAAAGATTGCCAAGTTAACAAAGCGATAATCTAACTTTAATTAGGACTACAGAAATGAATGAAGTTATTATCCATTTCATAAATTTACTTTTCATATATTCATTTTCAAAACTTATTTAAGAAATCAATAGTTATTATTACATTCCTCCTCGATGAATTTTGCAGGCTACATTTTGTTTGCCAGTCTCTAAAACTCACAATATTTGTGAGTTAGTGCAGCTGAACACTTTTTAACATTTCGCATAAAAGTTGTGTGACCCCCCAACTTTATTAGTGAAATAAATCACCACTTATTTCTTAACCTCACGAAAATTTCAAATTAAAACTGCAACATAAAACCATTCATAAATTCATTTAAGCATTCATTATTCCTTTTACTTGGATCTATTAAGATATCCTGCGTTCTGAGCCATTATTTATATTTTCGCGGTTAAAATTAGATTTTCGTAGTTAAGAATGTTTTTCTTTCGCTATATAAATCAAAGAGAAACTCCGCATGGAAATAACAAACATAATTAAATTTTACAGCCACAGTCAAATTAACAGGTTTTTAATAAAATTCGAAAGGATATCACAAATAATAAGTTTGGATAATTAGACTCTCGAGTAACAGTTTGTTTTTATATTTAAATATGCAATTTTTGAGTAGCTTTAATTAGATTTTAGAATAATGTAATATGAAGTGTAAATTCTACAAAGGATGAGCTTTGTATGATTTGTTTCCGGTTATATCTGTGATTTCAGCACTATAATATGCTTAAAGTATGCAATCAATTTGATGTGAAAATATGACAAAGGGACTTTATGAATATTATTTGACAGACAAGTCTGTCTTAACAATTTTCGCTATTATTATAATTATGGAATTAAATAATTGTTTATGTAGCGAAAAAGTATTATACTCTCACAAATTATATTTTTTGATGTATAACTAATATTGGGGACAATTTGCTTTTCATCTTCAGATACAATAATTAACCATGAGATTTGTCAAAATTGACATGTTTAATTACCGTATCTGAAAATGTGGTCAGCATAACCCCGAAACGTCAAAAATGATTTGTTGGAGTTTAATAAGATTTTTCTGCAACTTAAACCGTTTAAAATGCCTTTTCATATGGGTGAAATAGCAGGAATTTTTATGGATTTGCTAAATCGTTGGTATACTATTTGAATGACTAAGGTATGTTTTCGCGGTATTTTAATTTCAAAATTTCATCCATAAACAATTCCATCCATAGATTTTCAAGAAAATGTATGTAAACAATAAACACTATTATTACGCCGAAACTGAAACAACAATTCTTAAGGTAAACGCTTAAGGTAAATCGATTATACGCACTGGGTGGACGTATCGCATGGACGAATCGGACGAAAATAATTGTTTTCATTATTTTAAACGGGACAAGGCACACTGATTCGCATCGGACGCATCACATGAGCGGAATTCCGTTTAGGATTTTTTAAGAAGAATCAAATCCATCCAGCAGATCACACTTGATGATAATTTGACAATAATTTTGCATTATTCTATACTAAATAAGATGTGAAATTCTCCAAACACTTTCCTCTTCATATTTATATTATGAACCCAGTACTTTCGTTCTTTTCTTTGTTTTTGTTAGTCTTCCAAGGCACATGAAATTACAAATAACTCTTCTTCTGAGCTACTCATCTCATCCGTAAAAACTAAACTGAGCTTGAGATATAATAACGCTCGTGATTTGCCTGTGCTCTATAAACACGTAAAGCAAACCAAAGTAATATGTTGGCAAAAATAAAACGATTCATCCATTGCGTTCGATTCGCCCTATGCGTACAAATGTGCGCTTGCCTTAATTGACGGTATCTAACCGCAAACTATGAAACTGTTCGCAACTGTGTTAGAACATCTGGAATGAGGCATCGCATGCATGTAAAAAATCCATGCAAGGAATTAAAAGTCTGTCCAGTTTATGGACATTTTACGACAAAATTGGTTGTTTGACACCTTTTACAAATGATTATAGAGAATTTTTTAGGACTTTAACAGATTAAGTTCAGATATTTACTGGTATTTACGAATTTCTATGTCTAGACGATACAATGAATTGCAGAATTTTGTTGATATATTTTGTGATAATTTTACGCATTTTTCTCGTTCGTTTAAAGAAGCTGTTTTAACTAATTCTGCATTTTGATCTTGACTATTGTTGATTACGCCGTTCATGTATGTTATTTAATATTATTCGTATCTCCATCATTTAATGTTTTTTTTTACTTAAACTTTTGTTAAATATTAGCTTTAATGTTTTGTGTAATGTCCTTTGAGCATATCCTGTATTTGGACAGCTGTGTCTGTCGCACTTCTATTTTCTATTTTCTATTTTTTTTAATGTTTAGCTATAGATTTTTGCTACGCTAAATTATATTTGTAATGAAATATTGTAATTTGCTATGTTTTTGTATCCTATTTATGGAATGTTTTGTCTGTTGGATTTCAATAAACCTTATTATTATGCGACTCACTTTCTCGGCCGTAGCCGGAAAACATTCACCGATCCCTCGCGCCGTTTGGGTTCGGCTCTGTGGAAGCTCGGGCCCATAGGGTTTGGGTTTGGTTAGTTAGGTTAAGATGTTAGGTTAGGGGCTCGAGCCCATTTCTGGTGGGGTTCGGCACGGTAAATGGGAATGAAGTTCATCATGTTCCATTAATCCGGTGGATGTTTCGATGATCTATCCTTCGTCGTTTAAAAATTTTCTCGTAATGTGGCATGTTTGGAGAATCACCGTCCTCTGGATAATCTTTGCGAGGCCTCTAGGTAGATTGAGTTGCTCCAGATATTTCAAGAACCTCTTCGTCACTACGCCTGTAGCCGATATTATGACCGGAATAGTTCGAACTTCCTCTAGTCTCTACACGTGTTTAAGTTCGATTGCCAAGTTTTGATACTTGTTCCTCTTTTCCGTCTCCGTTTTCTGCAAGTTGTTGGTTAGGGGGCATCCAATGTCGATAATGGTGGCTCTTTTATCTTTCTTTTTGATCACTAGAATGTCAGGGCGATTGTGATCTAAAGTTCTATCGGACTGGATTGGTCTATCCCAGTAGAGTTTCCTCGTCTTCTGAAACAGCTTGAGGGGTATATTTATAAAAGGCGGTGGAGTAGTAACGAGTCCTAAGCCAAGTGCTAATTCTCTGTGTATGATCTTCGCCACTTCGTTGTGCCTTCCTAAATACATTCCCGCAGCGAAAGCAGGGCAGCCTCCAATGACATGCTCGATATTTTCACCTGCTGCGTTACACTTCCTACACACATCGTTTACTCCGGGGGTTTTAAGAATGTACTTCTCGTAATTTCTAGTGCGGATTATGTTATCCTGAATGGCTGTTATAAACCCCTCGGTTTCCGGGTGGAGCATTCCTTCCTTCAACCATAGAAGCGAGGTCTCCTTGTCGATCTCTGGATTGTTTAAGGCATTAGGATACTTTCCGTGGAGCACCTTGTCCTGCCATGAAGTTTGAATATCCTCGTTATTATTATTATTATTATTATCATTATTATTATTTCTTAATAATTAGGATTTTCAGAAAAATTTCAGCATATTCTGAAGAGGGGTATAATCAATCTACCGATGCTGATATTAGGTTAGGGTAAGGAAATTTCACTAAGGAAAAATTGGAAGAAAACTGAAAAGCGAACTATGTGTCCTTTGTTCTCAATGGAACAATAAATAGGTTTTACAATGCACATAGGAGATCAATACGTTCTAACTTCTGTGAAGATATGTAATCTAACAATTATTATAAATAGTTATTGTTAAGAATTTTCATCTTCACGGATATAATTAATATGTCCATTACACTTAATGTGATCAGGTTGGCATCATATGGAAATGATTAAAACTGATTGTGAGTTTAATTATCTCCAGATGATGCTGACATAGCTAGCGAAACAATGACCGAATGTAATAGCCAGTGTTGTTTTGATATTTATGAAAACTACTTCATTATTAGTGGCACATCAATGGTTTTAATCTTAGAATGTATACAGTACGAAAATGTAATTGGTAGAAACAGAGAAGTAGGTTTATCTAATGCTCCATTAGTTAATAGTTAGATACAAGCAAGCTTTTTAGAGTACGCTTAGTTTTAATCATCAGTCAATGATGCCAACATTATTGGCATTATCTCCCAATCCAATGATCCATTTAGGTCCAAAAGTAGGCCAGTCTATAGAAAAATCATTCCATTTCGACATTGACACGTTGCATCGTAGGGCAGACCCACTGCATACAACATCACCATGTCGAAAAGGAGTAGGGGATGATTTAATGTACTAATAATAACATGTTATAAAAGACAAAACAATGACAATAAAAAAAATCAAAAGATATAAACATACGTAAAATAGAGTGATAATATATTATTAAATACATAGTATATTAACATTATCTGAGAAAAAAAATTTACATAAAAATATTTATTAAAAAACGATTGTCATGAAATGGAGTATTTTAATTCAATTTAATAAATGGATCAATAATATTGTGAATAATATTTCTATCGCATAAAGCTAGCCAGATTCTTAATTGTTTTTTATATAGATGGTTAACATTTATATTTTTTTAGGAAGTCATAAAATATTATACAGCCTTGGATTAGTATAGGTGAAACATTTTTTTTTTTTTGCTCTAAGGCAGTGATAAATGGGATGCTGCATTTACTCGGATGTTGTATGAATGACTAGTTACTCTTACGTACTGTTTATTTTTAAATAAAAATATTAGTGATATAGTAGATGACCCCAATTTCGAGAATAGGAGGAAGACATTTGGAATTTGTGAAGTTTGCTTTAGTGTTTTGTAAAATAATTATAATAAATATTACTAAGAGGGCTTGGTAAGAAAAGATTAAACAATCCTTGCTATACAAATTTATGCTCAAGGAATATTGTTGTTCCAAAGTATTAATTCTGGTCGAAATTTCCAACTAACCACCTGTTTTGTTATAAAATGGCAATTTTAAGATGTTATTTTCGAAACCATCTAATAATTTGCCAGGAAATTCTTACTATGTATTCTTACAAATAAGAATCACAAACTATTGTGGCCTATTTATGGATGTAAGGTGTCTATTATTCATGTCACAAAAGCCCACCTTCTTGTAAATTCCCCTGTCTCGCATAAAATTTGCATTTAACAGTCGCTGACGGTTGCACAATTGTCGTAATAAAACTCTTATCTCATCCCGAAGTGCAGTTTTTTTCATCTCGCTCGTGCTCATTTTATAGATAGAAACGTAGGTATACG
This sequence comes from Rhamnusium bicolor, assembly GCA_029963845.1. Taxonomy (NCBI): domain Eukaryota; kingdom Metazoa; phylum Arthropoda; class Insecta; order Coleoptera; family Cerambycidae; genus Rhamnusium; species Rhamnusium bicolor. The sequence goes on from JANEYF010005793.1 coordinate 2,322,730, forward strand.
AATCTACGATCAATATTCTTTCTCATTATTTTTATTGTGCGAAATGTACTTACATATTTGATTAGGGAAATAGTAGGAAATATTTAAGTTAGTCTTTTTTTATCACGTATCATATAAACCAAATCAGTTGATCAAATGACCTGATGAAGCTTTAAAATAACTTGTAAGAGTAATTTGTTCTATACTTATTTTATGACTGCTGGACACGAAGTAGTGAATAGAAAATCTATAATTAGAAATAATTGTATTATTTTTATCCATATATTGTCAATAATAGACTCTTTTAGTGTGACGTCCCACAATTATGCAACTTATTACTGTCGTGACACATGGTTTTCCTGCCAATTAGACTGGAATTTAACCCCTAATGCATATGTATGTAAAAGCAACATTTTTTGCGGGTTAAGCACAAGGTAGAATTTTATTTTTTCAAGTCCCAGTGTAAGGTAACCATGTGTCATGACAGTAGTACGTAGGTTATATAATCATGTGACGTTACAACTATTATTTGAATCATTTATTAGAAAAAGGACTCAGTAACAGTTTCTGGCATTTTGAGTTAGACATGGATTATGACATTATATGGGAAAACCTATCGTTTGGTGCAGAAACCGTTCAAATATAATACATCTTATTACGCGATAATATGTCTATTTCTTTTAGCACACTGAAACCGACAGTTCTAAGACCGAACAGCCTTTCATTTTCTATTTCAAAGTTTCATAATTTTAAACATGATGTTGATATGTGTTCACTTCAGAGTTTATTGGTAATTTTCATACGTTTCCGTTTAATATGCCAACAACTGCTGCGAGTGACTATACAAATGCCCAAGAAAAAGAGATATGATGGAAGAGTATCAATCTTGGTCACAGAAATTAAGCAATTGAAAAAAAATTTTGTCATACATGGAAGATTTTATGATGAAGTTCTTAAGTGGCCTACTAAATCAAAAGACGTGAAATCTTCGGCTATTCTTATTGAATTTGAGGAACAAGAATAAAAATTAGTTTGTAAGATGAATTTGTAAGCCTTTCTTATCAATTAAAAATATTTAAAAAATACAGTTTTTTGAATTTGATGGAATATTATATTTTATAAAATTTATGCTTATTGCAGAAAGGGCCTAAATGTAATTTTTGCTTTTCTAAAAAAAAATGCCTCTTGAGGCACTTAGAAGAATGCATTATTAATAGGTGTAAAAGTGACTTATGTAATACACTAGATAGTTTTCTTCGTTTTTCTCAGAAACAGTAAACTGTTACTTAGTCTTTGCTCTAGGCTCGTACACCACGGTCTTCCAGGCAGAGGTTTACGCCATCCTAGCGGTGGCAGGTAGGGCTGAAGTTAGGAATGGGGCGGAACAGATAATATATATCTGCTCCGACAGCCAGGCTGCTCTAAAGGCGGTGTGCTCCCCCAAGATGAGATCAGCTCTCGTCCAGGAGTGTGGGGATGCCCTAGAAGAGCTGGCCAGGCATAAACAAGTGAGACTGGTATGGGTCCCGGGACATATGGGAGTTCCAGACAACGAGAAGGCCGATGAATTGGCTAGACTCGGAGCCGAGGAACCCTGTCACGGGCCTGAGCCTATGTTAGGTATTTCAAGAAGGCAGGTCACAACGGCCCTCGATGAGTGGGCGCACGAGACACTGAGGACGCACTGGAGGACCAACAGGGCCTGCAGGCAAACCCGAGATTTTGTGACGGGGCCGAACAAATCGAGATCGGCCTGGTTGCTGGGACGGAGTCGTAAAACTCTGAATCTCTTAATCGGTGTTCTGACAGGCCACTGTAGACTTAAGAGGCATCTATCATTGATAGGTATTGAGGAAGACCCTACATGTCCAAGATGCAGGAGTGATGAAGAGACATCTTACCACATCCTGGGACAATATGAAGCATTTGGGCGCCTGAGACACAGTATCTTCGGTTCTGAGGCGCTTCTAAGGGAGGAGATGAGCTCTCTCGCAATGAGTGACATTCTGACCTTCATCAGAAGGTCGGAAAGATTCGATGAGGGGAGCAAGAGAAGCACATGGCTGAGGGGACAGCTGGGGGTTGGTAAAAAGGGCCCGTCTGTGGCCTACTTGCCAGGCGTCAGCCTCCCCACCATTACCATTACCATTACCATTAGTCCTTTTCTGAAAGAATAGATTCATTTATTAGTGGCAGTTATAACATTTTCTCGCATTTTCTGTGGGAATTAGGTCACTATCTTATAAATTATTCAAATTTTTGTTTAAATAAACCTTTGAGCCAAAAGGATTAGTCAGGGGTTGTTTTATTTTTTAGAAAAATATGACCCTGAAAATGTAATTATTAAATGTAACCAAATGTGTAAGGAAGAATATAGAAGAAATTGTTATCCGGCGGGTATGTACTTCATGATGTCTATCAAAGCTGTTTTGTAACTGTTGGATGTAATGGCTGATGCACCCTTTGATATGGGTATATTCATCGGACGTCTTTACCATGTTGCCAACTTCCCTGTTCACAAATCGATGGAGTCAATTATACTGATGAATAAATAAATTAAAATGAAATGAATTAGATTTCAGTCATAGACTTTGGTAAGAAAGCAAAGCAGTGTAAATAACCATTTAATTATGAATCACGGTCTACATCTGATGTCACTTTAATATCTCATTCAACATAGTTAAAAATTGGCATTCAAAATAGCAAAATGGGGCCAAAAGTATGACCATCTTAAATCGTTGTTGATGAATATTAATGAAACAGTTTTTTGGCCGTCCTCCTATCATATTTCTGATATGTTCCCCCCTGGTCATCCTGCTAGTTAGGTTTCAAGTTGTAGCATACGTAACTCCACCGTACACGACATTTCCTCATATTTTGAGCTATGAGTAAAGACTTTGTTTTTGAAGATATGTGTGCAGAAACAAGTCTGAGAATTTTTAGGATAAAGATAAATAAGAGTCGAGATGGAGCAAATACCCTACACAGCCTTGGATAATTGCTTAAGGAGTTTTCAAGATCTACTGACACAGGTTGTGAGTGAAGCAGATTTTGAGCATTTATTATAAATTTAAGTCATCCTGTTCATGCATTTTGTAGAATAATGACTAATTTTATTTAATACGCTTGTACCCAAGTATGGGACATAAATGACTATATAACGCCCGCCAAAGTATACACTAGACGCTTTTCGGAATCATGGGGGTTTTTCAGTTTAGATTTTATGATACTAAACACCGATTGGATTCTAGTGTCACTCATTGAGGATAGAATCCAATCCCAGTGTTATAGTTAGGAAACACTACTAGCCAGATTTTTGGGGATAGAATCTGACCAAATGTCCGCAAGTTAAAACACGTTTTACCAGAGTAGGGGGACATATGGGCTAACCTAGCTGTATACTCGCGATTAGACATTTCTCATGTAACCATCAGTCCTTAGATTGATATCTTGTCGTAGTGTCATGCTTGTATACCATAACCACTTGCACCTAAACCATTTTGCACACACCGCCTGCTGTAATACCGCCTCCGTCCTAGCCGCTTTAAACACATTAACCGCTTGCCAAATACCAGTAGAAAAATAGTAATTTCTGCAACTTAGCTGCATTTGACTTACCTGCTTATATTATCATTATACATTTCAGTAGTAATAGATTCCATAACTTAGCCGCATTTGATATACCTGCTTGCATTATCACCACCTCCTTGGTTTATTGGTCTTCTTTTTCTGTTGCCTATATAATTGGTTACACTGATTAATATTAAATTAAATTAAATTTTCTCATAAATTTTCCAGAACGAAAATTCACGATATCTAGTGAAAAAATCCTCATCTCAAAAATGTAAAAAAATTGCTATATAAAGGAAATAGAAAAAAATTCATAGCAACAAAAATAACCTTTAGGAAAACCAAAATCACATAAATATACATTGCAATTAATCAAACAACTTCCAATGAAGTATTTTTTTAAATAAGCGTTATTTATAAAGTTACTGTCATTATCAACTTATTCTTTCCCACCCTATATACTATTTCAGTCTTTCCTCTCTTAACATCTTTAGAGTCCACGTTTTACGACGATTCTATTAAGTTTATAGCGGCTCTAAGATGAAAATTTCAAAGTATCTAATACATGAAAATATTCTGCTATCAGCAGTAAATGCAACAAATGAAGGCCAGTACATTTGTTAAATTAGATTCCATTTAGATATATAGTAAATAATAGATATTACTTGGGAGAAGGTATTTACACCAGTTTTTTAACAATATATGTTTGGAAGCATGAAATGTTTTATTTGGTAAATCGTGCTGAAATATGATGCACTTTGATGAAACGTTTAAATAATTTGAAACAAGTAAGATAATTTACCATGAAGAAAATAACATTAAGAGATGGGTCGAGTTTTTAAATAAATCTTCGTTTGGTTTCATATCCAGGGTTAAAATTATGAAAATACGTTTTCACAAAATCACAACCATTTATTTTAAACTACTAAACAAGAGAAAGTGTTTTTATTGCTAGTCGCTGATAAAACCACTTTTGTATTTTCAAGAAATGAGAATTTGTTGTTTAAAATTTTCCCAATTCACTTCGGATGTCACTCAAGGTTCGATTCTTGGCCCTCTAATGTTAGATATTTATATTAATGATATCACCACTAACTTGATGTGTGTTTTCTCTCATACGTGGACGATCTAAAGATATTTTGTGATATATGGAACCTTCTCTTGATTGTGTCAAATTGCAGGAGAGTAGATTTTATAAATTTATGGTGCCTCTTAATGCCAGTAAATTTAATGCAATGCCGAATAGCCTCAAAACTGATTTGCTAATATTTGATTACACTCTCGGTGGGTCTATCTTTACTCGATCGGTTTTAATAAAAAATGTTGGCGTTACTTTTGATTCCAAACTATCTTTTACGAATCATATCAATAATAAGATAACATCTGCTTACAAGAGCCTTGGTTTCCTAAACCGGAACATGAAAGATTTTAAATCGCTTTCTTTTTCATAACTATTCTACTCCATACACATTTCCACCATTGGCACTTTTTTAAATGAGCTACCTTTGCTTTAGACAGTGCTTATTCAATGAGAGGTACCCAAGAAGAAATTTTTATGCACGTATTAATATGAACAGATTACGTCGTGTTGGAAATACATTTCATATTAGGACAGTATTTCAATCGAGCCATACTTTGAGATTCATTTTAATAAAACCGGTAAATTGTGAGCAATTTTCAAAACACTGTATTTACAGTATTCTGTGTGAGTGTAATAAACATTATGTGGGAGAATCATCCAAACCTCTCAGTGTAAGATTAGGTGAGCATAAAAGTTATATTAGAAAGGGTGCAATTGAAAAATTGAAAATTTGCAAACATGCTTGGGAAAGTGAACAGAATAAACTGGGAGTCAGCAAAAATATTAATGAAAGAAGCAGACAGCAAAAACGTAAAATTAAATAATCGGCAATAATATTATTGAATGGAAAAACGTTAGGGAAATATATTATTTTTTTCTGTCTCATATTAGTTGTCAAAAAATATCCTCTGATTAATCTTTTGACATAAAGTCACAAGCGCAGAGGTTTATTTTTCCAGTAACATACTGAATAACTAACTATATTTTTTAGATAACGAAGAATTATTCATGTGGTAAGTCCCAAAAAAGAGGAAGAAAAAAATTAACAGTTTAATTATGCACTCTAATAATATCCTATAAAAAATCAGTAATAATGAAATTGAGACTACCGTACATGGCTCATCTTAATTGATTTACATGTATCCAGGCTGAGTCATGGAGGGCCAGAAAATTCGAGGAGTATAAAGATAATAGCATCGTTAACAATATATACATATATACATATATACATATATATATATATATATATATATATATATATATATATATATATATATATATATATATATATATATATATATATATATATATATATATATGATTAAATATGATTTGAAGGAAACAACTACTCAGCGGGCAAATACCCCGACCTGCATTGAATTACACCTTCAAATCATGATAGATCGATAGCCAATATCATTTGTCAATTCCTAACCAGATATAGATCGATTTCGAACTTATTTGTCCTCTTCAGTATGCCATAGGTTATGGAACAGACAAATGATAGTGGCCAACCTGCTAGTTATATACTAACTAAGGTGAATGAATAGTGGTGAGAGGTATGAAACTTCTATATATATATATATATATATATATATATATATATATATATATATATATATATATATATATATATATATATATATATATATATATATATATATATATATATATATATATATATATATATATATATATATATATATATATATATATATATATATATATATATATATATATATATATATATATATATATTATATATATATATATATATATATATATATATATATATATATATATATATATATATATATATATATATATATATATATATATATATATATATATATATGAGACAAACTTAAATGAGTCTATACATATAGCTAAAATAAGTATGTAGTTGATTTTATTGAAGATTTTATGTTATAATTTAAATTTATGTTGAGCCATAAAAATATCTAAGACAGATCCTGCTTGAAGTAAATAACTAAAAGATAGCTTGAACATTCCCTAATAACATACTAAAATTTCATAGGCGCGTTCAAATGCCTTTTAAGAATATTTTTATTCCGCTTAGGTCTTATTCATGAATATGCACCAACCGTAATGAACCCATGCATTTCTATTCCATTTTTGCGATATTTTATTTGACTTGACAGAAAATTAAGTTAGTCTATAACTGATGCCTGTTCTGGTCTTTACTTTAGTTTTGTCTTCAGATTTACTTTTACTCTCTTCTGTGGTGGTACCAATTCTTTTAGATTGAGAATTGTGACCAAAAGGCAACTTTTTGACGTCTTGTATGAAATGGATGGTTTAGGTTATTCAAATCGAACAGATTATCTATTTAATTATTTGGTGGGACACTATAAAAGTTTTGCAGCGCCGTTTATTTGAAGCTCGATTAATGCGCAAGAAAACCGAATACATTTTTGGAAAAAATAAGGAGTGGTTAAGTGTTCAATTTGTATTTGAACAAACCCAAGAAGAAATTGATCCGGATGCTGAGCCACAAACAGGAACCTCATCTGGAGGTGAAAGGAGCCCGTGGTCGTCCAGCTTTATAATTTTCTGCGAGCAGTGAAGGAACCAAACGTCGAAAGACTGCAACAGTGTCATCGACGTTCGAAAGCGAGGAGCTAGCTTCGGCTCTAAGCAAAAAACTTAAGAACGAAAGAAAAATGGCTGCCGTAAAACTTGTCTCAAAAGCAATTTTGACCACTCCAACTCGAGCCAGTGAAATGTGGAAAGCTTGGCAAAAGAGTCAGAAGTCAAAAAAAAATAATTCCACTTAGCTCAGATGAAGCTCTGTCAGTAATGATTAAAGCGAAAATTTTTTTTTAAGAGAAATGCGTCGATACGCATTCAAATTATTGTATTATCATCGGTCCTTAATAAGTGTGCAAATTTTCAATTTAATCAAACGTCTTGAAGTTGGTGAAAATTACGTTGAAAGATGCCGTTACATAGATAGATACATACATAGAAACATAGAGGTGAAGCTAATAAAATCGTGTTAAAAAATAGCAAATACTCCTATCTTGTTCATAGACGGATAGCAAAATAACATTTTGCCGATATCTATCCCTCTTATCAAAAGCTTCGGGAAGCAAAATTACATTGCTATCCCCGAAAAGAAGGGAAAATTGTAACCGAATAGCCTGCAGAAATATTATTACAAGATCTCTTGGATCATACAGTAAAACGGATACTAGAATTACAGAAACCGCTTCTTCATTCATTATTAAGTGATCTTCTGATGAATTTGAAATTGTTGATAAAATGGGGAAGTGAAGGAAGCACACTCATAATACAAGCAAATGTTCGCCGAGGTTGGTCTTGTTGATAGCGATTTGTTTCTAACGTCCGTAGTGCCATTACAACTGTATGCGGTGCAACCTGAGAAAGATAAAATGATTGTGTGGCAAAATCCTCGTCCATCGTCAACTAGATTTTGTAGACCTGTACTCCTCCAATTCAAAAAAAAACGAAAGAACTGACGGTATAGGCGATATCATACATAGAAAATCAAATTTCGGAACTTCAACCGACTACTGATATGGTCGTAATGAAAAAATTGCAGTTTCTCATGTTTGTGTGAGGACAATGATAAACGGCAAAGTGTGTAATGAAATTACGGAAACAACTTCTTCACAAACATGCTAAATATGTCAAGCAAATCCCAAAGACATGAATGCCATCGAAAAAGTATTAAAAAAGAACAGTTGCCCAGGAAAATTTGAAATTTGGATTGTCAAGTGTACATGGTTGGATCAGGTTTTTTGAATGTTTGCTGTACATTTCGAACAAATTAGAACTTAAAGTTTGTCAAATTCGAGGAACCGAAAATAAACCAGATTTCGAAAACAAGAAACGTACCGTATAGCAGAGCTTCAGAGATAGAATAGGATTGCTCTTGGATATACCTAAGAGTGGAGGTAGCGGAACCACTAATGAAGGCAACACGGCTCGACGATTTTTTGGTAACCCCTCACTTTCCAGTGAAATTGCGGGCATAGATGAAGAAGTTATTACGCGATTTGGTGTGATATTACGCACCTTATCTTGTGGTTATGCAATCGATGTGAGAGCGTTTGAGGAGTATGCTTTAGAAACCGCAAAATTGTATGTCGCTAAATACCCGTGGTATTATATGACCGCTAGCGTACATAAAATATTACTTCATGGAGCAATAATAATCAAAGAAGCTATTCTACCTATCGGTCAATTGTCAGAAGACGCCCAAGAATCAAGAAATAAGGATCTCAAAAATTTTAGAGAAAAACACTCGAAAAATTTCCCGTACAACAGGAAACCAAGATTTGTTGAACAGACTCCTTATAACTTCCGATCCAGTAATTTAAGTCTTGCGGCAGTGCCCACCACGAAAATATTCGAATATATCTTCTGAAGTTATTTCATTATGTAAGAGGCACCCTCGCTAGAATCAATGGAATGAGAATCTTCTAGAGTTCCACAGACTGAGATGCGAAGCAGCGAAATTTCTTCATCCGACGAGGACGTCAATGACAGATTTTTAGTATTAATGTTAATATTAATTATACTGTATTTAGTAATAGGTAACGTATTTTAATGGGATTCAATTATTTTTGTTAGCAATTTCTTTGTTTATAAATAGTTTATTGCACAATGATCAAAAAGACTAGTAAATTTAGTTAATAAACTTGTACTCCCCTAAAAGTTACCCCCGGGTAATTTAATTTTTTTTAATTATTTTTTTCCATGCAAAGTTTAGGATTCTAGAGCCCTTTAGCCCATTTTCAGATTTTTTGGCCGCTTTAAGAATTTTCTGGCCCTCTGTGTGAATGTGTAAGAACCAATAAGACAAACATATATAAATATTGCTCCATATCGATACCTCAATGTACACTGAGACAACATAGATGTAGTTATTTTCAGATAATCGCTGTCACAGTTTTTCTATGAATAAGAAAATAAGATGTTATTCTGAATAGCTTTCGGATGGTCCTCCGATTTTTAATTTTACGTATTCATATTATTTATTTATTTATTTATTTATAGAATCCAAAAAGACTTAAGCCTAATTACAAGGATTCCTCCATCTAATTACCAAATACACAATACTATTTATTTTCTCTGTTCTCTTAACATAATAAAACTAGAGGGTAACACTACTATACATGTATCCTAATTTTGGAGTTCAGTAAAATAGTTTATGATATTTTGTTTAAGTTGTTTTAAGGGTGTGGAGCAAAAATTTAGACTGATGATACCATTGACCTCATTGGCCAATCTAAGCATGGCCAAGAGAGGAGCACGTAAGGTGATGATTGTTGCGAAAGTATTAAATAATGTGGAACTACGAGTTCGTCGTGACGGGACGTTAAATGGAATGAACTCTAATAAATTATTGTCATTTATTAAGTTATTTACAATTTTGTACAAAAATATAATAATAATGATTTTACGCCTAGTATCTAATGCTAAGATGTCAAACTCATTTCGAAGAAATGTAGATCTAATATTTGTGTAGTCTGGGTACTGATTTTATTTTTTGTAATGAAGATGTCTAAAAAATTTAGTTTGTACTTTTTCAATCATACCCAGATACAATTGGGGTTCTGTATACCAAATAACACATGCATATTCTAATTTCGACCTCACAAATGCATAGGATAGAGTTTTTAACAATTTAATATTTTTGAAAGAAGCTGTTTATCTTATTATAAATCCCAGCAATCTATTAGCAGCCGCTATTGTATTTGCAATATGTTTTCTAAAAGAAAATTGACCATTGTATGTTACACCTACATCTTTAGTAACATTAAGTCTTGTTAAAACAGTACGATTCATATTGTAGTCAAACACGACGTAAGATTTTTTATGAGTTATGGTCATAGTAGTACATTTTTTTAAATTAAATGACAGTTTATAGCGACAGCTCCAATCGTACACTCTATTTACGTCATCTTGAAGAGATTTACAATCTTGGGCATCTTTAATTATTTTATAAATATTAAAAATAGTAAAGGCCCTAAGTTTGACCCTTGGGGAACTCCAGAATTTATACAGTATTTTGTAGATAAACTCCCATTGTGTTTGACCACATTATATTACTGATTCCTGAAAAGATTGCAAAATTAAATAATTTAAATAAATTTTCTGTTCAGCACAGTATTTTGCTAAACCACATTATATGTATGTCTTATCGTTCATTATATAAATACAAGTAGGTTGGATATACTATTGATAGTGATAATGCAGTCATGCAAATGATACATTGCGTGTTTTGGTTTTTACTTATTAAAAAAATAAAATTTGCTGCAGTACAGTAGGGGTCGAAATGCTACATAAAATAAGCTGGTTTATCCATTTCACTCACCGATTTATAATTAATTGCTTGGTGATTTGAAATTATTATCTGAAAAATGATTTCTGTGTGTCGATAAAACACAAATGGGGATAATTTTGATGATATAGTTGTTTCTACAGTTGAAAATTATTGATGTTAAATAATTAATCAGTGAATTATGTTTCATAGAAATCTATAGAATATGAACAGTGATGTTGATGCCGAACATTTTTTTATTACTTTTTCACACCGGATATAAGGAAAAACTGATTAGAGACTTTTAAAGGTGAGCGTCCATTAGGTCGGTGAGGCGGAACGACGCGGAGCAATACAGCGCGGAGGGATTGTTCATCTATTATAGATATCCTCTCCGATCTGCTTCGTAACGCATTACTGCCCTAATCGATGCGTCTCCATTCATCTACATATATTTTATTTGGGAGCGGATTTGAGTCGCACCGCTCTGCTTCGTCTTACTGACCTTATGGATGCTCTGACAAGTTAGGGCATGCACGAATATTTGTTTTGTATTTGCAATTAATACAGCAACTTCGGAATTATTCGTCGAATTTCTTCGGCTACTAAATGAACACTGCAGGTTACGTGTATTTATTTTTAGCAATTCTCCAGTTTTAATCATATATCATGTTGCATGGGCGACTAACATCGATACTTGTGTAATACCAAGAGCCATCATATCAAGCGTTTATGTAACTAATTAATATCCGTTTAATGAACTAGAATTGGGGAGGAGCCTATTGAATTTTCGGTTGCAAAATCCCATTTCACACACTACAAATAATTTTTTTGTTTTTTGGAGAATTAAAATAATTAGGTTAGGTTAGGTGACAGGTTAAATTTATTTATTATTTGTAACAAAGAAAAACCAATAGGTATATAACATCTTAAAAAAATACAAATATTATTGGAAAGTAAATCCACCACAACGGCGCATTTCGTATAACTGGTAGGAAGACGGAGGTATGTAGGATAAAAATACTTTTTTAGATTCAAGATAATTATGATGTTTTTACACCAGGACTATTCGTCTGCCATTTATATCCATTATAATATTCAATTGTCGACCAACAGAAGGCAGCACCCTGACAGAATTGAAATAAAGTATTCTGTGACAACCTAACGATCAGCTATTGCAATTTAGACGTGTTTTCGATAATTTTTATAAATGGAAATATAGGTAAGTTTTTTTTTGTAAAAACAGTAGTTTAACCTCTCAGTATCTGTTTGTCGTGTAGAATGGTCTGTTAATATGTATTTGTGAAGGCATGTAATTATTTTCTTGGCATATACATATGTTCCCGATTGGGGAACAGTATGCATAGCAAGTAGATTTTGGGTGTTTACTATTTTTAAGTGTTCACTATAGAAATTCAGTACAGTGATACCTAGTCTTTTATGGAAAGAACTCGACGCACATAAGATGTCTTCCTTCCGACGGCGAGGATTCCAATTTGGAGGATGATATTGATGAATCCAACATTTTGGGTTAAAATAATAATCACCACGAAGAACTAGTTTGTTATAGTAGTGATGATGAAGTACCTTTAGTTGGCTTACTTCCTAATATGCCCTCGACAAGTAAAGCATATGAAGTTAAATAGAAGAATTCCACTACGAATTCTAATGCAGAAGGTACCCAGTTTCAAGGAAATTACTTCCTCCAGAAGTTCTATAGTTGACAACTCCTTATAAAATTTTAAAGTTTTTCTTCGATGTCGTCTTTTTAGATAGTATTGTTTATCAAACAGTGATATTCAGTACTCAGATACGGCCTAAAAAGCCACTGCATTTATCGAAGGAAGAGTTAGAAAGATTTTTGGGTGTCCTCATATGGATGTTAATTATAAACAGCCAAATGCAAGGTGATATTGGTCCCCTAATATACGAGTTGATCAAGTTGTTGAATAACTGTAATCTCCTCAAAACACCAAAACAAAGCGTATTTAATAGTCAAGAAGCTATCACGTTAAGAATATCTTGTGATATGGGTTTTAAAATACGACCAATAGAAACATTTTATTCGAATTTGGCACAATTTATGGGGCGGGGCATAATGCTATTTGTTCGTTAAATGGAGTATAGTACTTGTACAATTATTACAATGATGGATTGTGATCTTTTAAGCGAAGAAAACATGCACGATTGCGATAACGATAACGATGGCGATCGCGATTGCTATTGAAAACAAACATACATGCACGGTGGCAACCTACAATCCCCCATTTAATTTTTAAAAGAAAGTGTACGAAACTTGTAAAGGCAGCTTGCCTGTATTGCGTAAAAAAGTATAGATCAATAATTCATGCATTTACAAGAATATAATGAGAAACCAATACAAGTATTTAATAAGATCCCGGTTGATGAAAGAATGCGGCTTGTATATCACCGTATACGCAGAAGATATGCAACCTTAGGCGAGGGTTGTGTAGGTAATATTCCATCCTTCAGAGGGGATGTAAAGCAGCCACGATATAATAGAAGAGTGCACCTGCTAATACCATATTTCAAAAGGGATGTAAAATTGTGGGTGTATCTGCGCTCTATGTTAAAAAATTCTTGCTGACGACAAACTGACGGTTTGACAATATATTCAGATTAGATGTACCAGTGTTCATACAAGCTCTGATGAACTTATCTATCTTGTAGAGTTGGCCTTGAATTAGAAACAAACATTTTGTAGTTTTACTTTCGTTTGTTTATTTGTTTACACACTTTCTTTATTGCCATAGTTTTTTCGACGATTTAGGAACTTTTAATATGTCATGTAAGTGAACATTTAATGAAAGTATCTTAACAATTAATTCCGGGTAATGTTAAAAGGTATTCTAGTTTGCTTTATCTCTATACAGTTACATGTGTCCATTGTTATGGACTATCAATAAATTATTGATTTACTTCCTCAACAGTGATTATTTCCATGTTTCCTGTGGTTTGGCAAATTGAGGTTCCTAAGTCTAACAGCAAATAACTTTAATATTAGGGATAAAACGCATTTAAATGCATGAACTATTTCCGTAATCCACCTGCACGCACATTAAACCTGTTTGATAGGCCGGTAAAGGAATTTCCTATTCTAGGCGATGTCTCACGGTTAGATTATTGTACACACATCAGTTAGAGACCTGAATTTGAATAAACATTGTTGACAATTACTGTGAGATTATGTACTTGAATAAAGTGACAAAGCAAGACAATACGAACAAGGACTATTACTAAAAGACAAATTTATACGAAATTTAATTGTTTTCATTATTCCTTTTTCATGTCGCACAGCGAGTTTTCTTGAATGAAATATGGCAGTAAATTCTATTAATATTAAATTTAATTTAGAAATTGAAGTTCTAATATTACCTAAAATATTAAAATAACTGGTGAAAAATACTTATTTGTTAATAAACATATTTTTCTTTTACCCAGATAACTTAAATACGAGTTGCGTCTAACTAAAAAGTAATGGGACTGGTGCTATAATTTTTTTTATCAACAACTAAAGTAATTTGGGAAGCCACACACCGCCGGAGACGTTGTTCACACTTCCAGTAGCAGTGCTGGAAGTCTTTAACTGAAAGTGCCTTTAGTTGATCTGTCATGAACTTTTAGATGTTATAAACAGGTGATGATGAATCGTGGATTTTCCAGTACGATCCCGAAGACGAAGGACAGAGCGACAGAGGAGCTCGAGGAAAATATGAATGAGCAAATAAATTAACAATCAAATCCATGCTAATTTGTTTTTTGACAATCAAAGTGTTGTTCATAAGAGATATAGCCTCAATGATAAACAGTTAATTAACAGTACTATCACTAGTTCCTTAAATAAATTAGAAGAAGGGTTAATCGTGTTCATCCAGAGACTGTGGACTCTTGGATACTGTACCACAACAAGCTTCCTGTCACACTGTCATTTCTATTACCGAATTTTCGACCAAAAAGAATATTTCAGTGATTTCGCAGCCATATACTAGCTTGATCTGAGACCGTGTGACATCTTCATTTTCCCAAAGCTCAAATTCCACCTCAAAGTTCATCATTTTGGAACTTTTTGACAACATTCAATAGTTCGTAACAAACACCTTCGGAGGTGTGTGGCTTCCTAAGGGAACTACTTTGAAGGGGATAATGTAGTTCACTTGTTAACAAAAAATTGTACAGCACCAATCTCATTACCTTTTAGACACACTACTTATATAGTTTGCTGTTTGGATCTTTGAGCCTATATTAAATTAGGTACGACCTATTCGTGCGTTGCTATATTACAGCAATGCATTTATAGTGTCTATCAACAAATACAATGATAATATGTATAAATGAAACGTTGTCGATTACTCGCCATTGCTCAAATGTAGAGTTGACCTTTCTATTTATTTTTGACTATTTGATTCATACTGCTACTAATTGAGACTCGCAAAGATCCAAACAACAAACCATACAAGGTATTATGAAAGTCTGTACAACCCAACTTTTAGGGATCGTTACCCAATAATGGAACTGATAATTTGGAACATGTATCGCGACTCGACTCATTAAAACCTATCCAAGTTGTAGTATAAAAGACTACAGGTATAAGTCTGGCAGTCTCTCTGACCTGTAAATCTGTTGCAGTTCGTCACCTAATCATATCGTGCCAAAGGTAAGTTGTTGAGGTTAGATTTCTTCCTTCTTTGCACCATGCGTCTAGACTTTTTATGAAGTACCAGATTACATGAAAAACCTGCGACATATTTCATGGACTCAAATGAGACGAGATTTTATATTTTGATTCTGTCCGTAACTTTCTGTCACTATTTCGGTGAAACAATTAGTAGTTTATATTTTCAGCGGCATCGGTATTTTTATTTGCATATCTAGAAATGTGAACAAAGCCAAAATGTTACTAAATTAGACGTTTCCTAATCTTGTACGTAAAACATTTTTAAGTTTATTTATTACTTGTGTTAAATCAAAGTTCTTCTCCTTTAGAACAAACTAGGGATGTTGATATATAATTTTCGCAACTCAGAGATGTAGCGTCTTCATTTTTTTTAATTTTCCAATGCTCAATTGCGGTAAACGTTCATCGAAATGACCTACTCGGAATCTTATGCAATTCTCTAATTCAGTATAACTCTGCAACATATAAAATGTGGAAATTCACTCAGTAGGAATATCTTGAATTATTTTGCTGGTATTAGGTTGTACTAGTTTTAATGCATCATCCTAAACAATAAAATTTAATTTAAAAAGATCTGAAATTTTTTTCTGCATTTCTAAAAAGAAAAAAATAAATAAATTAATAAAGTAGTTATTTGGGTATTACATATGCATCCTTTCGAACCTAATATAATAACAGTAATATACCTACAATTTTTTATATATTACACCCTTATTCTTATCTATGTGCGCTAATAAAAAAGTTTTAGGTAGATAATAAATTAAATATGATACGTTTAACGTGTTTAACATATTATTGCAGAAATTATTAAAACAACTACTTCACCTAGATGCAAGATGGCATTGGATTAAATAATAGTATTCATACTAGTAGTAGAAGCAAAAAGAATATTAAGAAAAAAAATTTTGACTCATGATAAATAACATCAAAACATCATTTGAATCTGATTAAAACTCAGATGCACTAATTATATCTACTGAGTTTAATCTTGTAATATTTTTAATACTATTATTATTTCCACATACAGAAATCTACCACACTATGAACAATCAGAAAAAATGGTTATAGTGACATTCCTATCTCATCTGCTTATATAATAATAATAGTGAATATATGTTCATGTAAGATGAGGCATCATCTCATTAAAAAAGTAAAATATTCAATATTTTCAGATGTACTGTATTGCCCATATGTTATTCAACCTGTTTTTTGGTCACCGGATAGTCCTGATCTAAATTCAGTAGAATATTTTGTAAGGTTGTCTTTGAAAGGGCTTAAATACAGATTTATTAAATTCGAGGAAGCTGTTACTCTAGGGCTATAAGATAAATTATTAACCAATGCCGTTTATGGCTGGTGGCAGCTTCATGTTAACTCCTGAAGATGGAAAATAAAGCATGTTTTAATGTAAGGTGTTAATCATATAAAAACTTAATTCGTTTATACCAAATAAAACATTATTAGAAACTGATGTTATTCTTGTATCACTTCTGCCTAATGAGGAAAAGTGAAACCTGATTTTAATGTTTGATTATTCGTTTTATTTAGACTTTAGGTCCAAAATATATTTTTGATGCTTTCCTATATATGCAAATTTGTAG
The DNA here is from genome assembly GCA_029963845.1 of Rhamnusium bicolor. Lineage (NCBI taxonomy): Eukaryota > Metazoa > Arthropoda > Insecta > Coleoptera > Cerambycidae > Rhamnusium > Rhamnusium bicolor. The sequence goes on from JANEYF010005793.1 coordinate 2,339,970, forward strand.
ATAAATATTTTGTGTGGTTGGACTAACCAAAAGCCAATATTTTTTTAGACAATGGGCTTTGTTTTAAAATTTATTGGCTTCTGATCACTCCTAACCTAACAGAATATTTTCCTACAAATAATTCAGAATACAGTAGATTTGTGAATCAAATAATAATTCTGTTTCAGTCTTTCAACAAAACCATCCAATGAAATGATTTGACCTTATTTAAGTTCATCTAGTACATAGTATATGTATATCAACCCGGCGATAACATCGCAATATCCGTAATCAAGCGGTCTCAATCTCATTAAATGCGTATAACAAGTAGCGCCATCGATGCTACTACGTTCATCCCACCTTCATACGATCAGTAACGGGTGTAGAGGATTGTTTCCTCACTTAAAGGGATATCAAACACCTTATTGTTTTTTAAATATTGTATTTGTATTAAAGTTTTCAAAATGTTGTATTTTTAAATATGAAGAAAATAATTTATTTAAAAATATATTGGTGTGTACCAACACTGAAAAAACTTATTGAAATTCAAAAACACTTAACAGTTTTGCACGGTTAGCTATGGGGAAATCATATACAGTATTGAATTAACAAGGAAATAGTGTCTGTAACGATCTACTTTTTACATAAAAGAAAATTTAAATTTATATTTGTTACTGGTAGTTAGGCAAAACCTCCACAATTAAGTAATAGGTTCTCAATAGCCAAATGACTTTAGTGAGTACCTCTAAAGCGATGGAGCGCGCCAGAGCTGAAATTGGATAGATGGCTTGAGGAGAGAACTCTGCAGGAGATTGTAGAGAGGGCCTACTATTTTGTTTTGTTGAGTAATGAATAACTTTTCTTAAATTAGTCCAAAAGTTACCTATATCTCGAAAACAAAAGACTATCGAGCATTCGTTTCTAGACCAAAATATTAATCTTTAAAAAAATGTCCTAATAATATAAAGGTCTGAAACCTGTCTGACCAAGGATTACTTGACTACAGCCAAAAAGACAAATCACAAAATTTTCGTTTTTTTGTAAAATCTCAAAACCGGTTTCAGTTAACCATAATTTCTTGTAGCTCTTACCGTTTCCTAGATCCTAATGGTGAGCATCGAATTTGGGACACACGGCATATTAATTAATGTAGCTAAGGATTTGCTTTATTTTTCGTCAGTATCTGGTAAACATATAAAGTTATGTGAAACTCAAAATAAGTTGTGACGTACTTCTCTGCTCTACACAAGAGCGGAAGTGTCACTTTGACGCCCAACACTACGGCGGTGCTTACGGTACGGATATCTCGGGCGCCAGTTTCTGTTTAGAGTGCAGAAACACCACTTTACTCTATCGACGGGGCGATAGAGGCCGGGTAACTACAGTGAAGAAACGGATAAGCCAGGGGTCGAGAAAAAAGGCAACTTACACACTACAGTTAATGAAACGGCTCTTATTCAATATATTTACATTTATTCTACACACTAATTATTATTTACACTTTATATACACCTTAGTAACTACAACGTATGGCTAATGGTTCTTACATTACTAGGTTATTTACAACTTATACTACAACGGTCTTAACTACGGGCGAGCGGGGGCAGTAAGCGGGCGGTCAAGCGGTGCGATACGGTAACCCGGTGACTCAAGCGGTGAAAAGGTAACCAGCAATAATTAATCGGTCATAAGCAGACGGCGGACGGATACCAGGAGGGGAAGCAAGCGCCAATATAAGCACACTAAGACTATCTATTTACCAAACCTTTATCAAACCTTGCTACCTACTTCCGGATCCTAGGTTGCTTCCTCTCTGGAGCGGTCGGGGTCGGCACGTCTGGTCGGTACGGGCGGCAGCAACGGACTGTTCTCGGATGCTCTGAAAAATCCTCAAGCTACTAAACTCTGCCAAAAAGCAGAAGTAGGATGAGACGCAGTAGTCATGCGCGGAATATAGCAATACGTCACCTGAATTCAATTTGAAACAAACCTATACCTGGATACTCACAACAAGATTACTTACTATGCTGGTCGGCGTGGTTTTTCAGTCAGCAGCTAAACGGCAACTGACTTGTTCGAAAAATCCTCAAGCTACTAAACTCTGCCAAAGGCAGAAGTATGATGAACGCGGTAGTCATGCGCGGAATATTGCAACTACGTCACCTTTTCCGACTTAGAAAAATTCGCAATTACATTTGTATACCTATGTACCTCTATACTCACAAGTTTATTTACGGTCCTAGTCGGCGTGGTGCTTCGGTTGGCGGTCAGACGGGGACTAACTTGTCTATAAAATCCTCATGCTACTAAACACTGCCAAAAGCAGAAGTAGAATAAGACGCGGTAGTCATGCGCGGTATATTACAACTACGTCACCAGTTTACGTAGAATAATTCCGCATTAAGTTTAAAATACCTATGTCTTTATACTCACGAGTTTACTTACTATCCAAGTCGGCGTGGTGCTTCAGTTGGCGGTCAGACGGGAACTAACTTGATTGTTTCCAGTCTCGGGCTCCTTCACGGAAGCGCGGGCACAAGGGTGCCGGGGGGCACAATGCGCGCTTCACGTTTCGCGATTCACGTACTGCCGGCCACTCGGCCTCTGTGGAATGTTCATAAAAACATATCAATACTACCTATCTATAATTAACAATTAAACTGTTATTAATGATCAGCTGACAATATCACTTATTAAAAGCGCAGTACTACAATGGTTAAAATATTTTTCGAAACAGACAAATAGCACCCAGTTACCTAACTTAATTCTATAAAATAAAATCACTTCGTTACAAAGTATCAGTAATTATTATGCAACCTATTTATAGTAAGTACATTGAAATTTATGTGGAACTTTACGAATATGATACGTATTTCCAGTTTAAAACTAACCCCATCGTAGTTCCAAATTCAGCAAGGGACATTAAAGTTATAGTTTTTGTATATTATCACAAGTTATTATTATTAGGTATAAATAAATAAATACTGGTGGCGCTCAACAAACAAATAAAAAAAAGGAGATTTAATTTTTTCAAATTAAAGAATTTGAATTTTGTGGAAAAACCCTAAAGTTATATGTCTACTCAAAATATTAATTCAATCCAAAAGTATTTTATTCAACATTTTTCACTATACCTGTTTTAACGTGCCACTTTTCTTATTTAAAATTAATTATAAGATGGTATTGCCAATAATCAGTGTCCTGTTTTTTATTGAGGTGAAAAATGCCATTATTTTTTTACTAATAAAGTTATAATAAAATACCATGGTATTCCAACAGAAAGGTGAGATTTATACAGAAATAGTAATAAATACAAAATAATAAAGGATGAAAATATATCTGCGAGAAAATATATAAGAAGCAAAAGGTATCATGTGTGAGGGCCGCATAAAGGATGCAATCCATGGACACACTTTTTTCGGACTTATGGTCCTCATGGGCACGGTGCTGCCAAGTTGTACTTAGTAGCACTTGGTAAAAGTGTAGCATAAGTAGGGATGTAACAAAAGTTCAGACCTGAATCATGGGCATATTGATTGATTGAAATTTCATATGTAGCTACCAACATATTTTTCCAAATATGGCATATTAGCAAAACAAATAAAAAAAAAGTTTGCTTCAAATAAATTGCATCTAGAGTTCTTTTAGTATTTTACTAAATTGATGCTATTCTATCAAAATAAATTTTTATATTTGTGTTCAAATATTTTTGACTAGTCTAAAAATTATATAGTACTGACTTTAAGATTTTCCTTTCATAACTTTTATAAAATTTCACAATACAAATTTAGTCCAATTACATATTCCTAAACAAAGAAAAATCGTTACGGTGTAAACTGAAGTTGGTCGGATGTGACAATTTTGAAGGACCCTTAAGGAGTCCTTAAACTGAACAGGCATATGGCGTTCGTATCATTCAATTCTTCACAATGCACAATTGCACAAATTAAAGTTATTTGCACTAAATTGGCCGTGACAAATTTGAGGTTATTAAATTAATAAAATGTTACCATAAAAAAAAATTAATGTATTGCTGACAGTTGGTATTTAATTATTAATAACTGTGTGATGGAGGATTTTATTTATTATATACTCAGTGATATTTATAATGATAAATAATAGATTGATATTACAAAGTGAAACCGAGTTTAATTGCATGTCACTGTACAAATTAATGGTTTTAATTTATTCTCGATATATTCTTATTGATAGGCAGTATTGATTGGTTCTTTTTCATTTATCTGTAGTAAATAAATTATTTTCAAAATAATGCATTAATAAATAACAAAATTACGGTCGACATACAGTGGCATATAAATAAACGTTACACATTTTATTTTTTCTGGAAAACTGAATGAATCTGGACTTTCACATTTTTTTACAAATTACAAAGAAATGGGGAAGATATTCAGACCAGCTTTTGGCTAATGGGTCTGTGATATTTACCTGCAAGAATTACAAAACAATAAATGCCTGAGGTTTACTGAAAAATATATATAAAAAAAATAAAGTTGTACAAACTCACTCAGTTCTCCGGGATGAGTCGGGACTCATAATTTAACCATAAAACACAAACTGCAAATAATAGTATAAAAATTTAAGAAAATATTAAACACCATTAAAGGAATGTCTAAACTCAAAAAACAAAGACAAACTAAACTAAGATAACGTTTTTCAAAGTATTTGACAATATATTATTTGATTTGCATTTATTTTAAATATTAAAAGGTGTTTCAATAAGAGCGCAAGATTGAAATTACGCGCTAGTTTGTCTGTCATGACGTCACAAGATTATTTCATGCCAGGTCGATAGGAGACAGATGGGAGTTAGTAAACGTGGAGCATTATACGATGAACAACGCGTTCTGATTGTTAAACATTATTAACAAAATGGTGAAAGTTTGATTGCCACGATTCGTAAAGTGCGTCCTATTTTCGGTCGAAATAATGTTCCTCATTCATCTACTGCGAAAAGAATAATAAAAAAATTCGAAAAGTCTGGTTCGGTTAGTGATGTGAAACACACGACACTGGCTCGTAGAGGTCGTTCAGGACAAAACTTCACGGAAGTTCGCGAGAGCGTGGCCGAGAGTCCAGGGACGTCGATTCGTCATCGTGCACAAGAATTGGACATTACAACAGCCACTTTTCAGCGTATTCTCATTAAAGATTTGCATCTTCATGTCTACAAAGTCCAATTGACTCAACAACTTCTGCCAGCAGACCATGCACAGAAAAGAGAGTTCACCAATTGGATTCTTGAACAACAAGAAGTGAATGCCGATTTTGCGGACAAAATCATTTTCAGTAATGAGGCCCATTTTCACCTCAATGGCTTCGTTAATAGGCAAAACTGCCCCATTTGGGGCTCAGAAAATCTACGAATGATTCATGAAAAAGCAATGCATCCAAAACGTGTCACTCTTTGGTGTGCATTATGGTCTGGAGGAATCATTGGGCTGTTTTTCTTCGAAGACGAGATAAGTAATGCAGTAACGGTGAATGGCGAACGTTATCGTGCTATGATAACCCAGTTTTTTGTGCCTCAATTGGAAGATATTGCTCTCGATGACATAAGGTTTCAGCAGGACGGTGCCACTTGCCATTCCGCCCGTGAAACGTTGACAGTCTTGCACGAGTTTTTCCTGGTCGTGTTATCTCTCGGTTTGGTGACCAGAATTGGCCGCCACACTCTTTCGATTCAACACCTTTAGACTTTTGACTGTGGGGTTATCTGAAGTCACAGGTTTATGCCAACAAGCCTGCGACCACTGAAGCATTGAAGGCCGAAATTAGATGCTATATCAACGAAATACCGCCACAACTCGTTGTTCTTTTTCGATGAGACATTGTAATTCCAGTTGTTTGAGGGAAAATAGAGCTACTTTTGATTTTTCTGATCGGTTGTGAGGAAGTTTATAGTAAATATGATCTTTATATTTCATATCGTTTGTGATTTGCCCAAAAATTTTTTCACCTGAGATTTTACTTCAATAAAATCACATGCACTGAAGTGATTTAAAGAACCAATGTCGCTCTATTGATTCTTCGCCGGATTCGTTGATCAAACATTTTTCTGATTCTATTTCCTAGATACAGTCTTCAGTCAATATAAATTACGTTTTTCTCGTCGTCTTTGATTTCTTTTTTGCAGCTGCATCTACAACATACAAACTTTTTCCATGAGCCAATTTAAGATTTTCTTTAACAAAACAATCCCAGTTCTTTAGTAAAACATTGTAATTTAAATAACCATGAATTTAATTTAGGTATGCAAAATAATTATTCGAAAAAAATTTTTCAAGAGATGGTTAACATAAAAAATGTAATACTGTGAACGCTAGGAAAGATACAGAACACTGGAAAAGTATATATCTCAATTTAATCAATTAAATAAAACGTTAACTATAACCCCTTTTTGTCTTTATAAGGGTTGGGAAGAATATTTTTAAAAAAAGAACCAAAAAAAAGCAAAAAAACTTAACAAAAAGTGTCATGAGTAACTTTGTTTAAATCCAATAAGAGTATTAGGTAGCCAAACGATAAGACATGTTTCTAGTAAATTTTATATTTGTATTTAGACATCAAATCCACTATCCACTACACCTGCAATTAATTTATACCTTTTAACACGAGAAATTCAATTTTAATGTAAGTACTGATTTTAATAATTATTATATATGTTATTTATGTTTTTTAAAGTAATTTTTAATAAATTGTAATAGTCATTATGAAATAATTTTTATGTTAAATGTAATCTATGTATGATACAATACTTTTTCATATATTAATTATATATATATATATATATATATATATATATATATATATATATATATATATATATATATATATATATATATATATATATATATATATGTATATGTGAATATATATATATATACAAATATATATATATATATATATATATATATATATATATATATATATATATATATATATATATATATATATATATACTTATAATATCGTAATTCATGTAGAACCCTAAAGAAGATACAATATACGTATCGGAACGTTGGTTTTTTGAAAAAAGTTTTTTTTTTTAAATATCTTAATCCCATAAAAGTTGATAAAAACTATGTATTATATAGGTCATAAATAAACCACTCTCGAGAAATAAGGTGTCGAATCGAGAAAGCAAGAGGTGCATTTAATAAGATGCGTAACATATTATGCAACCTATCCCTCGGCATCCATACTAGAGTCAGGGTTTTAAAATGTACTCTCAACTCTCCTGTATGGAGCAGAAGCGTGGACCTTTACCGACGCCTCGTGCAAGCGCATAGATGCGTTTGAGATGTGGTGCTATCTCCGCATGCTCAGAGTATCATGGATCCACCACGTGTCAAACAAGACGATCTTGCAACGCATCGATGGAGAACTAAGATACCTAGCAAATGTCAAACTCTAAAATTGGAGTATTTCGGACACATCATGCGAAACGGAAAGTACCATCTGCTCCAACTCATCCTACAGGGGAAAATAGAGGGTCTAAGATCTAATAGAATGCAGACGAATATCGTGGCTATGAAATTTAAGAACATGTACTGGAATGACATTAGCAGCTTTGTTCAGAGCGGCAGTAAATAAAGTAAAATGGACCAATGTGACAGCCAACATCCACAGAGGATAGGCACTTCAAAAAGAAGAAGAAGCAGAAATAAACTTAAGAAAATTAAAGATTCTTCTTCTTTGTTAGGTTTAACAAACTGGGAAATAATTATTTGGGGATAAACCCCTTGCTGTTCTTTTTTCATTGAGTTAAACACTTTCTCCAGTGCTTCTTGACTGGTTCAAACACAACGGCTAATGGCTATATAATGTGAGTGGTGTTAGAGGAGAGAAAAATAAACTTTATTTCATTCTTTTCGCATTTCTAAATCATTTTAAGGAATAAGTGACTTGTCAGATTGTCTCCAATAATGACCTTAAGACCTGTTAGTCTGGGGAAATAAGTTAGTGCAACACTCATAAACCAATCTCCAAGATGCCGTCCGTCACTTTTACTTTTTGCACACCGGCTGCCTATTTTTGGTCCATTTTTCGTCCAGTTGTCATATGTGTAATCGCTTTTGTATACTATATACTACTTAGGGTTCAAAAGTTCACTAGAAGCACTTGAAGCAAACATGACAGATGTAGCTGATTTTAAGAACATTATTATTACAAAAAGCTAAAAAATCACTGGCAAAAAGCATGTTATTTTTTTTAATAAAATATACATCATATTACAGTATAATAAATGCCTTATTACCATTATGAATTACATAATTATATGTTACTACACTCTCGTAATTTTATCGATATACAAAATTACCAAAAAATATTTAAAATTGTTTTTCCACGATAAATACTGACTAAATTCATAATTTCTTTACAACAATTTTACATGGTGACGGAAAAATAAAACCAGACACTGACCGATGTTATGTAAAACAAAAATTTAAATTGTTTGATAATTCTGATCTGGTGTCCTGATTCGGTTAAAATAATTTCATATAATTACATAATGACATGTTGGAAAATATTGAGGATACCACCGCGGGCACACCGACATATGGATGGTGTTGGTAGACGAGACCAGAAGGCTTTAACTGTGTATTTGACTTTTAATCTAAAGTTTTAATTTTATTTCGCAAGTCCCTGAGGAATGTCTCTTTTTTATTTTATGGATAACTGTTTGTCGTAAATAACATTTGGTATCTAACGATTTATATTTTTGATATTCTTTTTATTTTTACCTGTTTGTTTAGGGGCAAAATAATGCATTTAGTGTCAAACTTCGTAATAATTTCAGTTTTATGATCTATTTTAAGAAGTAATATTTGTACAATACAAATACAAATACAATACGTTTACTGAAAAATAAAATAAAGTACAAATACAGTAATTCTCCAAGCGGAAATTGTGTTAACAAAGTGGATTTACAACACATCACAAACATAAATAATTACATGATATACAGGTATTAATAAATGGCATGCAAGAAAAGCTATTATAATTTTTTACATTTGAATATCAATATTAGTCCTGTACGATACAGGAAATACTGAATCGATTTTCGATTCACAAAAAACATCGGTTGAATTAATTAATGGAATCGGTTATCATAATTTGATTTAATCGTGATTTGATTCGCATGGAGTCGATTCGAATCGAATCGATTCGCATGGAAACGAATCGAATCGAAGTTGCGGTTACTAAAATAAACTGGTGGCGGGGGGGAATGTTGCCAACAACACTGCTCCGTAACAGTAAAGCTGTTTCAGCAGGCGACGCCTAAGACAATAACTGATAAATTTGATCCCTTGATATTTTATTGTAAAATCTATAGTTTCGACGAAAAAAATTCATAACTAAACAAAAGTACCATTTTTATCAATCCCTTGCATGAGAAATGTTTAACAATGTTGTTTTATCAAAAACTCAGTCAACGTGTTTGAAAAATTGAGTAATTTAATATACTTTTTTTCGGACTTTTCCATTATAATTTACAATTTCTTTTTTTAAAATAAGCAATTGTTAGAAACAATTTGAGAAAACTCGTAATATTTGTAAAATAGTTCTTGTGTTTTCCTGAAACCGACTCATTTATTTTTTATTTATTTATTTATTTATTTATTTAGATTACACTGTTCAACAGGTAAATAACCCAATTACAGAACAGGAGAGTAGGCAAAAATACAGATAGATAAATATAATATGTTCATAGGTACTAAGATAATTACAAAATACTAATTACAAAATACTAATTATAAAATACTAATTACAAAAAACTAAGATAATTAAAAAACAAAATAAAAGGGGAAAAGAGAAGGAAAGAACACAATTAACCTGACAAACCAAAATGGCCTTTGGGATTTTGAAAAATATACAATGATTATAGGGAAAAACAAGTAATTACTTAGAGATACAACATTTTTATATTATTAAGGCTGCAATTAAATATATTTAAATGGATGCCAGCGGCATTGCAGTTATTACAAATAGTATGTAGCGGAGAATATTTTAGAATATTTGTACGAAGTGTCGGGAGATAGAATGTTAAGTTATCTCTAGAGGTTATTCTAGGCACAATAAAGTTTAATTTAGATAAAATATCTTGACAATCGGTAATATTGTGAATAATCTTAAACAAAAATACCTGAGAGAAATATTTACGCCTTGTATCAAGACTTGCCAGAGAATGTTTTTCTAATAACTCACTTTGAGGAAAGCCAATGGGAGGGTAAGTACCGTCAGCTTTAAAGCTTAAAAGTTTTAAAACTCGACGTTGAACAGATTCCAAAATATCGATGTGTGCACCGTAGTGAGGGGACCATACAAGAGAAGCATATTCAAGCTTAGTTCTGACAAATGTAAAATATAATAATTTAACTGTGTTTATGTTGGTGATATCACGACAATTTCGAGCTATAAATCCATACGTCCTTCCTGCTTCTAAGACTATGGAGTGTATATGTGTAACAAAGGCAAGTTTATTGTCAAAGATAACACCAAGATCCCGGAATGTTACTGGACGATTTAGGGTGATATTATCAAGATTATAATCGAAGATAATATGTGTTGGCTTTGTTGAAAATGACATTATGTTGCAATTGTTAATATTTAAAGGCAATTTGTTTTCTTGACACCAGATATTTACATTATTTAAATTACTCTGAAGGTGGAGGCAATCACTAAAACTGTTAACAACTGAGTATATTTTTTAAGTCATCGGCATAAAGGAGGCAATTCACGTCCAAAACGTTTACAATATCATTTATAAAAATTATGAATAACAAGGGTCCAAGGATGGACCCTTGGGGGACACCTGATGTTGCTAAGTATTCAACAGACTTGAACCCATTAAATATTACATATTGAGTCCTATTATGTAGGTACGACTTGAAAAATGTAATTAAATGATCAGATAAACCAAAGTTACTCAGTTTATGAAGTAGTATATTGTGGTCAAGTCTGTCAAATGCCTTAGAGAAATCGGTGTAGATTACATCTGTTTGTGTCTGATTGTCAATTGCCTCAGCTATGAACTGAGTAACACAAACCAGGTTTGTCACTGTGGAGCGTCCTTTTACAAAACCATGTTGAAATACCGATATTTTGTTGGAAACATGGAAATAAATATAATCATGAAGTAATGTTTGTAAAGCTTTACAGAAATTACGTATAATGGAAATTGGTCGAAAATTACTAACTTCAGATTTATCACCTTTTTTGTGTATGGGACAGACTTTCGACTGTTTCCACAAGTCAGGTAACTCACCGTTCATTAAGCACATATTAAAAATAATTTTAAGGGGATAAGCCAGCACGTATGCACAGTCCTTAAGTAAAAATGCAGGAACACCGTCTGGGCCGGTTGTCATTTTCGGTTTTATTTTCTTTAAAACAGCTAGTATTTCACACTCCTCGAATTCACGTAAGTGCACAGTTGAAGTAGGATAATGATCACTTGACAAATAATTAGAATTGCATGCCGGTGTATAGGATTTGCAGAAGAATATGAAAGGATTAAAAAAATAATTCATTTGAGTCACTTTTTTAACTTAAAAGTAAATATAATTTTTTCGTGTAGATTTATTTTAAATTAACTTATTTTTGTAGCGCAAACAAAAAAGGTTTATAAAGTTTATCTAATTGGGAGCCTAGGCCTAGCCTAAGCTCTTGAGAATTCAAAGATAAAACATTAAATAATTTTGCTTATTGTAAATTAAGTGTACGTAAAAAATAAATATTTAAATGTGCAATTATTAACCTCAAATAAAGATGAAGTATCTGTAAGATTCCAATATTCCGGACAACACTTTATTCATCATTTAGGGTACAGTCAGCTACAATTTGTTCAAACAAAATATGAAAAATTAGTAAATTATTATTTTCAAAGTGGCCGTATCTTTCAACTTATCAATTTTAGACCTTAAGAGTGATACATTTTTGGAACAAGCTGTTGAATCAGAATCCAAAAATGGAGAAATATACAAGGTCCATTGAAAAAATATATCGATGACGTCATAATGAAAACAGTGATGACGTCATAGCCAAAAAATATAGGATAAGGTGCGCAATTGAAATTAAAAATCGAGTCCTAGGATTTTTTCTGAATATTTTTGGTTTAAGAAATGATGAATTTCTTCCATACTTTACGGACACGCTGTATGTATGTTATACTGTATATATGTGTGCGTCTATGCATAATTGGGTTCTAGGACTTGTTGAACAGTCGGTGCATTAAATAATCAAATAAATATATAACTACAACGATTATGTAAAACTATAAGTAAATAATTTTAGTTGGTTATGTCATAATATTTTCCTAGTGTCCCTGGGACCGTTAAATATAAAACTGACAATTCTTATTAGTTTATTTACCATTCCATCTTTTATTTATTACTTCAGTTGTATCTGAGATAATATATGGTGATAATCTTTGTAGTAAATAAAATAATTATTTTCCTAGTATTACGTTATAAGTACTTTATTTCATTTATTATTTTTATTGCCATCTCATTTTTTATTTCTAGCTTGGCACGTTCTGGCAATTTTAGAAAATAAGGGAATAGAGAAATGTGGTTGGCGAAGAATTCATTAAATATGATGAAATTACTTCCTAAAGACTTCTGCTGACTTTATTGCGCCCTTTATATTGATTAAATTAACTATAAAAGAAAAATCTTATGTATCGTGTATGTTGGGATCAAATAATTATACTTTATAAATTACAGATGGTGTTAATAGTAAGCTTCTCGTAAACCTCTTATATGTGTGGAAAATGGATGTAAAAAAATAATTTTGGTTACCAGCAGAGGATTTGATAAGGAGAATAAATGATTCTAGACATAATGCTTAAGCCCAATAACGTAATTATTTTTTTTTATTATTGAAAGATATTTCACAACGGACGGGTCTATTACACTAACAGGGAGCCCTATTACATGAAGATTAGACAAATCTCTTTGTCCTTAAACTCTAACGAGGATAGGACTCACAAAAATTTATGATTGGATAATAAATTTCATAACTTTGTTGTTCGTAGTAGAAAATATGCCTGATAAAGTAAATTAAGAACGATATGCAGGTGCAGGTGTAAGTCAATTATGGTGGACAATACATCAAGAATACATAATAAACTAAATAATTTTCTGAAAACAGTAGAGGAAATGGAGCTCAGTTTAGAATTAAAATTGTCAGAATCTCTTTAGGTGCGATTGATATCATTTTTTATTACTTTTGAGAACTAGACAGCAGGCAGAATGGCCACCTAGGTGTCTTCCAAGGAAGTCTGCTGGCACTATCAAACAAATAATAATAATAAGTTTATACAATTGCGATAATATTTTGTATTTAAAAATTCGTATTTGATATAAGTTTATATTTTATTAATTGTAATAAATACGTCATAATTGAATAAATTTTCGTTATTTTGTAATATATTTGGAAAAGCTACAGAAATTATTGTCTATCGCTGGCAGAAAGTGTTGGAACAAGACAAGCAGACATGTCAAAAATCATAAATTGAATTTCAGTTTGCATTAACTTGATATGTTATATAAATATTGTATTAATAGACAACAGGACAATTTGTATCTGTTTTGATAATGACTGTGTTTTACACATGTAGTGTTTTTTCTGTTTGGTTATTTTTGTAGTTTCTTTTTATTTTCACGAATAGAGAATTCCGTGTCCATTTTAGTGTTCAGTCAATTCAGCCATGTGTATGAAATTTATTCAAAATCAGACATGATCAAAACAAATATTGCGTTAGCACTTGATTAATATATTTCTAGTATAATGCAAAGTGTGTGGCAAAATATGACTTCAAAGATTTGTTGAAAATATTAATTATACCAGTATCAGTAGTTCTTCCTTGTTATTGTAAAATAAGTCTCATGTGACATAGTCGGTTTTTGAATGTTAGGACTTCATATTGTTGTTTACAGTTTGATTATTCCCAATAAACAAAGTTTAATTTTTTTAAGTATTATACTGTAGATATTGATACTAATTTATTAAAAATAAAGCATTACTAAAACATTACTTTTAGGATAAATTATATAAGGCTAGAGCCCCAGGACAGACCTTCGGGACACTAATATAAATTTCGTTTTTTTCTTTAATTTAAAATCGCTTGTTTGTTTCAACATAATATTTTCCAAGTCTTAAACCGCTATTTTAACGATATAATCTGTAATTAAAATTTCAAATTGTGCTATGAGTTTAAGCTGTAACAAATTTAATAGTTTCATTTTAATTTAAAAAAATTCTTACATGCTTATAACATTTAAAGAAGTAATAATAATGCTAAATAATAAATGTCTTTATTGTGTAAAATAAAAGCAATTTAACACAAAAGGTTAGTGGTAAAATATACACTGATATCACAACTACTAACCTAGAATATCATTGATATAGTATTAGTACAGGATATAATATCCAATATATATGATTTTATTCAGTATGGCTCCGTGGTCTAGAGGGAACATACTTGCCTCGAAACCTCGGGGTCCCAGGTTCGATTCCCGGTCGAAGAACTTGGATTTTTCTGTGAGAGAGATTAATCATAGTATACTCGGATATTGGGTGTGTGTCCATTGTCTCTAAATGTGTAGCCCTCTCCCACACAAAGTTATTCCAGACCTTCAGGGATAAAGGGGGTTGTAATTTCATGTGGTTTTATTCTATTCTATTCTATAGTATATGATAGTATATATTATCAAATATTACAATATATGTATGTATATCTAACGTTTATCTAGTTTATGTATATCTACAGTATATGTATATCTAATAGAACAGTATATGATGTCTATGTACATGTTTTTATCACTTTCTAGAACAATTTTAAATTTTTGTTTAATTCATCGCTCAAAATCAGTCTGAAATTGGCGTTTTTTGATGTATTGTGTAGCTGTGGAGGTATATTATTATAGACACAAGTCGATAGGTAAGTAAAATATGACCAAAATGCTTCATATTTAGGCCTATTGTATGCAATTGGTCGTTTGTACATCTCAAATTTCGGTTATGTATAACATTTCTCGCAATTAGTTTATCAAAGAGATAAATATATTTTTACGTTAGGATGACATTACTTATTTAATAGTAAGGAGAAATGTAAGAATCGCCTCTCATTTATTTTTAGTAGTTCTAACTCTAACAAATCTCATACAGATATTCTGGATTTTTTGAAGTTTGTTTGCTTCAGATAAATTTAAACAAGGTCCATAAACATAATCACAGTAGTTGACATGTGATAAGAATAAGGATTCACATAATAGAAGTTTCATGGCCCTATCAGGGATATTTCTACAGCTTGAAATCTGTTTAAAAGAGCAGAAATATTTTCTATGGACAAATTTTCACCTTGTCAAGTTGAAAGTGAGTAGGAACTCAGTGCCAAAGACTATATTTTTCTTTTATTTGGATTTCATAAGAGTGAATTCTGAAGGGTCAATTTCTTATTTCATTAAAACATGATTAATTTTGGTTTGGGCTTCCTAAGACTTCATCACATCAAAAGCAAAGTAAAGTTGTACATTATCAGCATACACATGCAGGGAACAATATTTTGTGACGAGGCAAGACTGCGGTGTAGATGTTAAAAAGTAAGTGTCCCAAAATCAAGCATTGGGGCGAGTAACAAGCGTTAGTCAGAGAGTGTTCTTCACTTGTGCTATCAAGGCAGTAGTACTCTCTCTCCTATAAACTGAAACATGGGTTGTGTTTTCGCAGTTAAATGTGCAGATCCTTCCATTCAAGCACAAAGCATGTCATGTCATAATCGATGGATATAATTATTCCAAAGTATTTTTTAAATTAAAAACTAAACTTAAATTATATAACCAACAAAGAAAGAGATTATTTAAAGATATTTTCTAATTAATGATATTGGAGCCCCTTCCATAACCAGACTTTAGTCTACTTCTTCTTAGAGTAGTTATGAGATATATTGAATAGAACAAAATTTCTCAATTGACCTTCATAAACAGCAAAATTAGAGATAAAATTGGCAAATAAAGCACCAAAGTACGTATATCGAGGGTACTTTGTTGCAGTGTAAAGAGTTTTAACTATATAAATTAATTAAAATATATTCATATTACGTTGTTTACAATTAGTCATTAGTGGTATCTTTTCTAACTTTATTAAAAATGTTAGTTATTTAGATTTGTCATATTGATTACACTACTTATCACAATATCAATTTATAGGATATTTAGTTCTGCACAAAATATGTTTTAGGTAGTATCTCTACACAAAATGAAACGTGTAGAAATATTATAAAAACTGAATCAATTTTATTTTATCGAATTCCAACTTTTTTGTCAAGATTATTGTAAGAACGATTGACAATGACATGGGTTTAAATCTCCACTACGACTGTGTGTATGACGCCATGTAGAAAAGGGATTGAATAGCTTATTATCTCTGGATACTATATTGTAAATAAAATCTGAAAATACCTACATGTTTAAAAATAATTTTTTATTCGACGACTAATTAGATAAAAAATAACTTCTTCAACAATACTTCATACTTTTATGTTTTTGAAGAGCTCATTTTTCTGTTAATAATTCGAGCACATATATTTGCTCATAGACGTACATGTGTTGTTTTAAGTTCAAAAGCCGGCTCGTTTTAAGAAATTGACTGGCATCCGTGAGGGATATGTTGTAACTTAAAAAGACTTACCTCTTATATCATGTCCATTAACAGTTCTTTATGGTTTTCGGCACACACTTGCAGCATTAATAATCCTTCTACAGTATCCCCTGCTGCTTGTGCAGTCAGATATGTATATTTTATTATTTGACACTTTACATGTTTAAAATAAAAAATCAGTAGATTCCCTAGATAAACGAAACTAAATACACAATGGGCGAAACATTTTATTATTAATAATTAAATAATGATTGCTAAGAATTAGTTAGGTTACAAAATAAAATAGTTACCTATGTATAAATAAACAAGTTCATTATTGATTGATGTCTCCAAATTATTAATTTTGTGTATTGTGTTTTAAAATTTGTGTTAATAAATTTATGTGTAAAATATTCGTATTTTTTTCTTAAACCTCTTTTTCTCGATATTTTAGAAAATCTGCCAATACAGCGCTTCTACTCGCATAACGTGGTGTGGATCTAAAATATATTAAAATAAAAAAAAAGTTGAAAAATTATTTAACTATTTTCGTATAAAAATAAAACATATCCTTGGTAATAATTAAATTTATTCCAAATTATTGTTTTGCATTCTCCTTAATGTTCTTGATTAAAACAATTTGCGTATTTTTTTTGTAACATCAGAAAAGGCCTCAGAAAATGTAGAAATATGATTTGCATACATAAAAATTTTTTCATTATAAAGTAACCCGTTTAATTTAATAATAATTAAGATGAATGTATATAACAGTTTTATGTTTTAAATTTCGCACAGATAAAGATACTTGCCTTTCAGAGTCACGAGAAAAGAAAAAAATTCCAATGTTCCAGTAAATCTTTTATTTTTACAGCTTTTGTAACAAGTGTGACCCGCTTTTTTCTTTGCTGCTTCCATCACGCCACATTAAAAACAAACAATAATAAATAAATTGCATAAGTAGGCTAGTAAGTGTAAAGCTGGCCATAAAATTATGGGCTATTTGTTGATATGTCATAAATTTACATAAATATATAAAATAATACATATGTAGATTGGTACTTTATTTTGTCAGTTATAATAGTTTGGCAAATGGTAATTTTATATTTTGTACGAGTTGGAAAGAATTTAGTTACTTTTTTATGATTTTATTTGTATTAACGTAAATATTAAATAACACAGAAACCATGTCAATATTTAGTACAAACTTCTTTAAAAGAGTAAATTTCTTTCATTTTAAAATGGTTTAGAGACTCAACAATAATGAATAATTCGATAAATTAAAAGTATTGAGAGCAAAAAAAGATAATGTCCGTGCAAGCAGTACATATTTTGTATCTGTTGTAGGTGATGTTACAAAATTATAAGAAAATTCTACACTAAGTCCTTTTAAATTAATATTTTCCCTTGTCTGTTTGAATCCACCCGTAATTTAAGCATAAGAAAAATGTTGAATAGTTTAACTTTAACTTAAGCCACCTCCTGAAAATGGTTATATTTTTAGTCCCCAAACTTCAAATAGATTCCACATACAAAACGATTCTAAACACATGATACCCATCAGTGAAACATGTCATGTAACCATTAAAGACATTGACACCGGACATATGACAAAGCATTTAGATAATTAAAATAGCAGTTAAAAATAATTTATTTTAATAACAATATTAGCAAACTATGTATCTCAAGTACAGTGACTTTAATTGAATAAATTAGAGATTGCTGAGTTGTTGAAAAATGTTTATTTGTAACTGCTTTGAATACATAATTTGATTTTATCTGATATTATTTTAAAAAACAGTTGTATTAAAGTAAAATTTTATCAGTTACGGAACTGTACCAGTTTTATGAGCATGTATTATATAAGTAAACATTATTTCCCGAACTAAGATTAATTTAACACATTTTTTTCTTCTATAGATCTTAGTGTGGAACGCAATAAGTGATTGCAATTTACTCTGAAAGATCTAATGGTTTTGAGGCCATGGAAATAACGTTACATGATCCTCATTTAACTACATCAACGTAAACAGTAAGATATAAAAGGAAATACAATGGAATTAACACATTACACTAATAGAACACCCAGGAAGAGCGGTGTAGCGTTCAAAAGCAAACTCTATATAACAATATTAAACTACTCACCCCTCTACAACCATCATGAGTCTATAAACAAAAACTGGAACAATCGCTGAATGTCACACGATGTGCTCATTCACCTAGTCTGTTCTTTCGTTACAGCATTGTAGTAGCCTCAGATCCTGATGATGTGCTAGCAGGGTCAGCAACTGCCTTGAATGGTACGAATATTGTTCAAAACATTGTATTTCTAGTATACCGACGTCATTGAGACCGCCAGTTGCTTTGGTTGTAGCAAACCTGTGTTCTAGGGTCAGCATCCTCAAATGATCCAGATCCATCTACGTCTCTACATTGTCTAGTAATGATACTACGATTCAAACGGTCGAAAGTTTGTCAAAGGGAATACCCAATGACTTCTGAAGTCATTGGGAATACCCAATAATCTAGTGTTGAAAAGTTAGCGCGCTCACGACTTCCTAGTATTTTTTTGGGAACACAACTTAAGAGGTATGAAAACAGAACTGAAAAAATTGAAAGGATCCACAGAGAAACACAAAGAAATGTTTTGCTATATACGTTTTACTACTAAATTTATATTTATATCTCCTAATATTTTGTTAAAACTATAATCATATCAACAATGTGATTATTTTTTAACAATTTCAATAAAATTTTACAACTTTTTTCGGAGTTTTGCTTATTATTATTAGTACCTAGTATCTATTTTATTGACAAAGTTAGTGTAACATAATTTAGAATGTGGTGCCTAATAATTATAGGTTAAGCCACACATACATAATGTTTCTAATATGTTATAAAATATTTTAAGTATTATAATGCCAAGCAAAGGACTTTAGTGTCAATCTACTGTATGAAATGTAAATTATATCTGATGAGATTATAATGACTATCTTTTGAAAATATCAGCAAGGCAGGCTCATATCGGCCTTTCCACCCCATTTCCTCGCAAAGCGTTTTCCTTTTAGCTTAGGTGCGATCGTAAGCACAGAAGACCCGTTAGAAAAGGATACTCCAAATGTTAATCGCATACTAATTGCGCCTTTGTTTTTACAAAGAATTCAAGACTTCAGAGATCAAGTCTATAATTATTCATTTGATCTTTAACTAAATCTAAGCGTAGCTCAGTTTGATTTGATATAATTAAGCCAATTTTTGTAAGATTATCATAAAATTATAGTTAAGTGGCGAAGAAATAAATACCTAATATGATTTTCTCTGCAGATAAGATACCAAAACTTTACATGTAAATCTTTCAACCATGTATTCGTTACTTAAAAATAAGACAGAAGTTTCTATAAATGTATGTCTAAAATCGCACCCTAAAAAAGCTTGAGGAACCCAGAAGTGGCACCTAAACACTACTGTTTCTGAATTATTTCAGAAACATCAAAGCATTTTTTTTTAAATTTGACGTATACAATTAAATAATAGAGATGCTTAAAGTACTATAATTTTGTCCAATTCAGTTAATTCTAAGTACATTTGCTGGTTCCCATAAATAGCATTTTTTATTAGGAATCGTTGCTGCATTGTCAGAGCGTAAAAAATCCTCAATATGTAAATAGAATGATTCTATATCTGATTTCCCCTTTTAACTATTTTTGGAGAAATATAAGAAATTTGTAACTCTACATTCAATAAATTATCATATATAATATTAGTGAAATATTGATTATCGATAATCATAAAGTGATACACGAAACATATCAAATATTAATTATTTGACTTGTTGAGTGCAACAACTTACATGATTATTGATAATCAACATTCCAAGAGTTGCATTCATTAGATTATATCACGAATTAATAAAATAAAAACATTGAAAAAATTACAAGAAATTTGAATGATTATATTTCTTTCAATTGTTGCCTAGCAACGTCAATCATTTTACACAGAAATGTATTAAATGTGCATTAGATCTACCAATTCCAACACGCTTGATTATCATTTATTAGTCGAATGCATGGGTGCATGATTATCACCAAGGAAATGAGATGGTTACACCTTTTTTTAACACGTTTTTATTAGCTTCACTTGTATGTTTGTTTGTTTGTTTGTAACCGACTCTTTGGACTCGATTTTGACCCACTTTAAACGGACAGATTTAATTGAAACTTTGTACACTTACGAAGAACCGGTAACAATACAATAATTTGATAAGTTTATATCATTGTCCTGATCAGGATCGCCAGAATTAAATAATTTCCTTTCCTCACGTATCCTCTGCGTGAGAGCAAGTGGCGTATTACTGTTAGTACATTCCTTGATTCACAGTTCGTTCGATGGCCGAGCGGGCTAAAGCACAAGTCTTAGTCGACGCGAAACGATGGACTCCTCGGGCGTGAGTTCAAATCTCGTCTATGGCTGAAAAAAATATATTTTTTTTTTCAGAAGTATCTGTTGGATCGTAATATGTTATAATATCAGCATCAATAAGTAATATAAATATAGTTTAAAAAAACTAAAAAACACGCTTTCATAGCACATCAAACTAAAAAGTGAAAAATAATTATTTATATAAACTGAAAACAATAATGAACGAAAAATACTAGTATTATTGTGAAAAAAAGCGTGGGGCGCTTTGTGCCATATTTTTTCATATATCGAGCAACCCACGCTTTTTTCACAATAATACTAGTATTTTTCGTTCATTATTGTTTTCAGTTTATATTAATAATTATTTTTCACTTTTTTAGTTTGATGTGCTTTAAAAGCGTGTTTTTTAGTTTTTTTAAACTATATTTATTAATAACCAAATAATTAAAATTGTTTTACTGTTTTACTGGTATTTGCACATTTATTTTGCAAAACATGATCTTTGCATGAGATGGATGCAAAACTTGGTTTTGATTCCTTTAACTGTAATTATTTTCTAATTAATTAATTAATTAAACACCATAGGTAATACAACCCTCTGTATTCCTGAAGCTACCTCAAGGTACCTTGTGTGGGAGAGGGCAAAACATTTAGAGACAATGGACATACACCCAATTTTTAAAATCAGGAACAAAGGATCATTCCAAAAATTTTATAATATACAGGGTATCCCATTTAAAAAAATATATTATATTTTTGTATCTCCTGAAATCTGCACGCTACTGTACTTTAACAAAATTTTAACAAAACTCAGTCATAACCACACCACATTTATTTAAAACTTTTTTTTTCTATAGGCAATAATAACGATGATAAGGGGTGGATAGTTTATAATGAATAACCCTATACATATACAGTTGAATCATTTAATATGTTTATTTTCCTAATGTTACTTTTTTGTTATCACATACCTATATTTAAACTTTATTTAAATATAAAATGTCCAGTAAGTTTAATCGTGACCAGTGCCCTCCCGGTTGATACATTCATAAGAGAATTTCAAGGAATAAATGTGGATTATCTCACTCATGTGGAAAGCACATAAAGCAATCTAAAAATTGTAATACTGTCCTATCCTCAATATTCCTCAATCGTAGTCTGGTGCACTCGTCAGAATACTGAATTTTCCTCAGATCGAACTTTATATACAGGGTGTCCCAACCAAAAGTAGGCACCCTGAATAACTTTGGAGATCAATTTTTTTTTTTTGAAAAATTGGTGAAACACGTCGACCTTGTTTCCAAGGGGGACATATTTTAATGTAATACTTGTATACCTATCATCATCCCTCTACCGTACACGGTCACCCCCTAAAAAAAATTCAAATGGCAAAGGGGGTCGAGTAATACATCTGTTAAAAGGTCTTTCAATTCTCTACATAACTGTGTGTTTTTTAAACATTTATCGATTCGTTCCTGAGAAATAATTGTTTCATTATTTTAGGTTCGGGAAATAAAAATAAAAGAAGCAGTTAAAATTATCGTATGTACTGTCCAAAATGACCTCCATCGACTTCCATACAGTAGTATAATCTGTCTTGAAATTCTGTACGAACATTTCTGAACACATCTGAAGTCAATAAACGGCATTCTCGAACAATTCTTTCACGTAACTCTTCCAGAGATGCGGGTTTTGTTGCAAATACCTTCGATTTCAAATGTCACCACAGAAAGAAATCGAAGGGAGTTAAATCCGGTGACCTAGCGGGCCACTCCACAGGACCTCTTCTTCCAATCCATCGATCAGGAAACCGGTTATTCAAAAATTGACGGACTGCTATAGCAAAATGTGGGGTGCCCCATTCTGTTGAAAAAACAGTTCGCTCTCTAAAATATTATCGTCTTCTTCGAGGATTTGGGTAATCATTGGGTCGATGTTATTTTCTAACACATCGAGGTACATTTCGCCATTTAAATTGTCAGGAATAAGAAACGGCCTGAAAATGTGATCCCCTAAGATGCCAGCCCAAACATTTAACTTCTGAGGCCTTTGGGTATGAATTTCTATGAACAAATGTGGATTGGTTTCACTCCAATACCTACAATTGTGAATTGCGCCTCTTTACCTCCCCATTTAACTGAAATGTCGATTCATCAGAAAAACACATATTGTACAGTAGATTGGCATTACCGTTTAATTGTTCACTAAAAATCTATTTGCCACATTATTTATTCAATCAAATAAACAAAGATCTATTTCTTGTAGAAGTTAAACCGTGCATATCGAAATTATGTAGCAACTTTTGCCTAAAATAGAAAGCCTTGAGTTTCCGAGGCTGTAAATCTGAAGTTATGTAACACTTATTTTTATCTACAAAAGGCTATCTCGTCGTTGAGCCTCAATACCTGCATTGTTTTTCTGTATGCTCATCAATATTTTGTCCAGTATCAATTTCGAATGCCCTAAAGACAAGTTTAACTTCGTAGAAAAAATATTAACATATCAGAAAAGTCCACCATAATGTTGTCGCAAAAATTTTTGTCCACACATTATTTAATATACATTTTGTATCTTTGAGTTATATTGAGATGAGGTACAAAAACATATTGTGGTGATTTTTATTTCGTGAATTGTGCAGCTGGAAATGTTCTTAGTCCTGGGTAAATGTGGCTTGAGTGGTGGTTACTCTTTATATTATCAATGTAGTAGATTGTCCAGTTTTCAGTTTTTTTATGACCTTAAAATTTTTCTGCTAAATTGAATTAATGAACAAAATACCAAAATTGTGTGTCTATCGTCAGTCACTGAATAAATGAACGAATATTGTTTCGGAGTCTTTACATTAACTTGTGCGACATGCAACTGGTGTTAAAGCAGTACTGTTAAATAATAAAGAATTTTTTTAAGTCAATGTTTAAATAATAACAATTTTTTAGAATAGTCTTTTTGGCTTTCAGGTTAAATTTTTCACTGTACTAAATCTGTATTTTTACTTGCACAATAGTTTCAGCTTAAGTTTTCAATTTTGGGAAGGATATTCTTCTCCTCCGTCTGCATCTCTTGCAATTGCTGATCTTTTTTCCATTGGTTTTGGTTTCATAGCCGTTTTTTAGAAACTTACTCTTTTAAATCAAAACATTTTTTTACGTTGCCTTTTTTTCTAAAATTTCCATGGATTTCGTAGAATTCTTTTGAAATTCCTTGGTATTCCGTGAATTTCTTTGGAATTCCTGGAATTCTCAGTTAAAACAGTGGAATTCCGTGGAAGTAGTTCGGAAGTAGAAGTTTAGTGTACAAATTTTTGTCGAGCGGATTAACCCTCGATATTTAGCCAACGTGTTAAAGAAAGATAACAATTTGTTTTCAGTCAATATTATGATTAATAGTGAAATGTAAATCAATGTACCTACTGATTACGTACAAAAAATAATTAAAAATAATTTTCTTCCCAATATTTCTGCGGACATTTTTAATACTGATATTTCACTTTTCTCTAAACTTACTCTAAAAAATATATTATTATGCCATACATCTCCTGAAGAAAAATACTTCCAATTTAGCGTTTTGGGTAACATCAATACTGAAAATATTAAATTGCATCATTTTCTTTATTACGTACATTGCTTTAGAGCAGACTTGAACAATATTTCAATAAATTTTAATAAAAACAGAATTCTTTGAATCCTGAAGTTAATATATTCAGGAAATGTGGAAACATAATAAAGAACGAAGTAAGTTATATTGAGAAAAAATGTTCAGTTTTACAACACAGCATTCCACAAAAAGTGTGTAATAAAATTTTTAATTAAATTCGGTATATTTAAAGAAGCTCAGCTAAGACTGTATATTTAAACGTAAATAGTAATATATTATGTCAGCTTGGTGTTGTGACCTAGAGTAGTAAATAGTACATTTTTAGACACTGAAATGTTCTTCAGTGGTTTAATTAAGTTACATAATATCGGAAATAAGTTTTCTCTGCGAACGACATTTCAAACCAGTAATATGTTGATAACTATTTTATCGAAATTTAAACAGTAAATAACTAAAGAAGCTCAAGAAATTGTGGTAAAAATTATGTAGGTGAATTATCCAGACCTTTAAATATGCGGCTCGCTGAACACAAGAATCATGCCAGGAAATGAGAATTTAAGTTGTCAAAAAAATTTTGAGCATGCGTGGATTAACAACCATATTATTGTTGGGATTTTGTTAAATTTTTGGAAAAGCAAGTAGTACCACAAGAAGAATACTTAAAGCATCCACTAATATGTTATGTGATAAATGTGTATTTAATAAACTGCTGGTGCAAGTGCAAAAGGGCATAAGTAGTTTTTGTTGCAAAATGAGTTCTTTTCACGGCTCGACTCCAAAAGCAGTGCTTTATGTTTCTACAAGAGGATATAGGTTAGGTTAGGTTTGTTGTGAGTGGGTCTCAGTAGACCCTCCACTGCGGCCATCAGCAGGCCTATTGTGGCTCACGCCTAATTATATTTCACCCAATAAGTTCAGTCTCTTAATGACACTGATAACTTTATTGGGTGAGAATATGTCCAGATCCTCTGGCAGCAGTTGCCCTTTGCCAAATATTGAGAATCGGATCCTCTCCATAGCGGGACAGGTGCATAAGATGTGGTCTGCCTTCTCATCATCCTCCAGGCATAGACGGTACCCGGCGTTTTCCGCTAGGCCGAATTTATGCAGATGATAGTTTAGTCGGCAGTGCCCGGTATATAGGCCTGTTAGAGTTTTCTGGTTTACCCTGTTTAACTCTAAAAGTTTCTTAACTCTTGATTTCAAAGGGTATTTTATAAACGCCTTCGAATGAACTAATCCTGGTAACTCTGGCCAATACTGGAGAGTTTTCCTACAAGAGGATATAAGTGTTTATCTCTTATTCTTTGACTACAAAATTACTGTCTAAGGGAATATCTTGAAAAGTTTGCACAAGCATATTACCAAGCAAATATGAACACATTTTAGTGCTTAAAGATATATGTGTAAGTAGTAAGAAGTAGTAGGGCTTAACATAATATATTTATTTTCTTTGCAGTTTCACCCACCTGATAAAACAATCTACTTGTTTCTTTAGGTATTTATCATAAAGCCAGTTTCCTGTAGTCCATTTCTTTCCTTTATAAAATATTATATGAACTCCTTTTTATTTTCTTATATCTAATATAAGGAAGTATAGTAATCGTGATTTTTTTTCGACCTCGAGACTTTGATTGATATATACGTGTTGAACCCTCCTGAATTCATTCTGACGATTTTCCGAATGATGTCTGTCGGTGCATGTTTGTGGATATGTGTGTGTGTGTGTGTGTGTATGTGTGTATCTGCGATAACTCAAAAAATAGTAATAGGAGACTCCCAAATATAGCAGTTAAGATTTTCAACAACATTTTAGGTGACACATTAAATTTGGTGAATGTGGTACCACCAGATAGACATAATGAATGAAAGAAGAAAAAAGGTACAATTTTAGGGAAACAATTTAAAAATTTTATTGCATTTCTGGATGAATCTCGATGAATTATCATGAAAAAAACATAACTTTATGGAAAAAAATCGGTTTGTATGTCTATAGTATCGCGATAGCAGTCAGTTTTAGAGATAAAGCTTTCAGATTTGGTACACGTGTTCTAAAGGCCAAAGACAATGACAAATTCGGTGACGCAAAATTGGCCAGCTGAAAGGAGGTCCACGGGACCCAAACTTTTTTATTTGCCTTTACAAAAAAATATATTCTTGATGGAAGATTATAAATAATGTCTACAATATCAAGCCAATAAAATATATTTTCCAAGTACTTAAATAAAGCTGATGTAAACTGAAATATTTTACACATTTGACCTCATAAAATGGGGTTAGAATAAATTTAACAGTATGATATTTGAAAGGAATGTAGTTACAGAAATGTCAATATCAATAAGAAGAAATTATTAAAATATATGACATGAATTATTATTGACAGTATCGAATGACGCTGATAATTAATTATTTAAAAATTTTAATGAAACATTTCAAGGTACGCTGTTAAAATTTAATAGAGGTAAGTGAAGAATTAAATAGAATGATTTTCTTGGATCAAGATGATATATACTGGTATAAGAAAGTTATGTGCTGGCCACATCAGATATTTTATTTAAAATTTAGGATGAAGATGAAAACTCTTCGTACACTGTTATGCAATCATGTTGATACAATGATCAGTCGTTAAGAATTGTGGTAACTTTCAGGAAGGGTTGTTCATTTATTTATCTTTTGTTTTATGGAAAATTGAATGAAACGTGTAAAATAATTTTGATAGAAATACCGTTTTTGAGTAAATCATATTTGAAATATAGATCTAAGCAGTTGCCATTAGAAAGCTAGAAACGATTACTATAAAACTAAACCTAAATCCTGAAGTGGATTGAAACCTATGATGTGAAGATCACTGGCGTGGATTTGCACAAAACACTCAATGAGGATTGCGCTCACCAATTTGACATAATCTTGAGATGATTAAAACTAACGATATGCTATCAGTGTTTCCTGTTTATACCTAAATTCTTATTACGGTTCGGTGAATCGTTACTCACTAACCAATAGTGGAATTGCCCTTGTCACTATTTATACTATTTTTATACTTTGCAATTTCCAAGTTTTCTAATGCATTCAGCTACATAATATTTGTTACATTCCTAATTAATCTCAAATTGCTAGCTACTATCTCTCTACTACTAGCTACTACTTACTATCTACCTATAAGTATAAATTAATGCACTAAAAACAATATGTATACACTAATGCAAGTACGAATTAAGTAATAACATTCCCATTTTATTTGTATTATATGGGAAAAAATAATGTTGGTAAACACATCCAGGGTACTCAAACAAACCTACTCTAGGATTAGGTATACATACCTTGATCACTAAAAAATGATATATAAAATGTAGATTATACTTTTCTATTTTTCAATAAATTTGATTTGATTTATTTTGTGATTATTCATAAACGCATGTTGGGCAACACTAGACCTCTCTTACCATATTTGAGATGAGTCACATGCTCCTTGAATCTAGTTTGAATTGTTCGGCTTGTTTGCCCAACATACTATTGATTACAGCCTTTACAGCTGATTTCGCAAATTTTGTTCCTTTAAAAAATCTCACCAATACCACGGGTGATTCGTTGGAATCGATACAAATTTCGTATTTTCTCTTTCATTTCGAAAAGTCGAGGGATTTCGAAGTGTCTGTTTAAATTTACTTTTCCTAATTATTTCATCAACTAAATTTACAGAATATCTATTACTTACAGCTATATCCTTAGTCAATGTCGTTTTTTTTGAAAACTTCTGTTTATTTGGGAGAAATTCTAATTTATTGTCACTATTTCTAATTATTATTGAAACATCTAAAAATGGTTGTTCTTTTGCTTCTCTTTCGAATCTGTTCATGAAAAGATTAGCAATGAATGGTGACAAAGAGTTGCCCATTGCAATACAAAATTTTAAATTTTCCTGTTCATGTAAAATAATTTAGGTATAAATACAATACATTGTCAGCATAAGATTAGATTTAATCATTGGCGAAACGCGCCGAGTGTATCTTGTTTTATGAAAAATCACGTTAGTGTTAAATCCAAAAAAAAAAAAATTAAAACATATTTATTGTTTATTATTATTAAGAACTTTTAGTTTACAATTTATAATTATGCATAAGAAATATTTTGTACTTTCCGTATACACGAGTCAATTTAGCTGCTCCGTTGTATATTAATTTTATAGCTCCACATTACGTGCTAGTTGAATATTCTTCCTCTTGCCTATATGTTTTAATATAAAGACAGAAATATGACTTAAAGTAATTGTATACCTTATCATATGGTTATGGGTCTCTCACCCCTTGTAACATATTTTTTAAAAATTGTCAAAGGGAGATCCTAGGCTTTCCACATCACATAATATTCACATGTGCGTAGAGGGTGAGATGCGGAATACAGTGAACCAATATGAAGCACGATTTATTCAAGTTATTATGATTGCTGTAGTCATTCAGAACATGTTTCAAATATTTGACGGAAGTGCGTTGTAAAATAGACTTCCATTAGTGAAATTCTGTCAGTGTATTTTTATTGTAATTCCTCGGATTCTCCCCAAAATCTGCTGAATAATGTAAAAAGATGTATGCAGTTCAGCTAGAGAATATATTAGTAAAATGAAGGAAACCTGATTATTCCAGAAAAGTTAACTGCTTAGATTTTGCGCGCCCTCAAAGTCGAGTGTTTTAACGCGAAAAATCACGTAAATTTGCAGTCATTTGTAAAATTTAAAATCATGACATTTTAAATATTGAACACATCCATGCTACTACTACGCGATCTTTTTTGATATCAAACAAACATTATACAAAGTACCTACATGTAAGGATTTTAAAAATATTAACGGAAAATTCCGCTACAGATTGTGTGGCATTGCGAAATAAAGGGTAGGAAAATCTACTCCAAATTGTAGTAATAGTTTTAATTTTTACTCTATTTTATTTTATCTATACTCTATTCACTTTAACTTTGCAGTGTTAGTCAGGATAGAAAACAAAATGCGCGCTGATTCTTAGTGCAGCCGACACGCAGGTGTACAAAAGTGTAAAGTTCCCATAGCGGTTCATATTCATGTTTATTTTATTTCCTAAGCATCGATCGTATTTGACGTTTCACTCACTTAAGTCCACTGCAAAGTTAAAGTCAATAGAGTTTAGAGATGTACGTATGCAAGCAATAAATCACAATCAGAATTGTTTACCATCAAGTCGTTGCTTTTTCGTCATGCAATTACATACGTATCATTTCATTTCATTCCAAAATACCGCCCAGTCCAGAAAATCCATTACCCAACACTGCGATTTTATTACATTAATAATGTGAGTGCTATGAATGGTGATTTTTATAAACCTGATTTTGTTATATCAATCTTAAATAGTTGAGCGTTGCTTGAACTAATTGAGTCATTTCGCGGTAAGTTTTAATATTGCATAACATTACAGGGAAGCTTTATTTATAACTAAAGCTGGCAAGTCAGGCGGCTATTCAGTGGTGCAACAACAGGTAGATACTTGGTGAGGCAATGACCGGCCGGCGAACAAATCGACGCGAGGCGCGAGACTGATATTCCCCAACCACCACAGCCGATTCTTACACGTTGGGGAACATGGTTGAAGGTAGCTAATTATTATATATGAATATTTTTTACAAGAAATATAAGCTGTGATACTACAATTCAATCCTGACAAGGTTGCAGCTATTAAGGAAATCCAGACAAAATTCGAAGATATTTCCGTTGAAACAGCTTTAAAAACTATTCACAAGTATTAAAAAGAATTACATGACGTCATACAAAACTTACAAAACAGTCCGTTGTCCGTTAGCAGTTTCACTGCAAATAGTGGCGAAGGAAATCAACTGCTACACTCTATAGGTGACGCAATAAATGGGACCGTTAGAGAAAAGTTCGCACCTGGGTTAAAGCAAGACACCGGTTTTACCAGACTAAGACAAATTAGTGATGGTACTGACGGTGCAACCCAAGATCCGTTAAGTGCGTTCAAAGACTATTTCAAGTATGCCTGTATTACATCAATATATGTTGACAGTAGTTCTCAAAATATAACCATGTTGTTGTCTCTATTTGCATCGTAGTTTATAGTAAAAGTCCATACAATCGTATTATTTATGACAACACTTTTTTTCATGTGTTGTAATTATGTTTTTAATTTTTGTGTATGTGTATGTGTTTGTGTATGTTTTTAAATATGATAAAATAGGTATATATGTATTGAAGGGTAGGACTATTATTAAATCAGTTTATTATAATAATAAATTTAAAAAAAGTGTAAAATAGTATATATGTAATATTTACTGTTTCTATATATCATCCATTACGTATTTTTAACAGACTTTTAATAGACACTTAACAATTTAATTATTGGTACCGATTTAATTTGTATGTATGAGCTGTATTCATGATCAATTCCGTATACAACGTAATGAGCGCTCATTACCATCGACGACATTTGGCTTAAGGGCAAATCGAGGCAGCGAAGAAATTATGAGAAGACGGTAGATGATTAACATTCAGAAGACATTATAAGTCCTCTGGGGGCCTAAGACAGTGACCCTTTTGATGCTCCCACTTGTGTCTCTATTCTCTTGATATTACAAAGTAGACGCTTCAAATTATTGTCCCTCTTAGCAATCCCTTAGGGCGTCAGTCTGAATTTACCAAATTGTTGTTTATTATACCGGTTATAGTTTTTTTATGAATTGTATAGAATAAAATGGCTTAAATATTTTAGATATTTTTTTGAGGACGCGTGGGAAGGAAATTTAATTCGCTCTTTTTTTTTTTGTTAATAATTGCACTATAATTGCTGTGACTGTTACGGCTTAATATACAGAGTGAGCCAAAATTCTGGAATATCCAAATATATAAAATTTTTACAAGTTGACCAAATAACATAAAATATAGTTTATCCCCAAACAGAAACAAAAGAAAGGAGTGTAAGCATAGATGATAGAAAAAAGATTGGAAAAACAGATGAATAGTGGATTCCAGCCCCCTGAGAAGTACTAGAAGAATGAAAGATGATATATGTCGGCCTAAGGGTTTTCATTTTTGTATTGTAACTGGAGGGAATTATTTGTTAAATGCAAATTTTCTTTTTGGTGAGTCAATATTTTTTGCTGCTACTACTATAAACACTATTATTTAATCCAATGTCATCTTGCATCTAGTTGAAGAAGTTGTTTTAAATAGCTTTGGAGGTAGAACGTATTTGAAGGGACGCGTGTTTAACTTATTATACATATATCTAAAACTTATTCCTATGTTATCATATTTAGGTTTGAAATGCTTATATAATACCCAATAATTATTAATTTATCATTTTTTCTAGAAATCCATACATAAGAAGCAAATAAAAGTCAGATTTTTTAACCTATTAGCCTTAACACATATACGCCCGGTACATTGTGTGCCAGTTAATTACACTTGCACTTTTAAAATGCGAGTTTTTTTAATATTTGTATTTATTTTTGAAGTAGTGATAGTAAGAAATAATTTATTTTTTTGTTAACTTTTAGCTGACATATTTTATATCAATATTTCATCGATTTTTCTGAAATATATTAGTAAATAGTTGCTAATCAGTTAACTAGTACAGAAAGTACCAGCCTTTATAGACCAGTAAAATTAAGGGTTTTTCAAAACGATAATTTCCAACCATTCCCGACCAATACCATTCGATTCAGTATATTTTTGAATTCTCATGGTCAATTTTGCCGTACGTTATATGAGCAAGAATTTAATTTATAAACAATTAAAGTTGTGAAAATGATGAAAATCGATGTTTCTGAATGTTCAACTTCAAACGTTGCGAAAACGGCAACAGATAGAGAAAAATTACTCAGAACATTTTTTATAGAGAGTTAAATTCCCTTTAAAAAAGTCCACGACGGCATATCTCTACGATGAATAGTTAAGGCGTTACAATGAGTTAAATATTTATTATTTTTCTGCTGTATATCAGTCAGCTGTACAAGTAACGCGCATGCGCGATTAACAGACTCGTATGCCGCGTAATGGCCGCCTGCGCAGAACATTTGAAGGTAGACTTGCTGTAAATCTTTCATAATTTTCTTATTTTTACAACGTTAGCAAATGTATTTATCACTTTTTTGGTCTAGATATAATTATTATATACTTTTATGTATACTCAAAGACCTGGAAAATTATTATTAAGTTATAAGATAAATTATTATTAAGTTATGAGCTGTTTGATGCTAATAGTCGTCGCAGTTATACAGTGTACTGGTTGTGAGCAATTTTTACATTATCATTATGGTTGTGTTGTTGATTAATATAAAATAATCCGATCAAAAATGTCGCTAGAAGAAAATTGTTTTATATGTGAACGAACTCTGCAAATGGGCAAGACTGTAACAGTAAAACAAAAGGGAATCGAATCGTTTACAGAAAACAGCATGAAACGTGAGGATAAGAAATGGAATCAAATAGAAAATGTTAATGAAGTTATTGTTCATGATAAGTGTAGAAAAGCGTATTCCTCAAAAGATAATTTGAGCCTGGCTCTGGAATTCCAAAAGAGCGATACCCACGTCGTTTAAGTCTGCCGCAATTTAATTTCGAAGAAAATTGTTTCTTATGTGGAAAAAAGTGGATACGCGTTGCGTATACAGCTGACCAGTACGCAGTAGAAAAATAATAAACATTTAACTCATTGTAACGCCTTAACTATTCACTGCAGAGATATGCCGTCGCAGACTTTTTTTGAAGGGAATTTAACGCTCTATAAAAAATGTTCTGAGCAATTTTTCTCTATCTGTTGCCGTTTTCGCAGCGTTTGAAATTGAATATTTAGAAACATCGATTTTCATCATTTTCACAACTTTAATTGTTTATAAATTAAATTCTTGCTCATATAAAGTACGGCAAAATTGACCATGAGAATTCAAAAAAAAAACTGAATCGAATGGTATTGGTCGGGAATGGTTGGAAATTATCGTGAAAGTGGGCCTGATTTTTGCTTAATTTGATTGGTCTATTAGCAATATTCTCAAAAATTTGCTGTTTTTAAATTTGCCTAATTCTGAATAGTATATGTGTCACTGTTTTCGTCAATTATCGAGGTCGTTATTGGCTGTAGGTAGAGCTGATTTATAAACATTGAAGCGGCATGGGGGTGGAAGTCACCTATCGCTGCTGAAGCACATGTAGAAGATTCCGCAGAGAATCATTGGAGAAAAAATTATAATAACACCACATTGTGTATACAATCATTGGCATTATATAGGGTGTTTCCATTTTAATAAGCAGGATCTCACCAGCATATAGAGAAGGTCATTTTAAGCAAAATAATCTCAGTGAACATACTCTTCAAACTTCCTCGTTTTCAAGATATAGGTTGTTGAAGTTTCTAAAAAAATCTTTTTTTTCCGATTATCTTGTGAATGGAAAGAAATAATAATTTTATTTTTTTGCATGGAATAAATATTTGTTGAATTGTTTTCTACAAACGTGCCAATTTTTACGTTGATAGATTCACCAGTGGCGTACTTACTGTGGGTGTATTTTACTATCTTCTTAGAAAAATAATGACGCGCCAATGTCTTAATGGCAATATTCTACCATTGATCCTCAGATATTTTAAGAAGAAAAACTATTCTTTATTTTTTTTCGTAGGTTGTACGGTTTTCGAGTAAAATTTAATAGCTTTAATGTATCTGCTACGATAGACGATATTAGAGTAGGCTATGGGTCCTTTTTTTGGACGAAATTAAAATGGCTGAAAGAGAAACTCGATACGAAACTAGGGTAAAATTGTTGAATTTGGCCCACGCTATACACTACAATAATAAATAAGGTCACTCTTAATCATTTGTTAACGAGAACTTAAGGTAACATCAAATTTGAAAATTTGAAAATGAAACATCTTAACTGAACAAAACATAAATCAAATTGCTGGTTTCTAAACTAAAGAAGATGTTCAAAGTGAGACCCATTTTCTTGAATACAAACTCGGCATATCTTTATAATGGACTACCGAACTATCAATAATTGATTTCTTCGTATTTCATTATAGGCGGCTTCTATTCTCTCAATTAGTTCTTTCCTGCTGCCAACTGGGGTAGAATAAACTTTTTCTTTTATAAAAGCCAAAGAAAAAAAATCGAGAGGAGTGAGATATGGAGAATGGGGCGGTCATGAAACTGGTCCGCCATGTTCGATCCATCGATTCGGATAAGTTGCATTAAGTCATTCTCAAACCATTCGTCTGTAATGAGTCGGACAATTGTCAAGCTGAAACCAAGCATTTCGTCTTGAACCGAGATTAAAATTATCCCACATATTTGCATGCGTTGTTTCAATAAATTCCAGAAATAATGTTAATCTGGGAGGTAATATTGTTTCCCCATAAACTAAACAATATATTTACGCTGAACTCATTCTGGAAATCTCTTGGCCTGATTCTATGTGGATTTTCGTGGTCCCAAACATGCAGGTTGTGAAAATTAACTGCTCCTCTTCTGGTGAAGTAGGATTCATCAGTCCACAATATTTTCTTCAAAAGACTTGGATTATTTCTCACAGAATTCAACATGAAATGACAAACATTTAAACGATGTTCATTATCACCTGGATGTAATCCTTGAACGGGCTGCAAATTATATGCACGGCGCTTGTCTTTTCGTAAAGTTTTCCATACAAAAGTAACAGGAATGCGAAGAATTGTTGAGGCTTTTTAAATACTCATAGATGGGCCCCTATCAAACATTCGAAGAATCGTCCTGTTTCTGTTTCTCACAACATTATTCAAATTTCTGTTTTGCTACTGTCTTCTTGTCAGTCCATTTTCTCTAAAAATCTGATTTACTCTCCGAAAAACGCCTAGATGTGGATATCTTATATTCGGAAATCGCTGTATTCCGCTGCAGCTTCAGTAGAATTTCCGTCGCATAATCCATACACGTGATAAATATTTGCATACTCTTCATTGGTAAATCGAAATGGTATTTTAAAAATTAACGCCATACCTAAATAAGTTACAAAAATTGCCAAAGAGTTTTAAACATTATTGAAATAATAACGAAAAAATGCTGTTGACTTCTGTCAAATGATTGACAATCTAAATATTTTGTAGCCAAAGCTAATACTTATGAAATTTTGTTGGAGAATAAATAATTGCAGTGTGCATAGATTTTCCCAATATAATTTCAGTTTTACTCAAAAAAGTGTGCAACCTAGGAAAAAAAATTATTGAACAGTTTTTCTTCTTAAAATATGCGAAAATTCCAAAAATGTTGGAATATTGCCATTAAGACATTGGCGTGTCTTTATTTTTTTTAAGTAAATAGTAAAATGCACCCAGTAAGTACGCCACTGGTGAATCTATCAACGTGAAAATTGGCATGTTTGTAGAAAGTAATTCAAAAAATATTTTCTCCACGCAAAAAATTATTCTTTTTTTTCCATTCACAAGGTAATTGGAATGAACCATTTTTCTTTTAGAAAATTCATCACCCTGTATCTCGAAAACGAAGAGATTTCAAGAGTATGTTCATTGAGAATATTCTCAATGAACATTCGCTTAAAATGACCTTCTCTATATGATGGTGAAGTCCTGCTCATTAAGACGGAAACACACTGTATGACCCCTACGTCACAATTTTAAAAGATTGTTCGCGTTAATCATTTAAATACATTTTCCTCACAAATTGACAATTACTTTAAAGTAAAACTACAGCTCTTTTGTGTACTTTTTCTTTAAAAGTAAGGACACAAAAAATTAAAAATGGCTATTCTACAATTTACATTTCACTTCATAAAATAATAAAATAATTTGCCATTTCAATTTCAATGAATAATAAATTCTGATTTAACTGATGTGATAATATCAGTGATATATGAAGATGAAAACTTAATATATAATACTTAATTTAACCTGTAAGTTAACGGCTGTCTAGTTTCTTGAGCATTCGGAACAAAAGAAATATCTAATTAACTCCCAAGTAGACCAAAATAAAAAATGACTTTAAAAATCCTCTTTCTGATAAAATAAATCCTGTCGTAGTCCTTTTTCAATCTCTGTTTACATGTGAACAAAGCAAAACCAGTGAAATATTAACGTCTTCAGCAGACAGCAATGTATTTTATAAACACAACACCGGTAGTAAAATATAGAAGTCAGTGTATGCAAGGCGAGCCGAAACCATTCAAGTTAAAAGATAAGATTAGCGTAATTTATTTTCAGAAGTCGTCAATTGTGTCTTAAATAGTCCGTTTAGCATTTGGCCGCCATCGTTGACGTGCAATTCTTATTGGGGAGCTTTGTTTAAAGAGCACTTTAAATATAGCCGTGTCTCTGAGTATTTCCCAGGATGGATAAACAATGTAAAAGAAGTTTGCCGCTTGTGCCCTGATGTATACATGTTGATTTTAAATATATACCTACATACATACATACAAATAAAATCCTTAGAGAAGTTACCGTAGGGTTTACCACCTGTTGGCTCATTATCCTCATACACTGTAAAGGTGCGTGATATTCTTTTCTAAATATATCGATAAAAAACTTGTTTCTTTCTCTTTCATTTAAGAATGTATTGTACTGTATACAAATTCTGTTCTACATAAAAATGATTTGCAATATAAGACCAATTTTTATATCATTAATACTTATACCGTCTTTTACAGGAGTAAATACGCAGAACCTTCCAACATTTTAAAAATTTGATTATGGTAGGAATTAAGGCCAAAGACAAAATTGTAAAAATCTTATCTTTTTGTACGACAGTACTTAAATTATTAAGTCTCAAATATCATTATGACATTTTTAAAACCATAAATCAATTGCCATACCTGAAATACTGTCATTCATTGATCATGTACTGTTTTTATATATGTATATTATTTATTATAGCTGATTTTTTTCGTGCTAGAAAATGCAATCATGTTCGCGTGATAATGCTGTTAGTGTTGGTCAGTGGTGCAGTAAGTTATATATTTGGAGCTGTTTATATCCCTCCTTCATCTGAAGTTAGTGTGTACGAGTGTCATACCAGGTGTGTCTAAAATATATTTTCGAATATTATCCTGAGATCAAACTTTCCATTATGGGCGATTATAATTTTCCATTTACAAAATAAAGATGAAGGAATATTAGTTACACAAGGCGAATCAAACACAAGAACTCAGTTATTAAGTGCCTTTTTTAATTATATACGTCTGCATCAGATCAACGAGGTGCTGAATCATTTATTAAGAACTCCAGATTTAGTATTCGTAAATGTTGATAAAATTATATTAAACAAATCAGCTTTCAATATAATAGAACCTGACATTTATCATCTTCCTTTATATATAGAGATAGACTATGAACAAAGTTTTGATAATTTAATTTCAAATAATTATTAGAAATAGCAATTTTGAAATGCAGATTATACAAAAATAAATGACTATTTATCAGAAATTAACTGGCTCGCAATACTAACTAAGAATACTGAGGAGGCATTAATAATTTTTTATGATATTGTTTACACTGCAATAGATATATGTGCCAAAATTATTTACTCAATCAGATAAATATCCTTAATGGTTTCAAATTGGAATGAAGAAAAAGTTGAGAGAAAAAAACAAAGTTTATAATAAATTAGAAAATATAGAAATAGCATTCTTTACGTAATAAATATAGTAACCTCAGATCTGAAATAAAGCTGAGGATTAAACATGATTATGATTCTGTCTTGAACAGTATTCTGATAAGTTTGAATAATAACAATATAACATCTTTTTGGTTTTATGTTAAATCAAAGAGAACCACTGGAGGAATACCTAAAGTAGTTCATTATAATGGAGTAAACTCTACTTGTGGATCAGAAACGGCCCAAATAAATAGTCAAAAGTTATTCCGAACATCAAATATTGCAAAAACATTTAAATAAAATATTAACCTGATGTGTAAATAATAAAATGGAATTAAATATAAATATATGTACCTAAGACGTTAACTTTTTCCAAGGCGAAGTCTCCAATATTATTTAATTATGGCATAGATGGAGTGGATCTTGCTCGTGTAAATTCCATAGATGATTTAGGAGGGACATTTATCAGCGATTTTTGTTTTAATTGATAAGATGTTTGGATTTATCCGTAGGCATTGTGCCGATTTTAAGGATATAAATGCAATTTTAATATTGTATAGAGCATTAGTAGTTAGTGGTGTGGAATACTGTTCAGTAATCTGGAATCTAAAGTACAGGAATAATATAAATAGGATTGAAATTTACAAAACAAATTTGTCAAGTTAATTTTATATAAATTAAATATTAACTATAATGAACTTAATTACGACGACAGAACACATATAATTGGCTTAGTTTCATTAGAAAAAAGAAGATTTACAAACGAGATAACTTTTTCTTCAAGAATATAAACAACATGTACCCTCTGCGGATACAATCATACACCACAAGAAATCAAGAGCTAATGTATATCGAACATCATAACACAACATATTATGTGCAACATTCAATGAAGCATCGTTTACACCAAAGTATAAATTATATATCTGATGATTGACATATTTAATATTACTTTTTACCAGTTGAAAAAATTTTGTAAATACGACTTGCAGTTCTAGATTGGTATTTCTTTATTTATATTTATGCAAAAATTCCGTTAATTAAAATACTGTAAAATTTTTAGTATATTTAGTTTCAATATAATTTTTAAGGTTAGTTAATATAATAATTTACATCAATTTTGTACTATTTGGGTTTGTAACCTGTTATGTACTGAGTAAATAAATAAATAAATAATAATCCACGTTTTCAAATATGAGCTCTATGAACAAGGTAATCAGGGAACTGTCTATAAATAATTTAAATGAGACAAATTAGATAAAGAAGATAAATGAGAAAAATCAGATAAATAAAGCAAACAAAGACAATTTTAGGTGATGCTTCGTTGTCACGATAAACAAGACAAAAAGTGGTTTACCCATCCATCGGAGGGGATAAAAGACGGTCCATTGTCTATAAGATTTTAAACAAGTAAGAGACCACTACTCTTCGGCAAATAAGGTAACAAATAAGGTAAATGATATAAAAGCGATAAACCAGATAATGAGATAAATGAGACAAATGAGACAGAAAGATAAATGAAATAAACAAGATAAACAAAATAAAGAAAATAAATAAAATAATAAATTAGAAAAAGTCTTATTGGGTAAGGATCGTGATTTTGAGAAAAACTACTTCATCAACTTGTCGAAGTGTCGGTATTACCCTCTCTAGGGCAATTAATTATTAGTTTTTCCTGGTCATCATAAAATTATATAAAAGAGGAAACAACCGGAAAACAAAAGAACTAGTGTATATTGATAATGATACGAATTATCAGAAATTATCAACTTTCTCTCATCTGATGACAGCTCGAAATACCTACTGTCTAAATATGCAATACAAAAAAATACACGATACATAGATTTTATAAAAGCTATAAAACTTTGATAAAGGAAACAAATTTGGTTTGCGAAACGTTAAAGAAATAGTTTATTACTTTGTTGTCGTTTTATACTATTTATTTGTCAAAAAACACACTATGACTGTTCGATCTTGTGACCTAAAGTCACTGACACAGAGGCTTATTCTTCCCATGTTACGCTGGGTAACTGTAATTTTTAGATATTCTAGCTTAGAAGAATTATTCATGTGGTACTAAGACCCATGAAAGAATCATTAATTTTTGTAACCAAAATGATGTTGTTTTAATAATTTATTCGTAATAAAAAGCCTCTAATATAATAAATAATTGGACAATCCCAGCGTCACCACAGTTTGTAATTTTATATGTGGAACATCACATTTTAATGGCATTATTATACTAATATAGACTGCAATTATGTATGGTGCCCTTCAAGTAATAACAAAATTCATTTTAGAAGGTTATAAAGCTCTATCGGCGGGGTGTATAATTTGAAGCGTACACCTAGTAAGTTATGCAAATTGAGGCCACGTCGAGAATCTTAAGCGAAAATAAAGTCAATTTTAATTATGTATCTGTGCAAAAACGACTACCTTTTTATATTGCATGTCTCATCATTATACTGGTTTGATGGGAAAGGTGTAGCAGAAAATAAATAGAAATAATGGTGACAAGAAAAGTGAAACCATAATCGTAAGTAAGTATTCATAAATTTTTCTATGATTTTGTTGATATTTGTTTTCCCACCAGTTAATATCTGCATACATATTAAATCATTAATCATTAAACATTAATAAAGACAATATTAACAATTGCAGCAAGACAAGTGGCAATTAGAATCGGTCTTCGCCCACTGCGATTAATTTGAACATTTTACTTTGGTATAGCACAATGTACTTAAATTTGTTCAACTGCATAAAACACCCTGTATATTGAGAGTATTTAAAGTTCTTTGTTGATTCAAATTGTAACAGTTGAATGATCTGGTTTCGTTGTGTTATAATAATACCACTTTATGGTTAATCTAATATTTTCAGTGGCTCCCTTGCAGAATGAATGAGGTTTTCGAGGCAACCACGTCATCCTTTCGATTTTAATTTCCAGCCACAGATCATAGGAGGCCTATAGGTTCATGTTTGTGTTTCTACGAATAAGAACGGACTTCCGAGATTTTGATGAAATTTTAAATATTCAGCGTATGTGCGATAGATAAGAACGAATCCAATTTGAAGCCCTGTGGCACTCCACATAACTCTAGTTCTTTCAAATGTGATTTAAAAAAATAAGTGATATATAATCTAAACGGTAATATTGTAGATTGTAAGTAATATTTCATGATCTACTGAGACAACAACCTTCGTTAGTTTCTTTTTCTCACCTATAATATCTGTAGAATAGAAATATAAATCATGTTAAATGTTAGGTTAACACAAGTTAAATGATTTGTCAATAATAATAATAATAATAAACCAGTCTACCGAAAAGTACATCTTAAACACTTACAATCAACTGTAGACGACGGACTATTACTAAATTTGAGGATAAAAATTACAATTATCAATAAAATAATTGTTGATAACATGCTAGGTGCATAGAGAAATTTTTGACTTAGTCAACAATTTTGTTGAATCATATCTTACCTAGAAGCTATGTGAGAATTCCTATTATAATAAATCATTTTACTTCAAAAATAAAAAATTGCCAGTTAACATATTTAAATTAATTGCTATGGGAGAACTGCTTTTTGATGTTCTATATTTTGCAATTTTAAATAACTCTCAAAAAGCTAGTAGAAAATACCAAAAGCGGATTTTTTATTACTTGTGTATGACTAAAAGTTATCGGTGTGTAAGATTATACGTAATCATCCTGTACTAATAAAACTTGTGTTTTGTTTTGACTTATTCAACGACCACTGTGCAATACCTATTATTTTGTGTACTTATGTAAATCAATAAATTTCAATGTATCTCCCAATCTGTTATTTTTAATGTAACTTAGAAAATTGGAAGCTAACTAAAGTGTTACTTACAATATTACCCATAGAAAAACATCAATTATTTTGGAGGATCAGATCCACTTTCAAATAATTGCTATTATACCCCAATACGCCACGTATAGAACTGTATAGATTGTAGAGATTGAGTAGATTGTTTCTGGGTATAGGACGGACTAAATTCATATTGAAATTTCAAGTGATTTTATATTAGCCCACAGGTAATCTAAAAACAGCTTTTGTTTAGCAATGAAGTGTAAATTAAGTAAATTAGAACAGCCAAAATCCATTATCCTATCTTTTAAGCTTTTAAGTACCAATTTTCGATTACCAGGCTAAGCTCGTGTTCACCTTAGGATAAAAAAGCTCTGGAACTTAAAAGCAACATTACCGAGTAAGAAAACAAACAGGAATGTTGAACAATTTTAATAAACGGTAGCTCTGCTTTGGCGTTTTATTGATTTCATGTTTATAAATATTTTATTAGTAATGTATTATACCTAATGTAATAATAATTATGTATGAAATACTAAGAAACCGATAAATGGATTATTACTAGTCTACAATTTTAATGTAAACTGAAAAACAACTAATTGTAAGAGAAATTCGTAAAACAGTGTTTCGTATATTTATGACATTTGCTACCATGTGCCCTTTAACGGAAAAATTATGTAAAATAAATAAATTTGCTGCAATTATATTTACTTTTCTAGTGTATAACAAATGTTGTACTACAATGTAAAATTATAGATCTAAATACTTAGTTTTGTTTGTTTTATTTGCTTCGGTTTGCTTACTATTAATTAATGAATACTAGTTTTATGTACAGTATCACTTCATCAAACGATTACTTCGTTACCGTAATAATAATAATAATAAAGTAATAAGTGTAACGGATCCACTCCTGCGATTCGTAAAACAGTATGATTAGGGCTGTCAAAAATGTTCCGTGGGACAGTGGCGTACGTGAAATTAACTAATACGAGAAACAATAAACTGTTACAATTTATAACAATGTATGTAAAACTTACCCTCTTCACTAGCTTGCTTATCACAAACTGGAGAAGATGTGTAGCCATTTTGTAGCATCAGGTATGTTTCTATGGTTGTCTCCATGACTGATGTTCGCTTTGGTGAAAATATATTCTAACATTTTGAAAACGACCATTCGACATCTACTGATGTAATACACGCATACGTAAAATAGTCTTTGAACGCACTTAACGGATCTGTGACTGCACCATCACATGTTTGTCTTAATTCGGTAAAACCGGTCTTTATTTAACACACTTGCGAACTTTTCTCATTTGTTGCGTCACCTAAGCGTGTAGCAATAGATTTACTTCGTCCACTATTTGCAGTGACTCCGCTAACGACACCGCACTGTTTTCTAATTTTTTTATGCTTTCATATAATGGTTTATAGTTCTTCGCAATATTTTTTAAAGCTGATTCAACGGAATTATCTTCGAATTTTGTCTGGCTTTCCTTAATAGCTGTAGCCTCATCTGGATTGAATTGTAGTATCACAGCTTTTATTTGTTGGAAATATTCAGCACAATAAAAAGCTGCCTGCAACCATTTTCCCCAACGTGTAAGAATCGGCTGTGGTTCAGGAATACCGAGACACTTGCTATGAAATACACGGAGACGTTTAGGAAATTTAAGAAACACTTATTTTGTACTTGCTATTAATGCATACACCTCTGGAAAACCTTTTCGAGTAGTTTCTGCCACAAGATGTAAAGCATGCACTTTACACGTAACATGTATAAACGTACAACCTTGTTCTTGTAAAGAACGGCCTACCGAACGCATTGTCACAGCGCCATCAGTCACAAACATCAACACTTGACTTTTTGACAGTTCAAATTTTTCTAACGTCTCCAGCACCATCCTGGTAATTGTTTTGTTAGTACACTGACTTAGTCTTTTGCTAGCTAGTAACAGTGGAACTGTCGGTTTAAGAGGGTCCAGTACTCGTACTATAACATTTAAAATAGATTTTTTTTTACAATCTGTTGTCTCATCAACAGATAACCACAGCCGTGTATTTTTTATTTTTCACATTTCATCTTATTTACAATGTCTACGTGTACAGTTGGTAGATGGTTACGTAACGTTGTGCGACATGGTAACTTCACCTGGGCATTGTATTTATTCCAGAACTCTCGAAAAGGTAATCAGCATTAATAGTAAATCAAACATAAACTGTGTTGTCGAAGGCACGCCATTTTTTTATTTTTATGGTGTACACTATTTACGTGAAGCCCACAATCAGGCTTATCCCAGTGCATCAAAGTGGGCCTAAATGGATGGTATTCTCTTAAAGGATGATAGTTATATTAAATATGTATATTATACAACTTGAACTGAATTATTTGTCACAAACTATTTTCGAATTCAAAATGTATCAGTTATACATTTTATAGGACAAATTGTGGCTAAAATGGCATGATAATAGTTTGATTTATTATACTAGCGTTTGATAGGGAGAAATAACGCAGAGATCTCGTTATAAGGGCTCCTATTCTGACATTGTTCCCAACCACATTTTCAATGTATAAAAGACTAAATTTTGTGTTATAAATTATAATGTAATTAAAA
This sequence comes from Rhamnusium bicolor, assembly GCA_029963845.1. Classification (NCBI taxonomy): domain Eukaryota; kingdom Metazoa; phylum Arthropoda; class Insecta; order Coleoptera; family Cerambycidae; genus Rhamnusium; species Rhamnusium bicolor. Next base: position 2,384,683 of record JANEYF010005793.1, read on the forward strand.
GGCCAGGCTGATTTATAATCAATATAAAGGCGTAACAAATATGTGACATTTATTCAAATAAATCAATTACGATAGGGTTATTTATCACACACGAGCGCGGGTCGGTAATTCAATTATTCTTTTGCATAATACAACGACGAAGGAAGAGATCCTTTGATACAGTCCTTTATCGAACGTGAACATGTCCTATTAACGGATATTAGAAAGCGGTATTGAGCAGACAGAATGCATGAATTTGCATGCTGATGCCAATGGGCCACTGGATGGAACACGGTTTCGGAAATTGAAATTTTGACAAGTGTATTTATCTTGTCGCGGTAGCCCAGCGCTCGAGACCCCCATTCATCATGATACCACCGAGATACAGAACGAAGAATGTACACACAAAAATTAACACTGGACACCAAATAACCAGCGGCGTGTAGTAATTACTCTAGATCAGTTAAAGTAAACAATATTGCTGAAACTAAGCTACGTTTAATCTATTAATTCCAAAATACCAAAAAGCTAGTGTATTGTGTGTGTGTTCGGGAAGAATTTAAATTCATTATGCAAATCTGAAAAATCCTATTTTTAACATTTTTATTTCGTTGATATTTAGAATGGCTATTTTTTATCGAACGGCAGATTTTCAAAACGGGGCTTTTATGTTACAGAGAAGAATTCGGTTGTCAACCTTAACTTATTCTTCAACGCGCTTCTACATAACTCTTCGCCATGCTTGAGGTTTTTCAACCCCCGTGGCGTTTCAGTCTCAAAATGTTAATCCCAGAACTAACAGCGAAACCTTACATAACTTTCTGTATTGAGCAGTTTCAATTTACCTTAGTTAGTATATGACTAGCAGATTGGCCAGTATCATTTGTCTGTTCCATAACCTATGGCATACTGAGGAGAACAAATAAGTTCGAAACCGGTCTATGTCTGGTTAGGAATTGACAAATGATATTGATGATCTATGATGTCGATCGGATAGTAGCATTTAGACCTTACGAGAAGTTTCATACCTCTCACCACTATTCAAATATATAGTTATGAAACTGGGAATTTTAGAAAATTTATTGATTTTGACTATTTTTTGAACATTACATTTTCCTCCTTATTGAACAGAAAAGCGACGATCTTCTACATGTTTTTGGCGGAGTCCTGGATATTTTCTGAAAGTGTGAAGGATTAAATCCATTTTCTATCTTGTAAGGTATTGTGAATGTTCGCTGAATATTTGTTTTTGTGGTTGGAATCTTCACTATTAGAAGAAAATCCACTTTATCCTCTATGTCATCAATTATAATTCCATCAAGTTCATCTTGATGTCATGCTCCTGATAACACCATTATAAATAAAAGCAACTTTCATCAGGTTTCCTTATCAGCCAAAGTTGATTTTAACATTGAAATTTTCAACCAAAGGCTTAGCGATTTAAAAAACTGCGGATTCTGATGTTTTATTAACATTTAGCGTCCTTAAATAAAGAGTGTGGCAATAGGTATGTCATCTTTTTCATTGGCTCGGACGGTCACATGGTACGCGAAGTCCATATTTGTCGAATTCATGGTTTGTTTACGTTTAGTTTCTGTGTATTTTAATTTGCACTGGATAGTTGCTAATTTTGAATATTTTCACTAGAAAAAGAATAAGTAATAAAATAATTACACCTACTTAGATGGGGAGCAGCCAAATTGAGACGAAATAAGACGTAAAATATTTAAGCGTAACTTTGGACGTTAATGAGACGATACGTAAAGTCTATTCTCTGTTCAGGACTCTATACCCCCTGATGGCGAGGAATAGCAGACTAAACAGGGATAATTAACAATTAATTTACACGATGATAGTGAGACCGGCCTTAGTATATGCGCGCAGACCTGATGTTCTGCGAGTGCGACGACGTTACACAAATTGCAGGAAATAGAAAACAAATTCCTTCGCCTCATAAGTAACTCAATAAGATATATCCCCTTAAGAGAATTACAACAACTGTGCAACGACATTGGACTCATAATGGATTATATCAGAGATATTTCACAAAAATTTTACGAATTTAACCTCTCTGATTGTCCACTAACCGCCAACATTACTCAAATAAGGGAGTATAACGCGCCATTTCGAATAAATTACAAATTACCAAATTACCGTTACCAATTTTCAGACAACATCTTTAGACCACGCTCCCCTAACAAAATTGGAGAACACTCCCACATTATAAAAGGTGCGCTAAAATTACAAATTTTGTTCTCACTTTTCGCTTCTCATCATTTTGTTTGTTTTTGTTATCAAAATTTATTCCAAATTATAAGCTAACCATCAGTAAATTGCGGCACATTATCATATACACGAAATATCATTAAATACCCAAAAATAAGCGGAGTTGAACATTCTAGCTTCCCAATTCAGTATTGTTTAGAGGCGAGCTTTTTACTGTAACAGTTTGGCTCGTCGAAGCATCGTCAAAATTCAAAATTATTATGCACAAATTTATACAATTTTATATATTCTTTTTGTACTGTTTTAAAGTTTTATATCAATGGCACATGATTTTGCATGCGTCTTTGATTATTTGTTTTCGATGTTATTATGCAATTTAAAAATGTTTTTTAGGTGTTGTATTTGTTGTTAATGTTTTAGTTTTAAGTCCGGACCGGCCGCGCTCCGCCCGACCTAACAATTGCCCCATAGCTACCTACGCGTGGATGCTATGTCGGGAACGGACCGGCGGCGCGGCGAGGGCCATATACACTATTTTCTTTAATTGTTAATAAAATTGTTTTGATTTTGAATTTGAATTTACTTGTTTTGAATAAATAGTTTTTTCGGGGAGGTGTCGAAATTTGAATTTTAGGTCGAATTTTTTTTTCCATTGCGGAAAACTTCATAGAACATGCGTAGAGCATCCATCAATTTTTTGGAATCATTTGAATAGCTACAGAATGTACATAATTAATGACATAAGCAAATAAGAGCGTCAATACAGCTGCTCCCGCGTGCAACGGGTTTTGATTACACCACTTTGAGCGTGGCTTACGGCTAAACTATAAAAGATAAATATATACCGTCGCAAATTGTTCATTGTAGAATTTTGTCCTCTACAACTTTGGTTCTATAAAATTTTGATTAATCTGTTACGGTTCTCTAAGCCTTTTGGGTGAAGGGTCTGGGTGCACCTTTTCTAAATGTTTTTTAATTTTTTTTACTTACTTGTCCAGTCGGTCGAATCTGAAACTTTGGATCATTATACCAATTTTGAACAACTACAAAATATTTTCAATCTCTACCTAATTGATTGTCAGCTTCTCACCACATTTTCTTGGACGCCTAACCATTGCACAAATGGAAAATCATGGCCGCCGTATGTTGTATGGCCAGACTCTTACTTGTGGGACTCTATTAACATTAATTTTCTTGCGACAAGTCATAAAAACGTCTTTTTTTTGTAGAGGATTCGCGATTTTTCCGATACAACTTCACAGTAGCCTGCTGCTTCTTGAATTTTTACACAAAAACAATATGTCAATTATTGTTTTTATATTTATTTATTTAGTAGCTCGTGAAGAGTAAACATCTATGCGATGGATTAGCAATGATCAATCGATTTTTAGTTAGACCCAATTTTGGTGTTTTGTAATGTGAAAATAGAACTACAATTTTATTTTCCTCAAAATTGAACATTTTTGAAAGCGTGATCATAGAAAAGTGTCACTTTGCTCTACTTCGACTCGTGCTGATATTTCACTTGTGCAAAAGACTTTTTTACTCACTGGTATGGACAGGGTGGGGCAATAGTGCGTCCGACTTCGATATCTCAAGTTCTATGACAGCTAGAAATTTGATTTGAAAACATAAGTAAACTAGACAAAGAACTCTATAACCGGATATTGTTTTCGAATATACAGGGTGCGCCAAGATGATTCTACAGGGTCAAGTAACATTTTTTTAAATGAAATGTTATGTATATCAGAACATTTTTTAAAACCTCTTTGTGGCCTCCTTTCACTCCTGTATTATTATTGACTTTCTCCCAACCACTGTAATGATTTTTTTGTTGAAATTATAACATTTACACGTAAATATTAAAAATATTACTACAATCACAACTATCGATTTTAAGAATAAATATGTTAGTACCAGTTATGAAACATCTGTGTGTTGACATCACCACGCCATTTTCACTTCCTAAAAGTATATAGGGTGGCCAAAAAGGATTTTTTAATTTACAACTTTTTGAACTTAATTCTCTCAATTTTTTCAAATAGAACACCCTGTATATTTTTGGACGATATGATGTAGGATTGAAAAAAATTTTTTTGTATGTACATGCCTATGGCTATTTGTGACCATTTTCAATTAATTGAACAATAACTGCAAAATTCAGCAATAAAAATTAAAAATGAGGGTATTTTTCAAATAATTCAAGAGAAGGTATTATAATAAGCGTGTTGCATGATGCCCATAAAAACATCAGACCAACAACAAACCAAAATTTGAAGGAAAAGATAATAAATGCTTTTAGAAGTATCACTCTGACAATTTTATGAACAGTAGAAACCTCATTCCAAAGACGCATAGAAATGTGTGTCAGTCAAAATAGGCAACATGTGAAGCACTTTTATAATATCTTTTGAATTACAAAAAAATATGTATTTTTAATTTTTAATGCTGAATTTTGCAGTTATTATTTAATAAATCGAAAATGGTTATATTGCCATACGTACAAAAAATTTTCGTTTTTCAATTCTACATCGCATTGTCCAAAAATGTACAGGGTGTTCTATTTGAAAAAAATTAAGAAAATTCAGTTCAAATAGTTGTAAATTTAAAAATTATTTTTGGCCACCCTGTATACTTTTAGGAAGTATCATCACAGATATTTCATAACTGGTACTAACATATCTTTTTAAAAATCGATAATTGTGACTGTAGTGATTTTTTCAACGTGTAAATGGCACAATTTCAACAAAAAAAAATCATTACATTCAAGTGCTTGGGAGTCAATAATAATACTGGAGTGGAAGGAGGCCATAAATAGGTTTCAAAAAATGGTCTGATATACATGGCATTCCATTTTAAAAAAAATGTTAGGTGACCCTGCCGAATCATCTCGGCTCACCCTGTATAATCAAAAATAATTTCCGATTATAGACTTTTTTTATCTAGTTTATATATGTTTTTAAATCAAGTTTCTAGTTATCATAGAACTCGACATATCGAAGTCAGACGCACTATTGCCCCACACTGTATAACTGTTAAAGCGCACCAGAATTTTATCAAAATTTTTATCAAAACTTGGGTGTTTAGTGCGAGTACAGGTACTGGGCGAAAATCTGCTCAAGTTTTGATGAATTTTAATGTATTTTTCAATTTCAAAAAGTAGATTTATTTCGTTGAACCACTAGACGAACAAAAGTTTTCTATAAACGAAAACATAGATTGTTAATTATTCTACACACAATTTACGAAACGCCACTGATGAGTCAAGGTACATCCAGCGTTTTGTTTTTTATTCGATTTGATCACCAGACAGGCGTGGATATATGAAAACGTACATTTTTAAGGTAATAAAGCTTATTGTTTAATACACTGAACTGATTCTGCGGTTGGCTCCTTGTGAAACATTATTAAATATTTTAGATATATGAAGGAAAATTGCTTTTTAATGTTTCAAAAATATTTTATTAGAAACTCTACACGTGTTTCGGCTTTTTAGGCCTTTGTCAAGAGTACAGGGAATACTGAACAGTAAAATTTGTGTCCATTGCTTATATAACTACATCTGGTACCTACTATAAAACTATTGTAAAGTATGTTTTTATAAGTGGAATATTACTTTATTTTTTAAATCTAAATTATTTTATTTAAAATATGGTGGCCGGTAAAAATTTGTTGTTCATTCGTTAAGTTTTTATTATTTTTAACAGCTTTACTTATTTCTAATTGTTCTAATAGATCAAGTTTCTTTCCTTTCTTTTCCGAATGGAGTAATTTGACATTATTTAAATCGATAAAATGATTGTTTTCTATACAATGTGTTGACATGCCCGTACTATATACATTGTTTACAATAGATTTCCTGTGTTCATCGATTCGCTTTTTTACATTTCGTCCAGTTTGTCCAATGTATATAGCATCACAGTCACTACATTTTAAGGATAAAACTGAAAAACTACAAAAAACAGGAGTATATGAGTTAAAATGTAGTGACTGTGATGCTATATACATTGAACAAACTGGACGAAATGTAAAAAAGCGAATCGATGAACACAGGAAATCTATTGTAAACAATGTATATAGTACGGGCATGTCAACACATTGTATAGAAAACAATCATTTTATCGATTTAAATAATGTCAAATTACTCCATTCGGAAAAGAAAGGAAAGAAACTTGATCTATTAGAACAATTAGAAATAAGTAAAGCTGTTAAAAATAATAAAAACTTAACGAATGAACAACAAATTTTTACCGGCCACCATATTTTAAATAAAATAATTTAGATTTAAAAAATAAAGTAATATTCCACTTATAAAAAACATACTTTACAATAGTTTTATAGTAGGTACCAGATGTAGTTATATAAGCAATGGACACAAATTTTACTGTTCAGTATTCCCTGTACTCTTGACAAAGGCCTAAAAAGCCGAAACACGTGTAGAGTTTCTAATAAAATATTTTTTGAAACATTAAAAAGCAATTTTCCTTCATATATCTAAAATACTTATTGTTTATTTTTTTAGTTTTTTTCATCCATTATAATTTGGAATATAAATTCTAAAAGTGTGAATTGATATTCGAATTTTGTATACGCACACAAAATGAAACAGAAGTCTCTCAAAAATCGTGTAAATCAATTTTTTTTAATTAAAATTCTCGAATATTACAAAAGTGCATAAATTTATTTTTTGTTATCTTATGTCAAATGCCAAAGCTGTAACCATTTTTCATGCATTTTATTCCAAACTTAATTCATTCCCTTGGCTGAGCCCTGAAAATTGGAAAATTTAAATATTTTGAACAGATAAAGAGAAGTATATGAAAATAAAGCTTGATTCATAAAAAGAAGTAAAGGATTATGTTTACCGCCATGTTTTCTCTCTCTTTTCACTTTCTTCTACAAAATATAAGGACATTTTTATTGCATTTCTGAACGAATCTCGACGAATTATAATGAAAAAACAAAACTTTATGAAAAAAAATCTGTTCGCATATCTGTAGTATCGCGATAGCAGCCACAGTTTTTGAGACAAAGCTTTCAAATTTGGAACACTTGTTCTAAAGGCCAAAGACAATGAAAAATTCGGTGATGAGCAAAATTGGCCAGCTGGAAGGGAGTTCACGGGACCCAAACTTTTTTGTATTTGACTTTACAAAAAAAATATATTTTTGATGAAACATTATAAATCCTGTCTGATATATCAAGCGAATAAAATATATATTTTCCAAGTACTTAAATAAAGCTGATGTAAACTGAAATATTTTACACATTTGGCCTCATAAAATGGGGTTATGATAAATTTAACAGTTTGACATTTCAAAGGTCTAATTTAGTTACAAAAATGTCAATGTCAACAACAAAAAAATTATTAAAATATATGACATGAATTATTATTGAAAGTGTCGAATAACGCTGATAATTAATTATTTAAAAAATTTTATGAAACATTTCAAGGTACGCTATTAAAATTTAATTGAGGTAAGTGAATAATTAAATAGAATGATTTTGTTAGATCAGGATGATATATACTGGTATAAGAAAGTTATGTGTTGGCCACATCAGATATTTTACTTTCTTATACCTAATATAAGGAAGTATAGTAATCGTGATTTTTTCGACCTCGAGATTTTGATTGAGATATTATACGTTTTGAACCCTTCTGAATCCATTCTGACCATTTTACGAATGACGTCTGTCGGTGCGTGTGTGTGAATGTGTGTGTGGATGTGTGTGTGGATGTATTCCAGTAGCTCTTATATCATGTCCATTAACAGTTGTTTATGGTTGTCAGCACACACTTGCATCATTAATAAACTTTATGTAGTATTCTCTGCTGTTTATGCAGCCAGGTGTATATATTTTATTTTTTGACACTTTAACAAAGCCGAGATAATCTACTGATCGGTGGAAAGCTGTTGAAATGCAAAGTTCTTGGCGCATGTCGTAGGTTCACCCTCTACTTCTGCACGATACAGTGCATTACAACAGGCCGGCTTTAATAATAAGAGTTAAAAATAATTAATCCAGCCTCTTTTACATTTGTCAGTTGAATTTTATGAATTTTGTTAAAAAGTTTATTGGATTAACAAAACAGTTGCAGAAAAAATATTGTACACAACTCAAGGTGGAAAGGAAAGTATCTTTACTGAACTCACCGCCTTCCAAGGTTCGCTGGCGCTCGCCCTGGAAATTGCCAGGTCGCCCTGTAAAGAATCATTTTCCGATCCTATTAAGTAAATAACTATTAACGCTTGTTGTCATGAGATACAAATGTTAAAGTAACGTAGCTCCTCAGTAAATGTCAACTTTGCGTTGTCAAATGTGAGCAATAAAGCCTACTTTATATGTCATAAAATATTTTTAAAATAATGTGAATATCACATTGACTCTTCAAAAAAAGTTTGTATAACAAATTATGACCTGTAAGAATATTGTCCATTTATTTTTGTACTGAAAGTATACTAACCGAGAAGGGAAGTCGACTATGTTATTACCTTGAAACCACCAATTTTGGAGATTAGCGCTTTTCCTTGTTAGATACGAATATGATATATTCTTCATATGTTGTACTTACTTTATATTCATAATGACATTATTTTACTTTGTGTCCAAATGGGTCTTGGAAAACAAACATGAATAAAATTAAAACATTGATATCTCGAACTTGGTAACGCCCTTGAAAAAAGTTGTGAGGACGTTTTTGTACAGAATTTTATGCTCTTAATTTTGTAGTAAAACACGCAATTTTCAGATTGAAGATAAAAGAAATGTCCTAAAAAAGGTGATTTACCGAAATGTTTTTATACGTTATTTTATTCGTCATGTACGACCCCGCCATTTTGACAATAATTGTTAACACAATGTGCAAGGTTTCTACGTTAAACCGCTCTACTATAATAAAAAATATGATTACCGTAGTGACTATAAGGTTCACAAATTTGTGCATAGAATACACAATTACAGGCTTTTAAGGGTATTTACTGGAAGAAGGAGGAGAGTTTATGTTATTCCCTCGAAGTACGAGCATATCAAAGGAATCTAAAATATCAAAGCTATAATAAGATCTTTATTTAGGGGTGTAGCGGGTTACACACATGTTGAAATTCGATATATCTGCAAGATGTATGTGGGAAATGTGATTCAGGAATTACAGGATATTTAATGAACGCTGGGGTTAATATTCCAATTTTGATCGGTATGAAACATGTCATTGTATATACTGAAATCGATCTGTTATTTGGGAATGTGACGTAACAATGCAGGTTTGGTGGAACATATCTTCTAGATAATGAAATAATGTCGAATATTAATTTACAGTAATTAAGAGAACTATTCGGGATGGCGTTGGGTTTTGGAGGAATGAGTATACTAACAAATGTAAACATGAAGTTACAGTATATTTGAAACAGTGATATCAAAATAAATCACATGTTTCAATTGTAGTTCTCTGATGATGGTCTAATAAACCGAAACTTCAGAAAAAAAAATACGTATATGTCTGACAAAAAAAGAAACACTATCAAATATTATTTGCATTAACGGTCAAGAAAGGAGAAATATATACAACAAAACACCATACGGAAATTATATAATTAATTAATTAGACAAGATAGTTACACTTAGAAAGACGTGGATATATTACCATTCCCACCGACATTTCCAGAGTCGGTGGCAGGATTTGAACCTACAGCATCTATAATTACATTTCTAGTCACACTTGTCAATGCGAACATCAGCCAATTATGCCATAGTGCCGATATACCGTGTGTAAAATAACAAATACGGTCAGTTAGAATCGGAATACGGGCGATGGTTGAGAAGTAGGATGAAAATAGAGAGAATAAGACACATCCAGCGAACTTAAGGACAGGCTCAGTCTTTGCCCCACCAACCACCTACGATACACTTACACATCGTGACCCCACCAATTTAAAATTACCACTGCCATTGTTTGATGAAGTTCCATTACAGACGAGATTAAATTATTGGTTCCAACATAATGGTGCATCGGCACATTATGGACTACAAGTGAGAAATTTCCTGAATGAAAATTTCCCTGAGAGACGGATTGGAAAAGGTGGACACATAGCTTGGCCTTCTAGATCACCAGATCTAAACCCGTTGTATTTATTTTTCTAGGACAAATTGAAAGAACAAGTTTACCGCGAACATATTGTGATTCATGAAGATGTCGTAGTTTGTATTCACGCTATTGTGGTCACAATGGGTGAAAATATGCTACAGGGTTCGTGCTTCCATAATACATCGTGCGATTGCTTGTCTTGAAGTAGATGGTGACCTAAAAAAAAAAACACCGCATAAATTAGACAATCCCCAAACCAAAGTCGGAACTGCACCGACAGGGGTTACACAGTTGAGAAAACGCAAACACACACAACCAATCTCTTCGACTTTGTCAGAATCGAAACAGGGATTTGAACCCGGAAGTCAATTGGCAGTAAACCAACGTTTGTCACTTAACGCTCTGGCCTACTGCGCTGCCGAGCTTGGTAGCTATTTGAACACATTTTGTAATAACATATGTGGACAATATTTTGTTTTCTAATATTCGTTTTTAATAAAGTTTAAATGTCAATTTTTTTTTTGATAATAACTTGATAAGGAAGAACATTCGGAAAATTTTCAAGTCTTAATGCTCGATTTGTATTAGCCCCCCTGAGTCAAATCCCAAAAGCACGGTCGTAAATTTTGAGATACCCTGTATACAATACATATACAAGGTTACATATATTTAAATGACCACAGTTGGCATTTCGAGAGCCAATAGAAATATTAAACAAAATTTGTCTAATTACGTTGTCCCTTAAAATCCGTCCAGAAGTTGGCAAAACCTGAATAATCCTGAAAAAAAAATCTCAAAAATGGTTTGCCATATGCAAAAAACTGATTATATTTTCTGCTTAATATCAAGAAAGATGGCCAAGTATTTAATTATAACAAACGTATCACGTTGACGCTAGGCGTGGCGAAGCCCCACTCTTGTTTTTCTTATAAACACATATGATTTTATTTCATTAAACGGCTTAGCAAATGATTCTATATACAACTCTGAAAAGAGAGATGCCTATCGTTAGTCCTTTAGAAGTTACAGACATTTTAATACTAAGTACAAATTTTTGGGTTATTAGGTCCAATGTAATTAAGACACTACTGTATTAACTTGCCGACGTTTCGGTATAATTTATTACCATCCTCAAGGCACTGTAAGATATAAATAAATTGATTGTAAGTTATTCTATAACTATATGGGTGATAAATTCTAATCCAAACTAATAGTGAAGAAATAATATTGAATAGTTAATTAATTATTCTATAACAGATTGTAGGAACCATATACTTATTTTAGGCACTTCAATTATTATTTAGAATTAGTTATAGGTTAGTGATATATAAAACATTATAAACAAATACTTACCTTAAAATTTAGTGTTTCTCATGCATAAAAAACATAATGGCAGAAACATACTTCGTAGCTATAATATTGAGTTTATTGAAAAATACTCAGTATATCGGCGCATACAGAAATGAGAAATGTTTATATACTTCTTGAAATGTGTGTTATTCTCGTCGAGGCTGTGACACTAATGAGATTATTTTTTAGCACTATTAAACTTACTGTAGATAAGGGATGAATAAGTGTTTGAGAACTAAAATGGTTGTTTATATAATAAGTAAACAAGCTTAAAGTAGAAAGGAACAAAAGATGTAAATAGGTTGATAATTTTAAAATATCTAATGTATCAAAAAGTTTTCATTTTATTAATTAGATTGAAATAACAAGAGTTTAAATTTTCAGTGTCTTTTCTTGAATTTACTGATTCGAATTTTTTAATGTTTATCACTTCTTGAAATTTTCTTTTTTCTAGATTAGATTGTTTACTGCGGTTTCGTCAAAGTTACATTCATGATTTAAAAATTTACAGTGTTCTACCAAATATATGACATTAAGCTTATTTTTGTCTTTGACATCTCTCATATGCTCTTTTCTCCTTGTTTTTAGATACCTACTTGTTTGACCTATATAACTTTATATAAGCAATACAATATACATTAAACAATATATAAACAACTATTCTAGTTCCCAAACACTTATTCATCCCATATCTACAGAAAGTTTAACAGTGCTAAAAAATAATCTCATTAGTGTCACAGCCTCGACGAGAATAACACACATTTCAAGAAGTATATAAACATTTCTCATTTCTATATGCGCCGATATACTGAGTATTTTTCAATAAACTCAATATTATAGCTACGAAGTATGTTTCTGCCATTATGTTTTTTATGCATGAGAAACACTAAATTTTAATGTAAGTATTTGTTTATAATGTTTTATATATCACTAACCTATAACTAATTCTAAATAATAATTGAAGTGCCTAAAATAAGTATATGGTTCCTACAATCTGTTATAGAATAATTAATTAACTGTACAATATTATTTCTTCACTATTAGTTTGGATTAGAATTTATCACCCATATAGTAATAGAATAACTTACAATCAATTTATTTATATCTTACAGTACCCTGAAGATGGTAATAAATTATACCGAAACGTCGGCAAGTTAATACAGTAGTGTTTTAATTACATTGGACCTAATAATCCAAAAATTTGTACTTAGTATTTAAATTGTGGTCTGGAAATTATTATTATATTAAGAAGACATTTTAATGCTTAGCCACATCAACTCTTGACATCGATAAATTCTGTTATCTAATATTTACGTGTTTACTCTCACACGTGTACACGTGTATTATTTTCAGTTTGTTGTCGTTTAGCTTAGAAGTTTTATGAGGAAACATAAAAAAATAAGTTACCTATACCAAATGTACTCAAATAAATTACTAATAAAAATGACAATATATTTTTTTTTACTTACAGTATTACACAGAGAAGAAAATAGGAACAAATAAATAAACAACAAACGGTCATAATAAAAATTACCTCAAATGTTCAAAATGTTCTTCGTTATTTTCAATATATAGTGTGATTCGTCCTGTTATACTTCTTGTGGCATTTCTTAACATTTCCAGATTAATCTAATACAACTTAATCTTGTAAATATATCGCTATATACCAACAATGATTCCGATTCAGACAGTTCAATTTCATCACAAATAAATTTATCTTAAAATTCATCTGACAATAGAATATCAGCGGGCTAAATGCTCATATTGAAAAGCTTGAATATATATCTAAGTACTCCACAGAGTTAATGTGTCCAGGAAATCAACTTTTAAAATAATTACCATCTACCGATCAGAAGATATCAAAGTTTTTATAAAAACAGATTAAACAGAAAAAGAGTAAGTGTTGGTGTATAATGGTATAGTATATGTCAAAAATGAGTTTGTTGCTAAAGGAATTTCCATTATTTCCAACTTAGAAATAATTGGAGTAAACATTCAATATTACCATTATAAAATATTAGTTGCCGACATATAAATTCCCCAAAACGAAGAAATTACCACTGATAATCTCAATAGATTGGCTTTACAAATTTCTAGTCCGCAAATTATTCTAGGAGATTTTAACGCCAATAATATCATATGGAGCTCAAAAATAACCGACAATCGTGGAAGATATGTCAAAGAGTTTATAGATAACAACCTAGTCCTATTAAAAACTGGAGCAGGTACTCGATTTAAGCTCAATACAGGAGATTTGTCCTTTAATGATTTAACTCTTTGTGATACACAAATCGCTCCTGACCTAACATGGAATCCACAATCAAATCTATATAGTAGTGATCACCTTCCTTTAAGTATCGAACACAATAGAATCCACAAACCAAATATACAGAGCACTCCTGAAAAATAGAACTTAAATTCAGTCGATATTTTAACCATATAGGAGACAATTTCCCAGAAGTTGACTCTAACAACTATATAAACCTAATAACCGACCAGTTTTCTACGTTGATAAATATGGAGCAGATCAGTACATTTAAAAGTTCACACCTACAAACCATAATTCTGTCCCATAGTTGAATCCCAAGTGCAACAATACCATCAAAGCAAGTAAACGAGCTTTTAATGAACTTAAAAGATATTATACACCAGTAAACATAGTTAAGTTTAAAAACTTAAGAGTTAGAGCAAGATATATTACTAAGAAAAGTAAGTAAAAGGGAATCCTGAATACAATATAAATAAAAATAAAAGGTTCAAATTCGATATATTTCTGCAGTATACTTCGATATTACGTCTCAATCTCATATTTTTTTAGGTCTGCAGTTCCTAATTATAATAGAATAATAATTGTGGCATTGTATTGTCATAAGCTAATGTTTCTTGGCGGTCGAAGCTTTATTCGTTAGTAAAAAAACCTTCATAAAATAATTGTGTTAAAAATTGAATGGAAAATTTACCTCAAAATTCTTCTGGCCAATTAATATTAATATCAACATTAGACAGATACCCATCAAACAGGTATAATAATAGTAACATAAACATAAAATACACTTTTCGCTTTAAATGTTTTGTTAATGAGAGGGGACCGACCCTTTTTAAGCACTAAAGAAATATTTCATGAAAGATTAACGTTGAAAAGTCTCTTTCAACGAAATGAGAGCAAAAAAATAAGTAGTCTGTTCACACGTATATTATAAAGACACTGACACATGTGTGTCGGTTAGATAGATCTTAAATAAAAAGGAATGCCTCGGGCTCATGTGTATTGTACAATGTTTACTTTGCACTTATCACTGAGTACTATTTATAAAAAGACTATTTAAAACTGGAAATGAAAGAATGCACCGCTCAAAACAAACCACAACACTTTTAACGCGAGTTTTATTGCTATTGTTGTTTCTGAATGGGCTGTAAAGCTTTTTGGGGCTACTTCAAATATGAGCCAACGCAGGAGAGTATTTACCTTTTTTGAGACGTAAAATATAAAAAATATGACGTACATGTTTTAATCATATTTATAATAATTGTCTTTTTATGTGGTAATTTCTAAATAACATGTTGTAAATCAAGTTATACCGTTATGCAGGATGCTTTATTTCGTTCGAGAAAAACCTCATCTGGCGATTTCTGATGATATTTTATGAAAAAAGTTCATGTAGATGACGAAAATTAGTGCTAATGCTCTTGGACGGACATAGAATGATGATTAATATCAATTTAATGTTGATAAAGTGTTTAAATCGAAAAATAAGTTATCCGGACATATCTGATCACTTTATGAAGGTAATCACTTACTACTGCAAACTTAATAATAATGAAAGTAAATACTTTTCTTAATATCAAGAAAAATTTAAATGACTAAATATTTACTGCCTCGAAACAATTCTAGTTTTATGGCTAAAGATCAGAACCTTTTGCAAAACTCTATAACATCTTTTTGGTACTGTTATAAAAGCTTTTCCATTAGAATCATGTAAACTAAAAACTAAGTCTAAGAATAAGAAACCGTGGATAACCAAATATCATAAATCAAGGTATTATTTAAGGAACTTGCATAAAACTTATAAATTATCTGGTGACAATGAATTACTTTTAAGATATAAGATGGAATGTTATCTTAGTCCAGTTTCTTTTTATTCGTATTGTTTAGTTTCTATATTTCAATCAATAGTGTACATTATACATTATACAATATGCATATTTGTTTTTATATTTTACTTCTACTTATATAATTTTTAATATCGATTTCTTGGAATATAATATTTTTAACACAGTTTCGGTTATTTTACATTATGTACTTGCACTATTAATTATTAGGTGTTTATTTTGAATTATGTTTCATGTTTGGTGTTATTTGTTTGCCTGCTTTAACACAACTGAACTATTTTATGGTATTTTAGTTCTTAATTTGGATTTGTGTATAATTTACTGTCGCTGATAAAGATATTTTATTACAAGAGATATTATTTGATATTGGCAAGATGTAAAAATTGAATTTATATTACATATTACCCCACTTCTTTAATCAGTAAGTTAAAACAGGTTTCGCTTAAATTTTCTCCATCTGTGCGATTGATTATTGCGTTGGTATGTCTTTTTATTTGCAACATTTCATATATATTTCTTAGGTTATAGTTTGGTTTTTTCTAGTATTTGTATATTGTTAAAGTTGCTCTATGATCTGTTTTGAGTTTTTATCCTATATTTGTGGGTGTATGTATACTCTTTTATGCAAATATTGTTTTGATTGACCTATGTAAGTACCATTACAGTCGTTACAGTCTATCTTGTATGTAATGTTAGTTTCATCTTCGGTTCGTAGCTTGCTCATTTATGTTTAACTGTTCCAAATCATAAACTTTTTTTTATATCAGTAATTTCACCAGTGATTCATTTAAAAAATATAGTAAATGCATCTTCTTGTATATTTTTTACTATATAACTCTAATATACATATAGGGTGCTCTCTGGATAATAAATAACCGAATTATATTAAATTCTTTTTCCTCTTAAAATTTCCTAATTGGAGGATAAAAACAGTATCTACATTAAATATTAGACAAAAGTAAATTTGAGCAAATCACTGGATAAATTACTGATAAAATTAAAAGTTCATAATCCGAACATTTAACAAAATAGATTTAAAGATAAAGAGTGTATTTTATTTAAATTTCCTACATCATTTTTGTAATTTGTATTTTTAATAATTAATACTTATATTTCTGATATGTATCATAGCTAGCATACGGGATATATAAAATTTATTATACCGAAAACTATATATCTATGAAACAACTGACAATTACAATTAAAATAATTGTTACTTATATAAAATTTAAATATACTTAGAATAAATGGCAATTATCTAACAACAATGAGACGGGTCATTTGTTTCAAATATTCTAAAGTTATAGATATTTAATTTGCATTAAGGGTCCATGTTCCTCTATTTTTGTCTCTTCTGAAAACCTAAATAGGTGTCAAACCCCGTAGACAAAAACAAATTTGATGTGTGTGATTGTGATTATTAACAGATGAATTTTCTTCCTTGCGGATTCAAGTATAAACTGAAGAATAATGTTATAGGTAAGTAGAAACCCGAAATCAAAAATATTTTAATATTTACTGTGGCTAACTGATAAATTTAGAGAAGTCAATTGTAGTGTATCAGAATGAAAGCTTACATACAATGCTTTTCTGAGGCTAAGTGTTCAATTAAAATTTTATATTTTGTAGTATTTATTTTTAAATTTGCCGCCTATCGTTAAGTTAGGCGAGTAGTAAAAGTTACCGTTAGAGAAGGAAGGCGGGAGAATGAGAGAATAAGGTTATGTATACGCGTGGTTGGAAAAGACGTTCTTTGAATTTTAACGAAATAAATTAAGACTAGCAAAGTATTTTGTGTTATTTATTAATTTTGTGATCGTCTACAATATAGGAATTTTTCTTACTAAATAAGACTAAATAAATTTTATTTATTTTTCTTTGGTGTAATCTCCAATTTTGTTTATTCGCAAATTTTATTATTACCACATGGTATTTCCACAATTTGCCACTAAATTATTTTGAAACTTCTTTCATAATTAAATCGTTATTTTAAAACTCTGAGTCATTAACTTAAGCGTTCATATCCGACACTTTTTTATTTATAAATATTTTTATGGTCGTATACAAGAGACCATACTGCCTTAAAAACATTCAGTGGTTTTTCTCACAGACTTTATTAAAAATGCTTTTAAGTTCAGTAGATAGAAAATCTTGTTTACATGTCTTATGCATAATCCTAGGCATTAAGAACAAAACATTTATTTACTTTTTTGCTTTCACACATGTTAAAAATGTGAATTTAAATGTCACAACAAATAACATGTTAAAAAATTGAGTGCTGTAATATTCTCAGGAATTATGAACATAATCGTGTTGTGCATAACACCACATCTGTTCTAATATGTCAAAATTATGAAATAATAAAGTATATTGATTATTAATATTATTATTTTATTTATAAAATCTCAATGTAATAATAATCGAATCGTAAATATTGTTATAGAGAAATTAATTTTGTAATCTTTTTTTATTATTAAAAAAATTAAACGATACATTTTCAACGCTACATTTTCTTCTTATGTAATAATAATAATAATAATAAGTAATTTATTTCCTACAGGTTAAAGCACCTAATTACAGGAAAAGCTTAAAACTAAGTATACTGTGATATAAAATGCACAATTGCAATACACATAGTCATTAACATTACATTAAGAGTTTACAAGAAAACTCATACATAAAAGTAAAATATATTATAGTGTTATGAAATAATCTAATTTAATAAGCACAGTTTTCTTCATATATATGAATTATTTTAGCTAAACTATCATAGTTGACATCACATAAAGACGAAATGGTGTTAAAAGTTTTACACATATTAAAGATTGGTGACTTTATCATAAGGTTTGTACGAGGAGCATCGCAGTAAAAGAGGTTGTTTTGACGGGATTCTAATCTGATAGGTTTAGTTTACTTAAAAGAAATGTACAATCAACATTGTGACTAATTAATTTATAAAGAAAGGATAGAACGACAACATCTCTTCTGAATCTGAGAGATTTAAGGTCAAACGTATTAAGCAGTATATTGTTGTCTGTACCTCGGGGAGGATAATATCCATTACATCTGAAAAACATAAATTTCAGACATTTGCGTTGAACTGATTCAATGCGTGACAATGAATTTTGATATATGGGAAACCAAATAATACAGCCATACTCCAATTTACTTCTTATAAATGATATGTATAACAGTTTCATGGTGTCAATATTCACAAAACCGTCCCAATTTCTTACTAAAAAACCTAAGGCTCTAGATACCGATTTGACCATTTCATCGATATGATTTTTTGAAAGTAAGTTTTGGGTCAAAAATAATTCCCAGATCCTCATAATTCACACAACGATCTAAAATGTTATTATCTATTTTAGTGAAAGGTAACTGTAGTGTCCTTCCTTGTATATGGCATAACCTTACATTTGCCAATATTTAACTTTAGAGAATTGACCGAGCACCAGTTAGAAATTTAACTTCATTTTGCAGTAAGATACAATCCTCTATAGAACTTATCTCTAGGAAAGTTTTGAGGTCATCAGCAAATAGTAGGTGGTGAGAATTAATATTAGCTGTTAGGTCATTAATAGAAATAAGAATTAAAAGGGGTCTTAAATTTGATCCTTGCGGAACTCCCGATATTGCTGTATATGATTGAGAACGATAGCCTTCATATTCAAGAAATTGATGTCTCCCAATTAAATAGGACTCAAATAAACAAATTAAAGAGTCAGAGAAACCAATTCCTCTCAGCTTTGATAATAATAAAAAGTGATCTATTTGATCAAATGCCTTCTGTATGTCTGTGTATATAACATCAATTTGACCTTGTGAATCTAAGGATTCTGATATATACTGAGATATCGAGGCTAGATTGGTAATTGTAGATCTCTTCTCCATGAAACCATGTTGAGAAGGCGATATTGTATTTTTAACAGACCAGTAAATGTATTCATACAGAATAATCTCTAATAATTTGCCAAAGTTACATAATATTGCTATTGGTCTATAATTATTTAAATAAGAAGAATCACCGGATTTGAGTATGGGACATATTTTTGCAATTTTCCATATATCTGGATATTTACACGTAGTTAACGAGAGATTAAATAACAAAAGCAAGGATTGAACAAACGCTGTAGCACAATCTTTGATTAAAAAACTAGGAACTTTATCAACGCCGGCTGTCATTTTGTTTTTTAGTTTTTTTATGCCTTTAAGTATATCATCCTCTGTTATATTGCAAATTAATAAGATTGTTGTTTAGCAATAATACAAATATACAGTAATACAAAGTTCACTTTGAGAGTTATAAATTGTAACGTTTAACGTCTTAAAAACTAAGCAAAGTGATAGTAGGTAGGAATTTCTTAGTAAACAATAAAAGTATATTTGTAATATTGTTTAACATAAAGGCCTTTAATTATGCCCATAAAAGTAAACTCTTACAAGCTGAATTTTATTAAAAATTAATGCTTATGTACTGATGTTTCAAAATCTCGAGGCCGCCAAAAATTCCCATGTGCAAAGGGGTACTGAGGTTAAAAGACGGGTTAAGCATATAGCTGCAAAGAAGAGATAAATTGCTATATTTTTATACATTTTCCAGAAAATGTTTTGTAATGTAAATCTTTTTTTTATAACTTTAAAAAATTATGTTATACATTGGCCGAGACATTGGCGCTCACCAGAGAACGAAATTTAAAACGGCATTATGTCGGTTTGAAATGCTACAAAGTCTATTTCAATTTAGAAAATTCTTGCGTTTGCCTCGTATTATTTCCGAAACGAAAGCCCAAATCAAAATGTTGTACTCTTAAGAAAAGTTTACTTTATCCTTTCTAAACATATTGGCGTATGATTTATATTTTATGAATCATAATAAATAAGTACAACCAAATACACATAACTAAATGTAACGCTTTGCATTTGCAGTCATGTACTAAGCGTCCCCACTACAACAAAACATCTTGCATTTCACTATTTTGTTCAGAAAGGACAAGTTAGTTCAAATACTCCTGTTTTAATCAATTATAATTGTATTGATTATAAATAAAATTCAGTAAAACTGTTATTCATAAATTAAGGTTTTTTCTTTCTACTGAATCAAATTGTCGTAATTGCACCAGTGTAATTATCAATAATTTTTTTGGAACAAAAATTTTCGCGTACTTCAGTTTTGATTGATCGAAATAAAATCGATTCTAAAATGTCATTAGTGGATTATGTCAATTTGACAGGTGCAGTTTTCTAGGAGCAACAAGCACGAGTGTAAAACAGCAAAGGAAAATTTCCAATAAATTTACGAACAAAGTGATATTCGGTAAGAGAGTCTTCAAGACCACAAGAATTTTTTAATTTAACCCATAAAACTTAATATTGCGTTGCATGACATTTGTTACTATTGGTTTGACAGTTAAATAAACAAACAGTTGAAAAGTTAAAATGTCTACGTTTTGGATTAGTGTTATTAAAGGTATGTATTGATGGGAAGTATGCCGGGGTAGGACATAAAAGAAACTAATTTAGTTCAATCGCTAACGTTTCGTCTATAATTTAGTCTTATTCAGAGCTCTACAATGGTTAGCATACAATTATAAACGAGACGTTGTTAAATTAGTGTTTTTGATATAAAATTTATTAAAACAAATAAAATTTAATAAAATTACATACAATGTGAATTTAGATTTAAAATATGTTTATAAAATATGAAGATCAACTTTCAAAAAAAAAACGCTTTGAAAAATTTTTGTTGCAAAAAATTAGTATTGAAAAATATTTAATGTTTTAGTTCAATCGTGTGGGGTTTAGTTGAAAAGGACTTGACTTGTGAGGTAAAATACCCAACTGTTGACACTCAACTAATGATTGACTGCCCACTTAAATATATTGATATTTTAAATTTCCCCGGCTTATTCGACACATCCGTTAAATAGTAAAGGAACTATGGGGTAAGGTACCCACGCCAGTGAACTTCACGTGCAGATGTTAACTTTACAAATTGTTACTTTTTATTAAAAAACTTGCTTCACCTAATAAACTATTAGTAATATTAAAGTGGCTAATTATCGGCGTCCTTATTTGATTAGATCGTTAACTAATTGTTTTGTTCATTTAGATGCCAAAGGGTTACACCGAAGAATAAATATTTAAGAAATTACATAGAAGATATCAGTTGCAAAAAAACATGGATTACCGAAATCGACGTTACAGTTTCGTTTGAGTCCTAAATTTTCAAAAATCATCAGTGAAGAAGAACAAATGTTGCTGGATATTCGAAAGCCATCGCAAAGGCTTTCCTAGACGAAAAATCGATCTCCAAATGTCAGTAGAGAACTTCATGAACGCTAACGACAGGCATAATCCTTTTAAGGACAACATGCCATGTAAACAAAGTAGTTAAGCATCAAATATATATCAAAAACGGAAAATTCATACCATACTCAATAAAATAATATTATTTATTTTTAGCAAATAGTTGGTAGAGCTCTTTTTGAAATGGCACCTTAACAAGCTGTTCTCTGGAAGCAGTTACAGTAGCAACATCAAATGTATCAGAAGAAGATATCCGGAAGCGGTTTGCTTAAACACAAGATTATCTAAAATCCAAAAATACTGTTGAGATATTAGAAAGTCCGACAAGGGTTTATAATGAGGACGAAACCTGTTAATACGAGGGTTGCCTTTTATATTTCGGGGATAGAGAACAAAAAAAGAAATTAATCATTGTAAATGGCTTTATTGTTTTTCAAAATATTCTCCATGAAGATCAATACACTTTTGCATGCGCTTGAACCAATTTTCGAAGCACTTTTTCCACTCCGATTGAGGTACCTCCAAAACATGCATTTTGAACGCATCAACCGCTTCTTCAGGTGTCGAAAAACGTTGACCTCTTAATTTATTTTTGATGTGCGGGAATAAAAAAAGTCATTGGGTGCCAAATCAGGGCTATACGGCGGATGACTCATCAATTCGACTTTTTGAGTTTTCAAAAAATCTCTTGTTTGAGCCGATGTGTGAGAGCTCGCATTGTCGTGGTGGAGAATGATGCGTCTTCGGCGGTTGGTTTCCCTTATTTTTCCGAAGACTTCTGGCAAACAAATGGTTGTGTACCATTCAGAATTGACCGTCCGACGTTGTTCTAATGGTACAGTTGCCATATGTCCGGTTTTTCCGAAAAAACAGGCGACCATTTGCTTCGAAGTGCTTCTTCGTGCGCGAACAACTTTTGTTGGATGTGGCTCGTCTTGAAGGACCCATACAGTCGACTGCTGTTTACTTTCAGGTTCATACGCATAGATCCATGATTCATCACCTGTTACGATGTCATAGACGTGTTTTGAAGCACCGCGATTGTATTTATTGAGCATTTCTTTCAACCAATCGACACGAGCCTTTTTTTGAGCGATTGTCAAATTATGCGGGATCCAACGCGAACAAATTTTTTTGATGGCCAAATGTTCATACAATATTGAATATATGCTGCTCCCACTAATGCCCAAGGATGTCTCAATCTTACGATAAGTCACATGACGATCTTGCAATATCAGTTCACGCACAGCATCAATGTTTTCTGGAACAACAACCGATTTTGGATGACCTTCACGAAATTCGTCACTGAGCGAACTACGGCCACGATTGAATTCCGTATACCACCGATATTCAGTGGTTTTTGATGGTGCTTCATCGCCAAAAGTCGAATTAAGTTCATCGATGCACTGTTGTTGAGATAATCCACGTCGAAAGTTGTAAAAAATAATCGCACGGAAATGTTCACGACTTAATTCCATTTGTTAGCTGAGATGAATTTGTCAAGTCAATGTAAACAACACAAATAGCGCCTGTACGTCGAAACGTTCTGAGTACGTATACCGACAAAAAGTTGAACTTTACGATAGGCACGTCGGTTGTTAGATGGCAGCAGCAGGATCGTTCATTCCCAAAATATGAAAGGCAACCTCGTATATTGTCCAAAATTGGGCAAAGTTATTACTCCAAAAGGGGCTAAAGATCGTTGAGTAAAAAGCTACAAACGTATGTAAAACTAAGACGATATAAACAGAAAACAATAAAGTAGACAAAACCTAGTGAAACAAATTTGCTGTTGAAGAAACATGATAAGAATAATACATTAGTGTAGCAAGGACTATGTTTTATTGTACGTGCAATTTACAGTGCATTTCAATTAAAACTGTCCACTAAATAAATTTAGGTATATTGATTTTTTGCAAAAAAAAAGCAAAAACACGTCAAAAGGAGAAAAGAGACGTACACATTTTCTTATAAATATACCTAGGATTAGTTCCATCCCTTCACCCCCAGAGTCACCCTTACATTTTTTTTTAATCGAGCACCCCATATTTTTTCGGGTCATTATTAATGTCTGATGATTTTTCAGTAACATCCAGTAGGTTCACACAAAATTCCACTATGGAATATATCTTCTTTAGGGTCCCAAATTATAACATAAAAAGATCTGAGAATTCGTTCGAAACCCAGAATCTCTCTTGATATGCCTTTTATATAATATATTATTTTTCATTGCCTTTGCATATTTATTTCTTCTATTATTTTTTTAATTACTTACATCAAAATGATACTCGTACACATAAACGAAACTTTTTTTCGAAAACTTGTTTGGATCCCGTCTAATCATCTTTATCCACAATTTCCTACGTTTTTCGTTATTTGGAACTTGGATAAAAGTTTTTTCTGGTATTTTTATTGAAGTGTTTTTACACATTGGCACGCTGCACATATGAAGGGTACAGGCTAATAACGATGAATGTCACTAAAACTAGATACTGAGATATTTACAGTTTTATCTTCAAAACATTTTTGGTCATTAACTACAAACAACTTTTTCAAATGCTTTTATTTATAGACTTTATATTATACTACAAATATTTTATAAAAATAATTGTCTTATTCCAACATATTTACGAAAAAAAAACTTCAAAATACTAATAAGTGGCAAAGAAAACTGGGAAAAAACGATGAATGTCCTTAATCACTGATCTATTATTCGCAAACGTCTGAATATTCATTGTCGCTACTATTATTTTCTTAAATGCATGGAAGTTGCTCATAATATTTCTGTGCTTCTGGAGCCACACAAAACCTTTTCAAGTTCCTGCAGGTTTTGAAATTTTAGAGCTGACAGCTGTAGTCGGCTATGATACAGTTTATCTGGAAACTCAAATTCACCAATTGAAAGATTTATTGCTTTTTACTGTTTCTTGCGCGGAAGGGTTACCACGGCAGAGTTCCATGCACCATTGTAGGTGTTTCTATAAAACATAAGTTGAGGTTGATTTTGGTCGACTCGAAATTCTCTTAAGGGCCTCGTTTTAAAAGGACATTTCTATTTAAATGTCCTTTTAAAAAACTTCGACCAGTTCCTAAACTTTGATTGGTCGCTTTGATTAGACTAAAAACAACTGAACAGTGACCTTATGCAGAAATTAAACTCTTATCTCAGACTCTCTCATCGTTCATGCCCTCTTTTTGCATGGACATTCATCATTATTACTCTGTATGTCTAAACTAAATTCCATAATATTTCGTTACTCTCAGCGTTTTTGCTCTGACCATGCCCTACAGTTGATAGTACTGTCCTCTACCTAACAGTTGGCGCGGTATGTCAGTTTTGATAATTATGTGACATTCATCGTTATTAGCCTGTAACCTTCATATGATAATTTTGAGGAGTTGATCATTATAGATATGTACTACTTCACTTAAAATTTCACAACAATCACAATACAAAATATAACTCTATCGGTTACATTTAACAACGTGTTTTGCCTGCTTTGTGTTCACTTACACTATGATAGTTCCTGTTCTGTGACGTCACCGGATCAATCTTCCCGGCATCGGCAGGAGGTGTTTGAACGCATAATGGATTAATTCAAACTTTAATATTGAATAACTTTTGTAAAAGACAAAATAAAATAAAAATACTTTACACATTATTTTTTGTATTGAGTAGATATTCCAAAAATGCCAAAATTATATTTTATTGCATGGTGCCTATTGATAGTGACCCTGATGCTGACCCCGACTTTTCACATGTTCTTAATAATCCACTTTCTAGTAATTACTTAGTACATCAAGTTATAAGTAAAAGCCTTTTATACCTCATTGTCTTAATTATACAAATGTTATAGATATGCCTAAGACGTCGTAAAATAATTAAACCAAAATTTATTACGTACCTATATGTAACAAGATTTTACGCTGTAGAACAGTAGTATTTCCAGGATAAGCATACCTAGTCAGTTTTAAACAGTTTTAGTGAACTTCTAATTGGAGGCAATTTTAACATCAAGCTGTAATTTCCTACTGTATATTGTTCTGGTTGGGTTTCTGTGGTTGGGAATACGCTAAATTCTCTCATTATGGAACTCTGTTTAAATATACCGCAAAACATAATTCTGATTATTACAATAAATGTAGCATGGTGAGGGTATTTATTAACTGGCTCCTCGGCGCATTTATTTCATTTATTTCCATTTAAAAACTGACAAGATATATTAGAAGCCATAAGGCAGCTCGGTTTTAATGAAGCTAGAAATACTCTATGTTATGCAAAAATGCAACATATGTTGCAAGTAAATTATTGTATTTTAAGCAACAGACGTTTAATAAGGAATATTAAAAATAAAATTAATATAGTGATGGGCACTAATTTACAGGGTGATTCAGTATTGAGTGAACCAAATTTCACCAACTAGTGTTCATTATCATTGCATATTGCATATTGCATAAAGGAGTTAAAATAAATTAAAATGACGGCATAAATTAAAGTTTTTTCGGTATAAGTCCAGAACTTTGAAAGGTATAACAACAAAATGTTAGTGGTATGTACAATTAATAGAGATGTATTTTTCGGCTAAGCAACTATTTCGTATCTCATTACCCCTTTCTCTGCGTATCGCTCGAGAGCCGTGGCTCTCGCTATGCGTGATTAATTTGCTGCTTGCGAGTATACTCGTCTAGAACAGTGTAATCCATTTTGGTGTAGTTGTTTATTGCAGAAACGAGTATTGCATCTTGTTATTTTTGGATAACAAAAGACAATAAAACGGTCGTTGTAACAAACGGTAACAAATTTACATAATATGTTTTAAACGTAGAGATACGAAATTAAAATTTTCTAGAAACTTAATTACGCGTAACTAACCATATACATTAAAAAAAACAAATCATAAACTCTGCAGTGAAGTTCAAACAAATTTTCGTGTATGATATATCTGAAAGCACGGAAATATGCATAGGAACTATCATACCTACAGTTTGTGTTGTCATAGTCCCTAACACGGCCGCCATTTATGAATAAGCTGGAGCTAATTGTCTCCCAGCGCTGATTTGGAGATTCCATGAGAGAACACTCGTCCATAGCTGTGTGATAGTTTGCCCCCATGTTTGCTGTATTTAACAGGTGGGCTACTGTGCTCAAGACAAGTAACGAGTATATTTGTTGAATATATTTTCTCCTGTATAAGCACATAAATGAAAAGTTAAACTGGTATTTAACTTTTATTTGTAAAATAAAATTATTATGGACATTGGAAAAATCTAAGAAAATACAGGTTACTTACTGGGTAACTAACTCTCTGGAATTTTCTGATTCTGGATATGAACTGCTTGAATCGCTTTCTTAGCTTACTAACTCACCACCATTTTCTAATAATAATTCTTCAAATTCTATAGTTGAAGGGTATTTGCGGATTATTTTGCATGCAAAGAAACAAACGGTACGAGAACGAGATGAAACCACCTGTTGCAAATGTGTGCCATGCGCACTCGGTCGTCATTCCTTCTAATAATGACTCAGCTGACGACCGCCATATGGCCTTTGTACGCGATTTAGTTGAAAATTTAGTTTTCAAGTAGTCTATAAATCGCGCCCGAGATATCTATACTTGAGCATTTAAAGAAATGCAGGCAAGTGAATATACTCATCCAAAGTATTACTGGCTTGCAATATATTTGCGAGTATATTCGCCTAGTTCATTTAAATGGCTAATCTATGCTAGCGACAATAGTCGGTTCGAGTTTGAAGCAATTTAAAAATGCGACGCGAGTTGACTCGTCTGAAGCATTTAACCGCTAGGCGAGTATTCTAGTCTCGAACAGCGAAATGGTTAAATCTTATTTCAAAGAGGAGGGGGATGGTTTTTACACCTAAATGTTTCTTGTTTTCATTTCTTTACAAAATATAACTCCAATCAGTTTACATAAAAAAATACAGAAGAGTGTGCACTTGTTAAAACTCGACAAAATTAATTGTTTACGAAAAATAGTTTTCGTACAAAGTTTTATTGCTTAATAATTAGATTACCATAGATTGTAAATATTTATATCATATATGTATATATACATTAGATCAATATTAATTAGCACCAGCCTTGGGGAAAGAAAGAAATAACCCTCGAAACGTTGTCATTATATTGAAAATTATTAGCATTGACACAATAGATGAAACTTTTTTATACCTAATTCTAATTAATTAAAAGAAGTTTTCAATTAAAGAAAATAGTAGATTGAGGTCATATCGAAATCGGAGGCCTCTGTTCAATATTCCCTGTTGCGTCGAGGCATTTCATCATCCTGTTGCCATGTAATATTTAATTTGTAATTTTTCGGCGATTAACATACATTCTGCTATTTCTTAAGTAAATATACAAAATCACCAAAGACCACCTTCTTAAATAAAATTTATTCCATTTTGATAGATATCTTGACATCCAAAAAGTCCAGATTTGAACCCTCTGTACGATTTGCGTTTTGTTTTTACATAACTTATTGACGAAAAAAAAACTATTTATTTAAAAGAAAATTATTTGCTACAACAAATACCTGTTCGCATTGTTCTGACAGCAAACAAGTTCTCTGCACAAAAAAGATACGAAGCTGATATAGTTTCTGCAGCATACTTTTAACAAAAATTTTTAAAAATTGAGCTACCGAAGCAAAAAGGTTTACTATAAAACAAACTATTTTTATTTGTGTGTGGTAATAAAAATTGAACAATGAAAAGTTTTCCTATTTTCGGAATTGGTTTATTTAAAAAAATGTGCTACTATAAGAACTTGATACGCTATAAAAATGTAATACAATCCATATATATATATTTTAGGACAGCACTAGATTTTACCATCCACCTATTTTGCATATTTCTGAGTTTTGCTTAACTTACCTCATTTGACTTGGTTTGTCACAAAAATCACTCATATTGAATTAAAAAAAAGTTCTACAATTATCGATATGGGAAAGTGTATGTCAATTAATTGTAAAGTAAAGCCACTTTAGAGGTCGCATGTATGTGAAAAACAATCGACAAAGGAATAAAGCTTTATGTTTCAGATTTAATACATACCTGCCTTTACCTATGTCTTGGTGTATCGACTTCAGGCATAGTCATTCAGCTTTATTTTACTATTGTTTGCATAGCCGACACATGAGCTGAAAAACGAATAACAATCGAGCGAAATTTAATTTAAGGATATTTGAACCAGGAAAACGTAATTGAATGAATTGATATACAAGTATTCAATAACTGTATTAATTTAAACAGTGTAAATATTTGTACTAAACGCTAATATCGGAAATGATTGAAAAATAAAAGAAAATTCATTATACGATCGGAAATTGCTGAATATCGTTTATCGGACCAATTCAAAAATAATAATTTGATTTTTTTAAACAGAATTGCAATATTGTTTAGTATTATATTATTTATTTGAATTATTTGATTGCTGACAGCTCTTATGATTTCACTTATCTCCTTATAACAACGTCGTGTTGATGGCTCTATAATTTATTAATATGCAAACGATGTGTCGTACATTATAATACAAATACCATAATACGAAGTTCTTGAGAGACAAAAAAAATCTATATTTCTCTAGCCTGTTCTATTTGCTCTGATTTATTACCGATCGATGCAAAATTTTTTTGGTACATATCGTAGTACCTAACATGAAAATAAACGCTGGCTATTTTTACAGGAATAATGTAAGCTGGACACACGGCGTTTAACGAGTTCCTGGTACACTACCTTCCTGTATTTTTTCAAGACAAGTCGCTGGCATTTGTTTTTGAATTCTTTCCTTTTTACATCAGATTTACTTTTAATAAGACAAAAAAGAAGTTGTAATTGTATGGAAAAAAAAACACTTTTCGAGAACCCTATTCCGGCGTCAACAATTTGTGTGCATCGAAGAATAATAATTGGTGATAATTATAGAGATCGGGAGGTAACGATAAATTCCAAAGACGACTTTTATGTAGATATAATATTATCTTGTAAACAACTAATGAAACATTTCCAAACAATATGGAATGAGAAAATATTCTTATGTACTATGCTATAAATCGGTTTTCTTTACGAAAAATGGTAACAAAGAATTAAAGTTTTTTATCAGATAACTTGACAGCTTGCAGCCATAAAAACAATTACTTGCTGATCGTCGGGGCTCGTTATTGTCGAGTGTCCAATAGCAATTCATAAATAATATAGGCGGAGCGCGTGTTTACGCCAACTACCCCAAGTTGAGAATGAATACACCAATGATTCACTGGAATACACTCTAAATACGTAGTACTTATAATAATCCAGTCAAAGTAATAAAAAAAAACTGTAGTAAGTTTACAATAATTCGCATAGATCTGAGAATTGGTACAGATCTTGGGAAGACTATTACAAATAAAATTCCCATCGATCCCACGTCTGCTAAAAACGTTATTCAAGGTCAAATGTCATAAATATTGGTTTTTTGCGTTTTTCTGGTAAACAGTAAACTTCATCATAAAAATAGATCAGACAAAAGTTGTAGACCATGAAATTATCTACAAAAATTGTTCTTATACTCTTTTTCTTAAGAATCACCATTCCTGATATATCATCATCTGAAACATAGAAAACAATAATATACACGCTTAACCGCCTAAATACATCATCGGATGTTTAATATAAGTAAAAATATTGGTTTGTGTAACTGATGTCCTCATAATTGAAACAGCGATAGAACAATCCAATACAGCAAATACAACTATCGTTGTTGGTGAAGATGTTGATTTATTAGTACTACTGACTGCACGAACTCCAATTAATAAGATTATTTACTTTTTGAAACCCAGGAAAGCTCAACAACCAACAGAAATATATTCATCGAAAAGTTTATCTGCTTATCCAAAATGTCAAAATCATTTCTTATTTTTACATGCAATAACTGGCTGCGATACTACATCAGCATTTTTCAAAAGGGGTAAAACAACAGTATTTAAATTATTTGAAAAACATGATTTAATTGATTGCGCTAAAGTATTTAAAAAAGATTGACTCTTCTTCACAAGACATCATCTCAAACGGGATTCGCTATTTTTTTGCTCTATATGGAGCTCCAAAAGAAAACGATTGTTTAGACAAGTATAGATATTTAAGTTTTGTAAAAAATACACGGAACAATAAAAGAGTACAACTAACTTGTCTTCCTCCAACATCTACTTCTGCTCATCAACACTTATATCGAGTATACTATCAAGTTCAAGTGTGGCTAGGCAATCAACTGGACCCAGAAGACTGGGGTTGGAAATTAATAGATAATATTTTGGACCCAATTCAAACATAACTCCCACCTGCTCCTGAAAGACTTCTTAACATTATTTTTTGCAATTGCAAAAAAGGTTGTAGTGCAAAATGTGGCTGTAAAAAAGATTATTTTGTTCACCAGAATGTACCAATTGTCAAGGCCAGTCTTGCTCCAATGTTGAATCAAATGCAACAGTTGAAGATTTTTATGATATCAATGAGGTGACAACTGATGTATCTTTTTCAGAACAATTTTCAGATATCCAGCAAGAAGAACAAGAAAAAGAAGAAGAAGAAGAAAGAGAAGAAGACATTACTGTTGAAGTAGCATTTGAGGATTATCTGTCAGACTAACATTTTCCCGAAATCAACAATAATTCGAGCCACTTAAATCATTTCCAATAGTACAATTTTTTAGTTAATAGAAAATGTTAACAAAACTCATTCACAATAGATCGTGGAGTATGCCTACCGGGGACACCACGTTAAAAAAATGCGCCAAGTACACTACCTCACAGGTGGTGCGGAAATGTGTGCATATTATGTAGAATAAAACTTCTTAAAATTTTAGAATCGCGATTTCTCAGGAATGGTGATTCTTAGGAAAAAAAAGTATAAGAACAATTTTTGTAGATAATTTCATGATCTACAACTTTTGTCTGATCTATTTTTATGATAAAACTTACCGTTTACCAGAAAAATGCAAAGAACCAATAATTTTGACATTTGATCTTGAATAACTTTTTTAGCAGACGTGGGATCGATGGGGATTTTTGACATTTTATTTATAATAGTGTTCCCAAGATTTATACAAATTTTCAGCTCTATGTGAATAATTATTGTAAATTGAAATGTCTACTTTGACCGGATTATAAAACGTCTATGCGAATAACACGTAGATACACAAATAGTGCGAAATTAAAGACAACGGAGGTTAACTTCTTTAAAATGTCTCGTTTAATTTTTATAAAAGGGTTTTAGTGGGCAGTATAGCAATGTTCAAGTGCCCTTGTAGAGGACACCAAGTAAAAAAATCTTTATCACACAGATGTGACAATATTAAACAAAAAAAAAAAAATTCTGAACTGGGTGATAAATATCTCTAGATTAGCGTGAATGAAACCACCAATACTTGCGACTGGAAGGTGGCAAATGTTTTAGTGGGTACATTAATATTAACAATATACTTTTACTTTTGTGATCGCTAGTTAACAATACATGTGAATTAATGTTACATTCACCAATACTTTAGCCCTCTTTGTATTAATTTTGGATTTTATCGAACTAGCCAAAATAACTACAAGGTAAGATATTGTGTCATATATGCATGAATATATTTACGCGGTGACACATCACTAGGCATCAACTCTGAAACTGACGTCATTTATCGCAACCTCCCTATCTCTAAAATGACTAAAATATTTTTACTAGTCTACAAACTTTTATTTTTGATTACAGTTATCTTCCATACTTTCGGTTTTGCAGATATCAAAATTTCATCCTCAGATAAAGCATATACATAACAAAAATGATATACACATTATATAATTTCCCTATATTATAATATTGATTATCTTCTACCGGTCATTGGCTTTGTGATATTAAATTAGCAATTATTGACAAAAAAATAACCAGTGTTCGTTTTATTTTAATTTTAAATGTTTTTAGTATCCTTTATTACAAATTGAACTGTTTTATTCCTGTTTATAAAACGGCATGTGTTTCCTTTTTATGCATTATTCAATTAAAACAAAATCTTAATTATTTAGATGGTTTTAATTTGCAATAAAAAAGTATATTTAAAAAAGAAACAAGTATTAAAACTTAATATTTGGTACAAAACAGTTTAAATTAATATAAAATAAAGTTGCAGTACCGGTAGATACCTAGTTCTTATATATTAGAAACATTTCCTTAGTTTAAAACATACAAGGTGCAATTTTACCGCTATTACTATTTAGATTTTTTTCTCACATACCTAAAACCTAAATAGAAAACAAAAGGTAGATACATAGAACCACAATAATACATTGTTTGAGATGATCAGAAGAATATTTTTTTCTCACTTTTAATTCTGCAAATTTTTTTATTACCTTTTTTTAAGTTTATTTGATCAGCAATTTCATGTTCAATTGCTAAAATGGCCAAGCCGTTTAGTTGATTTTGCGTAGTAGTTGAGCGTAAACAGATTTTGATTAAATTTAATTTGGAAAAACTTCTTTCTCCACTTGCTACTGATATTGGAATAGTCAGTGTATTCTTAAGGCAATACTAAGGTTTGGAGCAAAATTTAGCATTGTTATTATTTTAAGAATATCACTTGGACTCTTTTTGTCCAAAAGTGCACAAACTGCAGAAATTTCCTCTACTAATTCTAGACCGCTAATATCAGCTGATTCGCCATCAGACAAAATATTTTCCAAATCTTTGCAAATCTTTATCACTTTCTCTTTAGGCATGGTTTTCAAATCATATATATTATATAGAGATTGAAAATGGTTACTATGGTGATTCAGTTGTTCAAATCGACTATCTGGTGCGTTTAATGCTTGATCAATAGTGTAGAAGTAAAATTCTATTTTGCATTTTTCTGTGGGATCTTCGATTGGTTCGTCCCTTGCCTCATATGAGAAGTTGGCCTTTTTTCTTCTTACGCAGTGTCGCGGCGTTGTTGAATCAAAATTGGCTTCAATGTTAATTTCATCAACCAATTCTCTTGCGCCAACAATAATTTCATTTAAAGACTTGACTGATCGAAGATTTTTAAAGAAATTTTTGCAGTTCTCTAGGAGATCAACTGCATTTTGTCAAATCAAAATCTTTTGTTTGCATAAGCTTGCTAATGGCTTTTATAAATGCTTAGCAAAGCGTCGTATATTTCACCAAGTTGAAATCTTAAGGGCGTTAAAGCTTCTATCCTGCTTTCCCATCGAGTGTCACTCAAAGGTTTTAATGTTAATCCTTTGACATGTTTTAAAAATACTGCCCATCAAAAAGTAGAAGAAAAAAAAATATATATTTTTTGGATCATATAAAAAAAATTGGCTGCTTCCAAGGATGCTTTTGCCATATCATTTACCACTATATTGAGCGAGTGGCTACTACACGGAACGTAGAATGCTCGTGGATTTAATTTCCTAATTCTAGATTGTACTCCTGCATTGTTGTCCCTCATGTTAGCCCCGTTATCATATACCTGCCCTCTTATATCAAATCCCATTTCATGAAGCTCTTCAATTATAATTTCATATAGTTGTCTTCCTGTAGATCTTTCCACAGGTAAGAAACCTAAAAGGCTTTCGTAGATTTTTATTTCGACATCGTTTGAATCAGAATCAGACTTATTGATGGAAACATATCTAATTATCAGGGTCATCAAATTTGTAATTAAACAATGGTTTAGGTGGATCTTGTCGTACTAAAAAACTTCTTTCGGCGTCTCCTAAAATTCTGGGCCACAATGCTGGATCTGTACCTAAAGTTTGTACCGTGCATTCCGTCGGTGGTAGGGTGGGGTCAGTTTGTAGAGGTAGAGTGCTACTAGTGCTAGCCAGGATGCCTTCTGTAAGTGCCAACGCGGTCTCAGTTGGCAGGCTGCTTTCATTTGGTGACAAAGTTGATTTAGAAATATCGTGTATTGATTGGTCTTGGTCACCAACACTCTCTGATGCTTCCGTGTTTTCCATTTTATCTGAATTTTTGGAGATATTTGTTTTGATACTAATATTAAATATGATTTGAAAGAAACAACTACTCAGCGGGCAAATACCCCGACCTGCATTGGAGTATACCTTCAAATCATGATACATCGGTAACCAATATCATTTGTCAATTCCTAACCAGACATAGACCGGTTTCGAACTTATTAGTTATCCTCGATATGCCATAGGTTATGGGACAGACAAATGATAGTGGCCAACCTGCTAGTCATATACTGACTAAGGTAAATTGAGTCGTGGTGAGAGGTATGTGAAACTTCTCATATGGTCCAAATGTTACTATCCCACCGACATCATAGATGTCTCTGTGATGGATAGCGACTTGCGAAGCAAGTACCGAGATCGGCGACCTCTAGCCCAGGTGGACTAAACTAATGTTATTAAATATGATCTGATCGAAATAACTACTCAGCGGGCAAATACCCCGCATTGGATTATACCTTCAAATCATGATAGATCGGTAGCCAAAGAACTAATACATCTGTCGACGTCGAACGGTCCTTCTCGCAATATAGATGGATTTTCAACGAAAGGTGTCGAAGTTTAACTACAAAACATTTAGAACAGATATTAATAATACACTTTTATTTCTTGTAACCGGCAGTGAAAAATACTTATGTGTGTAGTTTAGTGTTATGTACATCCCCCTATATCTCTAGTTTTCTTTGAGTGAGTGTTTATAATAAATTGACTTTATCAACTTTGGATAATACAGATTTCACAAAAAAAAAATCAAGGTAAGATCGTTTCATATATGCATGCAAATCTGACACATAACCACCTACGTCATATTCGATTGGTAAATCCTACCTCTGATAATGACAATCACTTTTGATGACCCGGTGTAATTATTGTTATATAAATATTACTTTTCGAACATAGAAATTGAAAGAACTAATTAAATACACCTCTTGTAAAATTACAACAATGCATGGAAGAGGTGATCTTAGTTTTGTGAGACAGGTGTTCCCTTGGACATATTTATATTTCTATGTCCCAAAATAAATATTAAATTATTCGATATATCATAGAAAAAACTTTCATGAAAGACCATCTTCTGATCGTTACTTTATAGCTTTATATGGGTTGGCTCCAAATGAAATTAGGTAAACTATAAAACAAAATAAATGATTACAGACAATAAATTCATGAAGTATAAGCGCAACAATTTCTGTAAAGCTTTTCAAATGGTGTAATTAAAAATATGAATTCCTACAATAGCAACTACCCATATAGAGTAGTTTTATGGACATTAACACTATAACTTGCAAAGTAAATGCTGTAATTTGATATTTAAATTGAGATCATTCTCTAGTCATTAAAACAACGCTAGCGGAACTATAGCTGCAGCTGTCATAAAAATATAAAAATTGCATGTAATTTATAACATACTTAAATAAAAGTGTTTTAATTGCTGCTAAGACCTTGTAATTTGGTCGAGTATTTTATAAATTAAAAAGAAATCTAAAAGCGTACATTGCCCGAAATGAAATTCTAGCGGGGTAATAACTGTATAATGATAACATAACTGTAGTGTATCGTTAGATTAAATTTATTAACCATGGAAGACTGTTATGGGTAACATCAATTTATCACACATTTTAATTTATCTTGCTAGAGTTGAACATGTTTTCCTAACCAGATTTGCTCTATAGAATGCTTAAATAATTAAACAAATAATTTCGGTAATGATTAAAACAATTTAAATTCTATATATTAAATTTAGTGTTTTATTTAAAAAAAATGTTTTTTAACCGTTCTCCTTGTCATCGGAATAAGCTTTAAATTTCCTTATGTTATTTTTTGCTCCTTTATGAAACTAAAATATCTGATGTGGCGAGAACATAACTTTCTTATACCAGTACATATCATCCTGATCTAATTAATCATTCCATTTAATTCTTCACTTACCTCAATTAAATTTTAATAGCGTACCTTGAAATGTTTCTTTAAAATTTTTAAATAATTTATTATCAGCGTCATTCGATACTGTCAATAATAGTTCATGTCATATATTATAATAATTTCTTCTTATTGACATTGAAATATTTTTAACTAAATTGGACATTTCAAATGTCAAACTATTAAATTTATCCTAACCACATCTTATGAGGCCAACTGTGTAAAATATTTCAGTTTTCATCAGCTTGATTTAAGTACTTGGAAAATATGTTTATTGGCTTGATAGTGTAGACATGATTTATAATCTTCCATCAAGAATATATTTTTTATTGAAAAGGCAAATACAAAAAAGTTTGGGTCCCGTGGACCTCCTTTCAGCTGGCTAATTTTGCTCATCACCAAATTTATCATTGTCTTTGGCTTTGAGAACGTGTACCAAATTTGAAAGCTATATCTCAAAAACTGTGGCTGCTATTGCGATACTACAGACATGCCGACAGATTGTTTACCATAAAGTTATGTTTTTTCATTATAATTCGTCGAGATTTGTCCAGAAGTGCAATAAAAATGTTTAATTTTTTTTTTTCCAAAATTGTACCTTTATTCTTCTTTCATTCATTATGTCTCCTGTGGTGGGACCACATTCACTAAATTTAATAAGTCACCTAAAATGTTGTTGAAAATCTTAACTGCCAAATTTGGGAAGTCTCGCGGACGCACGCACGCACGCACACACACACACACGCACCGACAGACATCATTGGGAAAATAGTCAGTATACTTCCATATATTAGGTATAAGAAAGTAAAAAATTAGTAATCCTAAAATTCCAAATCCTAACGGATAAGTAAATAAAAAAAATACTGAGGGGAAATGCCCACCATGTAACGACATATACAGTGTGGAAATTGAGTAACTCATAAATTCAGTAATTCCGTTCATATTAATTTTTTGGAAAATATCTCGAAGGGGTATAGCGATTTTAACTTCAGCAAATATTTTCAGTCTACTTTCAGTTTCTTATGTCATTTAGTTTTTAAGTTATGACGTCATCGACTTTTTTTAAAATGACAACCTATATTTTTTATTATTGGTTTTGGTAGTAGTTTTTATTCCGGTTCCGACCGTATAAAATTTTCAATATGTTATTGTTTGAAAAAAATCGAGAAGAACAGTCTTAAAGTTCAAATAACAAAAATTCATTAAATTGGGAAAATTTATCTAGTTGCCGGTGTTATCACATTAGTTCGATTTTTCAACTATTTGTGTAATTTCAAAATAAAAACGAATGTGCCGTCGATAACTTTCCGTCAAACTTAGGCAACTACACTGTATAGTAAATTCCAAAAAAAAAATGCTTTCCCAAAATTAGAAAAAACCAATGTGTTTACAATATAATTATTTTTTTCATAAAACGAAACAGTTTTTTCCGAAATTAAAACAGTTTTCTCTCAATTTAAGTTACTCACTTCCGAAATTAAGTTTAATTCGTCTTTTCCGAATATGCAGTTAAAGTTCTAAAATCGTACAATACATAATATGAGTCTCATTCGTCTATAACCGAACTAGATTATATGTTGTAATATTTATTCATCATTTGTTTATTTTTAAATTCATGTATATATTCAAATCCTTTATAAACAGTATTTATACAGTTGAAACAGTTAGTAATTAGTTCATTTCCAACTACTTTATTAATATGAAAGATTTTCTCTCTGGCCAGTCGTGTATTTATATTTGTTGTATTAAAAATACAAATCGTTGAATACAGATATATTTATCATTTGATTTTATTTTTTTCCTGACGTATGAAAACATAAAAATCTACAACTCAGCCAGAAGAAAACAATTTTACAAAAGAATAACACAACAAACAGGCCATAAGAAATTTGTCATAATTTACTCTTTATTGAAATATATATTAATGACACTGGGTAGTGGGTAGTAATGGCTTGATATAAATCAAATTTTCACAAACAAATTAAATTCTGTAGCAACTAACAAAGTACAGAAACTGTTATAATATAAGAAGTTGGTAAACACGTTAAATCATGACAATTAAATAAACTAAGAACTTCACTGAATACTGATGTTACAGAATATAGTTCAAATTTAGCGCACTATATAAAGAATAGGAACTCGTAAATAAACTTATATATCTGAAATAATTTTCGAAAAAAACACGAAAAGTTTAAATTCAAGAAATTCGTGTATTACCTGTTTTTCTCATTTTAGGGAACATAAAATAATTTAATTCCACAATATCGGCAATCTTAAGGTTGAAATTACAATGTATTATATACTTTTTATTTATTTCAGATAAGCCTATTTATTAACTGAATTTCTGCCTTTTAAAATAAGTTTAATTCCTTTGCCGGGGATCGAATCTAAGATTCGAGAGTGAGAAGCTAACATGGTCGTTACTCGGCCACGGAGTTGCATGATCCAGGACCATCAACACAGTATGATTATGGAATTTATTTTCAAGCACAAGTGCACGACTCCTATTCTTAGGGTACATTTACAACCAATTCGGTAAGGGCACAATCTGCTTGTGGATTGTAAATTGGGTTTTAAGCATATCTGGTTGAATGTATTTGTTTACAATAAAATTTTAAGTTGGCACGACCTTGAATTGCACTTCAGGTTTGAATTGGATGCTTGCAAATCGCAAATATTCAATTCAATTGCGGCACGAATTTCAAATTAGGCATGCGTACGACACAAATTTATTGTTTATATTTAAAGTCGGTTTGTGATTTGAAATTGGAAGATTAGATCTTTTAGTATTAGAAAATATGATGTTTTTAGAAATTATGTTAAAATAATTGTAATTATTTAATCAAACTGAATTTGCACATACGTAATATTAAAAAAATCTCAACAGATGGCAGCTTCTAACTCATTATAAATGATATAAATTTTATCTCGGCACAATTCACAATCTGTCAGTAAATTGTGCCTGTAGCGAATTGGATGTAAATGTACCTTTAGTTTTTAAATGTCGGAAAAAAAGGTAAACATACATTTCTTTGGTCAGTGTCTACTAAGTAAACAGTTTTTTAAATGCTTTTATCAAAATTGTTCTTCTGTGATAGTTTTGAGAACTGTTTATTTCATTATTTCTGATTCCGTTAGCTTCTCGATTCTATTTCAGAGGGAGGTTATATATTTCTTAAATCTTTAAAGGATTGTTATGACCCCTGGGACTCTTTTCAAGTCGCTGAAAATTTGCAGGTACATTACTAACGAGTTTCTTTACCTCCGGTAAAAATGAAATTATGGACAAACAGCTGGTTGTAATGTTACAATATTTTTAAATATTTAAATGATGTATTACTAACGAGTTTGTCACATTCCATGAAAATGAATTTATGGACAAATAGCTGCTTGGGAAGTTAAAAAGTTTTTAAACGTTTAAATGATCATTTTAACTACTGGGACCCATTGCAAGTCGATAAAAATTTACAGGTGCATTACTAACGAGTAAATATACCCTCCATAAAAAATAATTTAGAGGAAATAGCTGATTGGAAAGTTCCAAATTTTTCAGGCTGTGTAGTTATAAAGTTTTTAAATATCGGGTGTAACAGGATCATGGTACACCCCCTTTTTCTTTTTTAGTTTTGAAGATAATTGATTGAAATTTGAGATATCCTATATACGTAATAAGCGGCACTTCTTGACATACAAGTGATTTTTTTGTTCACTTCCGGTTTCGCCGGAAGTTACAGTAACTTTCGATTTTTAAATAGAATACCCTGTACATTATTACATTTTTTGAATTCTGCATAATTTTCTGAATCCAACGATACCAAATAAGTGACATTTCAAACATCAGTATTTTTTATAATATAATATTTAGTTTTCCATTTAAGTGCATCATGACGGTTCCGATTTATTCTAAATGACCCTTGTAATGCTAGAAAAATCGAAATCCCGTCAAAACTACTAAATTACCTGATTTATGACCAAATGAAATTCATCAAAATGGTTTTTCGGGCCAAACTCAATTTTTTCAAATAGAACCATATTGGTACCGTAGTACCATTTATTAGTACTATTAATAAGGAATTCATTCATATGTCGTATTAAAATGTGCGATAAATACAAACAAAATTACTTACAGCTAAAAGAAAATAAGAAAATACAATTTTGTTCTAATTACCTTGTTATACATAAGGTGGCTTTGGAATACAAGAAATTACAATAGTTATTCAAAATGCTGTCCATTAACGTCAATGTACTTCTGAACTCGCATAGTTGTTTCTCGAAGAACGTTCGCCCATTGCTGGGCCGGTATGCTATTAATTGCGCGTCTTACTCATAGCTCCAGGTCTTCATGAGTTGTAACGGCGGTTGCGTAGACAATATTTTTTAAACGATCCCAAAAAAAGAAATCAAGGGGTTTTAAATCAGGTGACCTTGGAGGTCACCTCACAGGACCATTCGTCGAAATTACGTTTTCTCCGAATCTCCGTTAAAGGTAATCAATTACTATCCTTGAATTATGGGGAGGAGCGCCGTCTTGTTGGAAATGCATTCCCTGTCGTAAATGGAAACGTAATTCAACTAAACTGTCCTCAATTTCATTTTGCAGAAATCGCAAGTATCTGGCACCAGTCAGGGATCCTTCAAATATTATTGGACCAATGATTCTACTACCGACTATTCCAAGCCAAACATTGAAACCGAACCTCCTTTGAAATTTACCCTCCCGTAATAAATTTTAATTTTCTTGTGACCAATATTTTGTATTTTGTCGGTTAAATAATCCCAAATTTGTAAACCTAGACTCGTCCGAAAATAAAATCATTCCCAAAAAATCATTGTTTGGCTGCACGTTATTCTGCAAAATCCAACTACAATATTCTATCCTACGTTCGTAATCATTTTCGTACAAGTGCTGGTGCAATTGGTATTTAAAAGATTTATAGTGGTATTTGTGCAAAATTCGGCTTACATTGTTGGGCTCACCTCGGAATTGATTTTCAAGACGATTAAAATAATTTCTCACTGGACACATTGTCTATCAGGATATCGTTCAGCATAAAGGTGTCTAGCCGCAACGGCATTTTTTCTACATTCCCCATAAATAATTTTAACATGTCCACTTTTTCATCTCGTATAAATTTGCGGCATTTTGAACACAATTAACAAGAATTTTAAACAATTTTTAAAGACACAATAAAAACACCAACAAATGTTTAACAAGCTAACTATTTCATTGTTTTCAAAGCCACCTTCGTTAGTTACTTCTTAACATTTAATTAGAACAAAATTATATTTTCTTATTTTATTTTAGCTGTAATTTTGTTTGTATTTATCGCACATTTTAATACGACATATGAATAAATTCCTTTTTAATAGTACTAATAAATGGTACCACGGTACCAAAATGGTTCCCTTTGAAAAAATTGAATTTGGCCCCAAAAATCATTTTGTAGAAAATTATTTGCTCATAAATCACGTAACTTAGTATTTTTGACGGGAATTCGATTTTTCTAACATTACACGGGTCATTTAGAATAAATCGTAACCATCATGGCACACATAAATGAAAAACTAAAAATTGTATTATAAAAAAATATTGACGTTTGAAATGTCACTTATTTGGTAAATTTAATAATATGCAGGGTGTTCCATTTAAAAATGAAAAGTTAGTGTCACTTCCGGCGAAACAGGAAGTGAAAAAAAATCACTTGTATGTCAAAAAATGCCGGTTATTATTAGGATATCCCAAATTTCAATCAATTATCTTCGAAACTAAAGGAGAAAAGGGGGTGTATCATGATCCTGTTACACCCGGTATATGAAGCGTTGTTTTGACTGCTGGGGCCCTTTGAAAGTCGATGAAAATTTACAGGTGCATTATTAAAAAAATCTCTTTACCTTCGCTGAACAAAATTATGGACAAATTACTGGTTGTGAAGATACAATAATTTTAATTATTTTGTAGTCTGGTTTGACCCATGGGATCATTTGCAAGTCGATGAAACTTTACATGTACAGTACTCACGAATTTATGGACAAATAGCTGGTTGGGAAGTTACAAATTTTTTAAATGTTTAAAAGTTTCATGGTATTATGTTTGAAGAAATGGATTATTTTTATTATTAGTAAAAATGTTGGTGTTCTAATAATGCATAGAGAGTAGTCTACATTATGTGATAATTAATCCCAAAAAATAATTTGTAAAGTTTGGTTTTAATGTAGATATTGGGGAAAAGTTCTTTATTCAGTCGCAATATTATTACTAAATAATTAAAATAAACAACTCGTTCGTCATATTCGTAGCTAAATTTATTATTCTATTTCTCATAGCTCGATTGAAAACCGCAAAGTAAGAACTTATTAAAACCAATAGGTATAACAGTCTTTACCTGTCTGCTTCCAACAGTGGTAAATAAAATACAGGTACTCTAAGCTAAATTAACTCTGGATAATAAGACCAATCTTGTGTTTATAAGAAATCAATATCCTCATTATTTTTGGATAAAGATTCTTATAAACTACCCAACGCTCATTACTTTTTATTTTCCTTCAAGATTGCTGTTGAGAATTGCTATCAATTTATTACTTTTTTTCTGCTGAAAAACCAAATAAAGCAGAATTGATAAAATGCTTGTCACATCCTGGCTTCCCGTAATTCTATTTTAGTTCACGCGGTACGTTAACTATTTTATTAGGAAATTGTTGAATTTGTAGCCATGACTGACTTATATATATTATCATTTTTACTAGATAAGTAATAGCAGCTTGAAATTCGTTGCAGCAGATAATTTATTAACACCAATTTAAGAACCAGGATTATTCATTGATGTAATGTTTTGCTAAAAAGATCATATTACTCATATTATTAGAACGAATGAGTTTATATTAACCACTATTAGTGTTAGTATACTGTTTTCAAAGTAATTTTGTTTCTGTAACTATTTTAAACGTTGTTTATAGAACCACATAATATCTTACCGGAGAATACAATATTCAACACAAATAAATAAAAAATATTCAAAAATGCGCCAAACGTCCAGAACAGAAACGTTACAGTTAGAAGCGTGTACGGAAATTTCCATTATATCGTAAACCATCTGGCAATCATAAAAAAAGCTTCTAGAATATTCGACCAAAAACAGACGCCGGGTTATAGGGCGATAAAAAAGGATCAGTCAGTCAAGTGAAGTCCGAGTTTCGCGACAGTCACGAGACACAGAGATACCAAGCCAAACAAAAAAAAGAGAAAGCTAGCGTCACCGATGATACCGTTACATACAAAATTACATAATCAAATCACTACATTCAAAATTACGGAATCAAATTCAAGTTCACCGCCAAAACACTATTCACTCATTCATTTTTTTTTGTTTTTATTTCGTGAAATTTTAAGCCACGTGTTAAGTGAACCCCATTTTCCTCATGCAGTGTTGTGTTTTTTTATTATCATGTGCTAGTGATGTGTTGCTTTTAATTTTGTTTTGTTCCCTTATTTTGGACCCTGATGCATATTGTATTTTGGTAAGATAGATCAAAACTTTGGAGCGGTATTTGCTAATTTGCATCCAGGATTTTTTGAGCGTACGCGCTTCAAGCATTTTTTTGTTATTTTTTGTTTTTGTATATTTTGTGTAATATCACTTTAATATATATATATATATATATATATATATATATATATATATATATATATATATATATATATATATATATATATATATATATATATATATATATATATATATATATGATTAAATATGATTTGAAGGAAACAGCTACTCAGCGAGCAAATACCCCGACCTGCATTGAATTACACCTTCAAATCATGATAGATCGATAGCCAATATCATCCCTCTCACCACTGTTCACGTCACCATAGTTAGTATATAACTAGCAGGTTGGCCACTATCATTTGTCTGTTCCATAACCTATGGCATACTGAAGAGAACAAATAAGTTCGAAATCGATCTATGTCTGGTTAGGAATTGACAAATGATATTGGCTAT
Organism: Rhamnusium bicolor; assembly: GCA_029963845.1. Taxonomy (NCBI): domain Eukaryota; kingdom Metazoa; phylum Arthropoda; class Insecta; order Coleoptera; family Cerambycidae; genus Rhamnusium; species Rhamnusium bicolor. The sequence continues at coordinate 2,429,647 of JANEYF010005793.1, forward strand.
CGATCTATCATGATTTGAAGGTGTAATTCAATGCAGGTCGGGGTATTTGCCCGCTGAGTAGTTGTTTCCTTCAAATCATATTTAATCACATTAGTTTAGTCCACCTGGGCTAGGGGTCGCCGCTCTCGGTACTTGCTGTGATGCAAGTCGCTATCCGCCACAGAGACATCGAGGATGTCGGTCGAATAGTAGCATTCAGACCATATGAGAAGTTTCATACCTCTCACCACTATTCACTTCACCATAGTTAGTATATAACTAGCAAGTTGGCCACTATCATTTGTCTGTTCCATAACCTATGGCATACTGAAGAAAACAAATAAGTTCGAAATCGATCTATGTCTGGTTAGGAATTGACAAATGATATTGGCTATCGATCTATCATGATTTGAAGGTGTAATTCAATGCAGGTCGGGGTATTTGCCCGCTGAGTAGTTGTTTCCTTCAAATCATATTTAATCACATTAGTTTAGTCCACCTGGGCTAGGGGTCGCCGCTCTCGGTACTTGCTGTGATGCAAGTCGCTATCCGCCACAGAGACATCGAGGATGTTGGTCGGATAGTAGCATTCAGACCATATGAGAAGTTTCATACCTCTCACCACTATTCATATATATATATATATATATATATATATATATATATATATATATATATATATATATATATATATATATATATATATATATATATATATATATATATATATATATATATATATATATATATGTTGTTCATGGGTGAGTTTTACCAAGGGCGCCTCGGTCGATATCTCCTTTAATATTTATTATACAGAAAAAACTTTCAAATAAAAGTTGTAGAAAGCTAAGAGTACTATATTTTAAAATTATTTCTAATTACACAAGGTGTTTGATGTTAGAGTGGCATATCAAGAGTGTTTTTTTTTAAATAGAACACCCTATATATTTTTGCAAATTTTTATTCTTTCTCTAATAGCCTTTTCGAATATATTTTGTTTTTGAAATTCCGTTGCGGCGTTGTCGAATTATTCAACATTTTTCAAAAAAATTATCACTTGCAGACCTCACTAATAAATTCTGCATGAGCGGTATTTTCACAGATTAAGCACACTTTTTTTTGTTAAATTTTAAGCAATACTATGGCCTACCCTCGAGATATTTTAAAGTTGAAATTATTTGTACAGGGTGTTTATTACGATGATACAAAAATGGCCAACTTTAATCTATCATAACTTCATTTTTTTTAAATGGAACACCCCTTATATTTTTACATATTTGGATAGAGTTTATATCGCTCTACAATTTTTATTAACCTATAGTTATACCTAAAACCAACGGTTTCCAGTGAAACTACATTCTAATAAAAACATCAGGTAATTTCTAGAAATTCGGATATCATAGGAGGCATTGGCACGTGTTTTTTTGTTTTTGCAAGAAGGAACTACGAACATGAAACAATTTATTTATAACAAAACGGTAAATATATTTTTTTTTAGTTGTATCTAGTTCATAAGGTGTTCAATGTGTCCTCCATTTTCGTGCACGCACAATCTTAGACGACTCAAAAAAGACTGGCTAACATTTCTTAATTTCTGAACATTAATTTCTTGAAATGCAGCTCTAATTCTCTCCATCATATCTTCAGCTGTAGTTGGAGCAGTTTTATAAACAGTCTCTTTTACATAACCCCACAAAATAATCTAATTTTGTTAGGTCTGGTGACCCAGGTGGCTAATAAATTCGCCCACCTCTACCTATCCACTTATTTGGATATTCATTATTCAAATAGTTGCGTACTTGCGCACTGTAGTGGGCTGGCGCCCCATCATGCTGCAGTCATAACCTTCGTATTGTAGCAATGGTAAATTTTCCAAAAAATCTGGTAGATTATTTTTTAAAAAAGTGTAGATAAGTTTCTCCATTTATTCTGCCTTCAAAAAAATATGGCCTAATTACATATCATCCTAGAATTCCACCCCAAACGTTTAATGACCATCTATGTTGATGGTCAATACTCCGTCTGAAATGGGGATTTTCTGCAGAATAATAGTGCAGATTGTGCCTATCAACATTTCCGTTTTTATTGAACGTAGCCTCGTCGGAAAACAACACATATTTGAAAAAATCCGGTTGTTCTCGCACTTTCTGAATTGCCCATTTACAAAATTCTCGTCTCTTAATAAAATCATTAGCTTCTAGTTCTTGCAATAATTGTTTATGATAAGGGTGAAACTTATTTTCTTTTATAATTCTTGCAATACTGGGCTGACTAATATCCAATGAACTTACATGTGGATTTTCTACAAGGCTTAGCACAACAGATAATGTGTTTTCTTCATTTATGACTGGTTTAAATCGCTTCGGCTTCTTAAACATAACTCTTCCGCTTTTATTGAATTTAGTTTTCAATTTTGTAAAAGAACGACAAATTGGATGTCTTTGGTCTGGATATATTTGACCATACAATCTAGAGGCCAACAAACAATTACCATAACTCTCCCCGATACAGTAAATCCTATTAATTCTTTCTTACTTAGAAAAATTCACTTTTAATACTTATTTAAGTAGAAATTAGCGTAACAATATAGTCTGCATATTAAAAGCGTTTTAAATTTGTTTCAAACAAATGTCAGTGATAAATGCCATCTAGATATTTGGAAAATTCACACAGTTCAAGTATTTAAATGTAGAATAATAAGACAACTTTCTTTTCATTTATAAAAGATGAAACTTACATTAATTGAAACAATAATGCTCATAGTTGTTTCTTGCAAAAACAAAAAAACATGTGCCTATACCTCCTATGATATCCGAATTTCTGGAAATTACCTGATGTTTTTATTTGAATGCAGTTTCACCGGAAACCGTTGGTTTTAGGTATAACTATAGGTTAATAAAATTTGTAGAGCGACAAAAACTCTATCCAAATATGTAAAAATATACGGGGTGTTCTATTTAAAAAAATGAAGTTATGATAGATTAAAATTAGCCATTTTTGTATCATCGTAATAAACACCCTGTACAAATAATTTCAACTTTAAAATATCTGGAGGCTAGGCCATGACATTGCTTAACATTTAACAAAAAAAGGTTTGCTTAATCTGCGAAAATACCGCTCATGCAGAATTTATTAGTGAGGTCTGCAAGTAACAATTTTTTTGAAAAAAAGTTGAATAAATTGACAATGCCGCAACGGAATTTCAAAAACAAGATATATTCGAAACGGTAATTAAAGAAAGAATAAAAATTTGTAAAAATATATAGGGTATCCTATTTAAGAAAATATACTTTTGATATGCCACTCTAACATCAAACACTCTGTGTGATTAGAAATAATTTTAAAATATGGTACCCTTGGTCTCACACAACTTTTATTAGAAAGTTTTTTCTGCATAATAAATATTAAAGGAGATATCGACTGAGGCGCCCTTGGTGACTCACTCTGTATATATATATATATATATATATATATATATATATATATATATATATATATATATATATATATATATATATATATATATATATATATTCAGTATCGTGTTAAGCTTATCTGGCATTTTCTTTCACTCATTTGCAGATTAGGCTACAAATTGAACAGTTCATCTCATTTAAAGCGAGTCCACATAATTATTTCATCCCACTTTCAGAATACGTTCTAACAACTACAGGTGCCTAAACTGCAGTGGCCAGTTAGGCAGGTAAATTGTATATAAATCAGGTAGTGAGAAACCTGTCATTCTAATTATTGTAATAGACAGATAATCACGAGTCGTAAAGTTTATTCCGTACTCTTTAGGTAGCTATCTCCTTTTAATTAATTCTATTTGGCAAACATTGCGCAAGGACAATTAACGACAATCAGTGCATAAACATTTGTGACATGTGCCAAATTCTATTTTAGTTAAACCAAATTATTTATTAGTGTATTAGGTAGATAGGGCCACTGTGTAGGTAGCATTCCCTCAGTGCTTAAGGACAACTTAATATAAAACAAAAACTATTGCCCACAGTGAAAAATAATTGCGCGAACAGTATTATAACGCTCTACCAGCAATCCACCCCTGAGAGTCGCCTACAATTATATATTTTTTTCTTTTCGTGTGTCGATACGCTGGCGCCCTTTAAATAAATTTGTGTATCGGAACCGGTAAAACGTTTTTCGCGATATCACCCGCTCTCAGCAAGGCGACAGAGAGAGAGAGAGAGAGAGAGAGAGAGAGAGAGGTAATAATTAGTTAATTTTTATAGTTTTGTCACTTCCTTAGTGTTGTGCTAAGAGTTATAAAAAATATGTCCATTCAATGTAATACTTCATGTATAATATGATAAGTAACAAAAATACGGAATAAATTCATGTTCTTCATTGATAAAAGGTTACCGAAAAAACTTGGGCTGTATAAACAAAATTATATTGGGCAAACGGCGCTCAATTCGGACTAAGTTTAAGAAACGTATAATTCTTTTTAAACACAAAAGGACAAATAAGTTGCCTAAATGTGGTTAATTAGAAACAACAAATAAGCAACAATTGAAGCATTTAAAAGCTTAGAAATTGCAAAATCTAAAAACAGTATTAATAGTCACAGAGGACCTATCCCCTTCGCTTTAATCAAGGAGACATGACGGTCTCAATTCGTCGATCCATGACAGTAGTTTAAATATAAATAGACTGCAGTTAGTACAGGTTTAATTGTAATCATCTCCAAATGATGCAAACTTGTTTGACAAAACGTGCGCCTTGTACTTTACCCAGTGTTTTGACGTTTTTGAAAATTACTTTAGTGTAAATGCTGCCAAATAATCTGATCAAAATAAGTAAAAAGATGTGGTGAATCCTTAGAACAAATTAAGATATTAGGCTGCAGCAGTCTGATGCAGTCAATCTCTTGAACTTGGCTCAAAATATGATTCCGCGTTTCAACAACCGATTTATTGTGGCTGTAAGTGTTAGAGATTGACCAAGAGAAGTTAAATACGGTCGAAAAATGGTAGGAAGACAGATTATTAATTAGAAGAGGATGGACCATACAAGAAACTACTAGCTATTGAGCCAAGAGCTTTCTTTTGCCACAACTAGAGTTCGTATTACACCGAGTCTGTATCAAATCATCTCAATGAGATAGGTCTGTACTCTAGAAGACTAATAAGATGCCTCCCTTTGACAGCAAATCACAGATAGATGTTTTAGAAGGAGAGCCGTTCTTGTCTACATTGATAGACGCACAGTTTACATCTGTAGACCACAAATTCAAGGGTTAAAAATCGATACGTTCAAGAGGTGCGCGCTTTTGGACGTGAATATGTTATGGCTTGAGGTGGAATTTTCCTTGGAAGCCGTACGGAGTTGTATGTTTGTGAACGTACACTGATAGGTGAAATTTATACAAGATACATCGTTAGCAACATCGTTGGAATTTGGAATCCAATTTCAGATTCCCGGATGAAAATGTTCATCCACATACAGCTAAAACAGTTAAAATTGGATGAAATTAATCATTTCCCTGTACATCTACTCTCACCAGATCTGAACTACTTTGAACATGCCCGGATCATGCTTGGAAGACCACTAATGAATTGACAATCGCCTGTTAATGACGTTAGGACTCTAAGGGAATTTTTATGAATTTTTAGGATACCTTGGACCAAGAAGAGATAATCATTCGATTTCAAGTATCTATGTCTAGAATAGTTCAAGCAGTGATAGAAAACAGGAGTGCAATCACCCGCTATTACATAACATACTACATCTTTTGTTTTTATTTTGACTGTTTAATTGTAGAACTTATTAAATTTTTTTATTAATCATTTTCAGGCTGAATGATTACGTTTATTTTATAGGAATGATGAAATAAAATTAGCTTTACTAATTTTTTTGTAGCATCACTTTTTCCCTGAGAATATACAAAATATCCTTAACTTTAGTTTATTTCAAAAACCATGTAAGATAATTTGAATCTGTTTTCACATATTAATTGAGCACTGAAATAAGCAATATTTGATTAACTAAGTTACATATCTTACGGTGTCAATTCTAAAATAAATGCGCCCGGTATTCAAAGTTTTTACTTTCATCACCTAACGAGAAAACTTGCTCAATAAAGTCTCTTTTCTAATTTAGAAATAACTACTCTATTATTATGTTCCTTCGACAATCTTGTGCAAAGTATTTTGCTGAAAATGCTCATTTATTATTTATCTAGCAAAAAAGTTTTATATAGTAAGTGCTATTTGACACAAAAATTTATAATTCAAAGCTAAATATATAGGTATAGCAAATAAAATGTACTAGAGAATTTTATCACATTTTAATCCAGGAATGCCAAAGTCGTTGTCAATAAAGGTAAGAAACTAAAGAAATTGCAGCAATAACTGAAACTTTCGTACCTATAACTCTGGACATAAACGAGAAGTATGGAAGCACGAGAGCTACCGGAACTTCCGCGATGTGCGAAAGCTTTCCGTGATAAGAGCAAGACTGTGTAGCTGTGCGCTATATTTTAGCCTTCACTTCTCTAAGTACAATCCTTGAAATCAGGTCATTACTCTGACGTGTTTACTATTGCAATGGCGTTCCATTTTAATTAAAGTAGAATAATATTTGTTTTAATTAAAATTCGGGTAGGTACTCCGATACACCATGGTCGTTGATAACAAAGTATTATTCAAATTAACTTTTTATTCACTAAAGTTCAAAATTTTAATGGAAAGTTGGATGCAAGATTGGGAATATTTCCAGATGTTGTAGAATAGGAAATCTGAAGTGTGAATAACTGAGCTCATAAACTTAACATGTTCATTCCCAATTGTGTACAGTTTAGAAACTATAAGGTGCTTCGGTAAGCACTTAATGCATGCACTCAACATTAGGTACACATATGAACACAGGATGAATCACAATATCATCGAGTCACCTGCAGGGCCAGGGAACTAGTGCAGAGTTCAGGACCAGTACTACTACTGCTTCATATGGTTGACAGAAGGACATACGTAGACAAATAAAAGCTAGAGTATAAAATGAATAATGAAATATCTACAGCTTGATGCAGTTGTAGTTACCAATTCACGACCACTTTGTAGGATGGAAAAATAAGTCACGAGCGATTTGGACAACAAATTTATTATTAACAATAAATTTTAATTACTAGCCAACTCTTCGATAAATAGCTTCCGCCATCTTCAGGGTTGCAAGAACCAAAGTATGTTTTAAAAGCAATGCGAGCCATTATTCACATCATTTTGAAAAAAATACATAAACGATAAAAATGCATAAAACTGTATTTACATTATATCACATGAAATAGGAAGATAAAATTACACAAAAACTTAGAAACTAACACCAACTAATTGAATCGATTATTATTAAAAGGGTCTAAGTCACTTTTCGGCCATTTTGAGATATAGGATATTCTCTACTAAAGTTATTACTTTAGTAGAGAATATCCTAATATCTCAAAATGGTGAATCGTTTGGTGATAAAAGAAATCGAGTGCCTCTGTACCATATGAACGTATTTATAATTGCTGTTTATTTTTAAAAGGAACCAAGTCGCTTTAATTAGTACCTTTTGAAATTACCACTCGTTTTCAATCACAGCTAAAAACTTAACCTAAAACTACAGTCGATTCTAGATGTGTGTAGAAATAAAAAGTTGTGCAGTGTAAAGATTTTGTTTATATTTCGCAATAAATATAGTTTATTCAACAATGTCTGACAAAATGATCATTTTATCGAGGGTGAAGAGAGTGTGTCGGGTGTTGTTGAAATACCAAAAAAGAGACGCAAAAACATAAGAAATTATGATAGTTATAAGAAAAATGTTATCAAGAAATCCAGGATTGAAGGTTCCATTAATCATAGAGGCCATACAGTTTTAGCAATAAAGCAGGGTGCTCCTTGCAAGTAAGGGAGCAATTTTTTTAATTTTTGAAGAGTTCCTTAATTTTTATGGTTTCCAAGGTGTGCTATGAAGTGCTTTGAAAAATCAGTGGCCCTGAATGAAAGCACATGTTTGAAAAATTTTATACCCATTTTAGAACCAAAGACTAGCAAGATATATATCTGCAATCGCTTATTGCTGTCACTGACGTTTCCAAACGATGAAAACGTTTAGAAGGTGGTAAATAAAGAGAACGGTCCTTCATTCATTTTGCTCCAAAATCTGATAATGTTGAGGTAAATATTTGCCAGAATGCATTTTTGAGTCTACATGGGATTAGCGTTAAACGAGTTACGAGACAAAAAGCGTTATTAGTTAATAATTTAACTCCTCATGATAACCGAGGAAAATGCTTTAAAAGTAATGCTATTTCCGATGAGGAAAATACGTCAATTCGTATATATCTTCTTTTCCTGTCAAAGAAACACATTATTGCCAAAGAGAATATCAGTACCTTGATTCTAGACTGAATGTTAAAATAATGTACAACATGTTTAAGGAAACGCAGCAGTAAAGTTAAATTTAGTTACTACATTAAATTTTTCAAAGAAAATTTTAACCTTCACTTTGGTCTTCTGCAAATTGACACATGTTATCAGTGTGAACAGTTTTCACTGCAAATTTAAAAGTCTATTGTTAGCTGAAGCTGAAGAAATGGCAGCAGTTGATGAAAAAATGATACACGAAAGACGAGAGATGATTTGAATGAAACAACTACTCAGCGGGCAAATACCCGACCTGCATTGGATTATATATCTTTATATTATATCTTCAAATCATGACAGATCGGTAGCCAATATCATTTGACAATTTCTAATTAGACATAGACCGGTCAACTTTAGTTCTCAGTATGCCATAGGTTATGGAACAGACAAATGATAGTGCAACCTGCCATAGTATACTAATTTAAATTGAGTAGGTGAGAGAGGTACTAAGGCTTCTCATATAGTCCAAATGCTACTAACCGACCGACATCATAGATGTATCTGTGGCGGATAGCGACTTGCAAAGCAAGTACCAAGAGCGGCGACCTCTAGCCCAGGTGGACTAAACTACTGTTACTAAATATGATTTGAGCGAAACAACTACTCAGCGGGTAAATACCTAGACCTGCATTGGATTATACTTTCAAATTATGATAGATCGGTAGCCAATATCATTTGTCAATTCCTAACTAGACATAGACCGGTTTTTGAACTTATTAGTTCTCCTCAGTATGCTATAGGTTATGGAACAGACAAATGATAGTGGCTAACCTGCTAGTCATATCATACTGACTAAGGTAAATTGAGTACTGGTGAGAGGTATGTGAAACTTCCTCATATGGTCCAAATGCTTACTAACCGACCGACATCATAGATGTCTCTGTGGTGGATAGCGACTTGCGAAGCAAGTACCAAGAGCGGCGACCTCTAGCACAGGTGGACTAAACCATTTTATATGACTCAACTTACGGTTACTGTTTTTTGCATCCACGATTTGAAAACTGGAAAAGCTTACGTATACATTTATCACGAAGGTTTAGCTGCGAAAACACCAGATGAAGTATGTTCATTTTTGATGGACTACATAGTTGTTTATGCTGATCCAGGTTCAAAGGAGCTCAGGCTTTTCTCCGACAACTGCCCAGGATAAAACAAAATCCACATTACTAAGCTTTTGGCACTTGTTCAGACAGGAAGATTTGATAAAATTCAACACTTTTTTGCGATTCGGGGATACTCCTTTTCCCGGATTTTAGTGTCATAAAAAAGACATTTAAGAAAGGTCGACAGGATCTACTATGTACATGAATATACTGAAAAAACCATTCAGTCTAGTCAAAGTAACAAATTTATTGTAAAAGAGGTGTCAACTAAAAAGACATGTATATCTACTGAATGAATCCATAAATAAAAATGTACCTAGAAATCGGAGGGTAAGTTTTACTCTCAGTATTATCACATTTTACATAAAAAAGATATGCCTGGAATTGTTGAAACTCATGACTTTATTAATGGGTTTGTTAGTTATCATTTTGATTTAGCAGTACCAAATAAAAACAAAATGTTTCCATCCTTACAAAACCTAAACCGAAATAAAATTCCAATACTGGACAGTACAATTAAACACTAAGCAGTTGGTTATGGGTATAAAAAATATTCATTTTAATTTTGTTTATACATAATGAAAATTTTTAACTCTCAAATAAAATGTTACCCATTCAAGAAGGAAATTATTAAAATTGCAATAAATAACAATAGTTGGTTGCAGATTAGTATTTTCTTCTGAAAAATAACGTTTAGTGTACTTATGGGGTTTTCTGAAATATGTGATTCAGATAATGAAGAAACAGATGAATCACAAGGGATATCCCGAGGAGATGATGCTACATAATACTATGTCGAATAAGAGATACCGTATTCTTAATTATCTATTTTTTGTTTATTGGTACCAACTTCTATTCATAACTCTATTTTTAAGTTTTATTTCTTACCTCTGATGTTGTTTAAATAAAATTTTTCATATTGACTCCACTTTTTTATACTTGTTTAAACACACTGTTAAATTTCTTGTACTCTCAAGCTAAACCGGATGAAATTAAATGTATGTTTTATTAATTTAGGACATTTTCTTGTTATAACGAAGTAGTGAACAACATATTTAAGGAGTAACCATCAGTTTTAGATCCTGTCGGAGAATGAGGATGGTGACTGGATGTAAAGAGAGCGTTTGCGCGATGTTTCCCTAGTGTTTTAGTGCTCTAAATGTACGAGTATCAAGTTGTTTACCACGAATTTGCAAAAAAATATACTTTTTGGACGTTTTTCCTGTATAGTGTTCTAATTAACTTAAAAGTTACTTTAGCCTACCTTTTAGGGTTTTAGCGCGAAATATTGATCCTTCCATATATTTTTATCATCATTTGCAACTCTATTGTATTCTCTGCTATCAAAATTTGATTTTTGTTTGTTTGTTTATAATTTTAATGAACGTGTATTTTATACATTTCTAGTATTAAAACTTGTTAGAAATAACATGGAAATTATGGTTTATTTTAGATAGAGAACATTAAGTAATGTTAAAATTGTTTTGTAGTCTAGACCTCCCAGAACAGGAAACGTAGTTTTTAAAGCATCACCAGCGCAAAAAAATAATGATGACAGGATGATGCTAATGGCTTAAGAAGTGATTGACTAAAAGACATTTAAATGTGTTCGCGATGCGGTTTGGCCAAGGAAGATATTAATCATCTTTGAAAGAGCAAAAACGGTGACAACAAGTAAACAACAATACTTAACAGAATAACACATTTAGTTCTATTCTTTGACTGCCAGAATGAAAGCTCTGATAATGACAAATGGCTCAAAGAAGCTTAAGGATACTAAATATATTTGCCAGAAGTCCCAGACAGAGTAAATTGATGATAACATAGAAATCCAGGATAGAAGTGAAAAAAGAAAATAAATACCAGTAGTAAGTAAAACAGGGACCGCAAGAAGAAGTCTGGACGCCAAATTTTTATATCGACACGAGCAAAAGGATACGAGCAATGCGTACAAATATTCTATAATGATGTATACAGTTTCAAAACTTAACAAAAAAGACACTGCTCATGATGTAACAATTTTGGAGTCCGATTTCTGACCGGTGATTATTTACATAAGAAGTAACTATTGACGTAGGTACATTTAATCTATGCTTTCTTTGTACAATGAAGAAACAAAATTGAATTGATTCAATCGTATTAATAAAAAAGAGTTGTGAGACTTACGACTTTTTCTAACCTTTCCGTAAAATTAAATGTTTGTAATTTAAAATTTGTACAAAACGTTTTTTTACAGACTTTGTTTCATCCCCATATAATTTTAATATAATTATTATTAACTTTTGTTTTATTTTATAATTCTAAGTTTTCATATGTTTATTTTTAATTAAATATTAATTATTAAGTATAAATGGTCAATCTCTATCTATCATTTCTCTTTCTTTATACGTGAAAAACAAATTAATCACATAAAAGTGCCTGCCGTGAAGACACAAAAGGGCAGAGAAGAAAGTTGATATTAGCAAAAGTTAAACTTGTGCATTAATAAGGATATATTGTAATAATTGTTGTAATCACTCCAAATCTGTTTCAAACAACTCAAACATTCAATTCGTTGGTGTGTGTGTGATTTTATCCTAATAACAGTAATAACCAAGAAGAGGTCCTTCAGAGTGAGAAGTCACCGAAATAAGGTAGGCCATTTTATTCTGGATTGTCACGCTTGAAACTAATATAAAATCAAAACGATATTCTTGAATCTAAAATCTACTACTATCTATTTTAATATCGAATATAAATTTGGTCCTTCGAGCCGGATGTTTTGTAATTATCACGGCCTTCCGCCTCTGAGATATTTTCAGTTTTTTAATATCAAATTTTTAAACTGAATTAATTAAAAATAGACAATTCGATTCACTCATATTTCATTTTTCAGTTAAAGATAGTTCATAGTTCATAGGTACCGATTTCGCATATTGCTTGCGCCATACCTTCGCCACTCTCCCCCTCGCATCGCAGTTTCGTATCAATCAAATCTTATCAATTCTACGCGCATGATAAGAATTCGTATTATTTATCCTTTTAATTTACTATCTTCGTCCTATTTTAGCAACACATTTAAATACAAATAATAATATTCACTCTCTCGTTTACCTATTTAATATTTTCAATAATAGGACATAAGCATTTTAATATTTAGCTAGAGGATCTATTGTTAATTAATATTAATGTATGAAATTATTTGGATTTCGAATTAAAACATCTGTTAGTCTCATTTAAGTACGCCTGTTCATTGCGTTTTGACAGATTTGTGTCGGTCCCTCTCTCACTAACTTACTTCTCTCTTATTGTTTGGTTATTTCTTAGTTCTGCATTCAGAATAAGTCAGGCAAATAAAGTGAAACAATTAATTGTTTAGAGAGCAATCGAGAGAGGAGAGAAAGAGAGAGAGAATTGGAGAGAGGAAAAAATTGATATTAGTAAAATTTAAACTTGTGCTCTAATAATAAAAATATATTGTAATGATTGCGATCACTCAAAAATCTATCTCAAACATTTCAAACGTTCAATTCGTTGGTGTGTGCGATTTTATCCCTAATAACAGTAATAATAACTGGTACATATTTGTAAATATGCAATTATGAAATTTACGATTATTAGTTTAAATAAAACCAGATCTAATTTGAGTTGTTTACTCGGTGAATAACTAGAGTACAATGTGAAAATCTTATCGCTAATGGTATAAAAAAAGTATGTACAAAAGACTACCGGGCGACCTATCAAAAAGGTTATTTATTACTATATATATAATTATTAGGATACCTTTTCCAAAAAATTAAATTTTATTGTTTACTTAGTTTAGGTTAATACAGCTAAAGCACAATCATGAAAACTTGAACTATAGGTGTTAAGTTTCTTTATTATCATTATTATTATTAACAAATGATTTTAATTGGTCAATATGACGTTTCCATACGGTCGGATATTTCTACTAAATACATATTTTTTTCCAAACTTTCCATTAATTATACCTTTACACCAAAATATCTTATTCATATTATAACCTCTAGCTAATACTGAGTCCCCCATATTAGATTTTATCTCTCGATGACCCCTAAAATTGCATTTTTGTTGACTTTGCTTTTTTACAACATTTTTTTTTATTATATTAGTAGGAGACATTAAACTAAAGCGATCGTTAACCTATGTCTGAACATTACCTCAGAAGAAGTAACACCAGTGGTGGAGTGTATTGAATTTCTATAATCAAAGAGAAAATTTGATAACAGTATATTTATGTTCTTATTTTTATTTGAAAATAACGCCTTTTTCAAGGCGGTTTTAATGGTTTTAACTTTTGCCTCTGCTGCCCATTGGATTGAGGGTGATATGGGGGTGAATATACATGTTCTATGCCATTTTGCTCTAAAAATGTGTTAAATTCGTACGAACTAAAATTCGTTGCAATATCTGAAACTAATTGTTTTGGAAGGCTAAATCTGGCAAAAATGTACCTCAATTCAATAATGGTTGCTTGTGTCGTGCAAGATTTCATTTATAAATACTTCCAGCCATTTTGAATGCGCATATGTGAAAATCAGAAATATTTTATCATTTAAAACAATCTATATGAATACGGTCCCAAGCGTTTTCTGGCCATGGCCAAGAACATAGTTTTTCCTTCTCATCCTCGTCGAAACTGGTACGTATTTATAAATTTGCAATTATGAAATTTACGAGTATCAGTTTCAATAAAACCCACAACTAATTTGAGTTGTTTACTCGGTGAATACACTTATAGTATAATGTGAAAATCTTATCGCTAATGGTATAAAATAAGTATGTACAAAAAATGTGAATAAAAACATAAAGTATGAATATTCTTTTAGAATGAAATTATAACTAAAATGGTTATTTATTACTGATTATAACCTAATACATACAATTTTTAATCTAAAATCTAATACAGTCTATTTTAATGTCGAGCAGACTTTATTTGTTCAATTTCATCCAATTGAAATGATATCAAGCAAATATAAAAATGATACGGCTATTGATTGTTAGAGGGAACAGTCAAATTGTATTGTGTGAAATTTGAATTTATAATTAACAGCAGAAACGGAAACTGTGGCCGCCTGTTCAGAATCAATTTACTACAGATTTAAAAAATATTGGTCAAAAGCTGAGGTAAATTTTTAATGGTTTAATTTCCCATACCATTAAAAGACCGTAACACAAAAATAAACACTGGCCGTCGTCGACCGAAGTGATTCAACGCGATTTTAATATTGTGATGTGATAAATAATACAGGTATTTGTATGTCTTTACATCAATACTTAAACCAGATATAGAAAATGTTTTTTTTTTTAATTGCAATAAAACAAGTTCGATATATTTTTACAGACATAACCAAATTTATACAGAATTTTTAATTTTTTCACACAAAGGGAATATCATTTGCTAATTTCAAGCTTAACAAATTGTTTTTTTTTGTACCTGTATTAATCCATACAGGTGATTAATACGAATAAGGTAACTTCTAAGTTGGTACTGAATTGCTGAAAAATGCTGGCTGAATTGTGTGAATATAACTCAGTGAAACTTACTATATGGGAAGTCGAACATAGTAGCATAAAAGATAATGAAGAAGTGGACATTTTGGCGGGAGAGGGTGCTAAAAATCTTTTTCCTGGCCTGGAACCAGCTTTTTGCATAAGTACCAAGAAGTCTGATCATCAGAGTTTAAAAACCACCGAGTTTGAGCTCCCGGAATGAGACAACCAAAGTTCCATATAAAGGGTTCTTTAATTATCTCTACCGTTAAGCGAGTGCTGAAGCTCAATAGAGAATGAATGAGTCAGCAACTATAATAGGCCTGATAACAGGACACTGTTAATGTGCTTAAAATTCGTGTAAGGCGTAACTGTATAAAGACTGTTTTAAAATTGAATTTTAGAAAAAGTTGTAATATTATATAATATGTTATATTTTTATGTATGTGCAGAGGTACGATTTTCCAATTGGATATGACGTAAAACCAGTGTGGGCTTTAGGTGGTTATGTGTCAGATCTTACCTTGACATTTTTTTAGCGAATTCTGTATTATCCAAAGTTGATAAAGTAAATTTATTACAAACACTCATTCAAAGAAAACTCGAGGTATAGGGAGATGTACATAACACTAAACTACACACACAAGTATTTTTCACTTCCGGTTACAAGAATAAAAGTATATTATTATTATCTGTTCTAAATGTTTTGTAGTTAAACTTCGGCGCCTTTCGTTGAAAATCCATTTATATTGCGAGAAGAATCGCTCGACGTCTACAGATGTAACTACAGCATACTTAAAATATGTAAACTTTCGCAAAGTCATCGCATTCATGCCCGGTGTAGCAAAGTCTACTTCTTTGCCGTGTATTACACCTATCATCGTAATTGTAATTTAAGATGGGACTTATATATACAAGATCTAACCAAAAAATTAAGATCGTTAATGTATTTATTTAAAAAAATGACTCAAATTGTAGATAAGAAAAATTTAATAGCTGTATACCAGGCTCTAGTACAGTCGTTATTAGTATATGGACTGATTGATTGGGTAGGTATGCAACGACAATGAACAAAAAGGAGAATATTAAAATAATTATGAATAGATTACCTTCGGCCAAATCTTTACAGAAACCGTATATTAAGTATCAGAAATTATACTGACAGGTAATGTACCAATAAAAAACGATAAATAATACTTCTATATAAATCCGTTTTAGGCAAAAGATAATCTAATATTTACCAAGCTCTCACAATAGGAGCGACATTTTCAGTATGTAGGAAGTTTTCAATCATTATCCCAAGAGAACTGAAAAATTAAGAAACTATTAGTTTAATAAAACGTTATCGCAATGGTTCATTAACACCACCATAGAAGCAATATAGGAAAATTAGTAAAAACCGGTCCTAAAAATATTCATCAATGTGTATTGTAATTCTCTTTACTTTTCACTTTCTATCCTAAATTAATTAATTGTATACTGTTCTTGTATATTATATAGGTTAATATTGTCCCTATGAGGTAATATTGTCTGGCTACCACTCACTGATAATGTCACATATGACATATCCATTAATATGTTGGGGTCATTCTTCCAGTGCTAAACGAGTGTTTGAATTACAGCGTAAAGCTACCCGTGTAATAACCTCGTCTTCGTATAGGGAGGATGTACGTAATAAATTTATTGAGAAAAGAATACTAACATTGCTTGGTCTGTATATAAAATAAGAT